>CM042240.1:12958153-13700653 GCA_023566225.1 Romanogobio albipinnatus
TGTGTTGGAATAATGTAATATTATAAATAAATAAACTATTGATTAAGGATAAGAGCAGGTCTTCTGCTGACTTACCTAATAGTCTCAGACCCAAATTTATCTCAGTTGAAAACACACAATCCTGGTCACTGTAAACTTCACATGTGTATTCTCCCTCATCTTCAGCTCTCAGATTGTCCAGACGGAGGGAGAAGTTTCCATGTGGAATCTGATCAGTAATGAAATGAGCTCTCTCATGATAATCCTGCTGCTGTTCCTCTACTCGACTCTCACCATCTTGATACAAAATCAGAGCCTTGCCTTTTCTTCTCCATTCCACCTCCAGACCCTCCACTGGTAAAGGTTCATCAGTATAACAGGGCAAAACCACTGAAGATCCCAGAGGAGCAAGTGTGTGATGACGTTTCACAATGAATCCTGAAAAAGAACACAGAGATTATTTTTATTTTTAATCAGCCCATCTGAGAAAATCATGTTAACACTGTCTCAGTGAGCAGTTTGAAGATGAAATAATCCCTGGAGTTTGTCAGGTTAGTGACATCAAGGCCTGGTTTCACAGACATACTGTAAGATTAAGCATGTAAACACGCTCTGTTTGCAAGTAACTGTGTTACTATGGTTACCAATGTTTATAGTGGCGGATTAATTTTGAGCTGTAATCAAACTGACTGGAACGACCTGTGCATTAAACGGTTTTACTGCACACCTTACAGCCAATCAGAATCGAGTATTTAAACAGCCCAAGGTATAAATGGAAATATTTGTAGTGGATGCGAGGCTTTGAACACTTTTCCTGTGTCATGCTGTGTTTAAATGTTTTAAGGATTGCTAGGCGTATGATAATAGCAGAACTCATGATCTGAGAAAATGTATAAAAGCTACTTATAGTTTAACTAAGACCTACTCCTGGCTTAATCTAAAGAGAACCTTCCCAGAACGTTCCCTGCAGGTTATTTTTAGATTAAATTTTTTTATAAGGTTTATTTGTATATTTCGTTACTGCGCGCGCTTCTCCGGCACGCGCTTTCTTCCGTCTTCCACAGAAAGACGCGCACTCGCGTAATTTAAAATTTAACGGTCATTTCGTTTTACCGACTGACTAACATTAGTTGATCGATCTTTATTGAATAATGGGTTATAATTAATAAATATACCAGTGTAAATAGTGTGATTTCAGAGAGATTTGACACGTAATTGAAGACAACATGATGTTAACCGAGGAGTTTTGGTTTCCTGACCAAAAGAGAGAAGCGTTCCGTTAATTCAGTGGTAAGAAAATAATGCAATGTTATCCCAGTTAAAGTAATCTTCATTCATTATTAATGTCTGTGAATAAAATTCATATTTTAAAACCACATATTGAGTTGAAGTTATTGTTATTTGGCACTTAAACGTAAAACCTGGTTGTGGTAACTTAGTAACGTTAGGTGCAGTGATACAAGTTACGAAATGTACATATTAATGCATAATTCAATTTTATTTAATCCTCCATATTAAGGTTTATGTGCTTGAATTATTTCTGTAGATTAAATAAATTCAAAACAAGACATGGTTTGTAGTAGCTACTGATTATTGACGTCCATTCATCCGTTTTCCTGCCGCTTATACCACATGGGATGCGGGCATTGCTGGGCGATTACTGACGTACAGCAGGGTAAATGATATCGGAGTAAAGAGGTTAGGGGAACGTTCTCGGAACGTTCTGGAAAGGTTAGGGGAACGTTCTCCAAACCAACAGGGAACGTTCTATTTACGTAAAGAAAACTTTCCTGGCAAACCAATAGAGAACGTTAGGATGCCTGTTCTGGGAACGTTCTGGGAACCAGAAACTAACGTTCCCAGAACGTTCCGGGAACCAAAAATTGTTATCTGGGAACGAGCATTCCGGTAGTAGCCTAGAGATTACTTTCAGTATGCCTTTATCAAAACTGGGTTGGGTTGGGAAATTGGCAATGAAAATGATGACTTTTATTTTAATGTTTTTAAATGCTATACATGAATTATTATACATCATTTATTAATTTGAATTGTATTAATGTTTTATTTATTTTAATGTTTGTATATGCATTATATATTAATTTTTATACATTAATTACTATTAATTAATGTTAATATTCATGTTAATAATCATACATCATTATTGTTACTTTTTTATACATCATTTATACAATCGCTTACACCACGTCCAATTTTTAAAAACTCATATTTTCTTTATAGGTTCGCTACAAAGCGTGAAGCCGAGACCTAGGCTACTCTGCTTCTCTGTTAAATGAGACATTGCGGGAGTTTTATGCCTCGGTTCAGTCCACCGCTGGACGCGAATACAGTGTTGCAAGTTTGATGTGTCTCAGAGCAGGTATTATCCGTGTTGTGGAAAAATTTAATATTTATGTTTGAGTTCACACAGAAGTCAAAATCTGCTTTAGCCATGCAAATCACCTCTCTTAGTTCAAAAGACCCAGTGTCTGTGGAAACCCAGGGGGGTAGCGGCAGGACACCTGAAATTGAAGGCCTTCCTGAACCAAAGGTGTCGGATAATTTAAATTAGTTTTAAGACAAAGAGGGACCATTTGTGTATTGTGTTTCTTGCCTTTACCCTGTGTGGAAATGGAAAAATACTGAGAAGGTGTGTTCAGACATTGGGGGTATAAGAGTTTGTGCTTTCTTTTGTTTTAGCAGTTCACACTCAAGGTAGCCTCGAGCGGCTGCGTTTGACCGTGGCTCTTCCTTGCAAGGAAAATAAATCTTTATAAAGACAATTGGATCATGGTTTGTCTCTTATTAGTGATGTCGACGAATTAATTTTTGCCATTACATCCGTCATATTACAAAATACAACATCATAAGTGATAAAGAATGATATGATTAGTTCAAATAAAAATTGCTTGTCACTGTTGCCTGTCATTCATAAATAATTTTAATAAATCCATTAAAGAATCATTAAGTTAGCCTATGTTAGCTATATGCTTAAAGTCCAAATTAAATGTGTTTTGAGTTTGTCACTCCACAGACAAATGTATTTAACCACCCAGCCAAATTTGAAATCATAAAAAAAATCTGCCAAGTAAATAAAATAGCTTATCAAAACCTTGAAAAAATGAGCAGCATTCTGTTATGTATTGCAATGATTCACAGAAGAGCAAACTCGAGCAACCAGCTAGCTTCAACTTTAAAGGGGTGGTTTAGTTAGTGTGTAATGTTGCTGCTTGAGCATAAACCGTATCTGCAAAGTTACAGCGCTGAAAGTTCAATGCAAACAGAGATATTGTCTTTTAAAGTTATGGCAGTTTATTGCCTACAAAAACGGCCGGTTTGGACTACAACAAGCTTCTTCCCGGGTTGGTGACATCATAAACCCTTGCTATTAACATAAACACTGCCCCCGCCAACACGCAACAAAGTGGGCGAGGCCACGTCGCAGACATTACGAAAGAGAGAGAGCTGTTGCAGAACTACAAACTACATTTGGCCATCTAACCAATCTAAGACCATTGCGTTTTTCGGAGGGATGGGCTTCACAGAAGCAGGAAGCAAACGAGCCGTTCAAAGGACAGTGGAGACAGCGGTGTGGAATAAAGGTAAAATATAAGATAAATACGGCGAAAAAAAAAAAAAAAAGAAGTATTAAGACATGTTATACTGCGCCCCATAAACACAACCAAGCCTAGAAAAAAATCCATGGAACCATCCCTTTAACTTGTGTGTTTTATTTCTCCTTCTCATGTATTGTGAACTACATTATTTCTCATGTATTGTGAACTACATCGCCCTCTACAGGTTAAGCCGGAACTCAATACACAACACATTCTCTGCTCTCAAACGCTGGAGGCGTGTCCGCTGTCAGCGCCGAAACCACGCCCACTCGCGGGAAAGCTGCCGTTAGCACACAAGACAACACTCACGTGCAGTTCACGACGGCACCAAATGTGCGGGACGGGAGGATGAAGGCCGGTGGAGAAGATAATCGGTTCGGCCCCATTCTGCAGTGGATTATCAGTGAATCCCAGATGTCTCCGATGAAAGTTTGTATATCTATCCGGTGTAAAGTCACTGCAGAGGCAGGTGTTGGTGGTGATCCTGAAGCTCTCCATCAAGGTAGATTAATCCACCTCTTCTTGATATCATCGTTTTTGTTTTGTAAGCTGTTTTGTAAGTTAGTAACTAAACGGTACTGACAGTAACTAGCGATCGAGCGGGCAAACTGATGCGGATGTGCTCCATTTATGATCATGTTAGGGGAGGAGCCAGGCTCAGTGCGTCATCGACAGTTATGATAGTGTTGGGGGAGGGGCCATATGCACAGTGACTCCGGTGTCAGTGTGTCGAGCCACCGTTTTAGCTCCGCCCTAAAAAATCCTGAACACAGCAATGACGAAAAACTGTTTAACGGTCCAAACGTGTTTCAGCAATACATTTCTAACATTTATAATTTGTTTAGAAACAAAATATGGATAATCCGCTTTGTGTCGAGTGTTTCTTTGTCTCTACATCGTGTATTAAAATCCTTTAATGCATGGCTAGGCATGGATTATCTCTTACTTATTAGAATATAAAAAAAATTTAACTTCTGGATAATGATTTAATTAATTTAAGAGCTTAAAGGCCTTTGCACATTGAGTCCGATATTCGCATGCGAAATTTTCGCACGTCAAAAAATAAATTCGACCACACGTTATGTCAGTCACGCTTGCACACTGCCTCCGAAACTTTCGTCTGTCACAAAAAAAATTCGGAACAGGTTCGATTTTCTGCGTTTTTCGCATCCGTTTTCCCATCTACAGTGCTGATGCCCAACCTAAAACTGCTGGCAATGGTGGTGAATGAATCGCCAGTGCTCAGATACCTACAATTATATATAGCCTACAAATATTATTGTATCAAAAATACTACTATTATTATTATATCACAGCTATAATTATAGCACACCAAGTCCCTGTAAACCGTGTGTGTGTGTGCGCGCGGATCCGGATCAATTGATTCACGGGAATTGGTGGCTCCAGTATCGCTAGTAAAGCATTAAACTGAGTCACTGACATTCTAAAGTAAACTTTGAATCGGTCTGGATAATCACGCATCTCCTTGATAAGTGAAGTCAAGTCAACTTTATTTATATTCAGATTGTTTCAAAGCAGCTTTACAGAGTTAAACATGAAAATAATGCAGCATAATTTTATTCAGCCGTATAGCCATTCTGGAGAAAATGGTGATGGCATCAGTTCATTTCAATTATCATACAGTGGCAGTGTGGGCTTTAGGTCAGTCATTAGATCAGTAATTTAGTTTATATGGATAATTTAGTTTAATAATTAGATTTATTTTGATATTTAGTTGAAAAATTTAGAAAAATGTTGTGTAAAATGTTGTGTCCCCAACTGAGCACGCCAAGCCAGAGGGTGAAAATTACGTAATTACGTAAATAAAAGAAATCCGATTACTAGATCCGATAAAGTACGCTTGGTGGTAAATCAGTTAATCAGTCTGATTTTTCCGAGGGTGCGTCTCAATCACCTAGTTCAGTAGTCAGGGCACTGATCAGAGTCAGCCCCTTGTCTGATTCCCTGATCAGTGCCCTGACTACTGAACTAGCTGATTGAGACGCACCCAGAGATTCGTCTGCTTTCCGAGAATGCGTCATCATCTATGAGCATGTCTTCGCCAGTCTGGAAGTTTTTCTCTGTGGCAGCGGAGGACAGTGCTTTTGCTATTTGCAAAGCGTTTCAACAAGGATTCCGAGAGGAGGAAATAAGGCGTCAAGTTTTAATACAACAAATCTTAGCCTGTATCTCACTTGAAAGGGCGTCATCGCGGCGAAGCTGTATTAAAGGGGCCGGATACACACTGAAAGCGTGGCATGAGCGTCTCAGCTGCGTGGCGTGTCCGTTTTTATTTCGGCTCCCATGTTAACAAGTTAGAGCTTGCATACTGCCTGTGTGACACGCAGCTCTGCGTGACTCGAGCCGTGAATTCTAGAAATACAACAACGCCTATTTTTCACGCGACACGCGTGGTGTGGTATTTTTTGTCTTTGCACACCAGAAAGGCCTATACTTCATGTTAAACATAAATATAGCCTACTGATACAGCAAAGACAACGTCGGCAGTATTGACAGCAAACTATAGGCTACAGAATATTTTGTTCAGTAATGACAGGTGCAATATTTGAAAATCAATCTTAAAAAAAAAAATGACAATGATATCTGCATTTATGTGAAAACCTAAAACTTCAAACTGTTATTTATTAATATTTGTGTCAAAATTACTTATAAACAGCTTTTCCTATTGAATTTTGCCTGGAAACGCTTCCAACACACTTATATGCTGATATGCGCGTCACACAGGTGTTAAAGGTGAACTATGTAAGATTTTTGCACTAAAATATCCAAAAACTATTAGGCCAGTGTTATATATTTTGTTCAGTTGAGTACTTAGAATATCCCAAATGATTCCAACTATTTGTAAATTGTGAGAAATTGCTATTTTAACTGAGGAACCGGGACGTGTGAGCTATGTGTGTGAGGGAGTCGCCTGTCGATTGCGTCATATCTGCGTTACCGCCGTTTTCCGGTTTTATTTGGCTGTACTTTATTAATGCTGTACTCTCACTGCAGTATGAACAAGTGTCATAGCAGCCGCCGAGCGAACTTCCTTTTCAACACTCAGATATATCTAATACGATAAATAGAGTTGCGTTACCAGATACATAGACATACATATACCTACGACCTCATCCAGGTGGAGGCTGCACATTGGTGGTGGTTGAGGAGATTTCCCCCTTCTATGTAAAGCGCTTTGAGTGCCTATAGCGCTATATAAATGTAACAAATTATTATTATTATTATTATTATCATCATCATCCTCATGACCAGAAAAGCGGAAGTGGCGCCGTCATAATAAAAGTCCCGCCGGCGACTATGCCATAATAACAGTCCCGCTCTTCAATCGCTGCAGCGGCCTTGCTCAGCTCCACAACACTCGGTCCTGCTTCTGCTTCACACTACAGTAATGTTAATAATCGCATTCATGAACATGATTTCTGCCCGAGTCCAATCCCAATTCTTTTCCACCAGCTGTGAGGAAAGACCACATGTCCAAAAATTCTGCGCTCAAACGTGGCGTCATCAAACTACGCCTTTGTTTTGAACAGGTGACCTCTACTGGATGGAAAAGTTACATAGTGTAGCTTTAACATGGGAGCCAAAATAAAAACGGAGACGCTGAGACGCTGCCACGCTTGTAATGTGTAGCCGGCCTAAAACACGGAGCGACGATCCCCATTCAACTGGCATTTGAACATGTAAAATTTTTTCCAAAAGACAGAGAAAAGGCTAAAGCCATAAACGACAAAGTAATGGATTCCATAGTCTTTGATGAGCAATGCATTTGATCTATTATGTGTTTGAAAAACACTGAAAGATACCTTCCCCATCCCTCATATTTCTTTTGTTAAACTATATCATTTCAGACAAATCTCAACAATGCCCTATGCCCTTTGGTTGAGGGTGAACTTTTTTTCCTTTTATTTCTTGAGGTTGACAAATGAAATGGCAATGCATTTTATTCATGTATTTGATGTATTATGTATCATCCTCATGCACAAAAGGTTAATATGCAGTTTATGCATGACATACTTGAATATAAATTTGTTGTTAATGACTTAAGTGCAGATAAACCATAATTCTGTCATAGTTCTGTTACTAAGTATTGTGGTGCCTTACACAAAAAATAAAAACATTTGAAGAATTAGGACTGATATTTGCCATTATAGTTAGGCCAGAGCTACTAAAATATCAGTTTCATCAGTGCATCTTAGATGTTCTATTCTCCTGGGTGCACGAACTGCAGATAATATGGAAATTATAATATAAAAATATGAACTTATTGGTTATCGGTAATGAGAAGGACTTAATTATCGGTAAAAAAAATAATATCGTGCATCCCTAGTAGGGCGGCGCAATATATCGAAATATCGCAAATGTACATATCGCAATATGCATATCGCAAGGGTACGCAATATCTGAATGATTTTAATAGGCTGCTTCAACATTGTGAAAAGTGTACGTTTTAGGTCGACGCATATCTCAGAGAATAGACTGGGCACACGACTGTTACTTATGTGACGTCAAAGAGTTATAAAACGCAATAACTTGCAAAAAACATCTCCTTGCAGTCTCGCGCTGTCTGACACACACACCGAAACGTGCGTACAAGTCGTTCTTTTTTCGTGTCTGTTACACACTCTAACTGTCAAATACACACACAGTTGTGTCAAAATGGCCGTCTTGATGAGTATTCATGTAAACACAGTCGGTTATGCTTTAAGTGAAAGATATCGGTTGGGAAAAGAAATAGATTTTACACACTTAAAGCAATATCATATTGCATATCGAATATCGCATTAACAAGGATATCGCATATCGCATTTTTCTTCAATATCGCACAGCCCTAATCCCTAGTATTTATGATTAGGGATCATAATGAGGATTTAAAGTGGTTTTCCTTCATCTGCCATCAGTCCCTCAGCTCACCATCGGTGTCGCCAAACTGCTCAGTCTCCAAAATGTCCATACGCATGGGTCAGAGTTTATGTGCAGGCACGCAAATTTTCACGTCAAGTTTGTTTTTATTTATAAATCACAACATAAGCGTTGGAAGTGGTGACGCCTCTTCAGGGCCTGTTATGTGTGGATGCAACGGTTATAAATGAATCCCCAGGCCTTTGTGGTTTAGTCAGTTGTAGTTTTGTGAGACTATGGGACAGATTTCAAGAGCGGTGCGTCTTCAGCGCAGTGAACTGCTATACACCATAAGCACAAAGTCAGCAGACAGAGTGAAGGAGGTCTGGGATTTTTGTGCAAGCATGTACTATTATACAGACACGAACGAGCTGTGAAATAGACATTAAAGCGAGAGCACTTCTGTCTTGCATTGTGTTGTGCACTACAGTGCTGAATTAGACAAGACTAATTAAATGATAAAGAATGTCAGTATAATTAATCATTAATATTAAACTACTGACACACATCATGGCTAGTATTAACTATAACTGTCAGAGACATCATGAAGGAGAATCTGCTGGTTAAATCCATGAACTACAAATAACCGGACTGAATTTAGACTTGCTTCTCTGAGGTCAAAAGCACAAAAATTCCTTCCACAAATCTGGATTTCTTTTCTGACATTATCTGCTAATCTGCTTTTATATACACATTTCATTTATTGACTTCTGCTCTTTAATTTAGTAGGAAATGACTTTCCATAGACACGCACGTCTTGAAACCCAGCACCACAAACCCACAGTGCAGCTGATAAAGCATAAATACATAATCAGATGTAGCTGGTGTACTTTCAAAATTATTAATAGTATGCACATAATTAATGATATATGCAGGGTTCTTGCAGGTTTCAGAAAGTCAAATTTAAGACCTTTTTAAGACATTTTAAGACCATAAAGATTGAAATTTAAGACCTATACGACGCATTACCAAAATTATTTAAAAAAAAAGCAATAAAGCAATGACGTTAGTAACCCTCCACAGCCAACAACGAGCCAAATGCCCAAAACCTTAGGCCCAAAATGAAAATAGGCTAAAACAAACTTGCCCTCAAATAGAATAGATTACAAAACAGCATATTAATAACCTAATAGAGATTGAACAGGGGATGCACTAGGGAGATAGGATAAACTAGGGATGCACGATTTGGGGAAGATATCTAATTGCGATTATTCTGGTTAAAATGCAAATGTTTTTTCGTTTTTTTACAAATGAAAAGTGTATGCATATAACATTTTATATATTAATGTTTATATATTAACGAGACTAATAATAATGATTATATTCAATAAATCCAAATATTTAACAAAATTAGAAATACTACTATTACAATAACATTTTAATTATTAAAATTTTTAAAATAGAGTATTTAAGAATAAATATATCAATATAATAATAATACTAATAAAATAACATTTATATTTTACAGAAAACTTATTTTACAAAAAAACCTGCTGGGTTACCTGTTAATATGCAGACAGCCTATGACTAAAAATCATTAGAAAGGTCTAAAGATTTATTGTAAAAAATAAAGAAATTCTGTGCTTTTTATCTGTGATATAAATTTCTTAAAGTCTATGTATTTAATATTAAATATGCACCTCTTATGCATCCACTGTGGGGGAAAAACTGTACATTGGAGAAAAACATATGGATTGTCATAAATTTATTTAGAGAGAAGTATTATTTTTCATATTTGTTACCCAAACTTTCATTCATACTGGAAGCCAGAGGGCGCCCTCGAGCAGAAACTCCACATTTGCCTTAGAGAAGTAATCGTTAGCCCTAATGTGAAGCTAGCGATGTAGGATAAACTGAAGATAGAAACGCTTTGACTGATGAAACGAAGACAATAAACACGACTGCATCAAGCTATGGTGTATTTGAGTTCTTCAAGCCTTCACTGTTGTCATAATAATAAGGTATGCAGTGCTGATTGAGTGCAGACTTTATCACTGTTTAGAATAATATAAAACAATGCATGTCTGCCTCATTCTGTCCAGAAAAATACAATGTTATTAAATGTAGACGTATTTTGCGGGTAGGTAATTGCATTTATCACGAGATTTGTAGTTTTATCACCGAGTACGTGTACCAACACCCCCAGAAAGAACTACAACACACCGAACAAATGTGCTGAGGGCGGCGCAGCAAAGACTATAGAGCTCCGTTTTGAGCTCCGCTTTCGCGATTCGATACTTTTTTGCTACAGTGTAACGTTAATAACTTTCTGCGGCCAGCATTTCTGGAAATGAACGAGGATAACACTTTTTTAAAGACCTAACTAAATTAAATTTAAGACCTCGGGTAAAAATCTGGCCGTTTTTAAGACGTTTTAAGGCCTTAAATTTAAAAAATTTAATTTTAGACATTTTAAGACTTTTTAAGACCCCGCGGGAACCCTGTATATGACCAGCCCAGACAATTATATTTATCACTTAAATGCATCAAACTAATATTTTTAAAAATCTGGAAATACTATTTCATATTCTAACTACACTGATTAATTAAAATCATATTGATCAGAGCTACAACAGCAGCAGAGTTTACTTACCCAATTTCAACTCTTTGTTGGCTGAACGCACACAATCCTGGTCAATGTAAACCTTACATGTGTATTTTCCCTCATCTTCAGCTCTCACTTTCTTCAGACGGAGGGAGAAATTTCCATCTTTAATCTTCTTAGTAATGAAATGAGCTCTATTATAATAATCCTGATGCTGGACCTCTGGTCGACTCTTCCCACCTTCATACAGATGAACCGGAGTCTCTGAGTCTGTTCTTCTCCATTCCACCTTCAGACTTTTCTGTAACAAGTCTTTGTCAACCTTACAGGGCAAAACCACTGAACCTCCCAGAGGAACGGCCTTGCCAGTCCCAAAGAATCCTATAAAGGAATGTGGAAGAACTATTAATACAAAAAAAAACAACAACAATAATAATGCATTTTATTTAATGCCGCCTTTCATAACACCCAAGGTCACCTCACAAGTAAAAATACAGATCACTACACAAAACAAAACACACAACAAACACTCTGCATATACAGATTAAGTGAAGTAAATACTCAATAAAACATATTATAAAAATATATGCATTAAGACGAGTTTTAATAGTCAATAAGCAATCCATTCCAGGGCTCCAGACTAACTTTTTTCACTAGGAGCACAGTGGCCCCCAACTGAACATTTTAGGGGCACAACCAGAAAATGTAGGGGCACACACCGTAAATCAACATGCTAACCAAATCTACTAATTTCCACTGTATTACTAATAGGGATGGGTATCGTTAAGGTTTTAATGGTATTACTACTCTTACCGATACTGCTTATCGATCTGGTACTTTAACGGTATTCTTATTGGTTATTATATCTTTTTTTAAATGAAAAAAAAAAAAAAACGAATTAAGAACATAATTAACATGCCTTTATAATCTGAAAAGTAAAATATCTATAGCAAAAGAAACAGCAAAAAATATAAAACATTTGTAAATGGACCAGTGTGCAGGCATTTTTTTTTGTTTTATATGCATAAGATAAGATACAACATAAGAACAAAGAAACAAAGTGCAAACCAATGTTAAATAAATACACAATAAAACAAAGACACAAATGAAATAAACATTGCTTTAATTTCAGGAAGGTCTGCTAACATTAATATTACTTAGAAAGAACAGACCTACAAAGAAATCTAATAAAGTAATGAAATGTAAAATAACACTGCATAGTTTTCACTGTATAAATTGATTAATACTTATAAAAGCTAAAGTTATACATAAGAGAGATATGAATATTTTCTCTTTGTCTTTTGTTTGATTCGAATTAATGGCTGAATCGTCAGCAGGTTTATTAGACGCTGCCCCTTTAAGACCGAATGCAGAACTAATAATATCATGTTCTACTATTTCTCCAAACTATTTACGCCCATTTAAGATAAGAACTGTTAAAGTAACTACTCTCCAATCCTAGCCTGGTTAAAACCAGACCATTCTCAGTAGTAACTGAGTTATGGTCTGGCAAAGCTTCATAGACAAATCATTTCCAAAGGGGCGTCACCAACGGGCGTCGCTCAAATGCCTCTCGGCGCAATTGGATAGACCTCAAACCAATCAGAGCGATGAGGGAGATGACGTATGCAGAACGACGGAGAAACATCTCAGACTCTGGCCGTTTCTCAATATGCGTTCTTGTCTGTACTTGTGTTCTCAAATAGGAAATGTCCCCGGTTTCCATTTCAGAAATCTGCCCACCTTACCTAAACCACATATTAATGTTTAATTATTTTTTAAAATGTAAACGAAAAGAGGCAGGGTGTTTTATACTTCGTTTTATTATAAATATATAAGATAATCAATGTAGGCCTAGCTACGCGTTGCCTGAACCACATGTGTGTGGCTAATATGTTTAAGTTTTTTTTTTTTTTTTTATGAAATGAGGCAGTGGTGTTTTATGACATATTTTGTACGCGAACTTCTAACTTGCGTCCGTGACTTACCAAGTTTGACTCCGGAGAATGAACTCCCGATGACGGTAATAGTTAATATTAAACATATTATAGCCACACAAATGTAGTGAAGGCAATGCATATTATCTTCAATGCATGTATATAACAAAACGAAATATTTAAAAAACCCGGCCTCTTTTCGTTTACATTAAAAAATAAAAACATGTAATATCATGTGTGCATAATATAGCCTATGATTATCACTGTAATACAATGAGATATGACATAAAACAAAACCCAGTCTCTTTTTGTTAAATGTTAGTTTAATGCGTGATCAATATCCATTTTAAAAGTATAAGTAAAAGGTATAAGAAGCTATACAATACATAAAGCAATTCAGTCAAACAAAGTCAGCGCTAGGAGACTACAACGGTAAAGTTTAATAGCTTACAAATATAAAGTTATGAAACTTCACTTTGCCCTCAGACAAAACGATCTGTCAGGGAACAAATGATAGATTAATGAGAGCAAAGATCAGTCGTTAGATCTACACAAGACGAATCATGTCTTCACATCAGAGCCAGTGGCAGACGGCAGAAGGACTGGCCGAGGAAAGGCGCCTCTCGGTGGGGTTGAGCAATTGAGCGCTCTCTTTATAAATAAACCACAGATTTTGGCTTTAAAAACAACTACATTCTCGCCTGAAAAGGACTTAAAACTATATTTTGTGAAACATTAACACTACCAGAGGGCTCTCGCTAAGACAAGCAAGCTGGTATATCAGACTTTTGCCGAATCCAGTCGGTAAGACAGCGATAACATCTTTTTTTTAGATATGAAGGCTTCTTGTGTTGTTCTTTGCTCTGGTTTTAACGGAATGGAAAAGTTTAAATCGCTTAAAACAGCCGCGATAGCTGATAGTGATGTTCCACTGCTGCATCCATCTTTGTAGTCAGTGTACAGAATCTGCTTCACTGTCGCTGCGCTGTCGTCATCGTGTAAAGCCCGCCCCAAACTTTCTGATTGGTGCCTCGATTTCTGGGGCTTAGAAATGGGTTTGAATGGGCTCTTTGCCAGACTACTTGCAGAGCAAATCTAAATTTGCCGGAAGTTGTCTGGGTTTTCCCAGGCTACTCCAATCCGGTTGTGTATCCGGTTGTTGTGTATTTGATGGTTTAGACGCACGCGCACACAAAGCCTAAAAAATAAAGTGAAAGTCGGTCCATTTCGCAGCACACACACACATATAAGCCGCCTTGAAGTTGGAAACAGCGTCTCTTGCGCGGATTGTGCATTTAATAGCTCTTTATTATCAAACACATCCCGCAGTTTACAACAATCACTGATTCTGACGTTAAGTTTAGTTTTAGGGAGAAATGACAGCAAGGCTGTGAAGGGAAGGATGTCGCAGAGCTGCCAACTCTCACGCTTTCGCCGTGTGACGCACGGTGTTGCCTGCTTTCACACGCACTCACGCAACACATCCAATGTCTCACGCAAGCAAAAAAAATAAAATAATTTTTAAAAAAAATTAAAAAAAAAATTCAGATCTTGTACCGAGACCTTTTCAAACTCCTCGAGCGCCACTGAACCCTATGCGCTGCTGACTGTCCATAGATATGAATAAGTAGATGCCTCACTTGCGACTGTTTATGGGCCGCAAGTGAAATTATTTGAATTATTAATTATTTCAAAATTATTTGAAAGCTTAAATTCTCAAAAATCACCCTGCTTTGCAATCGTTTTATAAAAAAAACCATCACATAACTGAATTTAAACATTTTTTAAGAACAGGGAAAATGTTAAATTAGGAGTCAAAAGTGATAAATTGTACATTTATTTAAAATATGGTTATATAATATTCTAGATACATTATTATTCTACAGTAATCGGTGTGTAAGTGCATATAATGTGAACAACACCAATATATAGAGAATCAAGAGTTATCCAGGGATAATGCCATGATGTGTGTGTGTGTGTGTGTGTGTTCACATTATCTGCATTTGCGCGCCGATTGCCAACAAAAAACACACACACACACACATCATGGCATTACCCTGATAACTCTTGATTCTCTATACATTGGGTTTGTTCACATTATCTGCATTTGCGCGCCGATTGCCAACAAAAAACAAACCCAATGTATAGAGAATCAAGAGTTATCAGGGTAATGCCATGATGTGTGTGTGTCTCCACGGACTCGGCTGTTTTCTGATAGAATCGGTTCAGCTTATCTGTCTTTTATAAATTTGTTGCAGTTAACAACCATTTACAACACTGTAAGCTGTGTAAAAATAGTTTATTTTGCATTGGTCTGAATTCGGCAGCAGACTCCCTGAATGAAAAAGCAGAAATATGTCGGTTTCTCTTCTTTAACTACTCTTAAACTTTGGTTAATTTAAGCACTTTCTAAGACCAATGTTTGTTTTCACATAATTGCCAGTCCTTGAATACTGTGTCTGAAATTCAAGAACCGTGAACCATGTGTTTTTGTGTATATCCAAACATTATAATTGCTAAACTAGCACAATACATGAAGAACGCGTTAGCTAATACCATTCTAATCAAAATATCAATCAACCTTAAACACTGGTCTATTAATAAGTCATTTAGGCACAACAATAGTTTTCTGGTTGAAGTCTAGAAGGCTCTGCAATGATGCCGAACATGAATCAGAATAAGTTCAGGTATTGCACATCTTTAGCAGACCAGCCCAAAATCCACTAGAATGCAGGAAATCCCATCTACTTAATCCAAAAATTTCCTGGGGGTGGACCTTCAGCTATGTCTGCTTCACAGAATATTGAAATGGACAATACTGTAACCAGTATTGTCCATTTCCAATGGGCTGCCCATATCAACGGCTTTGGGCCTCCCCACAAACCACCAGAATGCAGGGTATACATGGGTACAACATCAAATTAATTCCAATTCTTTGATATCTGAGCCACCAATTTGTGTGGCTGCATGTGCGGCATAATTTTGATCTCCCCTGACAAAATCTCACTCCAAGGTTTTTTGAAAAGTTGGCAGGTATGCTCGATGGAACACGGCTATAGGAATAGTTTTACATCATATCTTCTTTTTATAATTCTTGGAAGCCTAAATCGAAAATAAAATTAGATCAATATCACAGCACATCCCTAAAGTTTAAGCAGACTAAACTTTTGTGTAGTTCTCTTGGCCATCCTCACTCATTAAGCTGACTGTGGTGTTGTGTTCGCTGTAGCTCCACGTGAGAGAGCTCGTCGCTTTCTCTCTCTTCTGGATTGCGAATAGCAAAAATGCATCACGGACAAAAGGTTCAATATGATCTCATATAGCAAAGATAGAATTTGCCAGATATAACGTCTATCAATTATAAATATTAAGTGTATTTTCTTAATTTCTCCAGTACCGACAGCAGGCAAATTTAATGGTCGCACACTCTCAAATTTTAGTCGCAAAATGCGCCCATTTGGTCGCAGTCTGGAGCCCTGCAATCACTAGTGCGAAAATCAAGGGGAAGGCGGGGGGGAAGCATAACTAAAAGATCTGGCACCCATGGTAGTCAGTCGAATCAGAGATACCACAAGAGATATTGAAGATGAAGATCTGAGAGCACGTGAAGGAGTGTAAATATGAAGAAGTTGAGAAGCAGAAAATATGAAGAAGCAGGATCTTGTAAGTAAGAGGCAGGATCTTGAATTCAACTCGATACTTTACTGGAAGCCAGTGCCATTCCTGAAGAACTGAGGAAATGTGCGCAGTAGAAGGTGATCTAGAAAGAACACGTGCTGCTGAATTCTGAACCAACTGAAGCTTATGTAGCAATTTAGAGGGAACACCTGTGAGAAGAGCATTACATTAGTCTATACGTGAAGTGACTAAAGCATGAATAAGACCTGTGGTATTATTAGTTGAGAGAAAGGGACGGAGACGGTTATTATTACGCAAGTGGAAGTATGCAGTCCACATGAAATGTGAATTTCAAAGGATAGTGTGCTATGATCACACCCAAACTTTTAACCTGTGAGGAAGGACAGATTGCATTATTGTCAATGTACAAAGAAAAACAATTAGATTTACACAAAACAGATCGAGTGCCAACAAGTAAGGCCTCAGTTTTGTTGCCATTTAGCTTCAGAAGGTTCGCTGAAAGCCAGTCTTTAATTTCAGCTAAACAGCTGGACAAAGATGGTGGAGGAAAAGAACCAGTCGGTTTGGCAGACAGGTAAAGTTGGGTGTCATTCGCATAACAGTGAAAATGAATACCATGTTTTCTCAAAATATAACCAAGAAGAAGCAATAAATAATGAAAAGTGGGCCCAAAACAGAACCCTGGGGAATACAAGTGGTGACTGTAGATGTTCTTGATCTAAAACTTTTTTATTTAATACACTGAGCGCATCCAGATAGATACGACCTAAACCAAGCCAGAGAAGTGCCAGCAATCCCAATAGAAGCCAACCTGTCGAGAAGTATCTTATGTGAAACAGTATCAAAGGCAGCGCTCAAGTCAAGAAGGACAAGTATGGTTAAAAGCCCAGAGTCAGCTGCCAGCAGCAGATCATTAGTTATTCTGACAAGAGCAGTCTCAGTGCTATGGCGAGGACGACAACCAGATTGAAATAGTTCATACAAATTATTATTAGAAAGATATTCATGAATTTGAATTTAAACACTTTTCCACTACCTTAGAGGTAAAAGGTACATTTGAAATTGGGCAAGAATTATCAAAATTAAGTGGATCAGCCCCTGGTTTCTTAAGTATGGGAGTAATAATAGCAGATTTAAGAGATGGAGGTACAGAACCAGAAACAAGTGAAGCGAGAACAATTTCAGTAATCAATGGTGACAGGGCTGGTAAACAAAGCTTTTCAATACCTTATGTTCACAGTGATCATGATATTTTTTTTCGTTTGTGCGTTTTTACTTTTCTCCAACAGCTCATATACCTAAAGGTTTTTATACATTTTCTCCAACAACAACTTATATGCATACAGAATGGTGCATTAAACAAATTCATAAGTAAAAAAGGGGTTTAAATTATAAATCAGCTCCATAGTGAATTCCAAGTGATCACGGGCTTAGTGCGTTTCATTTAAACCTTATGCAATGACACATCCGAGTCCACGAGACGGAGGGAAGTTAGTGAGTGAAGGGCATAAAAAAGTGGAACACAGTCCTAGATTAGTGAAAAAGTGCAACAAGTCTCTCATACCAGCCACTGAGTGAACGCACAGTAATGTTATAATATAGCTTTCCTGTAGCTCAAACAGTAGAGAGTGGCGCTAGCAATCCCAAGGTCATGGGTTCGATTCCCAGGGAAAACAAGAAATAACAAAAATGTAAAATGTGTACCTTGAATGCAATGTAAGTCGCTTTGGATAAAAGCGTCTACCAAATGCATAAAAAAAATAAAAAAACCATTATATACACACACATATATATACACACACACACACACTCGACTGCAGCATGATGATAATAAAAGCTCAGAGGCCGGTGTTTCGCGCATGTCTCTCTCATTAGCATTCGCTTCCAAGGGCTCTCAGCATCAGCTTCACCACTGTAACGTTAATTAAACTAATACATTCACTAATACTAAAGCAGGAGCATGGTTTCAGCCTGGATTCCTTTCCATCGGCTGTGGAGGTGAAGAATCAAGACTACAACTCCCATGATGCTTTGGTTTTAAAAAAAGCGACCTCTAGCAGCGAAACTTGCATACTGTGCCTTTAATGCAACAGCAAACTATCCAAGATATGTTTCAAACTGCTCTTAGAGTTGCTGAATGAAAACATTTAAATTACTGTAATATACAATCTTAAATAAATATCAGTCCAGAAAAAAATAGTTATAAATATATTCAGATTTATAACCACATTCAGGATTCCTGTTTGGAAATAATGTTCACAAATTAATTTTTTTTTAAACTGTTTACTTACTCAGAACTAAATTTGTCTTGGCTGAAAACACACGTTTCCTCTTGCTGTAAACTCTGCATGTGTATTCTCCCTCATCTTCAGCTCTCAGTTTGTCCAGACGGAGGGAGAAGTTTCCATGTTTAATGTGATCAGTAAAGAAATGAGCTCTCTTATGATAATCTGGGTGCGGTTTTTCTGGTCGACTCTCTTGATACAGATGAACCAGAGTCGTTGAGCATCTTCTTGTTCTTCTCCATTCCACCTTCAGATCTTCAGTTAGTAAGTTTGGAGGAACATGACAGGGCAAAACCACTGAAGATCCCAAAGTAACTTCACGGTTATAATAATTTCGCACAATCAAACCTGAAAAGGAAAAGACATTTAATTTCTAACGTGAAATAAATGGTAAGGCAAAATAACTCTTATCCATCCATCCTTTTTTGTGTGTGATCAGATTATTGTCAAACACATGACCATAAACATTTGTAAACATGAATGAGGCATTTACACTGACAGTGATATTCTGTAAATCACTGGAGGTCCCAGAGTCTCTGTGCTTTTGGTTGTTGGTAGTTTATCTTACTCTGCTGTGGCACAGAAGTGTGTCACATTTCAGATCACTAGCTGCACTCTCATTGGTAGTCAACACATTGTCTTTACTAATTAGCATAAATTTGAAACATAACCCAGACACAAAAAGGTATCACTAGTTAAAAGAGCCACTCAAGCTTCGATTACTAATTCAGAAGACACTAGAGTAATGGTGACCAGGGTTGTTTATAGGCAGTTATTGGACACAGAAGTGTGAATGAGTAACACTGACATCTATACCTGAACTATCTGTACCTGGAGAGAGCCCTCTCCCACATAGCAAGAAAACTTGGCCCGAATGTGGCCTCAAGCTGGCACTGCTGGCCTCCTGTTGGCAATGCCATGTATCCTGTCAGCCAGAGCTGGGCCGTGTGTGGCAAACTAATGATGGCACAGCATGGATCACGACAAACAACATGAGGGCCGATTATTGGTGGGAGGAGTGTGACCCAGATCAATCCAGTGATCAGTTGACTTCATTGATTTACAATTTACTTCATTTGAAATTATGTTTCATCTGTTATGATTTGGCATTTCAAAGATCCTAAAGTTTAAAATATTGAATTGATTAAAATTTCTGTGATCATTTAATCCACATTTTTGGGATGTGATGCTTTGTGTCAGGAACTGTTGTAAAGTAAGATTGAAGTTATTTGTGAATATTTAAAAGCAGCAAAGAAGAAGCTGTTGTTTGTACACGTGGAGTCCACCTGTGAAGCGGTTGATTGAACTGCTGATCAATCTTTAACCCTCTAGGCGCCACGGTCGAGTTTACTCGACAAGATGCGGCACTGAATAAAACGGCCGATTTTGTCAAATAGGGTGTCAAATTTCATTCAACCTCCCCTCCACTAGATGTCAGAGATGTCATACTTCATCCCCGACTCAAAAAAACGTCATGCTTCTATACAAAATCTTCGAGCAAGAGCGCATTGAATCAGTGCGAACAAACGCGGAGCTAGTGTGCGCGTGAGCCATCTTATCAGAGCAATATTGTCATTTGCATTAGATTATTATTTTCTAATGGCATCAATAAAGCTTACCCACAATGAAGTGTTGGGTCTTCTATTCGCGGACCCTAATTCTGAAGGGGAATATCTGATGACGGTGATTCAGAAAATGAAAGTATAGCCCTACACCAAGCACAAACGGTGAATCCTTTGCCCAATGTGATGGTCATTTGCCCAATGTCAGTGGTGGGAACACAGTGGTGTTTCGCGGGGTCGGAGTGTTCATCGCGAAGTTATCAGGCGTGTTACGCCGGCTTCACACCGCACGCGCTTTTGCGTTGGCCGGGCAGTGGTGCGGATGGAGAGCGCGAGCCGCGCGCGGCCGTGTTGCACTGGCATCATTGGTCTCACGCAGCTGAACCGCGTGTATTGCAATTACAGTTAGTGGGCAATGTGGATGCAGGGTGGGAAGTCACAATGACAATGACAGTAGTCCAAACTGTGCAAACTCGGCGGGCGTGCGCGCGCGCGTGCGTCTGTCTCTCGTCTTGTCTCGTATCTCTCATGATCTCTGCCTTGCCGTGGCGAGTGAGCTTTTGAACTAAACAGGTCTTGTCTACTTGTGTTTGTGTGTCATATGAATAATATACATGTGCCCCATACATGGAATCAGAGTGCCAACTGTATGTAGTAAATGGAAAGTCTCTACAGCAAAAGGCCAACCGCTGCATGCATTCGGTTTGTTTCTACCATTTATTAGTAACGATTTACACAGTTTGTTTACTATTTACTATTTACCTGAGCATTCAGTATTGTGCAAAATAGCATACAGAAGGTGAGGGACATTTTTGGGGGAAAGAAGTGCTGCATTTATCATTTAAACATGTGACTTTTCATCAAAATTCTATAATCCAAGGTGACCACCACCATATGACGTCATAATATGCAAATTAGATGGGACAATGTAATCCCTACATAAACTTTGGGTCATCCTTAATATTTCTCTAATTTACAGAAAGTCTCTATCTTTTATCACTTTTAAGATATAGCCTTTTCAAATTAAGATGTCAAAATCGAACATTTTAGGAAAAAACCTCTGGCGCCTAAAGGGTTAATTCTCAGACCTCTCTCAAGTTATTACAGCAACCGATCCATATTCAAACCTTTATTCAGGGATATTTATCTCCTTCCTCACTACTTATCATAAAAAAATAAATACAAATAAACTGTCAAATGACTTGCAGCAGCGTCTGAAAAAACTTAATTGAAGTAAAATATACTAATTTAAATAAAGCTCAAAAAACTTTAACAGAAATATTTTATATGCATTTCCTGAATTAATTCAAATGACTGGCAGCAACAGAACATTAAACATTAACAGATCTCTCAAGATCTCAGCATAGTCACTTATTACAATCCAGTTTGACGCAATTTCTTTTAAATAACATTTCTTATTGAGAGGTTTAGATGTTGATGTCATATACATATATATATATATATATAGAATCTTGGGGGGAAAAAAACACCATTATGGTGATCAGCGTCTGCTTTAGTTTGCCTCTTGATCCTTGACTTTTAATGTTAGATTATCTTTTGCTGCTTTAAAGGTGCCCTAGAATGATTTGAAACAACATTTTAAATTGTTCTCTGGTATCTACATAGAGGGTATATGGCTTATTTAAGGTCAAGAATTGTCCAGATACGGTTTTACAGGTCTATTTACAACCCTAGAAATCTCCCCCAGGAAGAAATGGTATGTTTTTGCCTTATTTGGAAGGGTCATGAATATTAATGCAGAGTTCTGCTCTGATTGGCTGTTTCACTGCGGCTCAACGATAGCAGGCATGTCTATACTGACCGTCATGACGATGGAGAGATTAGGCATTCAACCTTATATGTTTGAGCCTGTTTCTGACGAAAATGCCGATTTTGAGGAACAACAACATGTTTTGAGATTGGAAATGAACGCTTCTGAATGGTAAGTTAAGTCTTTATTTTAATTAGGAACCTGCAAAATCATTACGTCCATACCAGAACTTCAGCCTAAACGATAACTAGCATATAGCATTAAATAAACACATCAGCAGTCACAACTTTAGCATTGTAAAAATATTTTAATCATTGTAATGTGATTTTACAATGATAGCTTCTTCACTTTGAATCACAAACTGAACTGGGTAGCTCTTAAATATGTTGTTTGTACAGTAACGTTTGAGTTTGACAGTAGAGTACTGATTTAAAAGTCGATTTATTTAGCCATTTAGTTATGTAAAATACCTGGATTATACTATGGTTACTGTACTAGCATTTTGCGTCAGATCTACAATGGGGATATTATCGTTAATGTTGTCTCTCTAAACTTTCGATGTAATCAGAAATGGTTTAGACAGTCAAGAAGTGGATAAAATCACTTACTGCTTGCAGGTATATGGTTGGAATTGCCCCTTTCTTCAGTATCGGACACTGAGCAAAGCCTGCTTGATATTGTCCCGGGTTTGAAAAACTGTCCGTGGTGAAATGGGCTGAGCAAACTAACAACTTTGAAATAAATTGTTGCGGTATCTGATTATAAATAAACATCAACCATGCCTGTTGACATGTTTTTTATTTGTGGGAAGAGTATGAAATGTCTTCACATCCCCTGCACAGCCTGGAACATAACATTTGTTTCCATGATCTGCCATGTTCGCTATCCTCGCGTGACGCTTGTGATACGGCTGCACAGTTTCACCTGACAGTGAACATGTGCTGGCATATGAAAATGTTGGGGGGCGTACATATTAATGATCCCATCAATTGCATCACTGCTGGTGTTACGTTGAGATTTGCCTATTTTTCCGTGGTGTTTTTCACAAACGAGATTTACATATGAAGGAGAAGGCAATGGTGTTTAAGACTCACTGTATGTGATTTACATGTACTGAACTCTTGTTATTTAACCATGGCAAGGTTCATTCAATTTTTCATTCTAGGGCACCTTTAACTGTTTCTGATATATGCTTGTTAAGGCAAAGAAATGCAGGAGAAAATCAGATGTTGTTCACAGATGTTGTTCACGTATTGTAGATTATATCTTCGTCATGTAGTGGCCTGATTCCCTGATACTTAAAATAAAATATCTGAGTACATTAGCAATTAATTTCACATGATTGACAGTAGACTTGTGGCATCATATGGTACTCCAATTTTTTAAAAGTTATTATACAGAAAAGGTTTTAAGCCTTTGTTTAGGTGCACAGACATCAAGGACCAACATATGAATCTCCACAATGGTGACAATCAAAGGTTTTTTGTGACTTTAGTAGCTTGTTTTGTGATGTTCAGAGTTGAATATTTTTTGATAGTCACCATTGCTGAGATTCATACGTGGATTCTTGATGTGTGTGTGTGAGCCTACATGATCCTGTCAAAACATTTTCTGCATAATGACTTCATAAAATATTTCAGAGTATACACTAGTACACATTGGGGGATTTCTGTTTTAGTTGAGGATGGTGTTGTTTACATGGCGCCAAATTAAATAACTAATCAGTTTTTACAACAGAAATTAATCAATAAAAACGTACTTTAGCTTTTCATCTAAAACAAAATAAATGTCCTATTATCACTGTAAAGCTTCTTTGAAGCATCTGTGTTGTGAAAAGCGCTATAGAAATGAAGGTGACGACTTTAGTATTGGCATGAGAAATTAACAACTAATATTAAATAATTTAAATCACAGGTTGGACTCCGGTATCAGGCCACCAAATGATGACTATATCTAAATCAGGGGTCGCCAACTAGCGGACTCCGGTCCGAATCCGGACCGCGAGATGCGTCCATCCGGACCGCGAAGCCTTTTGACGAAATAAATATGCCACATGCCATAAATAAATAAAAAATATCACATTTATATCAGGCAGCTCAGTAGAACTGTTTGGGTCCCATGTCGCCACTGGTTGCGACGACAGTTAACGTTATTGTTTCCACGTTCAGACGCGCGGTCACGCATGCAGTGAAGAAGAGACTGATGGTGGCCCACCTGCCGTGAGTTCACACCGAACGCGAACGGCGCGTCATGCACGCCGCTTAATTCGCGCCGCAGAATGTCTATTCCCGTCTTTCCATTGCCTTAAATCACTCGCGCGAAACGCTTCATTCGCGTCCGGTATGACCGCACCATCAGAGCAGAAAGCAGCGCGCAAAAACAATGGCATTTTCGAAAATTAGGAAAGTTGACGCTGAAAACCCGAGTTTTCCGTGATGAATGGGTGGGGAAAAAAATCGCATTTATTCTTCCTGCACCTGTGCGAGGCCTGTGTGTCTAATTTGCTCTGATTCTGTTGCGGTTGTGGGAACATTAAATAAAATGTTTCTTGCACTTTTTAATTTTTCCAACACTGGTGGCACTTTATTTTTGCCTGTTTGTGTTTCTGAATTATATTGCTAATGATATTTTACCAGTGCAGTTTGAAGCACAGAAGAGAGCAGTGTTCAATATTAGATACATTTAGTTAAGACTATACATGTGAATAAACATAAAATGTGTTATGAGATTTCAGATTTTCTGATCCAGTTTGCCTTCATTGTTATTATTTATCTCAGTTCAGCAGGAAAAAGCACTTTAGTTGCTAGTAATGTTGAAATGAATGTATTTTGAGTGCAGATTTAGAGATGAAGGCATTTTTAGTTCATCATATTTTTGTCAGACATGGTTACTGGTTGAATTTAGATATTTTGTACCAAAGTAACTTAAAGGACATAACAGAACAACAACAAAATGAGATACATTTTGTGAAGGATTACCTATGTTTGCTTTAACAATATGAACAGACATGTTTTGTCCATATGAGAACATATTAGCATTTGTTCTTAATTGAACAAAATATATCAACATTAATTTCTTTAGTCTGGCAATAAACATAAATTATTGTTTTTAGGTATATAATTGTCCGGACCTCGGCCGGTGACGAGGGTTCATTTACTGGACCTCAAGCAGTTTTAGTTGAAGACCCCTGATCTAAATGATGGCCAGTAAATGAGGACTATATAGAAAGTCAAGGGTCAAGAGCCCAACTAAAGCAATAAAACACCAAAATCTAAACCTTTGTTAAGAACTTTAGTATGAAAGAAGTAAAGTCTGGATTATAATATATGAGATGCTGAGATGCTGAGATCTGTTGTGTTTTTAGTGTTAGTGTGATTTCTTGCCTGTTTCCCAGATTACCCTTTTGCCTCTGTCCCCTGCTTTGATTGTTTGTTTGGACTGCCTACCTGTGTTTTGACCTTGCCTGATTTCTCCACATATGAATAACTAATAACTCAAATGAATTATCATCTCCATCACACTAATAAACTCTTGACTTTTTCTATACTGCAAATATTTCCAGGAAAATCCACTATTTTGTAAAAACATCAGCAGCCCTTTGATTTACCAGCCTTACACACTCAATAAACACTAATTATTATATTGATTATTATTAGGTTTAGATTTATTTTCCACTGAATTACAACAATCAAATGTTTTCCTGTTATATTCATACCTTTATCAGGTGATATGCAGTAGATCAGACAGCAGAGCAGAAGTGCAGATCCAGATGCAGAAATGCAGAGAATCAACACCATTATGTGTAAAACAGAGAAACCTGTAAAACACAGACAGTTATTGGACAATGTTATTATTGTGCAATTCCCTGTAGTGTACACACTATTTCCTGTAGTGTCCGGACAAATCTTCTAGTGTGCGCATTCTGAGGATTATAATGCTAAAAATCGGTTGAAACTGTCTACTACACAACATAACACGATAACGTGCACAAATTACAAGAACTTTGGCCAAGCAACAAACCTGACAAAAAACGAAAAAAGATTTTCACGCAAGACATTAGAGACATTTTACTTTCTGTTTTCCCTCTATGTCCCTGGTTTTCAGGTTATAAACACCTGCACCCAATTTGCAGATTATAGCTCTCCATTCATTGAATCTTATTGAGAATTAACAGAGGTTTAGATGTTGATGTTTTATTGAAAATGTTTGTGGCACTAAAGTATTGTTGGTGAATATAATCTATTAATAACAAATAACCACTTTTGGTCATTGACAAGATTAGTGAATTATTCTACTTTATGATGCTGAAAACTAAATAATCTGATCATCTTTGTTTCTGGATTTATTTGTAACAAATGATGTGTTTCAGTAAACACTGTTATTAAGACCACAAAGTGACATAAAAAGCCAAGAGTGAAACTGGCCAACTAAAGGAAACACTGATCACCATAATGGTGATCAAACATTTTCAATAAAACATCAACGTCTAAACCTGTTAATTCTCAATAAGAGCTTCTGTAGACGTCTGCCAGAAATAAAGTCAGTCTGGTTAGTAATGCATGAAGCTGTAATGCTGTTTGTGGAGTTGTTTAATCCTCCTCTGCTGAGATCTTCAGAGATTTAATGTCTTCTTTTATCTTTAGTTGATTTCATCTAAGGCTGTGGCTGAAGTCAGTTGTAGTTCTCGTGTTTCTCTTTCCTTCAGTGATTCTGCTCATTATCATCAGGTGTTCACCACTAATGGTCAGTCATCACTTAACTCATTAACTTTAACACTGCTTCAGGCCATGTCCACACTAATATGTTTTCTCTCAAGTCTCTTTGAAAACGCTCTCCAAAGCGGATACATTTGAAATTGTGTCTTCGCGTTGTAGTGGGGACTGTGAAAACGAAGGTATTTGAAAACAATGACGCATGTTTAGTCATGTGACGCATATTGTACCAATAGGCCTGTTTATACCGCTATATTGAGCCTGTTATGTGCTATGTATAAAATATGTTACTTTGCGCACTCTTCATATCACAGTCCTGCAAAGATGACACAATATTTACTTGCAATTGCTGTCCTGTGGCAAAACATGAGCAGTTGTGTTTTAGACCAAACATAATGGTGAGTGAGTGCGACACATCAGTGAAAAGTGAGATATGTTGCTTAATAAAATTATCCTGCCAGAAGAATTGTGTGATAACTTGATAATATGCTGTTCTGTCTGTCATCTCGGGGAGCTTTTATGAGGTTTAACGCATACACAGTAAAGTGAATTTAGCGTTTTCCGACGTTTCAGTGTGGACAAAAAACTTTTGGGAAATGCTTGATAATGCTATACTAGTGTGGACAGAGCGTTTTAAACAAATTATGCTTCAGTATGACCTTTGGTCAGCAGTGTTTTTTTTTTTTTTTTAAGAACTGGGGCTTATAAATATTTATTTATGATTTATAATTTGTTGTTGTTTTTTAATTTATTTTGTTTTCGTAATTGTGATTTTGGTTTGCACTTCTCGGCCACCGTAGTCCTTCATTAATTCATGTGAATATAACGGCCTCAGTTCCTCATTGTCTGGTGTTGTTTGTGTTCGACATGCTGTTACGTTGCCTTTCTCTTGTGTTGAATTATCGTGATGATGGATTATGCCCTTTCGTTTTTGTTTAATAAAGTTCAAATTACATTTATTAAATTATGACATTTAATTAATAGCAATAAAAATATGACTTAATCAGACTCTATATTAGTTGCTGATGTTGCAATCATTAATGAATGGCTTAAACCTTCCTAAATCATACATTAACTCAAGATTATCTGTGCATTAGTTAAGCATGAATTAATGCATATTAGTGCATGTGTATTGTAAAGTGTCACCTCAGAATCACTTTGTTGTAAAACGCGGATTCATAATTGACTTTATGAACAACTGAATGTAAATGAATAACTAAATTAAATTGTGTATTAGTTTAAGCTCAAACAGTGGCATATATTTAATATTGCTGACTCACCCAGTCTCTCCAGTTCTACAGTTGCATTGGCTGAAAGTCTTCCAGCAAACACTTGACACATGTAAACTCCTTTGTCCTCAGTTCTGACACTCTTCAGTCTGAGAGAGAAGTTTCCTTTGGGGGTTTCATCAGAGAAGAACTCAACTCTGTCTCTGTATTGCTCATGTGCTGCCTCTGGTAAAGTCTTGTTGTCTTGATAGAGCAGAACCAGAATATCATCTTCATCTGTTTTCTTCCATGAAACCTGTTCAAAGTGTTCAGGTGTGATGTGAGAGTCTACCGAACAGTTCAGAGTGACGTCCTCACCCACAGACGCAGATATGGACTCAGTTGATCCTGATACTAGCAGACGCTCTGAAAGAGCAAACCGTGTTAATATCACAACATGAGATGTAAATTGGTAAAATCATATAAAAAAATTAAAGGAACTCATGTGATCCACACTCACCAACTTCTTTTATCTGAACCTCAGTCTCTCCAGAATCCTGGTCACTGTAAACTTTACATGTGTATTTTCCCTCATCTTCAGCTCTCAGATTGTCCAGACGGAGGGAGAAGTTTCCATGTTGAATCTGTTCAGTAAAGAAATGAGCTCTCTCATGATAATCCTGCTGCTGGACCTCTGCTCGACTCTCACCATCTTGATACAGATGAACCAGAGTCTCTGAGTCTGTTATTTTCCATTCCACCTCCAGACCCTCCATTGGTAAAGGTTTATTAACATAACAGGACAAAACCACTGAAGATCCCAGAGGAGCAACCAGAGGAGCAGAGGGACCGTGCACAGTGAACCCTGAAACAAACAGAGAGAGAAATTAAATAAAGCTTGTGTGGTTTCCCGTAGATTAAATTGATAAATCATCTTCGATGACATGAACAAGCATATCTGTCAGTTCGTTCAAATCTAAAAAAGTGGAAATTATTCCTTTAAAAAAAAAAACTGTTCATATGCGTTACGTTCCAATTAGTCTAGAGGTGTCAAAGGGACATAAACATAAACTGGAACAACTCGTAAAGAGAACAGAAGACTTAAGCAGACCACCAACAAAGCTTGGAGCATAATAAGTAGTAAAGCTTTACTGAAGATGGATAAACATTTACATATTTACAGTCCATCAAAAAGGGGAAAAACAAATAAAAGGGGTGAAAAGGGAACCAGAGTGTTGCCAACAAAAACAAGGAACACCAAAAGGACCAACTTACTAAAGGTAGGAAAAGCTTAGAAACAAAAATACAAGAAAAAAAAGAAAGAAAAAAAAACCTACCTACGCTAACTAAAACAAAAACTTACAACGGGTGGCAACACTTCTGATGTTACTATACAGGGTTAAGGTCTACGTGTGGCAACAATGGGCAGACCCCTAACCTGTTCCCAATTCAAAAATAAAACAAACAACACGAAAAGGTTCAAGGATCTTACAAAGTCAAAAAGGGGAAACCAAAGAAAAGAAAAACAAATTGAAACGCTTTACACCAAAAACCACAAGCAGTACAAAACTAAAGAGGTCTCCTTAAATAGCCGCCATCTTGAGTTTTTATAGTCCTGGATGATCTCAGGTCCCTGTGTGCGATTGGCTGGTCACAAGAAGGCAGCGATTGGCTGGAGCATGTGCAAATGGATGAACCAATGGGGGAACAGGCTCCTGCAACAGAGCACACACAGGGAAAACAAGACACATACGCCTAGAGGGCGTAACAATATGTCAAACAAGACACTTTCACTTTCTTTGTTTAAACAAAAAAAATGTTGTTTGGCAGGTCAAATCAGGTCACCAGGAAATATAACCTGAGAAAAAAGACACCACAGCTACTCACTAATAAACATACAGTTTATCAAATCAAATCTCAACTGCCTGATTGTTCATATCGTCACTAAATGTAAACTATTGCCCAGCTCCAATCTGATAAATGCAGACAATTAGGCATTAAGATTTTACAAACATTAGCATTTCTGTAAAGCTGCTTTAAAACATGTGCATTGTGAAAAGTGCTATACACTAAAATTGACTTGACCACAGCAAACAGTAAAATCTGAAACAGGTTAAAGTGGAAGATGTTCAGATCATTTTCTGTGAAGCCACATGCTGTTTTAGAGAATGACGATCATAATGGACTTGAAGGGGGTAAGAGATCACAGTTGTTAGCTGGTACATTATGACAACAAACACCAAAGACCTGTGTATGAGAAATGCAGGAAAGAGAAAACTAATGATCAGAAAATAATACATTAAATAAAAGATATAGGCCTACATTATAAAAACACATTATAATGGATAGAAATCATCGTCATCTCCCAAGAAAATCAACCAACAAAACTGATGAAAGCTCGACTGCTGAAACCAGTCGACTGCTTCACTATCTGCTTCAAATCATGCATTTAAAATAAAAAAGTAAAATTGATTAAAAGTTTTGTTAAGCAATTCATAAAAACTAATTTCTAGAATTAAAGCAGAAGCCTTTAGACCACAAAGGTCTTTAAGACCATGAGCAACATAAATTCAGCCTAAACTGTGGACACTGGTAGAGTAAGTCTAAATGGGACATAATTAATGATGTGCCTTATCTTCAGAATCAGCTTAAAGACAGAAAATCTATGTACATACCGTCAGATATAACTGCAACTGCAGCCACAAATATAAACGTGAGCAAATCCATGATCAGTTGAAATTATGAACATCTCTCTCTCGATCGTCAGAGTTAAAGACTAAGAAAGAGTTCTATTGAACAGCAGCTAGCCCTGTTAAACTAGATCTGATTAAATGGAAAAACATCACTGTGAAAAAATGAAAGCATCTGCAATGGGAGTAATCTGACACTGTACACTATTAACAGATCAAGAAATGAAAATGCATGCCCGTAGGCAGGGGGTGTGCGGGTGGTTCGAACAGTTCAATCAAAACAAAGTAGACAGGCTTTATGTTCACTGAAGGTGCTGAGCATCTGTGGTGTTGAGTGCGATTCCAGCACAACGCTTAAACAACCTTAAAGTGCGAGATAAGATGTAAGTAACTTACAACCTAAACTAGACATTTCATATTTGGCAGCTGTTTTAGGATTGTTACACTACCGACAGAAATAACCAGGCAAACTAATAAACCTTTGTCTAATTTCGTCGTTTTGAATTTAAAATAGGCCTATACAGGGAGTGCAGAATTATTAGGCAAGTTGTATTTTTGAGGATTAATTTTACAACATTAATAATTAAACAACAACCATGTTGTCAATGAACACAAAAAACTCATTAATATCAAAGCTGAATATTTTTGGAAGTGGTTTTTAGTTTTAGCTATTTTAGGGGGATATCTGTGTGTGCAGGTGACTATTACTGTGCATAATTATTAGGCAACTTAACAAAAAACAAATTTATACCCATTTCAATTATTTATTTTTACCACTGAAACCAATATAACATCTCAACATTCACAAATATACATTTCTGACATTCAAAAACCAAACAAAAACAAATCAGTGACCAATATAGCCACCTTTCTTTGCAAGGACACTCAAAAGCCTGCCATCCATGGATTCTGTCAGTGTTTTGATCTGTTCACCATCAACATTGCGTGCAGCAGCAACCACAGCCTCCCAGACACTGTTCAGAGAGGTGTACTGTTTTCCCTCCTTGTAAATCGCACATTTGATGATGGACCACAGGTTCTCAATGGGGTTCAGATCAGGTGAACAAGGAGGCCATATCATTAGATTTTCTTCTTTTATACCCTTTCTTGCCAGCCACGCTGTGGAGTACTTGGACGCGTGTGATGGAGCATTGTCCTGCATGAAAATCATGTTTTTCTTGAAGGATGCAGACTTCTTCCTGTACCACTGCTTGAAGAAGGTGTCTTCCAGAAACTGGCAGTAGGACTGGGAGTTGAGCTTGACTCAATCCTCAACCCGAAAAGGCCCCACAAGCTCATCTTTGATGATACCAGCCCAAACCAGTACTCCACCTCCACCTTGCTGGCGTCTGAGTCGGACTGGAGCTCTCTGCCCTTTACCAATCCAGCCACGGGCCCATCCATCTGGCCCATCAAGACTCACTCTCATTTCATCAGTCCATAAAACCTTAGAAAAATCAGTCTTGAGATATTTCTTGGCCCAGTCTTGACCTTTCAGCTTGTGTGTCTTGTTCAGTGGTGGTCGAATTTCTGCCTTTCTTACCTTGGCCATGTCTCTGAGTATTGCACACCTTGTGCTTTTGGGCACTCCAGTGATGTTGCAGCTCTGAAATATGGCCAAACTGGTGGCAAGTGGCATCTTGGCAGCTGCACGCTTGACTTTTCTCAGTTCACGGGCAGTTATTTTGCGCCTTGGTTTTTCCACACGCTTCTTGCGACCCTGTTGACTATTTTGAATGAAACGCTTGATTGTTCGATGATCACGCTTCAGAAGCTTGGCTATTTTAAGACTGCTGCATCCCTCTGCAATATATCTCACTATTTTTGACTTTTCTGAGCCTGTCAAGTCCTTCTTTTTACCCATTTTGCCAAAGGAAAGGAAGTTGCCTAACAATTATGCACACCTGATATAGGGTGTTGATGTCATTAGACCACACCCCTTCTCATTACAGAGATGCACATCACCTAATATGCTTAATTGGTAGTAGGCTTTCCAGCCTATACAGCTTGGAGTAAGACAACATGCATAACGAGGATGATGTGGTCAAAATACTCATTTGCCTAATAATTCTGCACTCCCTGTATATATGTAACGGGTCCCGGCCAGGGGTCCGCTAGCAGATATATAGACAATCCTAGTCGAAGTGCTCTGGAAAATGTTGTAAATAATCACAGAGAAGTTAAGAGACGCAGGACAACAGTTGCTCTTTCTCCATTCAACCGGATTATGATTTATTCATAAAACATTTCAACTTTGTATCTGCAATCATGAATTATTACTGTTATTTGTTGTTGCTCTGTATTAAAACAGGTTATATCCACAATTGGATAACATGAAGTCACAACTTCTTCAAAGTACATTTCCAGATAAATGTATAATCACATATTTCCTCAACATTCACTTTTCACAGTTTTATCTTAAACCATAAACACATTTTCTCTCTAAACCATATTCTGTTCTTTCTCATTAAACAAGTATTTATGTATTCATCATACATTTTTGTAAGTGTTCACTTTTTACAACAGAATAAATCCCATTTGCAGTTAAGTTGAATTATATTTACATTATACGAGTACAAACTTCACTAATAAACATATTTGTCTCATAACTTTAACACTTTAAAGCTACACTGTGGGATATTTTCCCCCATCTAGCGGTGAAAAGGTATATGACCATCCAGTAAATATTAGTTTCTGTTCCTCCCAATTCCGATTTCGTTTTAACTCCTACGGTGGCCGATTTAGTCCAAGATTAACATGGCTTCCAGTTCAATCCAGCAATCCCCCTCTTCACATTCGACACGGTGCCATCGAGTGTTAAAACGCGAAAGGCGAAGCTTGAATTTACGGGTATGTCCCTCTTTGGCTAATGTACTTTCAAGATGGAGGGGCAACATGGCGACCCCCATTCGAACCCCTTACCCGTATGTATTTTCAATGGCATATTATAAACTTACGAGAATACTTTATTACTTGAAAGAAGTAAATGAGCACATATATTTTTGAAAGAACTAAGTGTTTTTAGCTAAGAATAAACTAAAAAAGTTACACAGTGTAGCTTTAAACCGAAACTGTGTAATAATGTAATATTACCACGTGCGTTTGACACTACCATGTGCTTTTCACTCAAAGCTGCATCTGTAAACTGCCTTTACTCTGTACATTAGCTATATATAATACCTGCAATGCATAGTCTCACACACAGTTACTTTTCACAATGCAGAAACAAACTAAGAAATATCCCAGAGCCATTAGGAATATATATAAAAGAAAACATTAATACGATTAATTTCCTCATCTTTACATCGTTATCATTAGACTTGACTATTTACACTATTTACACTACTCAAACACACATCACCAGAGATTCACATTAGCCTATAAATATTTGCAGTCACACAAAAGATGTAAAACTAACCTGGAAAATGTTGTAAATAATCACAGAGAAGTTAAGAGACGCAGGACAACAGTTGCTCTTTCTCCATTCAACCGGATTATGATTTCGTCTTACTCTGCGCCTCAGGGTCCCAGAGTGACGCGGCTGAACGGTACTGCCACCTTGTGTCCGTTCTGTGTAACAGCATGTCATAGTGCTCTGGTGTATTTTCTCAATCATTTAATTTATAATACAAGGAAAGAAAACAAAAAGATAATAATCTCAACAAAACTATTTTTGTGAGTGTCACATATAGTTTACGTGATTTAATATAATTAGCAACAAGAAACAAGAAACATTAACAAAGCTTTATTCATATAAGGCATAAGATTAATAATGAATGTGTAGCTACATTTTGTGAATTAATTTAAAAAGAAATAAATAAATAACTAGCGTTCGTAGCCTTCAGTGAATTAACTTAGTGAAAGTGATTTAATAAAAAATATTCTAAATATAAATTGACCCTAGGCTAGGCCTGTGTTTACTTTATTGACTGCTTTAGAAGGTGAAGAGACAGGGCAAGATACAGAGAATGAGAGAAAAAGAAAGAGTGATGGAGATGAGGAGAGAGAAGGAATTGACAAATAATCTACTGCTCACTGACTTGGTTTTAAAGCTATTTCTCATCAAAGTTTTGGCCTTCAAACGTCTTAAAATGCACATATGTAGACCAGAGAAATCAACATTTTCTCTGGGGAGCATGCCCCAGTATCCCCCCAACTACATAGTATGGTGTGTGCGCGCTCATGCATGCACTATAGGCCAAATAAATAAAGCACCTTTGTTTGATGACCAATAATAAGTTAATGGTCCTACAAATGTTAATTGAGTGACTTCATTGTAGTAAATATTTTCTGTGCATAAAAAGCATGCTCTTTAAGAAAAAACAGCAGACAAGAAAATCCGGCACAAATTAGTGCATAAAATGTCAGCAAAATTAAGTATTTGAACGTCATAATTAAATACAAACTGAGGGTGGAGGGTGGAGGCTGAAAAAAACTTTTTTTTTAAAATAAGAATCCTTTGCCCTGATTCATTAGCACTCATTGTTTACACCTGTGTCTCATTTACCAAGAACAGTCAGCGCCAGCATGAGTTTCAAGGCAACGGAGTTCACTGAGCACTTTAATTCAAAAGACATAGACTTGTACATAGCAAAACTTAATATATTCAACATAACAGATCCCCATAATGCCCCGGGGTGCTTTTCACGTGTATCGATAAAGGAACGGATGGCTTTCCTGTCAGGACACCTGTTGCACAAGCTGTGCGCACGTTACAACTAGCCTAGTTTTGACATAAATGGGCACTAAGTTACAACTTATGCACTACTAAATATTTTTGCATTGCACCATTAAACTTAGTTGAAGCCTAAATCTACGTATAAACTAAATATTCATGGAAAGCCTCCGATCAGGAGTAACATTAACTGATAGAATAGCAGGCAGACTGAACGTCATCAATACACTCTTGTTTTACATTACAGACTTCGGGTGCGTCTCAATCAGCTCCTGGTTCATTAGTCAGGGCACTGATCAGGGATCAGCCCATTGACTTATGTCCTGATCAGTGCCCTGACTACTGAACCAGGAGCTGATTGAGACGCACCCTTCAATTCTTTACACGTATATGATAATGTTGACATACAGGCGTACATGCGCTTACATTTTAAGAGAGAAAACATGTGAATGGATTAACGTTATGTTAGCGGTTAACACAAACCCGTCCAAAACAGCGCCACCACTGTGTGCATCTGTTCCATCGTCCGTGTTGTGCATGTCAAATAAAATCAGTCATAATCAATAAATGCCATTTCTTATTTTTGTTTCAGTATTTATTTATTGATTCTTAATTTAGTTTCAAATAGCCTTTCGTGATTTATATATAAAAGCACACGTTATTCACGATTAAGTATCGTATTTAATGGGAATTTGTTTTTATCATTAGGTATGTGAGGCAAAAGTAGAATGAAGAATAAACTGAAATTCACAGCATTTCAACAATTTACTGTGATAAAATGATTTCCCATTTGCTTTCCCCGCCTGTTCTGGCACCCTGCCGCACATCAGCTGTCCATCATGTTGAAATAGTAAGGTTTAAACAGTCCGGTTTTAAATTATTTTATAGATACCAATGCAACAGCCGCTCTAGCGCCCCCCTGGTTGCCTGCCAAAATGGCGGAGTTTAGGCTGCGTAACGTCAATCTCCGGTGCTCTATATCTAGCCTGTTCACCCTGTCATTCACTGCAAAGTCTTGTTTGTTGTATTACTGAATTTCTGAGTCCGCACACGTGTTCGGCGCTCTCAAATGGGTTTGTTGACTAACAAGAGACTTGTCCGTCCCTTTCGCTTACTCGCTCACCAAATCTACAAGTTTCCCGTGTGATCCCGAAGCGTGCTCCGGCGTTTCTTCGGCTTGTGTGGGGAATGATGATGAAGCCTGTTCACCCTGTCATTCACTGCAAAGTCTTGTTTGTTGTATTACTGCATTTCTGAGCGTTTTCTCTGGTTTCTTGTCTATTGGTTTTGGATTGCTTGCCCGTTTCCGTGGATTACCCTTTTGTCTGTCTCTCCTGTCTTGTTTGCCTGTTTTTTTGACTATGATTGTGGATTACCCTTTAATAAAGCTGCGTTTGGATCCTCATCCTTCGTGTCTTAGAGCAGTTCATTACATATACATGCCATTAGATATAACTGAATAACAGCCACAAGAATAAATATAAGCAGATTTATGTTCAAATGAAATTATGATCATCTGTAGTGATCTGGTGCATGAAGACAACATGTTCAAACCTGTATTATTTTCTTTGACTCAAAGTTCTGTGTAACTTTATTTAATCCTGATAAACCAGTTCTGATTAAATGGAAAAACCTCAGTATGAAGAGAAAAAAGAAAAAGAAAAGCATCTGAGATGGTACTAATCTGAAACTGCACACGATTCTTAGAAGAATCAAGACTTGAGCACAAGTGTCTCCCTTAATTTAAATGGTTTTTGATGGGCTATGAGTCTTTACAGTGTAAGCTTCATCTGCAACATAAACTTTGTCCCTAAAAAGAAACTGCATTCAGTTGCAGTCGTGTGTGTCGTTTCAGTTGAATGACAGGTATTCAAACAGATGCAGGGTTCATTGTTTGTTTGTCTTTTATATTTCCTCATATTTCTAATGCTTCATAAGTTAAATATCTCTGCAGCTCAGATCAGTTTGAAGGAATTGAAAATAATCAAAGATATTTGAAATCCATTTGCTTTACTGTTGTCACCCCCCATTTGCTTATCAGAAGGGCCATCTGGAAGATAACAGAGAGGCCTGTAGGCCACATGGGGTCACACCTTTACAGTGGGGGAAGTTTGGTCTGATTGGTCAGTTTGAAAAGAATACATTTGGTTTCAGTCACATGGTCAAGGAATAGATAAAAGAAGATTGGAACTGTTGCTCTCGCTCTTTTTCTCTGGCACTTGAGGTCATTGGGGCTTCTCTTCTTTGCTCTCTTCTTCTCTCTTTCCCCCACTCTCTCTCCCTGTCCCTCTCTCTCTCTCTCTCTCTCTCTCTCTCTCTCTCTCTCTCTCTCTCTCTCTCTCTCTCTCTCTCTCTATCCTTCAGGTAACATTTTATTCATGCTGTGAACGATTAATGGTATAAGTTTATCATCTCATACATCCATTTTGAAGCTATTTTAAGTGTAACCAAAACCAGATTTTGTCATTAAATTACAGTGGAGCGGTTTTTGCGGTATGCAAACTGCAGTGGGTCCAGTGAGGGGGGAGAACAGAGCAGATGTGGCTTCTGATTATTCTCTCAAAGCATTTGCTGATGATGGGGGTCAGAGCAACAGGACGCCAGTCGTTTAAGCAGATGGTTTTTGACTGCTTCGGTACAGGCACAATGGTGGACGTTTTGAAGCATGTGGGGACCACAGACAGGGAGAGGGACAGGTTAAAGGTGTCCGTAAAAACGGCAGTTGGTTCGCGCACGCTCCGATGACGCGGCCCGGAATGCCGTCTGGACCCGCGGCTTTACGGACGTTCACCCGCCAGAAGGATCGGGTTACATCCGCTACAGATACAGAGAGTGCACCAACCTCTGCATCTTCAGCCACGAGCTCTCTCTCCGCGAGGGTGGTGTTAGTTCCCTCAAAGCGAGCATAGAAGGTGTTTAGCTCGTCTGGGAGAGAGGCAGCGGTGTTCACGGTGGAGTTTGTGTTCCTTTTATAGTCCGTGATGGTGTTAATTCCCTGCCACATGCTTCTAGAGTTGGTGGCGTTGAACTGTCCTTCAATCTTGTCCCTGTACTGGCGTTTTGCTGCTCTGATGGTTTTCCGGAGGGCATAACTTGCTTGTTTATGCTCCTCCGCATTACCGGAGTTAAAAGTGAAGGTCCGCGCATTGAGTGCCACGCAAACATCCCCAATTAGCCACGGCTTCTGGTTTGGGTACAGCCGTATTGTTTTGGTCGGAACAACGTCTTCTACGCACTTCCTGATGAAACACGTTACGCTATCAGCGTAGACCTCGATGTCGTCATCAGAGGCCGACCGGAACATCTCCCAGTCCGCGTGATCAAAACAGTCTTGTAGCATAGAGTCTGATTGGTCCGACCAGCACTGGATGGTTCTGAGGACGGGTGCTTCCTGTTTCAGTCTCTGCCTGTAAGCGGGCAGAAGGAGAACGGAAGAGTGGTCTGATTTGCCAAATGGTGGGCGCGGGAGGGATTTGTAGCCATCCCGGAAGGGAGAGTAACAGTGATCCAAAACACGGTTCCCTCGCGTGTTGAAGTTAACATGTTGGTGGTATTTAGGTGCAATGCATTTGAAGATGGCTTTGTTAAAGTACCCAGTCACAATAAACGCAGCCTCAGGATGCGCGGTTTCCTGCTCACTCACTGTCCTATACAGTTCCTTTAGTGCCCGGTCTGTGTCGGCTTGTGGGGGAATATACACAGCTGTGATGATGACCGCTGTGAATTCCCTCGGTAGATAGAATGGTCGACACAGAATCATGAGAAGTTCGAGATCAGGAGAACAGAAAGACTTGATAGAATGTACGTTCCTCTGATCACACCAGGATCTGTTGATCATAGAACATACACCCCCGCTTGACATACAAAACACAACAATGATGACACTCAACAGATAATAAAAACACTTATACAACATAAACCAATATTACAAAATAAACCAACAACACAAACTGCTAAAAGCAAAGCAAAAATAAGTTATTAGCAGCAACCAACAAGAATCAAGAAACTACAGTCTATTAATGCCGCCCTGCATGCTGGGTACATTCACAGTAGAAACACAGTATGTTCTTTGTTTACATTCATTTTTGTTCCCTTTCAAAAGCTACACTCAATGCTGGATAAGCTTATGCATATGGAAGTGTCTTGACACGACCAGCTGTGAAAAATAGTGTGAAAACACGTCAATGAAATTGACCCGGAGGTATTTATAGCCTCGGCCGGTGACGTCATAGGCGCACCTGCTACACAAGGCTATAAATAGATGAGCTTCAGCTGGAGCCATCAGGTCTTTTTGTTTTCAGACCAACTCTGTGTTATGATGTGTTACAAAGTCTCTGAAAAAATCTCTCTCTCTTTCAAGACTCAACTCGAGATCTTTGTTAGGAGTTAGTTTTCAACTGACAGTGTGCAGATTTCGCTCTTTCTCATCTCTGTTACAAATAAACATTAGTGGAAAGAGTTCTAGTTAAAAGGAATCTAATCAGTTGGAAACGAGTCAGCAGAGTAAATGCTGTGTATCCATGTTTTCTTTCAAATAACAGAACTGGATGTGCACGTTTATTGCTGTGTGTTTTGTGGAAGAGCATGCTTTCGCTGCATTGAGTCAGACGAGTGCAAGCATTGCGAGCCTTTACAGTTAGAATGCTTTTGCTTATCTTGGCTACTTTCAGTCCGCACCCGTGTTCGGGGCTCTCAAATGGGTTTGTTGACTAGCAAGAGACGGGCCCGTCCCTTTCGCTTACTCGCTCACCAAATCTACAAGTTTCCCCGCGTGATCCCGAAGCGTGCACCGGCGTTTCTTCGGCTTGTGTGGGGAATGATGATGAATCTCTTGGTCCGCGGACCTCGAGCAGCTGGCCTGCGATCGTTCTTCACATGATAGTAAATCCATACGTGGAATTTATCGAGGTGGTTGTTTGCGCGGTGGCCAGGGAAGTTTGTCTGGCACCGTGAATGAGACATCCCCAAATGCAGTGAGCTTGAGGTTTCTGTCTGGTGGCAAAGTCATGGAGAAAACCATTTACTTCACGTGTTTTTGTGCCCTTGACGTCGAAATTTTCGACTATCATGGGTGCGAAATCGCGTGGGTATGTGAGAATACCCCAGGTGGAAGAGACGTTCACGAGCTATCTCTCGCCTGGGTCTGCATTTTCATTAAAGAGACATACCTCACCACGAAACCATGTAGAAAATAAACTTTGGCTTTCGTGGGCAAAGCTTATAAATATGAATTTTATATTATATATTATTTTATATGGAATATATATATGAATATATATTGTACATGATTTATATAAGAATAATAAATATAAGGGGACAGGCTGGTGCTGCGCTGCACACTATGGCTGTCTTGCAGGCATATCAGGCTGACCTTCTGAAGGATTTGAGTGGTTCATTTGGTGACTCATTTAACTCTGTAGGGGCCAGATTTAAAGGAGTGGAAGTAACACGAGGAAGTGTTCACTCAGTTCCTCAATGCACTCAAGGGGAGGGGCTGTCAGCCACACAACCTCTCTTCGGTCCTTCAAGATTTAGGGGGGTAATAAGCAGAGTGTGGCGAGTCGCGCTCTCCGCTCCACCGCGCGCAGTCCTACATCACCGGACTAATTTGCCTAATCTTCACGGTAGTGGAAACAGTGGAAACACAGACAGCAGCAGGTCTGGGGGAAAAAGGTTCCTGTAAAAAAAGTTCCTGGTACAAATTGTTCCGGGTAATTTCGGTGGAAACAGGGCTTTATGGTCCTCAAGGGTCTTGTTGAGACCCCCTTTGAACCATTAGAGTCAGCGTCTGAGAGACTTCTGACCCTTAGATTTGTTTTTTCTTTTGGCTACAACTTTCTGCAAGGAATTGTCAACAGGCACTTGCCCCTCCACTCTCAGGGTTTATGTGGCCGCTCTTTTGGCTTGCCACGCCCTGGTGGATGGGGTGCTGCTTGGGAGGCATCCTCTGCCTGCTCACTTCATTGTGCCAGGCAATTGTGGCCTCCAGTAAGAACCAAGAACCCTTCATGGGACTTAGTTTTAGCCCTCGAGGGTCTGGTTGAGACCCCCTTTGAACCTCCAGAATCAGCGTCTGACAAACTTCTGACTCTAAAGATGTTTTTTCTTATGGCTGACTTCTCTGAAAAGAATTGGGGGCATGCAGGCTCTGTCAATATTGCCATCCTGCTTAGACTTTTCCCCAGGCTTGGTGAAAGTGATTTTGCATCCTCATCCTGACTACCTGCCTATGGTTCCTTTTTTGACTGTACATCCTGTCACTTTTGAAACCTTCTGCCCTCCGCTGTTGACAACGCCGGATCAGGAGAAACTTCATAGACTGTGTCCAGTCCGTGCTCTTCAGGCCTACGTCCACCGCACTAGCCAGTGGCGTAAGTCAGAGCAATTGTTTGTTTGCCATGGGGGCCGTAACAGAGGTTCTGCCGCCACCAAACAAACAATATCACATTGGGACAGGGATGCTATTGCTCTTGCCTATGAGGCGCGTAGGCAAGCTTCGCCTATAGGATTAAGGGCTCACTCCACCAGGGGAATCGCCTCTTCTACTACGTTAGCAAGGAGTGGTCCCTTACAAAGTTTTTGTGATAGCTTGGATGCTCATGCCACTCCAGGCTCTCATGTCCTTGAGTCGACATCACAGGGTAATGCCTGAGGCTTTTTGCGTTCTTGTGCACACCTACACAACCGTAAGGAGTCCAAACACCATCAAGCACGGCGGCGTGGGTATTCTCGTTCCCATATGCATAAACTTATGCAGCATTGAATGTAAGTTTTGAAAGGGAACACTTGGGGTTACTTGACTGTAACCCTGTTCCCTGATAAAGCGGAATGAGATGCATCGCTAGGCTGTGCTGATGACGCTTCAGGACTGGTCTTCAAACAAAAGAGATCTGATGGCTCCAGCTGAAGCTCATCTATTTATAGCCTCGTGTAGCAGGTGCGCCTATGACTTCACCGGCAGAGGCTATAAATACCTCTGGGTCAATTTCAATGACGTGTTTTCACACAATTTTTCACAGCTGGTTGTGTCAAGACATTCCCATATGCATAAGCTTATGCAGCATCTCGTTCCACTTTATCAGGGAACAGGGTTACAGTCAAGTAACCCCAAGTGTTTTCCAATACTGTAAACTCACAGTAAAACAACTTTTTAGTGCTATTAGATACAAGAAAAGCCCTACTGTGACATTACTGTAAAAGTAATGCAATTATTAACCTGTTAGTGTTCCTAGACGGCTTCAATGTTAGTGTTAGTGATCCTACACTGCTTCAGTGTTAGTGCTAGTGATCCTACACTGCTTCAGTGTTAGTGTTAGTGATCCTGCACTGCGTCAGTGTTAGTGTTCCTGCACTGCTTCAGTGTTAGTGTTAAGGCCAGTTTATACTTCTGCGTCGAGTGTACGCCGTAGCTACGCTGTAGGCTGTGTGATTCACGCGTACCCTATGACGTACCCTGACACGCACCTCTCCAAAAATGTGACAACGCGTCAATTCTACGCGAACCGCAAGCGCTGTGATTGGTCTGCCAGAAGCCTTCCCTCAGGTCAATAAATAAATAAAATTGTGCCTTCAAAATCAGCCTTAAAGGTCCCATGGCATGGCATTTTTCTATTATTTTATAATGTTTCCTGAGGTGTACTTATATTGTTAGTATGACTTTTACATCATAAAATGTCATAATTTAGAAATAAAAGGCATTTTTTCAATACTGCTGTTTGCCCTGTGGCTGAATGCCCTGCTTCAAGAGGCGTGTCTGCTGTGAGACTTCAGTAAAAACGCCCACTGTTGTGATTGGCTGACATCTTTGTATTTTAAATGAGCGGAGGGGGCGTGGTTTAACTTGGTCTACGAGGCACGAGCAGGCATGAGCTGCTGCCAGAGAGACCGATGGACCTGAGTTCACTTCACATCAGTTCTCAGCATGTCTGAACTGTTGTAGTTACAGCATATACTTCAGGTTATTAGTCTATTTCTAGTCGGAGGGACTGTCACTCATGTCAGAAAGTTAGTAACTTTAGTAAATTATGGATCAGCGCTGACTGGAGACGCGAACCGTTTAGAACGATTCAGTCCGATTTGGTGAACTGATTCGGTTCACTAAAAAGAACAGGTTCAAAAGAAAGATCGTTCGCGAACCGGACATCACTAACGTACCAGAGACGGAGCTCAGCGATCGCTAACAAAGTTATTTATAGTACCTACTGAGTTATGAGAGCGCTGTCAGTCAGCGCTGTGAGTTTATTGTGTTTGTATCTGAGAGTTCTGAATAAACACGAGTCCCAGTCACACCGAGTCCGTCTTCATCATTATTACCAACTTTGTAACACATGCAAAGTACCATTACAGCTGTCGAGATGAACGAGTTAAAAGTAAGTGTTGATAATAGCATTATTTTTTAAATACCGTATTTCCTCAAATAAAAGCCGGGGCCTTTATTTACCTGAACTGCAGAAGGTCACCGGCTTTTATTTGAAGCAGGCTTTTATTAGGGGCAGGCCTGTATTTCGAATTCCATCTATTTGAAAAAATAATTGTTTTAAATAAACCGTTTTAAATGAAAAGCGATAGCGTTCCAGAGGACAGATATCATCAGGGGCGCGGGAAGGGGTGGTTTCAAAGGATTGCAAATGCAATGCAAATTTTTGTTCATTTTATTCATTTTTAGAATTACTAATTTATTTGTAATAAACATTTTAAGTGGCCCATTAAAAAGTATTATTTATAAGATTAATTGTGTTTTTAAAACATACATGAGGTCATATTGTGACTGTTGCGGTATGTGCGTTGAAAGAGCGGTAATATTTCCTCCAGAGGAGATCAAGCGCCTTTCTGGAGATCTGTTCATTTCTGAAGCTCTTTCCGCTCAGCACCGCTCAACCCAGAACTCCCTTTGTGACCTGCTGGATCAAATATAGGCCTATCTGAAATAAATAGTAAGGGCTGCCCCTGACTAAAGTTTTTTTTTCCTTTTCTAGTAGCCTAGTTCATTTAAGCCGCGCTGCCGCTTCCAGCTCATGGCATTGTCTGTTATAGGCTATTTGCTTGTTATTTATTAAATCCGGGCAATTTGGTTGATAAAACATAGATTAAAATTAAGATACAATTTATACAAAACGAAATTCATTTTAAAGAAAGGTTTTTTTGTGATATATTTGTTGTTCTTTCGTGTTTTATAGACTCAACCCAACTAATGTGCTTTCTATATTCCACGTGAGGGAAAAAAGCTTCCTTCCACTTAAGAAGAGTTGTGATCCTTTAAGCACTTTCTATTTTAATATATATCTCTTTACATAAATATTATTTTCTACTTAAAAAAAAAACTATAATTTCGTTATTTTTCTAACCCAACTAATGCGCACACTTTTCTCAATCCGTTATGGAGCTATTCCATTTTGATTTTGCATATTGTTTTTTAAATGTTCGTTCGAGTAGTTCAAATGACCACTTTACAATATTTCAATAACATAATTTATTTTGAAGCCTATGCTGTTTTATTGTACAAAATAAAATAGTTTAAGTTAAATGCAGAAAATAAGATGTGTAAAAAGACGAGAGGCTCAGAGATTGTCCAGATCATTTGTGTAGCTTTCACAGACTAACACACGTCACATCTCTCATAGACTACAGTATTTAAAATAGCAGATATGCATCAGTTATATTCTCTATTTAATTTACAGAGCAATCCCTGCGAAGTGTTTAGGTTAAGTGAGAGACCAGGGTTATGCTGCGTTCTATTATTTATCCGTGTCGGAGCTCCGACTAGGAAGACAGACGTTACCTAGCAACACGCACCAACACGCCCCCTTTCCTCGGATTTTTCCGCTCGGAAGTTTGGACAACCGTGAGGACACCGAGCAAGAATTCCGAATCGGAATACAAGATGGCTGCGACCTGTGTGACTTTAAGTACGAATTGTTTTCATTGTTTTTGGACCGATTTAGTTGTTTAAATGTTCATTTGGCAAAGATGTTCAGATATCTCTATGCCTAGTAGACCTACAACAAACGTTCATTAAAAAGGGTCCTGTACCCGCCTTTTTCAAACTGGCGCAGCGCTGACTCGCGGTAGGTAACGTTAGAAAATGCATGATTTGATTTGATAACGTTAACCTAGATTATTGTTAGCTATTATTATATAACCAAGTGTGTGTGCGGAGTGTGGAGCGGCCAGTGCTACCATAGCAACAGCTTTCCGGGTGGCGTCCATGTTTTTCTCTGACTCGGACGCGCAAAACATACCAGAACGCTTGAAGTGTGGAAGTGACGTCATATCCGAGGGCCGAGTCGGATCGTTGACCATAATGGAACGCACCATTAGTGTGCGTCGCACTCGCAAGACTCCCAGCGGGGGGCGATGGCCACAATGGTTTCGCTCTTTCGGCACAGCCCCACTGTACATTACGCTAACCTTGAATGCACCTGAAATGAAAGTAAATATTTTTTCCCCGGCCTTAATTTGAGACCGGCCTTTATTTGTTCGTGCTGGCCACGCCCCAGGCCACTATCAGAGGCCCGGCGTTTATTTGAATACAGGCTTTTATTTGAGGAAATACGGTAAAATAAAAGTGTCAGTGAGGCGCGTTGAGTACACAGCGCAAACAAAGACACAACAGCAGTAATCGAATGTAATCCAGTTTATTGTGGGGCTAGGCTGGCTAGCCCGAATATGCTCGCGATTACCCCCCTTCTGCTTAATCTCACGCCGCGTTTGGTGCCTCCGCTGTGGGCCAGATGCAGTTCTGGGGGTCGGGGATGTTGAAGGCCAACGGCCAGTGCAGCCCGAGCTTCGGCGTGTGTGAGGCCGATGTTGAGCAGAAACTCATGACTGTATGCACATTTTAGAACGGGTAGACGCGACGAGGACGTACAAAAACACTGACTCACAAGATAGAAAACACGAAAACACCATTCTGTCTGGAGAGAGAGAAGCCGCATTGTGTGCACGAATAATAAATAATTAGCTACACATCAGAAATTACTGATCACAGATCAGAAGGAACTGAAAAAGACTTCTGTTTTCATTTGTACATCCAAACACTGAGAAACTGCCAGCATTCACTCGTTCACAAGGAATGATCTCTCGAGCGTTTGCATGGGCGTGCCAGATTCTCTGGGCGGAGGAAAGGGAGGTAACCGTTCCTGCTTGGACGTCAAACCAGGAGACTTCAGGATTGGCTCGTCTGGCCTGTCATTTTCTCAAAGGCAGAGAGAGACAGCCAGAACTCGGGTTTACACCGATCAACATTTCTATCCACTTGGGGACAATATTCAGGCTAGGGGAACTCATATTAATGTTGAAAAACCTCATAAAATGAAAATGTCATGCCATGGGACCTTTAAGTGATCCTGCTTCAGTGTTAGTGTTAGTGATCCTACACTGCTTCAGTGTTAATGTTAGTGATCCAACACTTCTTCAGTGTTAACAATAGTAATCCTGCACTGCTTCAGTGTTAGTGTTAGTGATCCTACACTGCTTCAGTGTTAATGTTAGTGATCCTACACTGCTTCAGTGTTAATGTTAGTGATCCTACACTGCTTCAGTGTTAATGTTAGTGTTCCTACACTGCTTCAGTGTTAATGTTAGTGATCCTACACTGCTTCAGTGTTAATGTTAGTGTTCCTACACTGCTTCAGTGTTAGTGTTTGTGATCCTACACTGCTTCAGTGTTAATGTTAGTGATCCTACACTGCTTCAGTGTTAGTGTTAGTGATCCTACACTGCTTCAGTGTTAATGTTAGTGTTCCTACACTGCTTCAGTGTTAATGTTAGTGATCCTACACTGCTTCAGTGTTAATGTTAGTGTTCCTACACTGCTTCAGTGTTAGTGTTTGTGATCCTACACTGCTTCAGTGTTAATGTTAGTGATCCTACACTGCTTCAGTGTTAATGTTAGTGATCCTACACTGCTTCAGTGTTAATGTTAGTGATCCTACACTGCTTCAGTGTTAATGTTAGTGATCCTACACTGCTTCAGTGTTAATGTTAGTGTTCCTACACTGCTTCAGTGTTAGTGTTTGTGATCCTACACTGCTTCAGTGTTAATGTTAGTGATCCTACACTGCTTCAGTGTTAGTGTTAGTGATCCTACACTGCTTCAGTGTTAGTGTTCCTACACTGCTTCAGTGTTAGTGTTTGTGATCCTACACTGCTTCAGTGTTAATGTTAGTGTTCCTACACTGCTTCAGTGTTAATGTTAGTGATCCTACACTGCTTCAGTGTTAGTGTTAGTGATCCTGCACTGCTTCAGTGTTAGTGTTAGTGATCCTGCACTGCTTCAGTGTTAATGTTAGTGATCCTACACTGCTTCAGTGTTAATGTTAGTGATCCTACACTGCTTCAGTGTTAATGTTAGTGATCCTACACTGCTTCAGTGTTAGTGTTAGTGATCCTGCACTGCTTCAGTGTTAGTGTTAGTGATCCTGCACTGCTTCAGTGTTAATGTTAGTGATCCTACACTGCTTCAGTGTTAATGTTAGTGATCCTACACTGCTTCAGTGTTAGTGTTAGTGATCCTACACTGCTTCAGTGTTAGTGTTACTGATCCTACACTGCTTCAGTGTTAATGTTAGTGATCCTACACTGCTTCAGTGTTAACGTTAGACATCCTGCACTGCTTCAGTGTTAGTGTTAGTGATCCTACACTGCTTCAGTGTTAACGTTAGTAATCCTGCACTGCTTCAGTGTTAGTGTTAGTGATCCTACACTGCTTCAGTGAAAGTGTTAGTGATCCTGCACTGCTTCAGTGTTAGTGTTAGTGATCCTGCACTGCACTGCTTCAGTGAAAGTGTTAGTGATCCTGCACTGCTTCAGTGAAAGTGTTAGTGATCCTGCACTGCTTCAGTGTTAGTGTTAGTGATCCTAAACTGCTTCAGTGTTAACGTTAGTCATCCTGCACTGCTTCAGTGTTAGTGTTAGTGATCCTACACTTCTTCAGTGTTAACGTTAGTAATCCTGCACTGCTTCAGTGTTAGTGTTAGTGATCCTACACTGCTTCAGTGTTAGTGTTAGTGATCCTACACTGCTTCAGTGTTAATGTTAGTGACCCTGCACTGCTTCAATGCTAGTGCTAGTGATCCTATACTGCTTCAGTGTTAGTGTTTGTAATCCTACACTGCTTCAGTGTTAGTGTTAGTGATCCTACACTGCTTCAGTGTTAGTGTTAGTGATCCTACACTTCTTCAGTGTTAACGTTAGTAATCCTAAACTGTTTCAGTGTTAAAGTTAGTGATCCTACACTGCTTCAGTGTTAGTGTTAGTGATCCTACACTGCTTCAGTGTTAATGTTAGTGATCCTACACTGCTTCAGTGTTAGTGTTAGTGATCCTAAACTGTTTCAGTGTTAAAATTAGTGATCCTACACTGCTTCAGTGTTAGTGTTAGTGATCCTGTACTGCTTCAGTGTTAGTGTTAGTATTCCTACACTGCTTCAGTGTTAGTGTTAGTGATACACTGCTTCAGTGTTAGTGTTAGTGATCCTACACTGCTTCAGCGTTAGTGTTAGTGATCCTACACTGCTTCAGTGTTAGTGTTAGTGATCCTAAACTGTTTCAGTGTTAAAATTAGTGATCCTACACTGCTTCAGTGTTAGTGTTAGTGATCCTGTACTGCTTCAGTGTTAGTGTTAGTATTCCTACACTGCTTCAGTGTTAGTGTTAGTGATACACTGCTTCAGTGTTAGTGTTAGTGATCCTACACTGCTTCAGCGTTAATGTTAGTGATCCTACACTGCTTCAGTGTTAGTGTTATTGTTAGTGATCCTACACTGCTTCAGTGTAAGTTTAAACACCTGTGGATGAGACTCTTATATATACACCTAGCAGTGTTTGGACATAATTCATGTGCCTTATTTTTAGAAATCAACTCAAGGAGAGATAAACTTACATGCCATCAGATATAACTGAATAACAGCCACAAGAATAAACATACACAGATATGTTCCGCTGAAATTATGATCATCTGTAGTAATCTGGTGCATGAAGACAACATGTTCAACCCTATATTATTATCTTTGACTCAGATTTCTGTGTAACTTTATCTAATCCTGATAAACCAGTTTCATCTGCATCATAAACTGTCTCTGAAAAGAAACTGCATTCAGTTGCAGTCGTGTGTGTCGTTTCAGTTGAATGACAGTCAGGTATTCAAAAAGATGCAGCTTTCATTGTTTGTTTGTCTTTTATATTTCCTCATATTTCTAATGCTTCATAAGTTAAATATCGCTGCAGCTCAGATCAGTTTTTATTATTATTTATTTTATGCTGGTTGTCTCCCATTGGACACATCTAAAGAAATTATAATAATTCCATCATTATTTGTTTTAAACTTCAAAGCCAAATACAATATGCAAATAATATGAATTAATACATCACATCTTGTATACTGCACTCTAAAAATTGCCAGGAATTTACAGGATTAAAGAGTTTTATTTTACAATAAATTACTGTAGTCAGAAATGTACTGTGAAATCAATGCATGCATCTTAGCATGGATATGAAGATTTTGTTTTAGTATTATTTAAGCATGAAGATTTACCAATAACTTATTTCAAATTCATAACTGTTAGTAGATGGATCGTTCATGATAGTGAATCAACTGCTGAGATTCATCTTTGAAATATGTGACATCATCACCTAATGATGCCCAGAAATCAATACTTGACATACAAAACACAACAATGATGACACTCAACAGATAATAAAAACACTTGTACAACATAAACCAACATTACAAAATAAACCAAAAGCACAAACTGCTAAAAGCAAAGTAAAAATAAGTTATTAGCAGCAACCAACAAGAATCAAGAAACGTCTCGGTTACAGATGTAACCCTCGTTCCCTGAGGAGGGAATGGAGACGTAACGTTAGTGACTAACGAATGGCGGTTTCGCTTAGAAGCCTATCATCTTCGAGATCTTAGAAAACGCCCAATGGTATGCCAATGCAATGGGCATGTGGAATTTGCATACGTAACTCCGCCTCACCGCGTGAGTATAAAAGGAAGTACATGGCAATATCGCATTACGTTACCTGCTGATGAGCCAAGACTGAACTTTGCGTTCCAGCAGGACAGCGGAGGTGGCAAAGGGACGTTACGTCTCCGTTCCCTCCTCAGGGAACGATCCGTAACCGAGACGTTCCCTTTCGTTTAGTCACTACGACGTAACGTCAGTGACTAACGAATGGGGGTCCCAATATAATCACGCCACTCGGCTGTCTTCCAGTGCCCTGCGTAAGTTTGAGTACCCTGTCGTAAGACTAGTACGGACGAAGGACTCCCACTTACCACAGGAATACCAAGGTACACTGGGAAGCATATTCCAGTGGAGATATGCAAAGATGCCTACCCGTAGGGAGGACTTAGAGAGTACACATATGACCCGCTAAGGGCTGCATATGGGAAAACTCTAGGATACCAGCCGAAGGTGGCTTTTTAACCCCAGGGTGGCAGGGACTTGCCAAGGGAAAGACACCTGCTCACTTAGGAGGCTTATGGTGGAAATACACGTGTGGGGGTCGCCGGAGGGGAACCATGCACACGGGCACCTGGCCGGGCACAAGGGTCTGGGCTCGCTAGAGGGCAGACTTACTGGTCTCGGCGTCGACAGTGCTGGAGGGACTCTCACCTGAGGAAAATATCGCACGTATCCAGTCCGTGGAGTGGAATGGTGAGCAAGCGAAGACGTCTGAGCCTGGTCCATTACTGGCCACTAGTAGAGGCGAGTACATAGTCGGACACTGGCTCCACTCGGAGATTGTAGAATCTGGCAAATGTGTTCGGTGTCGCCCAGCCTGCAGCTCTGCAGATGTCTGCGCCATGCGCTAAAGCCCAAGAGGAGGCCACACTCCGAGTGGAGTGGGCCCTAACCCCAAGGGGACATGGTCAACCTTGCTGCTGGTAAGCCAAAACAATGGTGTCCACTATCCAGTGAGACAGCATTTTAAACTACTGAGAGGTCCCAAGAGGGTACGAGGGAAGAGCGAGGATGATTTAGTCTCCTCACTCCCCTCAGGAACCTGATGACCAGGTCGTGCTGACTTACCTTTTTGTCCTCCAAGAGATCGTGGTAGGCAGATATTGCAGCCACATCAATTTTAAGGGTGGAGGGAGACAGCCTTCGCTCCAACCCTTCCTGGAGGAACGAGAGCACAGACCCGATCGGGCATTTCCAGGGGTCTTCTTGGCGAGAAGAACACCAGGTGACGAAGAGGTTCCACTTCAACGCATAGGCATGCCGAGTGGACTCTGCCCTAGCGGAAGTGATGGTAGCCACCACAGTAGGTGGTAGGGTACTCAAACCTGCCGTGTCCCATCCAGGAGCCACAAGTGGAGGTTCCAAAGATCGGGACGCGGGTGCCACAGGGTGCCCCGTCTCTGAGTGCGGAGGTCCTGTCTCAGAGGGATAGGCCAGGGAGAGGTTGTCGCAAGGAGTAAGAGTTCGGGGAACCAGGTCCGGCCGTGCCAGTACGGGGCAACCAAAAGGACCTGCTCCTTGTCCTCCCTGATCTTACACAAGAGCTGTGCAAGAAGGCTCACTGGGGGGAATGCATATATGCGCAGGCCCGGCGGCCAGCTGTGCACCAGTGCATCCGTGCCGAGCGTGCCCTTGGTCAGGGAATAAAACAGGCTGCAATGGGAAGAGTCGTGGGAGGCAAACAGATCTATCTGTGCGTCGCCGAACTGTTCCCAAATCAGCTGGACCGTCTGGGGATGGAGTCTCCATTCTCCCAGAAGCGGCTGAACCTCGTCGGCTGCACGGTTCAGTACTCCCGGAATATGGACAGCACGAAGGGACCTCAGGCGCTTCTGACTCCATAAAACGAGATGGCGGGCGAGTTGAGACATACGGCGGGAGCGTAGATCGCCCTGGTGATTGATGTATGTTACAACGGCTGTGTTGTCTGTCCTGACTAGCACATGTTGACCCTTCAGCAATGCTCGGAAGCGGTACAGGGCGAACTGTACTGCCAGCAACTCGAGGCAATTGACATGCAGAAGGCGCTGGGGTCCTGTCCAGAAGCCCACGGCTCCTTGTCCATTGCACATGGCACCCCAGCCCGTGGCAGAGGCATCCGTTGATACGACAACATGCCTGGAAACTCGTTCTAAGGGCACACCGGCCTGTAGAAAGCTGAGGTTCGACCACCGGGTGGCCGGACAGGTGTCCGAACGCGCCGCCCCCAAAAACCAGTCGTCCAACCGCGAGCGCTCAGGTCGGGGCGGAGGGTTCCACTCCAACCCAAGCGTCGCAGCTGCCCGGGAGAGCATGGCTGTCAATTCTGGATCCGACTCGGGCAATGCTGGCACACCCGAAGGCGGCAGCACAGCCAAATCATCATCCTCAGATGACTCCAGCCCACCTTGTGATGCGGCGATCGACATTTCCTCGTCCTCCGCGGCGCCAAACGCGACAGTCGGGACAGCAGGAGCCGGCCCCGATGTACACGCCTGAACGCTCGGCGGGTTCGGTGCATGAGAGGGGGGTGTGGGCCGAGACATGAGAGTCGGAGCTTGATTCCCTATAACGTCACGGAGTCTCGACCGTAACACCGAGATGATCATGATCCCACACAGCGCTCGTGCCCATCAGAGGGCGAGAGAAACCGACCACACCCAGAAGTACACGGGCGAGACATCCTGAAAAGGACGTGCCACGTGCAAGCTCTTTTGTGAGAGGAAGCCTCGCAGTCGATGCCGAAGCGCCCAGGGAACACACACCAGCTGGGTGCAGACCACTGCACAGATCAGCAGGCAGGAAGTATGCGATCACTGGAACGCGCCGTCACACCAACACCGACTGGAAAGCTGCTCGTCTCGAAGAAGCTGACAGAGTCTCAGAAGGCTTGTGAGGAGTGAAGAGATAGGTACTCTTGGCTCTGAAGCAGAAACTTAATGCGATATTGCCACGTACTTCCTTTAATACTCACGCGGTGAGGCGGAGTTACATATGCAAATTCCGCATGCCCATGGCATTGGCACGCCATTGGGCGTTTTCTAAGATCTCGAAGATGATAGGCTTCTAAGCGAAACCCCCATTCGTTAGTCACTAACGTTACATCGTAGTGACTGAACGAAAGGGAACTACAGTCTCTTAATGCTGCACTGCATGCTGGGTACATTCACAGTAGAAACACAGTATGATGTTCTTTGTTTTCATTAACTTTTGTGTTTCCCCATACTGTAAACTCACAGTAAAACAACTTTTTAGTGCTATTAGATACAAGAAAATCCCTACTGTGACATTACTGTAAAGGTAATACAATTATTAACCTGGAATATACTGTAACTTCACACTAAAACATTTATGTTTATGCATGTGACATTGTACCTGATGGTCTTTATTTCTGGACTCCTCAGCTTCTCTTTTGCTTCATTCTGTTGAGAATAAAATAATCAAAATTATTAAATAATAAAATAATGGAGAAAAAAAAAGTTGTATTAATATTAATGTGCAATTAATTAATTAACCCTCTTAAGTGTGGAGTCAAATAAACTCTGGAGAGAGTTAATTTAAAACTGGGGTTTTTGCTTTGTGTGTGTTTAAAGGAAGACTTTACATTGGTTAATTTGTTTGACAAGTTGTACACGTAATAATTGTTGACAACTGGTTAAAACACTTTCCCTCGGTTTCACAGACAAGGCTTAATAGTCCCAGACTAAAATACTGTTTTAACTAAAAGCATCTTGTACTGACAAATCTTAAAATTTGTCAGAGGCAGAGACATTGTTTTTTCTCAAGAATCACACCAGTAAAGTTTTCTTTTTTCTTTTTCTAAAGCACGTTTAAAAAGCTTCTTAAATGTCCTAATTGAACTAATGCCTAATCCTGGCTTAATCTAAACCCTGTCTGTGAAACCGGTCTTTGCCACTTAAATAATAGGCTTAATATTTGATAGAGATTCAATTCAATAAATTAACAATTACAGAAAAATAAGTAGTTTAACCCACTTTAAATCAGTCATTTGACCATTAAAGTAGATATGTTGATCCGCTTTATATATTGTTATTCGGTGTACAATCTATCTAGATCCCACACACCTTCTACCTAATTTAAGTTTATAATCTCAGGTTAGGTAAAGCAGGTCAAATCCTTAACTAGATAATAAATATATTAATTTATACTTACTCTCTAGAAGAACAGACCCCTTCCGTGTTTGGTTCAGTTCAACTCGTTTAGAAAGCAGAGACGTGGCACACTGTTTCTTTTTTAAATCGATTATAAGTAGATTTATTTTTCCAGTAACAAAAAGTTTTACATACAATCAATAATGGTTACATAAAAAGAAAAGTTCTAAGTCTCAAAAAGTCGGTTCACAAGAGTCACCAGCAGATGTCAGGCTTGGATCATCAACCAATGGAGAAGCAGCATGTCGCTCTCAGCTTCTGATGTTCATACAGAGATCAAGACCTTACATGCCATTTAATCATTACAGCTCTTCATTACATATTCATTCACATATGCACAGTTTATCCAATCCCAGATTTTGGACCATTGTCAACTCCCTAAACTCTTTCAACATTTTAGTACATAATGCTCTGTATTCTTTCATCCTTCTTCTTCTTGCTTGGATCCTTAATCTCCTCCTTTGTCTCGTCTGCAAGACATCATCCCGAGGTAAAACTTGCTTCTTTGTTTAATACTTCGTTACATGCTTGCATGCTAAATACAGGGTTACATTTCATTTGCTTGTCTTTTACATCAATAAATGACTTTCATACATATGGCTCAGTGTCTTTCTTTATCTTTTCTATAAAACATATTTTACAAAACATGTCTCAGTGTGGTCATTCCGATAACCCTAATAAAATACTTTGTTACCGTCTCTTGTGTTTTTACTATAAACCAAATTAAAACATTTTTACAACATCTTTGCTTCCGTGTCTTTACTATAAACCAAATTAAATTTTTTTACAAAAACATGTGTCTGTGTCTTTACTACACACCAAAGTGAAACATTTGTACAATATCATGTTTTTGTGTTTTTCCATGTTTACAAAGTCATTCATGAAAGTTTGTATAAGAAAAGCTTCCCTAAGTTTTTCAGCCTTATAAACAGCTTATACATAAAAGTTGTAGAAAATAAAAAACTTCTTATAAAAGCTTTTCGGCCATATAAACAACCTTTCATTTCACTTTACTATTTCTATTCTACCTATGGCTCTTATAAAGCCTAACAATAAAGGTTCTCTATAAAACCTCCACTACTTTTCTTCTGACTTCTTATAAAAGTCTTTTCTGGTTATATAAACAACTTCCTTATAAGAGTTGTATTAGAACTTCTCATACATTTTTAACATAATAAAACAAAACATAACATACTTGTGTGGTTAACATAGGCCTCTCTATACTTGGCATTATTCTTGGTTACATATTGGGAATAAAGAAGGAATTTCATAATTATTCTAACAATATGCAGAAATGTTTCACCTGCAATGCTGAAAAAGAAGCAACTTAACAAATGTCAAGGGTCAAGAGCCGAACTAAAGCAAACGCTGATTGCCATGATGGTGACCTCAAACACTTTCAACCCAACACCAACGTCTAAACCTCTGATCATTTTCAGTAAGAACTGCTGTAGACGTCTGACAGAAATAAAGTTAATCTGGTTAGTAATAAGTGAAGCCGGTAATGTTGTTTGTGGAGTTTTTTAATCCTCCTCTGCTGAGATCTTCATATATTTAAAGGGGTACTTCAGTGCTGGAGAGATGCATATGCATTTTTAATTGGATCATTCACTCTAAAAATGGATGGGTTAAAAATAACCCAATTGGCAACCCAGCGCTGGATAAATACTGGACAGAACACATACTGGGTTAAATTAACCCAGTGGCATTTTAACCCAGCAGGCTGAGCTGTTGAAAAAAACCCAAGATGTAGTAAATTTTTCCCATTAATGGATTTGCTATTCTGGGTTATTCTTGCTGGGTTATTCTTATCATTTCTCCTGTGCATTAGCCTACAGTAAAACTAGACAATCATGAAAGAACAAATAATGAAGAATACATGTTTAGATAATACACTGAGCGAGAGCGAGAAACACTGTTAAAATAATAATTTGTAATGCTTGTCAACTGGTACAACACACAAATGTGTTAAAAGTGGCAACAATGACAACTACAACAACTAGCCTGATATATATTGTCAATTTCTTCACGTAAAATCGAACTTTTATTTTGATGGATTGCCGTGACCTTTGAGTGTCTGTGTACATGATATGACAGTTTTCTCAAATTAAACAGTAAATTCTCATGACGTGACGGTTTACGCGTTCGTGTTCTCATATAGTGACACACGGCAGAGACTAAAAAGACAGCGAGCGAGTGTCACGCGTGTCGTGTGTGTGTGTGTGTGCGTACGCATGCCCCCCGTCATTCGCATAGAGACGCAGAACATGCAGGAGTAATATTTAAATAGTATTTTGCAGTTTAATATTCACAGACACTCGTATATATTCGGCTACAGTCTGGAGCCCTGCACTTAGATAAACACTGACCCGACTGAACGCAGCTGTGGGGACCGAATATACTCGGGAGTCGGTACCGGTACTACAGAAATCCTGGTAGGCGGCTATCGTCACATTTTTTTAAATACTTCGGACTTGGTACCGAAGTACCGGTACTTGTGACATCCCTACATAAAACCATGGTTAATTTTCGTAAGGGGATCATGGTTCCGTGTAATAAATAATCACAAACTGTATTAATCTATCGTCTCACATACCTAAACTAACACTATGTGAGTCAATACATGGCATCGGATTCTGAGGTAAAACTTTTGTTGTCTAAGTTAACGTATCATGTAAGCTTAAGAATTGTTGCTGCAGAAAAAAACCCCGATACCTATAATAGGGCTTGGGCGTTGTGACGTCATTACTTGGCGTGGCGGCCATGTTGATGGCCTCCTTTACTGCTACTCGGACTACTGCGCACTGTTTATAGACGTACTCCCTCTCAGTCGTGTGTCTTAATTTGATTAATTTGGCGTTATTATTTCAACCATGGTAAACCGTTGCTGCATTGTGGGGTGTAACAGCGCTACACATAATCGGCATGGGAAAAAGGTCGAAAATGGATTAACTTTCCACCGCTTTCCTGCTTGGAGGCGCAACCACGGAGACCAAGTATCCGAGGTATCAAAGAGTCGTCGGCTTTCACAAAAGGACGCTGTCAGCTGGATGCAAGAGATGTGGCGAACACAAGAAAAAATGCCCACCTCCGAATTCACGTGGAAAGGGTGATTGGAACCGTCCGCAACTAGTACACTATTTTGTCAGATAAAGTACAGATTGACATGGTATTGCCAAGCAAGAACGAAGACATGACATTCCTCGATAAGATTGTGTCTGTATGTTGTGCTCTGACAAACATGCTGAAATAAATGTGCATTAAATACAGCCATAAGTGTCTGTTGCATCCATACCCACTATCTTCACAATAAATATACTTAAATTAAATGCATGTGTCTTATAAACAAGAAGCAATAACAGTATAATGTGCAAAAGCAAGAAGTGTCACACAATCAGATGTTTTTCAGTGTTTATTTGCAAAGTACTGCAACCTGAAAACACAGAACGGTGCAGTGCAGTTGGAATGCTTCAAGGTAAAAGGTTACATAGGCTTCATGATCTGCAGCTCCTGAACCCATCCATTTGTGAACTGCACATTTCATGTGGATCCAAACCGCTAATAGTTCCGATTTTGTCCATATACCGGTCCCTGGCTTCCCTATTTAACGTATCCCGGTAAATTCCACATCCTTTTCAGGATTTTAATGTAGTTCTCCCAACTCTGCTTCTCCTCGTTCGATTTGCTGTATGTTTTCATTCGCGAGGCCATCAACATGGCCGCCACGTCCCAGAATGCAATGCGGCACCCAAGCCCTATTATGCTAATTAAAATTATTATTAATGAAAACATTAAATAAACTTACCTTAAAACTGTCACCGTCCCGCTAGCGGGACACCTGGCACTCTTTTTTTGATCACCTTTTTTTCGTATCATATATTTTAGTAATTATCATAAATTAGGTATCATTCGAAAGCATACAAACTCAAAATTCATCCTGGGAAAACCGTTTTAAAATTGGACGTTGTGTTACCATGGAAATGGTACTTTAAATTCTTTTAGCAGGCTCCTCCCCTAGTGGGCGGTGTCATGTTTCATATTACAACATTTATTTTAACTACTTTATAATCAAAATCTTTTCTAATCTTGACAAAACACATATCGTCGGAAAGGTCTGAGTCTCAAGGTTCCATATGTGATGACCATTTGTGATGGAAGTGACATTTGTACAGAAAATTACAGGAAACTGCATTAAAAAAAAACAATCAATGGAATTTGAATGACACCCGGTGGCTATTTTTGGTACAGCGCCTAAACAAAATCTCATGGGAACTTCAATTTTTGTGATATCAACTTCAAATTTGGAACACAACTTGGTTAGACATATGGCTTTGATTTTATAGTAGTTTTAGATTAAAACATTTTTGTAAAAAATATATTTTATATAAAATATAAAATATTTAGTACAGTATTTTTTATTTACAGTCAATTTAAACTTCCATAACTTTTTCATACTTTCATTTTGAATTGAAATCACTTTAGAAATAATCTGCCGAGTGTCTGCTTTAAAACAAGACCAAACTTAGGTCTATATTAAGCATTCTTGAATTACAGCCCTTTAAGTTTGGATAGTGCATTTTCATGTGTATTCTCAAAAAGGGGGATGACAGTTAAGGGGTTAAAACATCTGCAACCAGTGGCTTTGACCCTTGCTTTGTCCTTTCAAAATGACAGTTTGGGAGCAAATTTAAACATCAAGGCGCGAAGCTCATGAAACAACCAAGCGCTGGGTAGAATCAACCAAGCATTGTGACCCAGCAGGTTTAACCCAACAACTGGAAATTTGAAACTACCCAATGGTGCTTAAAATGTGATCAAATAAACCAACAAAAATTACCCAACAGTCTCAACCCAGCATTTTGGGTTAAAAAACAACCCAGCATTATTTAGAGTGTTTATGTAGTAGAAATGTGAAATTATTTTAGAAGTTGGTGTCTTCTAGACTGAGAAAAGCCAGAAAATGTATTTTTGGCTCATGTGGATGAAAGACAACAACTCCCAGAATGCACTTGCTTCGCTGCCCTACCACTCCCAAGCCATGCCTACCAGTTACATCTCTTGCCGACCGCGTCACCGCCCCCACCGTCGTTTTCATTTTTATAGTAATGAAATCATGTAGTTCAGATAGAGAACAGCCACTACAATTAAAAACTAAACATATCTGACTATGCAGCATGAGCCGAACGAGAGTCACAGCACAAACACAGCAGGAGTCAGATCTCATTCATCACGAGAGCGAAGAGCTGACAGACCAGATGATCGCGGAAGACATGGAACGCAACTTATTTCTCTTTCTTGGACATTTTTATGGTCTTGGAATGTTACAAAACAACATTCCTAGAATGTTGAATTTTAAATCAACATTAAGTTGAAATAACGTTTGCGGAACGTCATACCTAACACGTTCCTCTAATGTCAAGAAAACTCTAGCACATGATTACGAAAAAAAAAACAATTAAAAAGCATGTTTGCAAACAGATGTTTTTCAACAGATTTTGTCCCTGAAAATAAATCAGTTAAAGGCATCAAGTTTCTCTGGAACTGTTGCATGACTGTCAGGCTTTCTCTGTAGTTACTTTTCTTTTTTTTCAACTGCTTGACTCTCATTGGACACAATAATTGAATCATGTTATTTATTGTAAGCTTCAAATACAGTATATAAACAAGCTTTATTAATATAACAGAATTTGGGCTATAGTTGTCCTGCTTTACACGTCAGAAAAGATTTATCAGCTTAGTTTGTTCTTAAAAGCTCATTTCTGTACATGTCTGTAAGTCTTGGAAACAAATATGCAACAATTAACCTTTTTTTTCAGGGGAAAAAATAAAAAATACAGTTCATTTAACACATACTGACCTCTAGTGTGTAAAATAACTAAACACTTCATTAAAACATTTGTTTAAAAAAGCAACATAAAATATCAAAACATTGCTTTTGTCCAACAATAAATACAAAAATACAATTACAGGACTTTTTTTTTTTTACTGAAACATCTTGTCAAAATAAAATATCTTTGTATGTGCACAAGTTATATATATTATGACCTTTTTTTTACCTCAGAGTTTGGTGAATTTTACATATATATATATATATATATATATATATATATATATATATATATATATATATATATATATATATATATATATATATATATATATATATATACATATGTATCTTGTCTGCTGTTAACTTACTGGATAGAAATATGACACAAAAAATATAATTTTTACTGAAACATCTTGTCAAAATAAAATATCTTTGTATGTGCACAAGTTATATATATTATGACCTTTTTTTTACCTCAGAGTTTGGTGAATTTTACATATATATATATATATATATATATATATATATATATATATATATATATATATATATATATATATATATATATATATATATATATATATATATATATATATATATAATAGAGTCAAAATAGTCATAATAGACATCAACAAATGAATGACATTCAAAGATTTTCTCAGCTAGAATCTGTCTATGATCACAGTCAGATGAACGTTTTCTGTTATGCAAAAGACACTTGTTCTGAATACTTCATTTTTACAAATTTACAACAAATAAAGCTGTACGAGATGAATCTAACAGAGGCTGTCTCTGATATTACTGGTAGTTTGTGACGCCTCAAATGCACGTAAAGGGTCCATTTCACAAAACTCTGTTGTTTTCTGTGTTTAAGACACAATTTGACATTTTACATTACAGTAATCACACAAAGACAGAAAAAAAAACATTTGTTTCAAAGTTGTAATTTTAAAACTTATGTAATGTCTCACCTGACGTTCTCTTTTGTTTGTATATTCCTCATCTTTGTTTTTCTTTTGCTTCATTCTGTGTTGAGAACAATTAACAATTTAAGAACTGAATTTTTGTCAATCTACCACAATTATTACACAACATTTTTTAAAGACATTAACTGAATGATGTAACCCATAACAACCAAATTAATCAAATGTTTACTGCAAGGATTACAGAAAACGTCTTGAATTTTCTGACTTACTGTTTGCTGATAGACTTCACTGTGTGACAATAGTGGAAAGAGAGAAAATGTGATTTAGAAAGTCAGTCAGAATGGGACTAAACTCACTTTTAACTATAGTGATACATTCAGTGGTTTAGTTTAGTTATTTATTATGTGGATTGATAATTCAGTGCAGTTCTACTGCAAGCAGTACAAATACAAGTGTTTTCATTCAAAATAACAGAATTTGATAATGTTTGATCATATTGTCTGTGGATTCTTATATGCAAATAGCCACGTACATGAAGCTGGAATAAAAAGCTTTCTAACTTGAAAAGCACCACAGTACGGTGACACATTGCTGCCACATACATATAATTTTTTACACTCAATTATGTCATAATAACAATATGTCATGTCATTTTAACAACATATTTTCTTGTAGTAACGAGATGTTATGTTGTTAAACATTATATATTTTCTCCTAATAGGGACATATGTTGTACAAAATATGCATTTATCCACATTAGAGAATTAACAGGCTAGCCTGCGTGCCTTTGTCACACTTCGATGTTTTAAAAGCAGAAGCAAGCTCAGCGTAAAATAGGCTCTTCCGCTGCCTGTGTCAATGACAGTGCCCAGAGCACGAAATTGTTGTAATTTATTGATGCAGTTCATAACAGATAACCATCATCTAAATAAAAATTTCACAAACTTTTTGGTATCATGGACCGCTCATGATTAGCCTCAGTGGCGTAACTTTAACCTAGTAATAATAAACAAACACACAACTTATAATAAATAAACTCAAATATGCTACAACACGTAGCATATAGACCAGCTACAAAACCATAAATGACGGAGTGGGCTATTTTAAGTTGTTATGCTGCTATAGGCCTAAGAGAAAAACGTCTCAGTCACGTATGGTAACCCTCGTTCCCTGAAGGGGGTTGACCCATTCAGCTGACTTATTGGATAACGCTGGGAAAGCGTGCCCGTGGAGGCTGCTGTGGAAGCCACATCATGCCCGGAAGGAGTTACCATGTGGAGATTACACGTATGGGCTGGCCGTGGGCAGCAAAACATACAGAAGTCCCAGGGGTGGCCCCGGCCATTTAGAGGCGGGGGAACAACACCTTACTGAGACAGCAGAGTGGACTCTGCCAAGGGAAAGACACGGGCTCGCTGTAGGGAGCCGTACCGTGGAAGACTACACACACGGGACCGCCGTGGGGGTCACAACATATGGAACCCAGCCTAACACCCGTTCCACCAATGCATACGAGTATTAGACCTGGCGTCGGATGCTCCGCCACATCCGACTGCCACGGGTAACGGAGGACTCAACAGGGTTCGCCGTTCTGGGGAACTCAACTGGAGTGGTAGCGTGCGACACAAGAATGGGCACTTCGGTGTTACTGACTATGGGAAGTGAGCACACAGGAAGATACCGGCTCTACACGGAGGCTATAGAATCGAGCGAACGTGTTAGGTGTCACCCAGCCCACAGCTCTGCAAATATCTGTCAGCGAGGAGCCATGAGCCAGCGCCCAGGAAGAAGCAACACCCCTGGTGGAGTGAGCTCTTAACCCGAGCGGGCAGGGCACGTCTTGGGATTCATATGCCAAGATGATGGCATCCACTATCCAGTGGGCCATCCTCTGCTTGGAGACAGCCTTTCCCTTCTGCTGTCCTCCGTAACAGACGAAGAGTTGCTCTGAGGTCCTGAAGCTTTGTGTTCTGTCCACGTAAGTCCGGAGAGCATGGACGGGACAGAGAAAAGCTAGGGCTGGGTCTGCCTCCTCCGAAGGCAGCGCTTGCAGGCTCACCACTTGATCCCGGAAGGGAGTAGTGGGAACCTTGGGCACATATCCAGGCCGGGGTCTCATGATCACATGAGAGTTACCAGGCCCAAATTCCAGGCATGATTCGTCGACCGAAAATGCCTGCAGGTCCCCTACCCTCTTGATAGAGGCCAACGCAGTCAGGAGTACCGTCTTTAAAGACAGGATCTTTAACTCTGCTGACTGCAAAGGCTCAAAGGGCACTCCCTGCAGTGCGGTTAGCACCAGAGACAAGTCCCAAGAGGGTATAGAGGGAGGGCGAGGCGGATTTAGTCTCCTCGCCCCCTTAGGAACCTGACGATCAGATCGTGCTTACCTAAGGACTTTCCATCTACTAGATCGTGATTAGCGGCGATAGCGGCAACATAGACTTTGAGGGTGGAGGGAGACAGCCTTCGCTCCAACCCATCTTGTAGGAAGGAAAGCACGGAACTGATCGAACATCTTTAGGGGTCTTCTCGGCGAGAAGAGCACCAATCGACGAACAGGTTCAACTTCAACACATAGAGGCGCCTCGTAGAGGGGGAAGTGATGGTGTCAATTACCGCTTGCGGTAGGTCACCTAGAACCTCCGCGTCCCGTCCAGGGACCAGACATGGAGTTTCCAGAGGTCTGCCATAGGGTGCCCCGTCCTTGAGTCAGGAGGTCCTTCCTCAGAGGAATGGGCCAAGGAGGTGCTGTCGCGAGGAGCACTAGTTCCAGGAACCAAGTCTGGTTGGGCCAATACGGAACGACCAACAGGACTTGCTCCTCGTCCTCCCTTACCTTGCACAGTGTCTGTGCGAGAAGGCTCACTGGGGGAAACGCATATTTGCGTAGGCCCCGGGGCCAGCTGTGTGCCAGGGCATCTGAGCCGAGGGTCCTCTCGGTCAGGGAATAGAACCACTGGCAATGGGTCGTGTCCGGTGCGGCAAACAGGTCTACCTGTGCGGACCCAAAGCGACTCCATATCAGCTGGACCACCTGGGGATGGAGTCTCCACTCTCCCGGGAGCACTGGCTGTCGTGAGAGCTTGTCGGCTGCACGATTGAGCAGGCCCGGAATGTGAATGGCATGAAGCGACCTCAGATGCTTCTGACTCCATAAGAGGAGATGGCGGGCGAGTTGTGACATGCGACGGGAGCATAGACCACCCTGTTTGTTGATGTACGCAACGGCCACAGTGTTGTCCGTACGGACCAGAACGTGCTCGCCTCTGAGTGGAACTTTGAAGCGGCTGAGTGCAAGACGAACTGCTAACAACTCGAGGCAATTGATATGCCATTGCAGTTGAGGCCCCGTCCACAGAACCGAATCTACAAGCCGGTTGTACGTGGCACCCCAGCTCTCGGGACTCGGTCGTGTAGCCAGCGTTGAGGCGGTCTCATATGAAGCAATCCCAACGGCATTACTGCAGCTGCGGATGCCATATGCCCCAGGAGCCTCTGAAAATGTTTCAGTGGTGCCGCTGTCCTGCCTTTGAACGAATTCAAGCAGTTCAGTCTATCTCCATACCGAGAAAAGAGATCCTCTGTGTGGGACAGAGTTTGCTCTTCTCCCAGTTGACCCGAAGCCCCAACTGGCTGAGGTGACTGAGCACCATGTCCCTGTGTTCGCACAACTGCTCCCGCGACTGGGCAAGGATCAGCCAGTCGTCGAGATAGTTGAGAATGCGAACACCAAGCTCTCTCATGGGAGCAATGGCCGCCTCCGCGACCTTCGTAAAGACACGGGGCGACAGGGACAGGCCGAAGGGTAAGACACGATACTGATATGCCCGTCCCTCGAACGCAAAGCGCAGAAAGGGTCCGTGTCGAGGGAGAATCGAGACATGAAAGTATGCGTCCTTTGGGTAGATCGCTGCAAACCAATCTTGGGGACGGATGCACATGAAAAGGGATGCACCGATACCACTTTTTTTCAGACCAAGTACAAGTACAAGTACTTAAATTTGGGTACTTGCCGATACCGAGTACTGATACGAGTACTTATTAATACCATTACAGTTCTTCTAACAATGTTTTATTTTCATCAGATGTTTTTCACTTTCTGACTGTAACAAAGTAAATACACAAATTGATGCTGTTGCTGACATTTTAATATTCAACTTGGTGTTTTCCTAAACAAACATGGCAATGCTGCCCATTTCACATAAATGTAACCTGTAACATTCAGTGGATTCCAGTACCACACAACATAGTAGCAGAACAACTGAATTAAATTATTATATGTTATCATAGCCATACAGCCCTTTTCAGAAAAGTGAGAGGCTGGTTCTTTGATGAAAAGAAAATTCTCTGCATTATCAGCTATGAGCCGGTTTCTGTTTTCATCTACAATGTGTGTCACTGAGCTAACTTAGGGATGTGCGAGACTAGTCGATTAAAAGTTAGTAGTGCTGCTGCAAGACGACTTGGAAAATACTAGTCGTTTACATTTTTTGTGCACATTTAAGGTTTTGCTTATATATATATATATATATATATATATATATATAATTTTTTTATTTTTATTTTTTTTACAAAGGCTATGTTTAAATTACTGTTGTGTAAATGTTATATCTTGAAATTAATATAGGCTATTATTTTGAAAAGTGTATTTTGCAGCAAAAATTTAATTTTACCTCAGGTTTTGCATGCGTTGGTTTTCTCTGGCGCTCGCGAAGGCTTCAGATAAATCTGCACTCGGGTGAAGGAGGATTTTGAAAGCTTATACAAAACTTTTCCATTTTCTTCCATGTCATGTCAAACTAGTATAACAATTAAGCTTGCTTAGGCTTGTTATAGTACTACCGGGGTTAGGCTAGTCATTGCGCGCATCCCCCCCACTAAACAGCCCTTCACTTTCAGCACTCACTACCGAGCAGTATGTGCTTCACTAGCGGTTAAGCTGGTAAGCCATAACCCGCCACCTTTCTTGGGTACAATGAAGTACGGGCTGTAGAACCCGGACCTCATATCGGCTGGAGGGACCGGCTCTATCGCGTCCTTCGCCAGTAGGACTGCGATTTCCGCCCAAAGCACGGGGGCATTCTCCTTCGCCACTGTCGTGAAGTGAACTCCCCTGAACTTGGGGGGACGCTGGGCAAACTGAATCGCATAGCCGAGTCTGATGGTACGGAGGAGCCACCGAGACGGGCTGGGAAGCGCTAGCCAGGCTCCCAGACACCGAGCAAGGGGGATCAACGGCACCACAGACGTTCCCGCAGCGGGGCAGCGAAGCGGCAAGCAGGGATCCGACTCGGACAGCATGGGAGCGGCCCGAAGTGGGATCTGAGTGTTCTGTGCAACACTTACCTGCTTCCGCTGAGGGGGCGTGTGAGTGTAGGAAGGCTGCTTGAGTGCATTCCCACAGCCGGCGTCCCCTGCTGGCGAAGGGAGAGGCACCTGAGGGTGGCGAGGCATGGGAGCGACGACCACCGCCAAGCGTGCGCTCTTGGCACCCAGAGATTTCGGAAACTGCTCTTTTATTGAAGTTTTGGGTACCGCTGGCACTGTGGCCAGTGGCGGAACAGAAATTAAACATGAACAAAAGATTTCCCCCGGCCCTCCTCCGGGGGAAGGAGTGGTGCTGCAGCCAACTCCGGGAGAGCAGTTTCCTTCATCTCTGGGCGGCCCGTCTCAGGGTCTCTTCTGACGGCGCTTGACACCTGGCTTGACAGCGGCCTGAGCGGGCTGGACGTCCTTCCCACGGCAGGCCCCTTGCCGTCGGCTGGGTGTAGGCTACTGCGGTGCCTTGGCGGGGGCGGAGACAGCGGCAGGTGGACGTCCTCGGCGACGAGTAGGCGTAGACTGAGCCACCGGCTCCACCGGAGCTCCGAAAGTCACCGCCGGCCGCCCATGGGAGGCCTAAATGTGCTCTAAATGTGATCCTCAGGTCACCCTGGTCATCCGAAGAAATAGGTCTATTCTGGTTAGGAATAGAACTAGATCGTGGGATGGGTAAGGGGGCTCCACCTTCCCGGAGGTAGGTGAGTCTTGACCTTAGTTCCGAGATAGTCATGTTCCCGCAGTGGGTGGAGGCAGCAGCGGGCCGCCAGGGCAAGATGTGCTTGATGGCCTTCATCTGCTTCTGGGCGGCCGAGAACCGCTGGGCAAAGCTCTCGACCGCGTCGCAGAACAACCTGGCCAACGTAATGGGGGAGTCCAGGAACCGATACTTGTCGGTCTCCATCATATCGGCCATGTTGAGCCAGAGATGGCACTCCTGGACCACAAGCGTGGACATCGCCTGACCGATGGAACAGGCGGTGACTTTCGTCGCCCGGAGGGCGAGGTCCGTCGCTGTCCGGAGCTCCCGGAGGAGCTCTGGGTCAGATCTACCCTCGTGCATGTCCATGAGTGCCTGGGCCTGGTGGACCTGAAGCAACACCATGACATGCAAGGCGGACACAGCCTGTCCACAAGCCTTGTAAGCCTTCCCAGTCAGACTGGAGGAGAACTTACAGGCCCGGGACGGGAGACACGGGTCACCGCGCCAGTTGGAGGCGGTCGCCGGATACAGTTGCATCGCGACGGCCCGCTCCACTGGCAGGATTCCCACGTATCCCTTGGCTGGCCCGCCGTCAAGGGTAGTGAGTGGGGAGGAGTCACGCGGTCGGTTTCTGGCAGAAAAAGGTGCCGTCCATGACCTCGTGAGCTCCTCATGCACCTCCGGGAAGAAAGGCACCGGGGCGGGATGCTGAGAACCAGCGCGACCCTCCCCGAGAAACCAATCATCCAACCTAGAGGGTTCGGGACGTGGTGGAGGGTTCCACACAAGCCCGACCCTTTCGGCGGCCCGGGAAAGCATAGTCGCCATCTCGGGGTCCGGTGCGGCTGTAGCCACTGTCCCAGAGGGAGGCAGTACAGCCGAACCTTCATCCTCCGAGGACTGGAACTCCCCCTCCGATGCAGCGATCGACATCTGCTCGTCCACCGGAGCTCCGAAAGTCACCGCCGGCTGCCCATGGGAGGGACCAGCGGTTTCTCCTGGGAGCTCTACCGGCTGCGGAACTTGTGAGGGAATAGGGGCCTGCGGAGGTTGACTCGGCGGGTGTGCCCTAAACGTGATCCTCAGGTCACCCTGGCCATCCGAAGAAATAGGTCTATTCTGGTTAGGGTAATTCTGATGGGAAAGGGGACTCCGCCTTCCCGGAGGTAGGTGAGTCTCGACCTTAGTTCCGAGATAGTCATGTTCTCGCAGTGGGAACATGAACTATCCACAAACGCCGCCTCAGCGTGTTGTTTGCCCAAACACGTGAGACAGCGATTGTGACCGTCAGCGGGCGCCAGGGAACGACCGTATCCAGAAACGCACTGGTGGAATGACATCTTGAAAAAGACGCAGCGTCTCCCGTGTACTCTTTTATAGGAAACGCTCTCTGTGCTGAAGCACTCAGGGGTAAACGCGCCAGCGCACGGGGTTTAGGGGTCCAAAACGCAGCAGCTCGAGTTCTTACTAGAACCAGGAAGTATGACCATATTAGCCCAGTTCTGTCAACATTGCACTGGCTACCTATTAAACATCGCATACATTTTAAAATCTTGCTTATTACTTACAAAGCACTAAATGGTTTAGCTCCCCAATACTTGAGCGAGCTCTTAACATATTATACTCCATCACGTCTACTGCGGTCTCAAAATTCTGGCCAGTTGATCATACCGAGAATATCCAAATCAACTGCAGGCGGTCGATCCTTTTCCTATTTAGCTCCTAAACTCTGGAACAGTCTTCCTAACATTGTTCGGGAAGCAGACACACTCTGTCAGTTTAAATCTAGACTAAAAACACATCTCTTTACTGTGGCATACACATAAAACACTTTTTCAATGAAATTATTGTTAGGCTGCATTAACTAGGTCAGCCGGAACCGGGAACACTTCCCATAACACCTGATGTACTCGTTACATCATCAGAAGAATGGCATCTACGCTAATGATAGTCTCTCTGTTTTATCCCGAGGTTTACTGCAGTCAGCCGGATCCGGGCCATATCCAGATCAGATGATGGACCTGCGCCCAGAGAAGACCAACACAGGACCCCGAAGTGTCCACAGAGACCGTGTCAATTAGTCTCCCCCTGCAACTGCCTCATCGACACGGCATCTTAATAAACCTGTCTCCAGTGTGATGAGTCCGATTGTTCGAATATTACAATGAAATAATACTTAAATCGATATGTCATCCGCAATAAACCCGTCTTCAGCGTGTTGACTCCGTTTGTTCAAATATTACCATTAAATAATACTTAAATCGATATGTCATCCACAATAAACCCGTCTCCAGCGTGTTGCCTCCGATCATTCGAATATTCCGATCTATTATGACCTCTGACCAGTAAATTTGCCAGAATAATAATAATACGCTGTTTGTTAATTGGCCAGAGGAGAACTGGCACCCCGACTGAGCCTGGTTTCTCCCAAGGTTTATTTTTCTCCATTAGGTCACCTGATGGGGTTTTGGTTTCCTTGCCACTGTTGCCTCTGGCTTGGCGTGCTCAGTTGGGGACACTAAAATTTTTCAACTAAACATCGAAATAAATCTAATTAATAAACTAAATGAACCATATAATAATGAACCATATATTACTGATCTAATTATTGATCCACACTGTCACCGTATGGAAATTTAAACTGATGACATCAAATGACTATACAGCTTCATAAAATTATGCTGCATTATTTTCCTGTTTAACACTGTAAAGCTGCTTTGGAACAATCTGCATTGTTAAAAGCGCTATATAAATAAAGTTGACTTGACTTGACTTGACTTTAGTGCAGCCTGTGCCTGTACTCAGGTTTGCTGTGAAAACAGCAGTTTTTGTCTGTTTCAGACTGCAGCTGTGAGCACCGCGATCCCGCTGAAGTGTGCCGTCTCTCCAACACCACGTTGATCCTCGCATTTCTCCGGTTCTCTCTGAATAACAGTACTTAAACTCTTGCTGATAGCAGCTTACAAACTCAATGTTTTAGTCGTCTTCAAACGCCGTTCGGCTCCGAAGTGAATGACAGCGTGCATTCGCTCTCGTTTCCTGTTTATACCCGCAGCGCGGGGCGGAGCGCACGATGCAAATCTCGCACACCAATGTTCATTGGCCGGTTAAGTCTATAAATTCTGAATTGTGAGATATAAAGTCAGAATTGTGAGATATAAAGTAATAATTGTGATATAAAGTCAGAATTGTGAGATATAAAGTCAGAATTGTGTGATATAAAGTCAGAATTGTGAGATATAAAGTCAGAATTGTGATATAAAGTAAGAGTTGTGAGTTATAAAGTCAGAATTGTGAGATATAAAGTCAGAATTGTGAGATATAAAGCCAGAATTGTGATATAAAGTCAGAATTGTGAGATATAAAGTCAGAATTGTGAGATATAAAGCCAGAATTGTAAGATATAAAGTCAGAATTGTGAGATATGAAGTCTAAATTGTGATATAAAGTCTGAATTATGATATAAAGTAAGAATTATGAGATATAAAGTCAGAATTGTGATATAAAGTCAGAATTGTGAGATATGAAGTCTAAATTGTGATATAAAGTCTGAATTATGATATAAAGTAAGAATTATAAGATATAAAGTCAAAATTGTGATATAAAGTCAGAATTGTGTGATATAAAGTCAGAATTGTGATATAAAGTCAGAATTGTGTGATATAAAGTCTAAAGTGTGATATAAAGTCTGAAATATGATATAAAGTAAGAATTATGAGATATAAAGTCAGAATTGTAATATAAAGTAAGAATTGTGAGATATAAAGTCAGAATTGTGTGATATAAAGTCTAAATTGTGATATAAAGTCTGAATTATGATATAAAGTAAGAATTATGAGATATAAAGTCAGAATTGTGTGATATAAAGTCAGAATTGTGAGTTATAAAGTCTGAATTGCGAGAAGACGTATGATTTTATTCTAATTCTGACTTTGTAACTCACAATCGTGACTTTATAGCACACAATTCTGACTTTATTGAGAATAAAAAGAAAAAAAAGTCAGAATTGTATGAGTTAAAAAGTTGCAGTTACCTTTTTATTTTATTTTTATTCTGTGGTGGAAACAAGCTTCCATATGAAAATGATTAACATCATTAAAATAAAACTGAAAAACAGGAAGTGACAAATCCAGTTTATACTCACAGAAAGTGAATATTTCTACAGTCATGCCGATTAAGATAAAGAGGCTTTCAGAGGGGAAAACGACCATCCTCAGATCCTCAATTGCACGTTTACCATTTACTGAGAACAGACAATAACAGTGAAAACAATCATATTTAGGCTGTTATTTAGGAACAAACTGAATTCATTCTGATTCCCTAGGCTTTTCCTCCAAATTTTAATATAATAAATGACATTTACAGCTAAGAAACCTAAAAAAAAAAAAAAAAAACTAAAACAAACAAACAAGGGCCTGTATTACAAACCATGTGACTTCAGGTCATGTAACATTTCTCTCTCTATTCTGACCAACAGGTAAATCGTCTCCTCACCTGCTTGAAGGATCAGTTCTGTCATCAGTCCAATAGAATTCACTAGGACAAGAACTACTGTTCCAAACAGGTACAAAATATTGACACGTGGGAAATCTGAAATGTAAGAAAAAACATTTTAGTAAAATAAAAATAAATCTACTTTAGTCACATAACATTGGGATACATTGACTCGTTTGTTAACAGTAAACAATGTTCTGAAGAATATTTTACTCTTTACGGTGATGGGGAATGTTACTCGTCACATTAATGTGCTGATAAAGATAACTAATTCTAAAAACATATGGTTACTTTTTAGGTAACTCTTTACATACTTTTGCATTAAAAACTGAGGGGGTTGAAGGACCATTTTGTTTTATGAGTCTGAGGATGAATTGGTAGGGAATTCTTTGTTTAAAAGACTAAAATCTTAAAACAAACACAAACTGTAACGCTCATAATTTTTTACAAATGATTGCCTACAACAAATCTGCCTTAATCTGACTGAAGAAGCATTAGAGATATTAGATAATGATCACATGCTCTCAGAGATCAGGAAATGAAGAGATCATGAGTTTAAATAAGTGTGTTTCCTGTTTAGCTGCAACGACATCAAATCTCACTGAAAAACTAAACCAGATCCTCAAGCTTTCTAAACGTCACTAACATGAGATATATCATGCAGAGGTGAAGAAACGTTGATACTCTACCAAGATAATCAAATGAAAAGCGTATCATCGACAGCAGTTGGATAAGTCCAATCATGCAGACCAACGCAAAGCGATCTGTAAATGAAAAATGTCTATTATAATAGCGTAAGCATAAAAAAAATAAAGTGTAATAATACAATGTGAAGAATAATACAACAATAATAACTTAAATGTGAAAAAAGGCATACTCTGATTCAAAAATCTACTTGACTCATGATGTAACTCTCTTTCCATTAGTCTCATTTCACTGCAGTTTGTTGCCTTCAGTGTTGGGGAGTAATTAGTTTGTAACAGAGTTACATAATTTATTTACAAAATAAATGTAACTGTAATCCGTTACTGAGAAAAAAAGAGGTGTCATTTAATTACAGTTACTTATGAAAATGTTAACAATTACAAAGGGGGCTACATCAGAATATTTTCTGTAAAAAGCAAGGATATGTTGAATAATATTTGTTGCTTTGCCTGTTTTTGATGTGTATGATGTCTCCTGCCATTTAAAGGCCGTTTAGTAAAGCGATGCTTCTGATGATTTTGATTGGTTCTCTTGTTTGAGTTTGCAGCGCACCACGTCTGCCAATTATATCAATCCACATTACCACCAGTGTTGCCAACTCTCGCGAGACAAATAAGCAACCGCAGCTTCAAAAACAAGCCCAAAACAAGCCCAATAATATTATATTATCATCGATATTATTTATAATAAATTATTTTGTATCAATAAATGAGCCTGCAGCATATTAAACTGAAACCTCTCAGAGTTTGAAAAGCAAAAACAGATGTGATTTTACAGAAATCATCAAATTGCAATAAAGGACATACAATATCCTCCGATCAGAAGAGGTTTGGAGATGGAAAAAGAGAAAAAGTGACATGAAGGCCAATTATGGTAACCCATAGTCTGAGTTAGAGCACACATATTAGGGGCAGTAAGTAGTGAACACACACACACTGCAAACCTTGAAAAAGATAATCCCTACATCTCAATGTGCATACTATAATCTGCCCTAAATAGTATTGAAAATTGTCACATACTATTTAGGATGCACATTGGGACACAGGCAAGCACTAAGGGGTTGAGCACCTGCCTCTTTGCCCCTTGATGCCCAAAGTGCCCTTTTTGTCAAGGCAAAAAAATTTTTTTTTATATATATATATATATATATATATATATATATGTAATTAAAGGCCCTTTTGTGAAGGCCTGCCCAATCTAACTATTAGTAAAATTAATGAATAATAATTTATCCGTGAATAAAATGAATCACATGATGATGACCTTTCACCCGACGACCTCATCTCTCACGCGCCGCTCACGCGCGCGCCAGTGCCTAGTGGACTGACAGGAGAGGATTCTTCAATACCGCGGCTGCTGGTAAGTGTTGTTCTCAGCGAACGAAGTGTTTGTTTACTTATTATTTTGTATTATTTCACAAGAACGACGTGGAGAGAGCATGGAGCTGTTGTTTATATTGCTGTTTCCTGTATGTGTAGCCTGTAGAAGTAACGTTAACATTAGTTTGCTGTGAGGGAGAAAAGTTTCACGGGCGTAGAGTTACACAGTCTTGTCTTTTTATGTTATTTTACTAAAAACTGTTTATACTTTAAACTATTAGTTTTATTCCAGTATTTATTTAAAAAACTTATTCCAACACTGGTAATATACTGATTTTTCGTCCTCTGAATTAGCCTATATCTGTTTTTATTATCATTAAAAAAATATATAAATTCAGAACAGGATTCAATCATGTTCATGTCAATAATGTTCATCACAGAGAAAGTTAAAGTGTAGCTTTAATGATAATTCATCTGTATTTAGTTTATTATTTGTGCAGTTCAGAAAGGTGTTATGTTAACGTTTACGTTTTCTGTATATGTCTAACAGGGAAGGCCACAGGTAAATATAACATTTATTATAATGGGATTATATAAAGATTGTTTTAAGTAGGTGCCGACAGAATGAACACACACATTTTAGTTTCTTTATTTATATTTTTGATTAGACATAATCAAAATCCAACTACATCTCAGAGTCACAATGCAATATATGAAATCATGATCACTGTCTATATAGATTTTTCTGTTTCACTCTTACCCCTGCCATGGCCCTCATCCGTTCCCCCTATTGTTTCTTTCTCAGATGCTTTTCTGAATCTGATATCTTATTTTCTCTCCACAGCTCTTGGTGTGCAGCAGCCTATATGAACATCTCCCTCTTCTTGTAGCAGTCAGCCTTGGCAGCAGTTGCAGCACAGTGAGCGAGTTACAAACACTTTCAGCAATCTTTACATCTTGTCATGGTCACATAACAATTGTTTAATCAGCTAATATATCTCATATGCTTGTTTTAATTTCTATAGTCTCAGATATACTCCAGCAGCATCAGCAGCAACAACAACAGCAAAGGCAGCAAACCCACTAAAGGATTTATTTAGGAATTTAAGATTTTAAGATTTTACCAGAATTTTTTTAGACGTGAATGTTAAAAATCTTGTATAAGATTGCTGTGATTTTTTTTGTTTTTGTTTGCTTGGTTTTTATTTTTATTGGATAAATGTAACTCTTGTATATTTGTAATTCAGTTTTTGCCATGAAAATAGCCACAGATACTGACATGGCATTAAATAAAACTATTCTGTACTGTACGAAACGGGCCACGTTGATTTTGAATAATGACCATGTCCTACACAGTTTACTATAACAGCTGTTCTTTACTATTCTGTATAACTGAATCATAAGTATAACAGTTTCTAATCCCAGAGTTATTAATAGGTGCCAATAATTTTTTTTTTTTTACTTTTAACCTTTAAATGGTCTTTTTTATTCTCTTTCTTTTTCAAAACTGCATCAAAGCATTTGCTACCATATCAATACAGAAACATCCGTATCGGAACGCGTATCAGAAAGGAATGCGTCACAATATATTGCTGTATTGATATTTTGAGCACAGCCCGATTAAAAGCCTTGTTCCATGTGCCCCTTTTATACTTTGAGCACCTGCCCCTCCAACGGTCTCTGCACGGCCCTGGTAATGCTGTAGATGAATGATTATTCTTCTGCGGTAATTTAAGTAGGCTATATCAAAGAAAGTCACATTTCTGGTTTGTGGTTTTAACTAATTCATTCCTCTGGCCCTATGCACCATATTGCCAAACGTTTGCCTTTACATGTACATGAACTTTAATGACATCCCATTCTTAATCCGTAGCGTTTAATGTGGAGTTGGCCCACCCTTTGCAGCTCTAACAGCTTCAACTCTTCTGGGAAGGCTTTCCACAAGGGTTAGGAGTGTGTTTATGGGAATTTTTGACCATTATTCTAGAAGCGCATTTTTGAGGTCAGGCACTGATGTTGGACGAGAAGGCCTGTCTCACAGTCTCTGCTCTAATTCATCCCAAAGGTGTTCTATCGGGTTGAGGCCAGGACTCATTGGTCAAGTTCCTCCACACCAAACTCGCTCATCCATGTCTTTATGGACTTTGCTTTGTGCACTGGTGCTGTCACGTTTGGTTTTGGGGTGTGTTTCACATTTATGTTTTCATGTCTTTTATTTTGTCATTTCATAGTTATGTTTCAAGTTCCTGGTCTTGTCATGTCATTCGCTTGTCCTCATGTGATCATGTCATGTGCTTCCCTAGTCTCTTGTGTTATGTTCCCATTGGTTGGTTTAGTTATGCGTCATATTCTGATTGGTTCCCTAGTTTCATGTGTCAGGTTTTCATTTGTTGTGTTTGTCATGTGATCCCCCTAGTCCTGTATAAATAGCCTTCATGTTTCCATTGTTTCTTTGGATTATCCCGTGTAAATGACTGTTTGGTGAGTTGTCGAGTTACGTTTTAGTTCAGTCTGTTCAAGTTTAAGTTTACTCTGGTTTAAGTCATGTTTTAGTTTGGTTTGGTTTGTATTTGTTTACGTCTTGATTAATAAACTGCACTTGAGTTCATCTACATTCGCCTCCAGTGGAATCTGTTACAGGTGCACAGTCATGTTGGAACAGGAAGGGGCCATCCCCAAACTGTCCCCACAAAGTTGGGAGCATGAAATTGTCCAAAATGTATTGGTATGCTGAGGCATTAAGAGTTCCTTTCACTGGAACTTGAAAAACGGTGTGTACTGACGTCTTTCCGTGGTTGAAACAACATTTATTTTAGTGTTCATTCTTGTTAATTTCATGCTTATCAATAAACTAGAAGGAAGAGATAATCGGTTCACGAGCAGCTTTAACTGAGGCGCTACAGCGATCACGATACATTAAAGAGATACAAAACGCTATTTGTGGTTTACATTTCTTTAAAAAAGACAACATTTTAAAGTTGAGACTGTTTCATATCAAAAGTAACTTGCTCTCTCCTGTCTGTCGGGTCTTTGAGAATGGTAAATTCACAAGCATATGAACGTTCATATATCAACGGGTGGTTCTGTTTGGCCGGTGACCGCGCGCACACAACGGTGAAGTGGCAGTTTGAATTGAACACAGAATCGATTCTGAATTTTTGAGAATCGATTCTGAATTGTTAGATAATGAATCGCGATGCATCGACGCATCAACCTTTTCTCCCACCCCTAATATTTAGTAGTGAGGACATTTCACGAATGGATTTATTGTACAGGTGGCAATTATCACGGTAGCACGCTTGAATTCATTGAGAGTGACCCATTCTTTCACAAATGTTTGTAGAAGCGTCTGCATTTCTAGTGCTTGATTTATACACCTGTGGCCATGGAATTGACTTGAACACCTGAATTCAATGATTTGGAGGAGTGTCTCAATATTATTTGCCAATATAGTGTATATAGCTGTCAATGATAAAAATGATTCATGGTGCAAAAAAAAAAAGGAAAAAAAAAACACCTTGGGACTAAACACTTTTATAGAGGCATTGACTATATAACAAAGTTATTTTAAAGCCTAATAATATCAGGAATATAATCTTACCTTTTTCATATTCCAGCATTTTGAAGTAAAGATAGTACATGGGGAAAAGGGCTGCATTCACAACCAGCATGATAACTAACCGTATTGTACTACCAATCCATTCTGAACCTGAAAAACATTTGCATTATTTCTTATATTAACATAATTTAATTCAACAGAGGTTTAAACCTTAATTTGAGCATTAATGGTAAAAAAAGGATCAATTTGCACATTCTTCACACAAGTTAGTTTGAATATTTCATCAGCTCTGACTGGACAGGACCATCAGAATTAGTTAAAGGGGTCATGAACTGGCTTTTTATTTTTTTATACTGTTGTCTGAGGTCAACTTATGACGTTCGCGTGGATTTTACATTAAAAAATATAATAATGAATAAGTAATAGGCTATTTTCTGCCCTTGTTTTGAGGCTCTCTCAAGAAACGCTCAGTTTTTATAGGCGTGCCGCACTGAAGACTTGGAAGTAAACGCCCATGGCTAGGATTGGATAAGGTTTGCATATTTAATGAGCTTCAGCTCCCCTGTGAGTACACATGAGGGATTGTTTTAAAAGCGTGTGGAGAAACGACAACTGGAATGAATCACCCACAGGGCTTGCAAAATGTCTTTATCAAACAAACAAAATGATTCATTTCTCATCCACCCGCGATTGATTGGAATGTTATTTTTTCATTACTTGGCCCGCCCGATCGGTGAATATAACCGTGAACCGACACACACACACACACACACACACACACACACACACACACACACACACACACACACACACACACACACACACACACACACACACACACACACACACACACACACACACACACACACACACACACACACACACACACACACACACACACACACACACACTTCAAATATTAAGTCAAGAGAGTGAACAACAAGAATGTTATTTCACTATTTAAGATAGCCCGTCATCAGGCCGGGCTTACGTTTTGGTAGCAAGTCTGAAAATCACATAGCCCCGTGACGTTGGGCTTTGCGAGCCCATACATGTCCGAGTCTGATCCCGAATCGCAATGACCCAACAACAGCACAAATAAAGGATCCTCCAGGCTTTGACAGCGTGCTAAGGTATGTTCAGTTAGAAACGTACACATAATCAATATCAATACGATCTGTAACAATGCAATACTATCACATATAAAAAACATTTTTACTCGCATAAGTGTGTTGCATCATTACTTTTGGATCCAATATAGAAGGCACAGCATTGTGTTTTAATCTCAATATGTCTGCAAATCCAGTCTCGACCTCTATCTTGTTTACAAACCATTCCACGGTGACATGAAGCGAACAAACACGCAATGCCTTTACCACGTGAGCTGGAACTTCAACCACTCATTCCTAATATTAGAATCCGAAGGAAGCTTATGCAGCGACTGTGTTCTTCCACAACCAGGCACAGCGCAATACATTACTCTCTTCGACATGTTTATTGCGCGATCCGTTTAGCTCCTCGATTCGGTGGGCGGGGCTACAGAAGCAGGCGTTCTTCTTCTGTTGAGGCAGCGTTTCAGCATACGATGACGTCAAGGTGTGGCATATTCTGAAATTGAGCGTTTTCTGGGCCTGGTCTCAATAAAAGCTTTTCTTTGACTAACAAGGAAGTTTTCAGCTCCGAAACGTACAGGATATTCTTGTATCACGATGAACTTGTATATATCTAAGAATCAAGGGAAAGTTGATTTCTCAATTCATCACCCCTTTAAAATTCTTTATGAGAATATTTTTGTTTTACCATTGTACCATTTACAATTTAGGAAATCAACTATAGTCCTGAAGACTGAAATATCTCTATTCTTTTTCAAAGGCATCACATTCAGACTTATAAGATGAACTCATTATATCTAACAGAAGCTTAAAAATATATAAACCGCAGTATATTGCTTCATCATTACTGCAAAAAGCTCAACATAAATCCTCAAATACTCACAGAAGCGTAGACATGTAAGGTACCATTCCTGATCCGACAGCATCACGATCAGTGGTAAAGCTCCAGTGACAAAAAATGCTAAATATGGGGAAAATACATTGGGCTTTACAGCAAGATATATTAATGATATATTAACAGAAACATATCTGAATTTATAACACTACAAAATATATTAGGTTTATTCTATGTGTGTCATCAGTATGAAGGTGATAATTGCACATCTAATCATTATAATTACATTATACATACTGTATTACAGTAATGCATGCAAGTTAATTAGGTTAAGCGAGATTAGTTGAACTTTTATACAGTATGTTTATCTTTTCTACATTTTATATATATATATTTTTCTCATAAATGAGACCATACATTTACCCATTTTAGCAGTTCCAAAACTGTAGAATATGAGAATAAATTGTAGTAAAGGCAAAACACGACAGCTTGCAAGCTCCCAACCCTCTAATACATGTTTTACCCGTTCACGAATCTCTACATTGCTTGACTTCTCCACAATGATGCTAGTTATTCCTAAACACAAAATTAATCATCAAAACAGACATAAATAATGTATACACATTTGCATTAGTGATCATACAAAGCTGAATGAACAATAAGAAAACTAAAACACCACAATATCAACTAAGAGTGCAGAAGATAAATAATGGATTTAAGAAATCATTGCTGAAAGTTTTTTACTTAAAAAAACCTGACAATCATGTCATTTGGGGTGAAAAAGTGAAAAAAACCCTGCATTCTGGCCTCTGTAAAAGACAAAACTGCAGCTATGATTGCATTTACATTAATATAATATTCATGAAGGACAGATATGGTTCCTTTTCTGTCAGTCACATTCAATATTACATATGGGGTCCAATTTTAATGATCTGAGCGCATGGTCTGAAGCACATGGCGCAGGGGCACTTATAGGGTGTGTCTGAATCCACTTTTGCTAGCTTTATGACGGAAAAAGAAATACACCAGTGAGTATATCTGGGTCTTTAGAGACAAAAGTTGCTAAAAGGGCACGGTACTGCTTGCCAGCCTCTCGTAACACAGTTCAGTGGTTGTGGGTCTTTCTATCGGGCCCCCATATGTTGTCATTCAACGTGACTGACAGAAAGGGAACGTCTCGGTTTCTGACATATACCTCGTTCCCTGATGGAGGGAACAGAGACATTATGTCCCGCCTGCCATAACCTTGAACTACCCCGCTGAACGGACGGGGACACATCTCGGCTCCTCATCATAAACCTGAATGAGCGAACTGCAGGCCAGCTTATTGGCCGTTTTTTTATACAACTGAGAGGTGATTGTGGATCCCTCCCAAACGAGACACCATACTATATGTCATCATTTGACATAACATCTCTGTTCCCTCCATCAGGGAATGAGGGTTGTGGCAGTAACAAGGACGTTCATTCCTCAGTGATCAGTGTGGTAAAATGGCCATTAAAAATACTGACTGATGATCTGATGTTACAAAAGTGTCTCAGATCAAATGTTCCTACCTTTAATGACTTTAATCAGACAGAGCAGAAGCATCAACACAAAGAGGGCTGTTATCATTGCTTTATCAGCTTCTGTATATTGTACAATTGTTGTCCAGCTGCGTCTGAGAAGAACTATAGCAAACACACATAATCAAATTTTTTATAATTTTATCTGCATTTACCTAATGCTGAAAAGCAGGACAATTGGAGAACATGCTTCATATGTACATTAGAACAGACAGTATCACAGCTCATCTTATAACACTGAACAAATATATTTTTTTATGGATCAACAACAGTAAATATTATTGTGCATTAATGATCATAAAAATAAATTATTGTGGTGGACTACTTTAATTTACTGACCTGAAAAAAACAATACAGTATAAACAGAAATTTGTATATCAATACTTGAAGAGTCAATCCATCTTCTAATCATGTCTGTAAACATAAAAAAAGATTAATTAAATAATCATTAAATAAATGCCACATGCATGACTCTAAAGTTGTAATAACAAACTAAAACCATTTCAAGTGTCAATATAATATACAATGTATGTGAATAATCACTGACTCATTTAAACAAATATATATTTCATATTTCATATATTTTTATAAATTCAGTGTTTTAAATATTTTATTATAAAACAAAAAAGAATAAACCTGGGAAGTCCTTTAAATATGGCGCAGCCCAAAACAGCATCAGAGGCCTCGTAAAGTAAAGAGTACAACAGGAGACCGTCTCATGCAGAGATCCTGAAACAATCAGAGTTTAATGAAAAACTGGAGGACAGAAAAACGATGTTTAACTTCCATGAGTCTGATCACGAGTCCACTGCTAAATTAATAAAACATTTTACACTGAAATACATTTTCAATTATCTGATAGCTGATTCTTATTTCATAATGGTGCCATCTGCTCTACTGAAATACTTACCTTCAGCCAAACCCCAGTGGATGAAAGCAAAAAACAAAAGCATATTTGGACAAAACACCAGCAAGACCTGAAGACGCAAAACTAGAGTAAAGATACAAAAAACACCATCAGTGAGGAATGAAACAAATCCTATTGGATAAATAAAAATGTTTGAACATGAAAGACCTTTATTATGTGATCTGCAGTAGATTATGAAGCAGAGCAGAAGTGCAGATCCAGATGCAAAAATACAGAGAATCAACACCATTATGTGTGAAACAGAAAAGCATGTGAAACAGACATCAGTCTTAATTTTCTCAATTAAATTAATGGTTCTGATACCTGGGATGTTTAGGCATGGTCCCTTCCTTGTCAATTCCTTGTTTATTCAAATGTGTCAGATTGAATTATGTCTGTTGACTCACCCAGTCTCTCCAGTTCTACAGTTGCATTGGCTGAAAGTCTTCCAGCAAACACTTGACACATGTAAACTCCTTTGTCCTCAGTTCTGACACTCTTCAGTCTGAGAGAGAAGTTTCCTTTGGGGGTTTCATCAACGAAGAACTCAACTCTGTCTCTGTATTGTCCATCTGATGAACCTGGGAAAGTCTTGTTGTTTTGGTAGAGCAGAACCAGAATATCATCATCTTTATCGGTTTTCTTCCATGAAACCTGTTCAAAGTGTTCAGGTGTGATGTGAGAGTCTACAGAGCAGTTCAGAGTGACGTCCTCACCCACAGACGCAGATATGGAGCGACTCGATCCTGATACTAGCAGACGCTCTGAAAGAGCAGTACATCACAGAGTGAATTTTTCAGTTCTTTTCAGTTTTTTATATTTATATAGATCAATTTTAGTTCAGACTCACCAACATCTTTTATCTGAACCTCAGTCTCTCCAGAATCCTGGTCACTGTAAACTTTACATGTGTAATTTCCCTCATCTTCAGCTCTCAGATTGTCCAGACGGAGGGAGAAGTTTCCATGTTGAATCTGTTCAGTAAAGAAATGAGCTCTCTCATGATAATCCTGCTGCTGGACCTCTGGTCGACTCTCACCATCTTGATACAGATGAACCAGAGTCTCTGAGTCTGTTCTTCTCCATTCCACCTCCAGATCCTCCATTGGTAAAGGTTTATTAACATAACAGGGCAAAACCACTGAAGATCCCAGAGGAGCAACCAGAGGAGCAGAGGGACTGCGTACAACCAACCCTAAAAATCCCACATTACATACTTAGCTTTAAAAAAAAAATATTGATTCATGACACATACATACATATCGCCTTTGGCTTGGCTTGCTCAGTTAAATATCCAAATAAATCTAATTAGTAAACTAAATTAACCATATAAACTAAATTACTGATCTAAAGCCCACATTGTCACTGTATGATAATTGAAATTAACTGATGACATCACTGTTTTCTCCAGAGCAGCTGTACGGCTGAATCAAATTCTGTTGCATTATTTTCCTGTTTAACACTGTGAAGCTGCTTTGAAACAATCTGCATTGTTAAAAGCGCTATATAAATAAAGTTGACTTGACATATTACACTCATAGCATGTATCCTGTAAACACAAAAAATGTCAAATCTGGTATAAGTACAAACAAACAAAACCTTAATAATGAATTTGTTAAATTAAAATCACTTAATAAACTAACACTGTAGTTAATATATTTACATAAACTGTATTTTATAATTAAATTAATCAAAATTAAAGAATTCAAACAGAAAAACAACCTACATACCATCACACATCCCCAGGATGTCAGCTTTTAAAATAAACATAAGCAGGTTAATAAGCATATTCACATGAAAATATGACGATCTTCTCTCTGCATTATCAATGAGCAGCTGTAAACAAGTTGAAGTAAAAATGTTCACATTTACTTTCTGCTTTCATCAGGAAACAACAGCTGCTTAACCAGTTCTAATCAAAGCAGTTTTTCCTCATTCTTATTCCCTTGCATGATGTCACATGCTGGTTGCAGCAATACAGGAAAAAAACGTCAGGATCTAGATGCAGCAGCTACTTTTATTAGAAACAAACTCAAAGAAACAAAACACTCGGAAGACTAGAACTTAAAGCACCATGAACAGAACAACCAGCCTAATCTTGACGATAACAGACAACTGAACAGGACTAAACAATGGGCTTAAATGCACAGCAAACAAAGGGGCTAATTAAGTAGACACATCTGACTAGAATACTAAATCAATCAGTAACCATAGAGTCAAAAAGGCAGGGAACGGAGGATGAAAAAAAACAAACTCTAAACATGAACAAACTCAAAACATGACACATGGAGCATACAGACTCTTCTGGTCTGATTGATGTAGCTAAGAAAATAATTGTAAATGTAGATTATTTTGAGCACCACCAGTACATTAATTGTATATCACTCTAATAGACAGATCCATAAATGTGCCTATACATCCATATTCATATAGGCTACATATTCATACTCTTCATTAGCTTAGAAATCTAGACGCACCCTAGCGGCAGAAAATGTATTTTGCCGCGAGTGTAGTCTAGCAACTCTCGGTAGACCTGAGAGCTGGAAAAACCAAACTCTGGTCAGGCCAATCACAGCGTGTGTAGAGTCAGTGGGCGGGCTTAACTTCATGATGGCACGTCACGGCAGAGTTGCGGAGGTTCTGCGTGCTACTCGTAAACACAGAAACTGGCAAACAGCTGTCTTTTGAATCGGCTTTGGCTGCGACTCTGGAAGACTTGGAGTTAAGCTTTTATTTGAGAAAAGAACGGCACTGAAGTCATTCTTAAGAAAATAGGATATGTTAGAAGTTTTGCCGACCGGATACTGCGAAAGTCTATCAACTAACGTTAGCTCGGCTTCACCTTCTTCTTTGCTCTAGTTGGTTGTGGCGCACATGGCGCTATCCAATTGCGTGTAGAGGGAATTTGAAAGACAACCGTTTATCCCGCCCCTCGGATTGAGCCCTGCCAATGGTGAGTTTCCAGACCCAACATCTTGATGTGGGTCTGGCTTGTCAGGCTAACTCTTCACACAAAAGGTCTGCAAAGTTACAAAGTTAACAAAAGGAGTTTTTTTTTTTTCTACAGCAGTGTGCACTGTTTCTAAACAACCTGAAACACCTCCATTGTAGTCTGTTCCTGTCTACCTGAGTTAGTTTCCTTGGTTGCTAATTAGTTCACACCTGTTTATGCCCACATTGATTACTCTCATGTGTATTTTAGTCCTCAGTTTCCTTCCCTTTATTGTCCGGTGTTGTTTTTGTTCTACGTGTTTTTTCCCTTTAGTTTGCAATTGGATTACTTATTTAAGATTACTTATTTGTGTCATTCTCAGAATACGGGAGTAGATATGCTGTCCTGGAGCGGACCGTCCCCAGGGAAATGGAGGCTCCACCCCCAGACAGTTTGCATGATCTGGAGCATCTTCGGGCAGGCGGATGTGGATCGAAAGAGAATTCTCACTGCCCGATGTTCTTCTCAAAGGAAAATGATGCACTATGCCTTCCCTGCTCTGTTACCTCAGTTACCTCAGTTTATCAACTGAATCAGGGAGGTCAGATGCTCAATTCTGCTGGTATTCCACGTGGTGGGGTGGAGTTTCGATATGCAAATGCTCCAAGCTCCCAGAGGGCGTGGCTGGCAGTGTGCGACGCGCAGCCTCACCACTCTCAGCCCCCTCTGTCGCCAGCCTCCTGTCAGACGAGACCCCCGTGGAACGCTAGTCCTTCCCTGGTCTCCTCTGTCAGGGCGCGGAATTCGACCCTGCCCACACTTTTGGATGCTCCCACGCCTCCCTATGTCTGGGCCGGTCATTCTGCTTCGCTGCCCCATCGTGGGTACATCTGTGGCTCGGCATGGCCGCTGGCTCAGTTCTGGGAGCCAGGCAACAGCTTCCCAAACTGACCAGCCGGTTCGCCTACTGGCTCGGCTATGATTCAGTTCGCACAATCTCCGCCCTGCTCTCGAGGAGTCCACTATACCATGGTGGGTGGCAACGCCCCTGTCATGCATACGGAAGTCGTCACCCTACTGGCGAAGGGTGCGGTCGAGGTCGTCCCTCCAGCTGAGATGAAGTCCGGCTTCACAGCCCTGACTTCATTGTACCTAGCAGAAGCGATGGCTCATGGCCAGCCCTGGACCTGCACTTCTTGAACCAAACCCTTCTCAGGCTTCCAGTCAAGATGTTAGCAGCGAAATGCGTTTTCGGATGCGTTCGTCCCAGGACTGGTCTGCAGCGTTGACCTGAAGGACCCGTACTCTCATGTCTCCACTTCTCCCCCAACCCAGACCTTCCCCACGGTTATCCTGAACTCGAAGACTGGCTGTAACTAGCTCACTCTTGAGACCAGGTTTGCGGACACAGGGACCTAGTACTCCAGCACCTCACCAACTTGGGCCTTTGGGTCATCTGAGAAAAGAGCAAACTGTCCCCTGGGTACAGGATCTCTTTTATCGGCTCGGTCGCCATGTACGTGCAGTGCGAGCGTGCACAGTCAATGCTAATTTGACAAATCGCGGGCAAGATTGAGGTTCCACTGAAGTTATTTCAGAAGCTCCTGGGACATATGGCATCCGTAGCCTGGGTAATGCGTGTAAACACATGTATGAGAAACCTTCACAAGATGGCCGAAGCCAACAGGGCGTATGCACACTACCGCTGGTGGTATAAAGAGGACATCTGGACTCCTAGTTCGTTTTGGACTGATGATATCAGGAGTTTGGATGAGCATCAATCAGACAAAAGGACATGAGAAAATCTGTCATCTTGACTCAAATACAGATTGTCTTCAAATGAAAGTAAATAAAGCAAGCTATATAAGTCACAGTAACTTTGACCAGTCTTCTACTTCATGTCAATCCTCAATCCTAGTGAATCACCCGGCCCTCTAAAGATCATTATAAATATAAAACCTCCACTCCTGGTTCCTTTCGGATGCAATTTCGTCCCGTGTTTCCCTCTCATGATTGGTGGAGACCTTAGTCTGTCACTTCACTGTAGTAATATTTCTGAGCCGTGTCGCTGAGAGTCCAGTGTCCCGCGCAAAACTCCAGGATGTCCAGCAGGAGCAGGTGACCCATGGAGCTCAGGTCCTCCTGCAGGAGTAACCCGTCCCTCCGCAGATTGAACAGCTCGTCCATCAGATGCATGTTCATCTTCTCCAGCTGATCTCCAATACGATGCAACTGTAACACCAGACAGTCCACCTGAGACAGAGAGAGAGAGAGAGAGAGAGAGACAGAGAGAGAGAGAGAGAGAGAGAGAGAGAGAGAGAGAGAGAGAGAGAGAGAGAGAGAGAGAGAGAGAGAGAGAGAGAGAGAGAGAAACTGATCTCTTTTTGTTAAAACCAACAGATAAATGATGGAGAGCTGATAATTAATTCTGGTCTCTGAACAATTAAATAATGTGGATATTTTCAGGGTTAGTCCATCCAAAAATGAAAACTCTGTCATTAATTACTCACCCATGTCGTTTCAAACCCATAGCACGTCGCCATTGACACTGACAGAGGGTGTATCTGAAGTATTTGACGCATGTTCATGCAACTAGTGTCTGCGCTAGGGTATTTGCAAAGGCGATCTGATTGCCTCACACATTTTTCAACTTCTGCTACAAGCAACGCTGGCGATGCAGCAGAACCCACAATTCAGTTCAACAGCGCTTGCCATCACCCATTCAAAGTAAATGAGAAGCGTTGACGCCGATGCCCCATGAGAAAGCATCGTAAGACATTCGTTCATCTTCGGAAAAACAAATGAAGATCTTTTTAATGAAGATCTGAGAGCTTTCTGTTACTTCATTGACAGCATGTGCAACTACCACTTTCAAGACCCAGAAAGACAGTCATCAAAGTAATCCATGTGACTCCAGTGGTTTAACCATCAATTATATGAAGCGACAAGTGTGCTTTGCTTTGCAGCAAAAAAAAAAAAAGAACACTTTATTTACAAAACATTAATCCTCAACGCACGTTCATGAATGCCTGCTCTCGCATCTACACAAATGCATGCGTCACGATGCTCTTGTGAACTCGCATTAAAAATTCATATTTTGTGAGTAAAGTGCTTTTAGTCAGAAAATCACTCAAGTCAAAAAAATATACTAAATGAAACAAGTTAATATCACTCAGAAATTAAAGTTCCTTGCACTTTGTAGAAAAAAAATTAACTAAATAAAAAGAGTAAATGCTGAACTGAAGTTTTACTTTGTGCTTTTGCACAATGATATAGAAGAGATCTGTTAGCGTTTAATGTTCTGTTGGGATTTAAAGGGTTTCTGTTGAGTTTTGTGTGTCACCTTTATGTTGAAGAGTAGAGTCTGTGCTTCAGTCCAGGAGAAGACCGTGAAATGCTGAATAGTAATGTAAACGTGTGGCATTTGTGGAGGGGGTACTACATGTTAACAAGGGGGAGAAAACGTCATGCATTTTCCCCCCACATATCTTAATCCTCGGTTTCCTGCGGTCTGGGACAAACCTGTTAGCCATCTTGAATATTATTTGCATAAAAAATTTTTTTTTAAGGGGTCTTTGTTACACTGTAATTATACATTTAAGTACTGAGTTATATTAAGTGACTACATTACTATAGGATTAGGATTAGGTTTGGTTGGGGGTTAGTTGCATTTAATTATGTATAATTTATAGTTATTACTATAGTAACTACAACTACACGTGTAACAAGGACACTGTAAAATAAAGTGTTACCAAAATCTCTACATTCACATATTTTACTCTGGCAAAGGAGAAAAACACTGTACACCAGATATCAGTTTACCTGCCCAAACAACAGAAAGCATCGTTCAAATCGCAATTTCTACATTCTGCATAATCTGCAACATTTTTGGTCTAATCTGATGTGGACAGCTTGTTTAAAACATGCGTGTTCTGCACGAACATTAAGTGAACAGTGACCTATTCTTTCTCAGAGTTGTGTAGGTCTACTTTTGCCATCAGTTCAATGCACTTGATTCAAGAACTGATTGAATTATGTACATATTATTATTATTTTTTTAATTCAGTCAATTCTCTTGGCAGAAAATTGCATCTTATTTCATATAAAAAAAACAGCAAAAGATTAAGGATATTTTTTAAAATATTATGTTGGTAACACTTTACAATAAGGTTCATTAGTTAACATAATGAACTTCACTTATAAAGCATTTATTTATCTTTGTTAATGTTAATTTCGACATTTACTAATGCATTTTAAAATCTTGTTAACATTAGTTAATGCACTGTGAACTAACATGAACAAACCATGAACAGCTGTATTTATATTAACTAACGTTAACAAAGATTAACTAATGCTGAACAGAGGTGTTGTCTATGGTTAGTTCATGTTAACTATGCATTAAATAATGTTAACTAATTAAACCTTATTGTAAAGTGTTACCAGTATGTTGGATCGTTTTTCATTTTGGGACCAACAAGCTTTTATACATTAATGTCACCATTACAATAAATAACTGTGGATTTATCTACCTTGATAAAACACTACTGTAAACACAGGGAAATACTAATCAGCACGTGAAGACGTAGCAGAAAGATGTTTTCATATCTGATGAGCTTGAACACTTCTATTAAATTAATTCTCTCAACATTTATTTTTAATGAAATGCATACACAAATTAACAATTTAGACACTTTCCAAATGAATTTGTTTGTTTTTACAAACTGTAAACATTACATACACATATTTGCATAGATTTCAATTTGGCACAGCCAATTCTCCAACTTCAATGCATGTACATACCCTGAGACATTATCAAAAACAAAGACAAACACGAACATAAGCAGATCCATTTTCAGTTGGAAAAATGGTCTCAGTCATTGGAAGTAGTAACAACCATAAAATATGACACCTGATACAGATGCAATAGCCACATAAACATTTACAAAACATTTTCACCTCTGTCATACTTAACTCATAAATACTCAAAAATGAATATTCACATTTTATAATATTCTATTTACATAAGAGCAGTACCGAAATCTGACTGTTTATGAATAAAACTACTTTAGCTAGAACTACTGCCACAAAAAAAAGCATGAATTACCTTTGAAATGATTGAACCAATATAAAATTATCCAAGTAATTTGCAACAAAATGCAACACATTATGAAGTCTTCAGTCTCATTTTGTTGCTTTTTACTGGAAGAGTCTTTATCTCATTACAGTGAAACAGGAGAGACGGGTGCAGACAGATTCTCCATTTCTCGAGTCTCTGCTGTGTTCTGATTGTGTGTAGATCTGCATTTGAAAACACAATTACAGATTTAACATTGATATACAGTTGATTATACTATACATAAATACACACATGAGAGCTGCATTGAATAAAAATCTGAACTTACTCAGTTGTCACAATTTTCCCTATGTGACAGGAGACAGAGAGAGAAAGTGATTTAAAATTAAAATAGATGAGCAAAATCAGAATCACAGCAAGTAAATCTGACTCTGTAAGGAGTAGGTGAATGTGTGTCTCATTTTACCAACGTCAAACCTTTCAATAACTGTTTGCATCTGTTACAAATCAGCATTAGCCTATAGATGTTGGCAAATAAACCAGTGACCCATCATCAGCCCTGTTCACTGTCAAATTAGGCTAGTGATCAACGATATATAGTTTTCCCGATATTTAAGCATTTTCCCATAATCGGGTATCATGGCGACGATATCTAAATGACGCCATCTTGTGGACATTTTGAGAATCGCGTGCAAGACCGCCATTAAAGCACTGCGTCTGAGGGGAGATCAGTCTACAACTGTGTTCAAAGGGAAAATATCTTGCATCCCTTAATTAAAGGTCCTGTTCTTCGTGACCCCATTGTTCAAACTTTAGTTAGTGTGTAATGTTGCTGTTAGAGCATAAATAATACCTGTAAAATTATAAAGCTCAAAGTTCAATGCCAAGCGAGATATTTTATTTAACAGAAGTTCCCTTTCAAAGCCTACAGCGAACAGCCGGTTTGGACTACATCCTGGTACTTCCTACATTAATTACGTCAGTAGGACAGTAGAACAGACTAACCTCCGCCCACAAGAATACACAAAAAAGGGGGCGTGGTCTTGTTGCTGTCCCACGTGGAGAAGAGGACGTGTCGCGTGGAGAAGAGGAAGTGGTGCGTTTGACTGTTTGTCGCCATGTCGTCGAGACGCTGTTATTTTCATCCCGGAGTCAAATCACCTTTGTTTGGCTTTCCCAGGGACGCTGTAGAGATCATTGAGCGCATAGCCGCATACATCTCCCGTTAAGAGGCGTGACCTTTCCGTACAACGTGCGCTAAGCTGCTGTCGAATCACAACACAGGAACCGTGCCACGTTCGCTAAGCTGCTGTCGAATCACAACACAGGAACCGTGCCACGTTCGCTAAGCTGCGGTCGAATCACAACACAGGAACCGCTGGCACAATCAGAACTCGTTACGTATTTCTGAAGGAGGGACTTCATAGAACAAGGAACTCATCAGCCGTTTTTAGGACAGTGAAAACAGCGGTACACAGATCAGTAAATTGTGTGAGAAATACTGTTTTTTTACACGCGAAACATGAACACATGTTATATGGCACACTGTAAACACTATCAAAGCTAAAAAAAAACACGAAGAACGGGACCTTTAATACATTTTATTTAACACAACAGCCAGTACTGAACAAATGAGATATGCACAAAAGAAGTTATGAGATGCTACTATGTAGTTATGTAGTTTAAAGGTCCCATGGCATGGCATTTTTCTATTATTTTATAATGTTTCCTGAGGTGTACTTATAGTGTTAGTATGACTTTTATAAAATGTCATAATTTAGAAATAAAAGGCATTTTTTCAATACTGCTGTTTGCCCTGTGGCTGAATGCCCTGCTTCAAGAGGCGTGTCTGCTGTGAGACTTCAGTAAAAACGCCCACTGTTGTGATTGGCTGACATCTAGAACGATTCAGTCCGATTTGGTGAACTGATTCGGTTCACTAAAAAGAACCGGTTCAAAAGAAAGATCGTTCGCGAACCGGACATCACTAACGTACCAGAGACGGAGCTCAGGGATCGCTAACAAAGTTATTTATAGTACCTACTGAGTTATGAGAGCGCTGTCAGTCAGCGCTGTGAGTTTATTGTGTTTGTATCTGAGAGTTCTGAATAAACACGAGTCCCAGTCACGCCGAGTCCGTCTTCATCATTATTACCAACTTTGTAACACATGCAAAGTACCATTACAGCTGTCGAGATGAACGAGTTAAAAGTAAGTGTTGATAATAGCATTATTTTTAAAATAAAATAAAAGCGTCAGTGACGCGCGTTGAGTACACAGCGCAAACAAAGACACAACAGCAGTAATCGAATGTAATCCAGTTTATTGTGGGGCTAGTCTGGCTAGCCCGAATATGCTCACGCTTAACTTACCCCCCTTCTGCTTAATCTCACGCCGCGTTTGGTGCCTCCGCTGTGGGCCAGATGCAGTACTGGGGGTCGGGGATGTTGAAGGCCAACGGCCAGTGCAGCCCGAGCTTCGGCGTGTGTGAGGCCGATGTTGAGCAGAAACTCACGACTGTATGCACATTTTAGAACCGGTAGACGCGACGAGGACGTACAAAAACACTGACTCACAAGATAGAAAACACCGTTCTGTCTGGAGAGAGAGAAGCCGCATTGTGTGCACGAATAATAAATAATTAGCTACACATCAGAAATTACTGATCACAGATCAGAAGGAACTGAAAAAAGACTTCTGTTTTCATTTGTACATCCAAACACTGAGAAACTGCCAGCATTCACACTTTCACAAGGAATGATCTCTCGAGCGTTTGCATGGGCGTGCCAGATTCTCTGGGCGGAGGAAAGGGAGGTAACCGTTCCTGCTTGGACGTCAAAACAGGAGACTTCAGGATTGGCTCGTCTGGCCTGTCATTTTCTCAAAGGCAGAGAGAGACAGCCAGAACTCGGGTTTACACCGATCAACATTTCTATCCACTTGGGGACAATATTCAGGCTAGGGGAACTCATATTAATGTTGAAAAACCTCATAAAATGAAAATTTCATGCCATGGGACCTTTAAACGTGGCGCTAAAAATAGTAATCGAAATAAAGCTCTGTAAAAATTAATTAGGCCTATCTAGACGTTCTGTGTAAACGCATTGATGAAAACAGCGCTCTCAGGTATTTCATAATCTAGACCGACAAAAACCTTATTAATAATTCTGATAACGTGCCAGATGAGATGGACTCGAATTATGTATTCACAGTTTTGTTTATTTGTCTTACAATGTTTGCATATTCCAGAGAATATTCCCTCTTTAGTCTATTAAACACAGAAACCTTTTAAAACTGTAGTTTAAAACGAATGCTTATATTTATGGGGAGTTGATAGACTCATTTATTTATGTTCTCCATTTGAAAACATTAGACTTTGTAAATGTATTTAGCCTGTTGTTAATATGCTGTAGTTATAAATAAAAAGATGCATCAGCATTAATGTTAAAAAGACTTTGAACTGTATTTTAAAAAATGCACTCTTTCAGACTATTAATTGATGTAGAAGTGTCTTTTGGTCTGAGTGTAAGGACATGATATAAGTAAAAAGTTCAGTTCAGTTGTTCAGTTCAGTTCAGTTCAGTTGCTATAATTGTAAAAAACAGAAATAACACAATAAATAAATATTGGTTTTATATATATATATATATATATATATATATATATATAAACATGCAAATAATCGGTATTGTTTATAAAAAAAAAAGCAATATCGGTCGATCTTTAATTTTGACCAAAAAAACTAAAACCTCATGGATCATAATAACATTCCTGTATTTGAGTCATAATTTATAATGTGAACTGCTGGAACATTTGACAGTCAGACAACTCTGTCTCCTTTAACAAAGATTTTAGTCCATCTCTCCCTGGCAAAATAAAAAAATGTAAAAGATACTTACAGAAAGCATGCATTTGTAAAACCAGCCAATAACAGGCAAAAACACATTCGGAGGGGAAGATGACGACTCTCAGATCCTTCATGACACGCTCACCATTCCCTAAGAATTCAAATGAATGAACATTGAAGACAAATGTTAGTAGTTGAGCAATGTAAGCGTGCTGTGTACGATTCATTTTTAGCATGTTTTTTTGTGTGTGTAATTAGATAAAACTGTGTGATGATAAAAGATCTCTATAATGTAATATAATATTTTAGATATGTACTCACGGGCTTTCAGGATCAGTTCTGCTGTCAGTGTAACAGAGCTCAACAAAACAAGACCAACTGCTCCAAACATGTACACGACTTCATTACAGAGATGCACTGTAACACAGACACACACAACAAACACCAAACAATCTAATACTTGCATTCATTAAGCAGATCTCTTGTCAATGCAATATTATAGAGCATAAATACAATAAAGTATATATAAACATTTATTTAGGATTCATATTAGGATGCAGCAGTGAGTAATTACATGCATTTGATCCTTGTTGGCTCGTCTCAGTCTGCTGTCGTCGTCTCTTGTGTCTTAAACGTTCTATCTCTGTTAAAACAAAACTGAAATCTGATTTAAAAGTCAAATGGATGAGCAGAGAATATGGATTTATCCAGGGATCATATCTATTCTAGTAATAATAAAATACAATAACAAAAGTAATAATAAATATACAGTTAAAACAAAATTATAGAATGAATCAAGAAGGCCTAACTTAAGACATCTGAGCGGAAGAAGCGGAAGCAGTTCGTTGTTATGGGAAGAAGCAGGCGGGAACTGGCGAACATTTAAAGGTCACGTTTTTCGTGTTTTTTTGAAGCTTTGATTGTGTTTACAGTGTGCAATATAACATGTGTTCATGTTTCGCGTGTAAAAAAACACAGTATTTTTCACACAATGTACTGATCTGTATACCGCTGTTTTCACTGTCCTAAAAACAGCTGATGAGTTCCTTTATTCTATGAAGTCCCTCCTTCAGAAATACGTAACGAGTTCTGATTGTGCCAGCGGTTCCTGTGTTGTGATTCGACCGCAGCTTAGCGCATGTTGCCCGGTTCCTGTGTTGTGATTCGACCGCAGCTTGGCGCACATGGCCCGGTTCCTGTGTTGTGATTCGACAGCAGCTTAGCGCACGTTGCAAGGTTCCTGTGTTGTGATTCGACCGCAGCTTAGCGCACGTTGCCCGGTTCCTGTGTTGTGATTCGACAGCAGCTTAGCGCATGTTGCCCGGTTCCTGTGTTGTGATTCGACAGCAGCTTAGCGCACGTTGCCCGGTTCCTGTGTTGTGATTCGACCGCAGCTTAGCGCACGTTGCACGGTTCCTGTGTTGTGATTCGACCGCAGCTTAGCGCACGTGGCACGGTTCCTGTGTTGTGATTCGACAGCAGCTTAGCGCACGTTGCCCGGTTCCTGTGTTGTGATTCGACAGCAGCTTAGCACACGTTGCACGGTTCCTGTGTTGTGATTCGACCGCAGCTTAGCGCACGTGGCACGGTTCCTGTGTTGTGATTCGACCGCAGCTTAGCGCACGTGGCACGGTTCCTGTGTTGTGATTCGACCGCAGCTTAGCGCACGTAACTTGCACGGAAAGTTAACGCCTCTTAATGGGGAGATGTATGCGCTCAATGATCTCTACAGCGTCCCTGGGAAAGCCAAACAAAGGTGATTTGACTCTGGGATGAAAATAACAGCGTCTCGACGACATGGTGACAAACACACTCAAACGCAACACTTCCTCTTCTCCACGTGGGAGAGCAACAAGACCACGCCCCCTTTTTTGCGTATTCTTGTGGGCGGAGGTTAGTCTGTTCTACTGTTCTACTGACGTAATTAATTATTATTTATGCTCTAACAGCAACATTACACACTAACTAAAGTTTGAACAGTGGGATCACAAAGAACGGAACGGGACCTTTAAAACGGGACCTTTAAAACGGGACCTTTAAAAGACTTTAATAAATGAAAGTAAAAGCGTCAGCCCCTCACGGACGACTGTCATGCACACACATAACAAAATGTAAATAAAACACAACGTAAATCCAGGCCTGGTCCTCTCTCGTCTTTCACTGGTGTCGCTCGTCCTTATATGCCTCTGTGCTCCCTCATGAGAGGACTCGAGACCGGTGTGCTTCGCAGGTGATGCTCATTCTCAATCACACACCACGTCACTCGCTCGCCTACTTCGCCACACTCATCTATCAGCATTATAAAAGCTCAGAGAAATCAAGGCGTCATTAAGCTAAGCCTTTGTTTTGTAATTTTTCACCGCTAGGGGTCGCTAACCTCTTCAAAACAATAACAAAGGCATAGATTGATAACGCAGTGAATGAGCGTTGAATCATGGAACTTGTTGTCATACCGACGGATCTAATAATGTTTATGGGGAAATAATGTTTCTGGATGAGTGAATGCATTCATGTTTTTTAACATGACTGTGGTATGAAGGGCACGATTACTAATAAGAGACAGATATCAGAGCCACACGCGCGAGTCCCCGGAGATATCAAGAAATGTGGACATTTAATTCTACCGAACTACCCGTGTGCTGAATTACTACTCATACAGGTCAGTTACTGAAGATATTCTAATATATCATCGTGTTGAGCTACATAACATTGATTTGTTTTATGTGCATTTGCTCACCTGTCTAATAAAGCACATGCAAGAACGGCATCTCTGTCAAGTCAAAGTTTGTTGCAAAGCTCTCGCCATCTCGAAAATGCCACGTCAATACTGGTCCTCTTTTGAGTTCTCATTTTGTTCCAAAATCTGCTCGCCATGGTCCATAATGTTCAAACAAAACTACATCAGCCGCTAGACATTACGCAGTTGTCCACAGTTTCTACGGCAGTAAAAGCGTAAACCGAGGGCGACTCCCTCACACGTCCCGGTTTCTGGGGTAAAATAGCAATTTTCTCACGATTTACAAATAGTTGGAAACATTTGGGATATCGTAAGTACTCAACTGAACAAAATAAATAACACTGGCCTAGGGATTTTTGGATATTTTACTGAAAAAATCCTACATATTGCTCCTTTAAAGCTTTATATGCATATATAAGACATCGCATCACTGTAATCTAATTTCTACTTCTCAGCATCATATTTTTATGCTCTTTATAAATACAGTGTCAGATAATAAAAGACATTGTAAGCATTGTAAGTCAGTGATGGATAATACCTGTCACACAGAATTCAAAGAACACTATCATCTTCAGAACTTCAATAAATGCAAAGACACTGGTCCATTCCAAGTAATCTGTTAATTAAAACAAGCACTTTTGATCAGCACAAACGTTTACTTAAAATCTACTTAAAAAAACAAACAAACTCTGTATATACATTAAGATTACATTAACATTTTCTAGATGAAAAATTAAAATGAGTAAAAATGTAAGTAGCATACCCATCTCCCTTTCCAATATGGCTAGATGAATATAAATCACAAGGATGATATCCAGGAGTGATAATGTTATTATCAACAATGATGTTATCCATCTTCGGAAGAGAACTGCGAATGAAAAGATGACCATCTGAATTCATGAACTCTCACAGTACACATACTAGAACTGATCTCAAATCTGACACTGATCAATTGAATGAAATCAAAATGGACCCTTAAATGTTCTTACTGTGAATAATTAATCTGTGCGTTGCTTTAGGTTTAGGGGTAGTGTGTGTGTGTGTGTGTGTGTGTGTGTGTGTGTGTGTGGTAGGTTTAGGGGTAGGGGTAGTGGTAGTGTAGGGGGATATAATGTACAGTTTGTACAGTATAAAAACCATTACGCCTATGGAATGTCCTCACTTAGATAGCAAAACAAACCTGTGTGTGTGTGTGTGTGTGTGTGTGTGTGTGTGTGTGTGTGTGTGTGTGTGTGTGTGTGTGTGTGTGTGTGTGTGTGTGTGTGTGTGTGTGTGTGTGTGTGTGTGTTTGTGACTCTTTAACTCCGCCCACTGCACGTCTGCATGACTTCGGCTGTTTTCTGAAAGAATCGGTACAGTGTATCTGTCTTTTATAAATTTAATAAACCTAAAGACTCTTGGGAGATATGAAGGATGCAACACTACTCTATAGGTACTGAAGATTAACATGAGATTGGCAGAAACTGTGTGTTATGACCCCTTTAATGAAAAATAACTCTCTTCCATATGACTCACTTGACGTTTGTAAGGCCATGCTCAAGTTAAGCCAGTCACAATCACACATGCCTCCATTCTCTTATACACCACTCACGTTTCACAAAAAAACCAATGGATAAAATCAAGTCCCTCAATTTTTATACAGCCGTTTCACTCAAAAATATGTCACAATACAGTAGCAAAGCCTGTTTCATTAGATCATGGATTGGCAAATTGTATGCATTAGGCGTATATTTTATAAGCACTCAATTTCTATTCATACAGTATTCAAAATCACAAATTCACACATACAGGAATATTATTATGGGATTTACTCTTTCCACATCTACAATTGATCAGCATATACTTACATTTGCATTTTGCTTGCAGACGAGGTAATAGTAGTATACAGGGAAGCAGTAGTATTTGAACATATACCACAGCCAAAAATGCTAAAATATGAGAAAAAGTCTATTATTTTCCCTCTCAAAAAAGGTAAAAAAAAAAAAAAAAAGAAGTAAATTAAACACATGATTGCTCAGAAGATCGTAAACATTTTCTTGTGGAGCACTTAATGATTTAATTCAGTTTACACATTTATGTCAACCTGTAGTTTTACAGGCCGTTCTATGTCACGCTGAAATTTGCTGCCTCATAATCAACTGGATTTTACACAGAAAACACTGTAAGCAGTGGAATATAAAACATCATATCATTTTAATGAATTATGAAAGAATCAGTATTCAGATCTTACCTGGAGAGGGATATCTAAATGAGAACATCAACTGGAGCAATTGACAAAGAGATAAAAAATAAAAAAATAAAAAATAAACTAAAAAAAATAAAAAGAGAGAGAGAGGTAAGCATCAATGGAAGAATGAATTACAGGATCCCAACTAAACTGACTGTACAGGAACTATCTCTCTCTCTCTCTCTCTCTCTCTCTCTCTCTCTCTCTCTCTCTCTCTCTCTCTCTCTCTCTCTCTCTCTCTCTCTCTCTCTCTCTCTCTCTCTCTCTCTCTCTCTCTCTCTCTCTCTCTCTCTCTCTCTCTCTCTCTCTCTCTCTCTCTCTCTCTCTCTCTCTCTCTCTCTCTCTCTCTCTCTCTCGGTTGTTCCTCGGTTGTTCATTTTGAAATATTTAAAAACTACTTTCCCATCCACAGCGTTAGCACTGACTATCTAATTTGTACAACAGTGAGAGAAACTGTGGTCTTCTGACTGACTGCAAGAGTAAATGTTTTGGCTTAGTCACATGATGTCAGCCTTTTCTATTCATATCACAGTAGACACGACACAAGTCCAGTCAAGGCTCAAGTTCATCTGTCAAATCTTAACCTACAGCAGCTTTGAGTGCTGTTATAACTGAATGTTTAGGTCACACACAGACCATAAAACTCTGAGGAGAGTAACTCCAGTGGAAGACAGAATCAAAAACCTTCAGATGACACACAGCTCATATCATCGTCTACGTTATAGAGCACTGTATGAAGTGACACACAACTCTGGTCACACAGTACAATGTGTACATCCATTCATTTTGCAAACTGCTTGTCCTGCACAGTCGTGGTAATACTAGAGCCTATATTAGCATCTCATGCCATACGGAGGATGGATTGATGGCCAGTCTATCACAGAGATAACACACACACACACACACACACACACTCGTTTACACCTACAACCTACAGACGAATTAGTCTTCAATTCACATTTCCTGCATGTCTTTGGATTGTCAGGGAAACCGGAGGACCTGGTGGAAACCCACGCCAACATGTGGAAAACATGCTAACTCCACACAGAAAGGCCTTCTGGCTTTAAATGTGTTGCAATCTTTTTGATTAAAACAATGTGGAGATAAATGACATATTAATTTAATGTTGCACAGTTAAATGTTACATATTATAGGAAATGAGCGTTAATATATTGTGAAGAAGAGTATGAGCTCACAATGTGCTCATTCATGTTGTTGGTTTAAGTAGTAGAGGGTCAAGAGTCGTACAGATTTTAAACTCTGGATTATTTTTTTCTTCCATTACGTTTTTGTTCTTTATCAACACTCAGTAACACACGGTCTATATTAAAACTACTGTATATTTGTGACAATGTAAAATGGTGTATTGAGAGAACATGATCAGAGTTTGTTTACCTGTAGTTTTGCGTGAGGAAGCCTGTCTTGACTGCTCTTGACTGGGTAACATTAAGTCAACTAAAAAATCAAACATTAACACAGTTATGGAAAATTGGCTCTTATGTATTTGATTCTCATTTTTGGTAATTGTAGAATAAAAAAAGTTTTTTTTAATTATATATATATATATATATATATATATATATATATATAAACAAAATCATTGTTAATAAACATATAAACCTAATAAATATGTGCTTATATACACTTGGCCTGTCACTCAGCTTCAACAATGAAAGGAATCAAATCATACAGAAACTCTTACCTGTACTCAGGATGAGACACGACAGCACAACAAGTCCAAAGAACATTCCAGAAAATATGCGACGACCATTACCTGTATCATGTGCACTCTTTCTCCAGACATATGCAAAAAGAACTGGAGGAATAGATTAAAATTAAAAATCACCCAAGATAAATGATGTCCTGTCCAAGAACAGAACAGATCTACAGATGTGGTGAACTGAACAGTGTTTGGCTGCGTTTACACTTGGCATTAACATGCGACCTGTAACCGGATGTTGTCCACACATTGAAAAGACAAGTGTAAACGCCTTTCTGATGGGAATGTTATCCGATCAGCGTGTCCTGGGGTCCGTTCTTCATACCTCGCTAACTCGGTTAGCTGGATTTGATTGTTGATGATTTGTCATGATCTTGGATTGTTTGGTTCTTCAAAGCTCATCCTGGAGTTGCTGTCATAGCAACAGGTCCTGAAGCTTAAACCTGCTCGCGAGCAGCTTATTTCATGTGATACTTAAAATCTGTAGTTCATTACTGAACAGGGGCATTCATAATTTTAGATAATAATAATAATAATAATCTAAAAATGTATTTGAAAAAAATATTATAATGTTGTGTATAATACTAAAGACACAGCCACTTGACTGAGAGATTTATTTGTGATGGAATAATTACTTTATGTTATCGCAGTCTTACACACATACTGTACAGTTAATCTGAGCTGTGCATTAGTTTGAGTGATGATGGTTATTATGGGATGCAGCGCAGGAGACGCAGAGAACTTGATCTTGACCCTTAAGAAACTTTAAAATCGTGAATATAAATAATTGGGAATCATGTTTAAAGAAAACAGTGCACATTTAATGTATCTATTATAACTTTTTTGTTGGTTTGGTCATTTGGCTGTTTCCTTATAAAGGTCCAGAAGTTTTTTTTTAATTTGTCAAGTTTTTTTCCAGGTGGCTTTTTTAATTATATGATGTCATTACATTGCTGTCTTGACGTCAGCCAATCGCTGCATTGCTGATCGTGGTTTCAAGTCTCGATGCATCTGCCCTATTCAGTGAACACAAGAACGCGCAGTAATCTTAGAAACTTAATCCAGATATTTTAATACGATCTGCAAATTTGTTTGAAGAACCAAATTAGCCAGAGATCAGTTATCACGATTAAAAGATCTGGGATCTGTCAAATTATCTCAGATGTATTAATAACGGACCCCTGGTCCAGAGGTAGCCGAGAACACACTGATCAGATTGTAAGAGTGTAATCAGAGTGTAATGTAAACGCAATCCAGCCATTCACAGGTGGACGTCATATAAATCCCCGCCCACTCTCTCTGAAAATTAAACATATTTCACCTTGACAATAATTAAATCCGGTTATTTACACTCACATGATATCCTCGGTGCCATCTTTCATTTTAATTGTGCAACATTATCTGAACGAGGTCATTGTCACTCAGCGCTGCCGCTGTAAATCAGTCGTGAGATCTAAATGAAGAGCTGCGCTGCTCAAGTTAACGTTACTGCCAGAGGAATAAGCGGAATACACCATTGTATTGCTTTAGCATGTTTATTATTAGTAGGCTAATCTTCCATTTTTTTGTCTACAATATGCATTGCACGCTAAAATCTTAGCACTTAAACATGATATGACTCATTTAACATGGTCAACCCAGTTAAATAATCAACTTTGGAAATATTTCTTCATTTAAACATCTTTGATCTAAGACTGGAGATTGTATCAGAACGCAAGTGAATGAAAGAAAGCATTGTTTCATTTGTACCATTTTTACTTGTACATCAATAAACCTGGTGTTGTATAGCCTACCCTTGTTTAGTTTTAATTAATTGTGATGTGTTTTTCTGTTGCATTTCTTTAATAAAATAATGTGTTTTCTGCATGTTACACATAGCCTACAGTAGCCGAAATGCTTGCGTGCTCTCACGTCGGAATAACATTTTTCTTTGTTTCATCAAACAAGATTAAGGGTGGGTTGCACCAACAAAGATTAATCTTAAATCTAGTTTAAATCAAAGTTTATTTAATAATTCTGTTGCACCAAACTTTAAACCTTGTTTAAAAATAAGCAGGTTTACATTTAAACCATAATTTTGATCCTGGATTTAATTTATATTTAAGATAGATTCATTTCAATCCTGTTGCTCCATAACTTTAAACTCAGATTTAAATCTCAATTATGGATTACTTTTAAACTTGAATGTGAGGAGGTTGAAATAAAATAAAGTGCACCTACAATTAAACCATGCAGATGATTGAACAGAGATAGAAACAGTGGGTGTTTCTCAGAGAGGTGCTTATTACTAATAAAAATAAAGCGAATTGAGCCGTCAGAGTGTGAGGGTCGTGGCGGCCCGTGAGTTTACGCCTGATATCGAGTCCGGGATGCAGATCCGTCACTCATCTCGGTGCACCTCGCCTCGGTGTCAGACAACGAAAAGAAGAAGAGTATATTTAGCATTTAATGGCAGCGGGGAATGATGAGGTGAGCACCAGTGATCGCGGCTGCGCCTCGCGTTTCTCATGCCCGCTCCACTCGATCAAATGCAATGTTTTCATTACCTACAAGTTCATTTAGCCTACTTTATCGGCAAGAGCTGTATACTTATGTCAGGGAGAGAGAGAGTTTCTGGTGGTCAATAAAGAAGGAAATTGAATAGGCCGTTTTAGTATTTGTGGTATCAATGGTGAATCCATCATAACGGCAAAAAATTTTTGTAAATGGGGTTTTAAATCACAGGTTAAATTCTAATCCCCGATTTGTTAATCTGGGTTTAAAATTAAGTGGTGCAACACAACTCGATTTAAAATAAATCCTAGATCAACAAATCCTAGATTAGCTCTAAATTTAATTTAATCCTTGTTGGTGCAACCAACCCTAAAGTTGGAAAACTTAAACTGGTAGATTAATTACTCTATTTGAGATACACATATATATTGAGTGTATAAAAATCCCATGCTATATGGGCACTGCCTATTGATAGAGGTTAAAGCGAAAGTTGTTTTACACTCTGTGATAAAGGCCTATTACAGACCTCATTTTAATATTTTGCAGGAAAAAGAAATCTGCTTGATCGGATCACGGTGATCACATGTTAATGCCAAGTGTAACACAGCCATTGCCAAACATTAAATTAAATGAAGTCATACTAACTTAATCTGTACCAAAGCAAGAGTGGAGGTCACCTCATGTACATCATGATAATGATAATAAACTAAATTAACCATATAAACTAAATTACTGATCTAATTATTGATCTAAAGCCCACACTGTCACCGTATGGAAATTGAAATGAACTGATGACATCAAATGGCTATACAGCTGAATAAAATTATGCTGCATTATTTTGCTGTTTAACACTGTAAAGCTGCTTTGAAACAATCTACATTGTTAAAAGCACTATATAAATAAAGTTGACTTGACTTGACTTGACATGATATGACAGTATTCAGGGTTGGATGAAGGGACTTTAGAGCGAGGGTGGTGTATGATTTAACGGCTAAATTCTGGTCTATTGAAGTTTGCAAAACAGGTGATATTTCATGAAACACTTTTAATGAATAATGAGCATGACCTCTGATGTATAACATTTGGATTTACCCACCTGAATAAACAACGACTATAAAAACAGCCCATTCTCTTGTTATTTTGAAAAACCTGGTCCATGTTTTAATGTTATCTGTAGACAGAGAGAGTTAAATACATCAAATTAAGTCATTATTTAATATCACATATCTGTTCCATTGCTTGAACTCCTGTACTCAGGTTGGATTGGACAAAGTGTAATTTTTTTTTTTACCAAACTCTACACATTTCTTGACACATTCAACACATGCCAAAAATAAAGTAAGAAAGTAATCTAAAGAGAAAATGAGACTGAGTTGTGGTTTTAATCATTTCATGCTTCTGTATTTGACAATTTATTAAAGGCACAATATGTAATTTTCACGTCTAGAGGTCACTTATTCAAAACAGGAGTAGTTTGATGACGCCTTGATTTCATTGAATCATGGAAGTTGCTGTTCTCACCTCAGCCGGGACTCGGGCAGAAATCATATTCACGGATGAGCTAATGTACTAAAGATTACTGAACTGTAGTATGAAGCGATTGCTAATGAGAGACAAGTGCGACACACGGCTCGACAGCAACGGAGCTTTTATTCTGCCATAGACGAGCGCTTCTGCCTCATCTGGTCACGCGTATGTGAAAGGAACGCAGCGCTGTTTATCATATTAGATACATGTGAGTGTGTTGAAAGTTATGTTATAATGCAACTATGAGACACTTGCTCACACTGCAGTGAGTTAGATCGATATTAGACATGGTAAAACATGGTACTCGCAGTAATTCAAGAAAACTAGGTTTAAACAATAAGACTAACTGTGGCCCGTCCACACGAAGCCAGAGCTTTCCCTATCCGATCTTTTTTCTTCCTCGTTTCAAGAAATATCTGCGTACACACGAGACCACTGAAACCGACAGTACTTCTGCCACATAAATACACTTAAAACGGAGAAGAAGAGTTGTGTCTAGAAGGGGTACAGCAATGGTAGGAGGTGAGGCAAAAATCTCACAATAAAATAACAATAAATACATTTGCTACTTACCAGATGTGTTTTATTAACTCCTACACCTACACCTACCCCAACTCTAAACCTACCCTTACAATAATGCAAATACAGTAATTTACGGATTGGCTGTACACACGAAAACACAAGGGTGTCATTTTCAGATTTATCCACTCTGGGACCCAGTTTAAAAAAATATCAGTTTAATGCTCCCAAAACATCGGATCTGTGTGGATGAAACGCTGATACAGTACAAAATGTTTACATATACAGCTAAACACACGCGTCTCCGTGTGGACTGTGTTGAGCTATATAACAATGATTTGTTTTCTGTCAATGAATGTATCCAAACAGTTGCTCACATGTCTAATAAAACACACAATATATTAAATCATCTTTGGTGTTTCCATGGTTTCTACAAAATAAAACAGTAAATCAAGGGTACTGTGAGTATGATGTCAATGATAGGTGACGTATGGACTTGGTCCGTGTCCTGGTAAAAATTGCTTATTTCTCTGGATTTAAGCATTCATGGAAACATTTGTGATAGTGTAAGTACACAAGTCAACTAAATATTAGGGCTGGGTATTGACACCAATTTCAAAATTCAATTCGATTTCGTTTCACAAGCTTGCGATTCGATTCGATTTCAATTTGATTAAATTTGATTCAATATCGATTATTTTGCATATCAGGTACAATACATGGCAAATTTTCTCAAGGTAAACAAATCTCTGAACTAATGTTGTAAACTATGGGAGTCAGTTACTACATTAGCCTACTAATATTGAAGGTAAAAATGAACTGATTTGTATACAAACACTTAAATTACACTCAATTATGTTTTTTATAATAATAAAATTCTAATATTAACTTTAAAATTACATAATCATATTTCTACTCCAATTCGTTTTTTGAAATGGTGGCCATCATAAAAACTTGCCAGATTTATACATAGCCTACATGCATTAAATATTGAAGAACATTAAAAATGATGATGAATAGCCTTTGTAATATGGTGCATATATTTAGCAAAATGCTCCTCTCTAGAGTAAATTTTTCTAGCTGACTAACGAGTTTATGGACACTCAATATGGTTTTTCTGGTAAACATGACGTTATGACATTGTTTACAAGTTTTACTGACGTCTTTCTGCGGTTGAAACACTGATTGAGCGACTACATGACACATGATAAGGATTTTGGTAAGTTATACCAGTTACAGCGCAAAATACACATGAATGAGCATCTGAAATTGTGTTATAAAGATACAGTACAAGGCGGAGGAGAAGATTATGTTCACTCCGCGCTGCCGCCAGGGCGATCTCGCCCGAAAAGGTATTTATGTCGAAATGGTATTTATGTTTCTGTAATATGTAATAAAATGGACGTAATTTCAAATCTGAGACTTTGTTTCATATCAAAAGTAACAAAGCACAAAGATTATTGCGATTTATTGGATGGGAGGTGGGCTACAATGTCCCGTTCATTCATCAACTGAAAACAGGATGACTAATCGATTCTTGGGATTTAAGAATCTATATTGTTTCGTAAAAAAATGAGAATTGATTAAAATCGAAAAATCTATATTTTTTACCCAGCCCTACTAAATATATTACATTTTTCTAGTGGTTTTTGGATATTTTACTACATATTACATATCGTGCCTTTAATGTATTAACTACAATAGAATTAAACACTAACAATATTGTCATGCAATTTTAATTTGTTGCCATCAATTTGCATTTACTGATCCTGTAATACTGATAACAACAACAAAAAACAATAATAATAATAAACTTTAAATCCTAACATACCTTGAAGATACTTTAAATAAGGCAAAGCCCAAATCAACATAACAGGCCTCAGAATATACAGAGCACAGCAAGGGATGGTCTCGATCAGAGATCCTGGAACAGAATATTCATTGACGAGTATTAAACAATATTGATAAAATAAAAAATAAAAAGTCCTGTCATGAGAGAATACAGAAATACACCAACATAAAGTAGTTAGAGAAGGGGACGAGACAATTCTGTACATCATTACAATAAGATACAATTTAAAAACCCATCTTATTATGCCTTAGTTATATTATATTTAAATATAAAAACTACTAAACTCACCTTCAGTAAGACCCCAGAAGATGAAGGCGATGAACATACAGATGTTTGGAAATAAGACCAGAGAAAGCTGAAGATTCCAGATTGTGCTGCTGGAGACTGGAGAGAAGATGCAGAATAACTACAGTTAAATGAAGAAAGAAATCACAAGAAATATGATTGTCCTTTTAAACACACCTGTGTCTTTTGATCTGCAGTAAATCAGACAGGAGAGCAGAAGCACAGCTCCAGATGCAGCAGCGATACAGAAAACCAACACAGTTTTGTGCAAAGAAGAGAAACCTGGAGAACAAACATAAGGTTTAACATTTACAACTGCACTGAATCAATTTGCCATAAATAGTCTTTTGTTTTTTTTAATTTTTTGAGGACTTGCAATTAAAGCCATTCATTATTACTATATTTTTTTTTTTGAAAGCACATATTTACACCAGATAGGGCCAGATTTACATACTGTTAAGATTTACTAAACGTGTACAAATTGGGGAGATTGCACCCTGAACAAATATTGAACATTTTTAAATGTTTGAAGGCTAAAAAACGTCTCGGTTACGTATGTAAGGTCTCGGTTACGTATGGTAACCCTCATTCCCTGAAGGAGGGAACGGAGACGTACGTTGGACGTACCGACGAATTGGGATCACTTCTGGGAGCCCCTATCAGCTTCGAGCTATATAGAACCGGCCAATGAACAATTGGCGTGCGAGATTTGCATCTCGCGTTCCGCCCCGCACCGCGGGTATAAACAGGAAACGAGAGTGAATGCACGCTGTTTTTTCACTGAGGAGCCAAACTTGGCCCTGCAGTGATGGTACAGCAACTGTGGCGACGGGACGTACGTCTCCGTTCCCTCCTTCAGGGAAAGAGGGTTACCATACGTAACCGAGACGTTCCCTTTCAGTTGGTCACATTCGACGTACGTCGGACGTACCGACGAATTGGGATCCCTTTGGAAAACGACATAGTTACTACCACTTCCAGCGCCCAGCGATGAGCCCCTCAGACCCCGATCTGATGCGGGCGGGGAAATTCACGCAGGGAGAGTCAAAGCTGCTATTCCGCAAGACCCACTCAGCTGACTGTATTAGATAACGCTGGGAAAGCGTGTCTGTGAAGGCCGCTGCGGAAGCCACATCATGCCCAGAGGGAGTTAACATGTTGAAAATACACGTATGGGCTGGCCGTGGGCAGCACAACATACGGAAGTCCCAGGGGTGGCCCCGGCCAATTAGAGGAGGGGGACAACACCTTCCTGAGACGGCAGAGGAGACTCTGCCGAGGGAAATACACGTGCTCGCCGTATGGAAGTATACACATATGGGACCGCCGTGGGGGTCACAACATATGGAACCCAGCCTAACACAAGTTCCACCAATGCATACAAGTGTTAGACCTGGCGTCGAACGCTCCGCCACGTCTGACTGACGCGGGTTGCGGAGGACTCAACAGGGTTCGCTGTTCTGGGGCACTCGACTGGAGCAGATAAGCGCACGTATCTGTACCACGAGGGAGGGAATGGCAGCACAAGCCGACACTAGAACGGGCACTTCGGTGTTACTGACTATGGGAAGTGAGCACACAGGAAGATACCGGTTCTATACGGAGGCTATAAAATCTAGCGAACGTGTTAGGTGTCGCCCAGCCCGCAGCTCTAAAAATATCTGTCAGCGAGGCGCCACGAGCCAGCGCCCAGGTAGAAGCAACACCCCTAGTGGAGTGGGCTCTTAACCCGAGCGGGCAAGGCACGTCTTGGGATTCATACGCCAAGACGATGGCATCCACTATCTAGTGGGCCATCCTCTGCTTGGAGACAGCCTTTCCCTTCTGCTGTCCTCCGTAACAGACGAAGAGCTGCTCTGAGGTCCTGAAGCTTTGCGTTCTGTCCACGTAAGTCCGGAGAGCACGGACGAGACAGAGAAAAGCTAGGGCTGGGTCTGCCTCCTCCGAAGGCAGCGCTTGCAGGCTCACCACTTGGTCCCGGAAGGGAGTAGTGATGCCTGCAGGTCCCCTACCCTCTGGATGGAGGCCAACGCAGTCAGGAGTATTGTCTTTAATGACAAGATTTTCAACTCTGCTGACTGCAAAGGCTCAAAAAGGGCGCTCTCTGCAGTGCGGTTAGCACCAGAGACAAGTCCCAAGAGGGTACAGAGGGAGGGCAAGGTGGATTTAGGCAAGGCAAGGCAAGGCAAGTTTATTTGTATAGCACATTTCATACACAGGGGCAATTCAAAGTGCTTTACACAGAAATTAAGTTAAAATATTCATAAGTGAATACAATAAAAATATACAGTTATAATGGGAATTAAAAGAAAATATAAAATAAAGATGAAATCCCCTATCTGGGGTGGAAGAAAATGGAGAGTCAGGTATACTTTAAAAATATTTGTCAGGTAACTGTGCGTTTAGACAGTACCCTTACAGACAAATCTTCTTGGCCTAACTTGAGGGCGTTCTCTAGATGTTTTACCCGTCAGAGCAGATCTAAACGGGTCTTCCTCGCACCGGAGCGAGTACTCAAAAAATATTTGTCAGGTAACTGTGCATTTAAACATTACCCTTACCGACAAATCTTCCCGAACAGGAACACCGGGGCTATCTCTACTTTGTTCGACCGTCAGAGCGGATCTACACGGTCCTTCCTCGTACTACCAAGGCTATACAGATCTATATCCGTCAGAGCGGATCTAAACGGATCATCCTCGCACCGGAGGGATTTCGATTTAGCGCTCCCCGTCTCTCAACCTCTTCCACCCAGTCAGCCTTAAACAAAATAAAAAATAAATGAATAAAAAGTATAATTAAAACAGAAATAAAGTTAAAATATTCATAGAATAAAAAGTAAAATTAACACAGTAAAAGCATAAGATAAGGTGCAATCAGTCGGACATACAGTAGCAAAGCTCATTCATTAAATGCATAGCTAAACAGATGTGTTTTGAGTCTGGATTTGAAAGTGGCTACTGTTGGAGCACATCTGATCTTTTCAGGAAGCTGGTTCCAGCTGCGGCTGGCATAACAGCTAAAAGCAGACTCTCCTTGCTTTGAGTGAACCCTTGGTATTTCTAATTGACTTGATCCTGATGATCTGAGTGATCTGTTGGGTTTGTATTTAATCAGCATATCTGCAATGTATTGAGGTCCTAGGTCATTGAGTGACTTATATACAAGTAATAGTACTTTAAAATCGATCCTAAATGTAACTGGAAGCCAGCGTAAAGACCTGAGAACTGGTGTGATATGGTCATATTTTCTGGTTCTGCTCAGGATCCTGGCAGCAGCGTTCTGTATGAGCTGCAGCTGTCTAATGGTCTTTTTGGGAAGGCCGGTGTGAAGACCATTACAATAGTCCACCCTGCTGGTGATAAAAGCATGAACGAGTTTCTCTAAGTCTTGCCTGGAAACAAAGCATCTAATTCTTGCAATATTTTTGAGATGATAGTAGGCTGATTTAGTTATTGCTTTGACATGACGACTGAAACTCAGGTCTGACTCCAAAATCACACCCAGATTCCTGACTTGATTTTTTGGTTTTAGACCTTTAGCCTCAAGATATGCGTTCACCTTGAGAATTTCATCTTTGTTTCCAAATGTAGTGATTTCAGTTTTGTCTTTGTTTAACTGAAGATAGTTTTGGCACATCCAACTGTTAACTTCTTCAATGCATTTACATAGAGAGTCAATGGGGCTGTAGTCATTAGGTGATAGGGCTAAGTAGATCTGGGTGTCGTCAGCATAGCTGTGGTAAGCCATTTTGTAATTTTTCATTATTTGGCTGAGTGGGAGCATGTACAGGTTGAATAGGAGTGGTGCAAGAATTGACCCTTGTGGAACTCCGCATGTCATGGATGTCCACTCAGACTTATGGTCACCTATACTCACATAATAACCTCTCCCTTCTAAGTATGACCTGAACCATTCGAGGACCATTCCGGAAAGCCCAACCCAATTTTCTAGCCTGTCAAGAAGTATGTTGTGGTCAACAGTGTCGAATGCAGCACTGAGGTCGAGTAGTACCAGAATTGATGTTTTGCCTGTATCTGTATTGAGGCGAATATCATTTATTATCTTTATGAGTGCTGTCTCTGTGCTGTGATGCGGTCGGAAACCAGATTGAAAATTGTCAAAGTATCCGTTTGAGTTCAAGAATTTGTTCAGCTGACTGAAAACAACTCTTTCAATGATCTTGCCTATGAACGGAAGATTTGAGATTGGTCTGTAGTTGCTCAGTATGGAGCTATCCAGATTTCTTTTTTTCAGGAGGGGCTTAACTACTGCGGTTTTAAGGGAGTTTGGAAAAGTCCCAGAAAGAAGTGAGGCGTTTACCACTTCTAGGAGATCTGCTTCTAGACAGTTAAACACACTTTTGAAAAAAGGAGTGGGGAGTGTGTCAAGGGCGCAGGTTGATGTTTTTAGGTGCTGTACCGTTTCTTCTAAAATTTTACCATCAATTGCTTCGAAATCAGTCATAGTTTGTGGTCTGATCTGACTCACCCCAGAGCAACTCAAGGATGTGCTGATCGCATTTCTGATATTATTGATTTTCTAGGAGAAGAAGAAAGCAAACTCACTACATTTGCTGTCTGAGAGCATTTCATTGGGTTTGTTAGTCTCTCTACAGTAGCAAAAAGAGTGCTGTTGTTTATGTTTCTGTTTATAATATTTGAAAAGAAGGTCTGTCTAGCTTTGCCTAGTTCCACATTGAAAGCACGAAGACTGTCTTTATAGATGTTGTAATGGACTACAAGTTTTGTCTTTCGCCACATGCGCTCATCTTTCCTGCATTGTCTTTTCATTAATTGCACTGCTGTTGAGTTTCTCCATGGTGCTTTTTGTTTGCCACTCTTTTTTCTGACTTTCACAGGAGCAATATCATCAATTACACTCTTAACTTTTGAGTTAAAAGAGTCAAGGAGAAAATCAACAGAGTCTGCAGATATGCTTGGTGTTAGAGATATAGCCTTCATAAACAGCACACTAGTGTTCTCATTTAAGCATCTCTTTTTGACAGAGACAGTGCTAGTTTCAATGGCAGGAGAGATTGATATATCAAAGAAAATACAGAAATGATCAGACAGTGCCACATCCTTAATAACTATCGATGAAATGTTTAGCCCCTTACTGATGAGTAAATCTAGAGCAGGGGTCTCCAACCTTTTTGTGAGTGAGGGCTCCCTGAAGGGATAAAAAAGTCTTGAGGGCTACTTGTTTGACAGACACACGTGCGCGCTCGCTCACACACACACACACACACACACACACACACACAAAGTTTTAAGTTTTGAAAAATACAACAACAAACAGTAATATTGTTAAATATTATGACAATTGAATTTATAATTACCGTATATACCCGAATATAAGAGGAGTTTTTTTGTCCTAAAAATAGGCTGAAAAATGGGGGGTCGTCTTATATTTGCGATATAGACAAAATCACGGGGGGAAAGGGAGAAAGAGCAACGGCATAATATGAAATAGTGACTGAATGATTTTAGCTATACTTGCATGTAAAATTAGAAAAGCAACATAATATCTGTGTTTAACTAAATTAAAACGCTGCTCCTCTGCAGTGCGAGACGCAGAGAAAACAAGAGAGGTGCGCGCACGAGACGCAGGAGAGAGAGAGAGAGAGAGAGAGAGAGAGAGAGAGAGAGAGAGAGAGAGAGAGAGAGAGAGAGAGAGAGAGAGAGAGAGAGAGAGAGAGAGAGAGAGAGAGAGAGAGAGAGAGATTCTTATCTTATATTCAGGGTCGTCTTATAGTCGGGTATTAGGGGTGTAACGGTACACAAAATTCAATACGATACAATAGTGACACCCCAGCAAACACAGAACGTTGGCACAACGTAGCCAACCTTCTAACAACGTTTTAACAACATGGCCAAAAAGTTGCTATAACTATGTTGTGTGGTGAAGGTTGTTACAGCGTTGTCACAATGTTGACATTAAACCACCGTTCAGGGCCATTGCTTAAGGTTGTGCCAACGGTGACAACCACTGGACTACATAATGTACTCCTCACTACCCTGAAGCGGGAAAATCAGCATTAAATTCCAACCACCTGTTGGGTTCGTTGTGTTCTCATTCATCATCGAGCAAGGATACGTGAGTATTGGGTTTAGCCTACCAGCTATCAAACACAACCTACAACTTTAATTTCTACTGTAATTAATGTAGCATCGCTCACACTGTTAAATTTATGACTTGGAAGTGCAATTTGATTATATGCAGTTTTAATAAAGTTGAATTAATGAAAGCTTCTGTCATTTTTACTCTTCAAAGTGTAGGCTACACTTGCAGGTGTTGATAGCCCCATTAAATAATAATATAGATAATAATATGGATAAATAATAAACGATAAAAAGTATATAATTATCTAACAAAATACACCATATAAAAATATTGTCAAAACGTCGTCTCAGTTGCTGAATGTCGCGCAACAACGTTGCTACAGCCCTGTCACTGCCACTCCTCGTTGAAAATAATGTCTTCTTTTTTGCATGACTTGCATCATCAGCCATAATTAATCTTTTTTTTCTTCTTTTTTATAGTTCAATTTATCTCATGTAGAGTATGTACCGTCTGCCCGCGACCAACTCAACTCACAGAAGTGACGTTTTTTTTTTTTTTTTTTTGCACAACGTAATTGCCTATGGCAACGTATTTGACTCGACGTGCAGATTCAAAATATTTTAAATTATTTAATTATTTTATTATGTTTTAATGGTATATGAAATGTCACCAATAGTTATTTTCTCATTTTATGCCATTATCGTAAAAAAAAGAAGAAGAAAGATTACAATTCAGGCTATTTATAGAACGTGCTGCGCGGGCGACTCAGAGACTCCACGCGGGCTACCAGGTGCCCGCGGGCACCATGTTGGAGACCACTGATCTAGAGTGTGTCCATGATCATGTGTGGGTTCGTCTACATGTTGTGTCAAATCAAAAGTGTTAAGTGTTAATTTAGTCTCCTCGCCCACCTCAGGAACCAGACGATCAGATCGTGCTTACCTAGAGATTTTCCATCTACTAGCTCATGATTAGCGGCGATAGCGGCAACATAGACTGTGAGGGTGGAGGGAGACAGCCTTCGCTCCAACCCATCTTGTAGAAAGGAAAGCACAGACCTGATCGAACACCTTCGGGGGTCTTCTCGGCGAGAAGATCACCAATCGACGAACAGTTTCCACTTCAACGCATAGAGGCGCCTCGTAGAGGGGGCTCTAGCGGAAGTGATGGTGTCGACTACCGCTTGCGGTAGGTCACCTAGAACCTCCGCGTCCTGTCCAGGGACCAGACATGGAGTTTCCAGAGGTCCGGACGCGGGTGCCATAGGGTGCCCCGTCTCTGAGTTAGGAGGTCCTTCCTCAGAGGAATGGACTAAGGAGGTGCTGTCGCGAGGAGCACTAGTTCCGGGAACCAAGTCCAGTTGGGCAAATACGGAGCGACCAACAGGACTTGCTCCTCGTCCTCCCTGACCTTGCACAGTGTTTGTGCAAGAAGGCTCACTGGGGGAAACGCATATTTGCGTTGGGTCCGAAGGGTCCGAACACGGGCTGAAGGTTTGGCGGCACTTGGACGCGGAGGGATCCGCTGTGCCACGCCCATCTCGGGGCTCGGTCGTGTAGCCAGCGTTGAAGCGGTCTCATATCAAGCAATCCCCCTGCGGATGCTATATGCCACAGGAGACTCTGAAAATGTTTCAGTGGTGCCGCTGTCCTGCCTCTGAACGAATTCAGGCAGTTCAACACTGACTGGACATGCTCCTCGGTGAAGCGCGCTGTCATGGCGACCAAGTCTATCTCCATACCGAGAAAAGAGATCCTCTGTGTAGGACAGAGTTTGCTCTTCTACCAGTTGACCCGAAGTCCCAACTGGCTGAGGTGACTGAGCACCCTGTCCCTGTGTTCGCACAACTGCTCTCGCGACTGGGCAAGGGACCGACTCTATCGCCAGCAGGACTGTGATCTCCGCCCTGAGCAAGGGGGCGTTGGCCTCCACTACTGTCGTGAAGTGAACGCCCCTAAACTTGGGGGGACGCCGGGCGAACTGAATCGCATAGCCGAGTCTGATGGTATGGAGGAGCCACCGAGACGGGCTGGGAAGCGCTAGCCAGGCTCCCAGACTCCGAACTAGGGGGATCAACGACACCACAGACATACCCGCAGCGGGGCAGCGAGGCGGAACACAGGGATCCTGCTCGAACGGCATGGGAGCGGCCCGAAGCGGGATTTGAGTGTGCTGTGCAACACTACCTGCATCCGCGGAGGGGACGTGCGAGTGTGGGGTGGCCGCTTGAGTGCGTCCCCACAGCCGGCGTCCCCTGCTGGCGAAGGGAGAGGCACCTGAGGGTGGTGAGGCATGGGAGCGACGACCACCGCCAAGCGGGCTCTCTTGGCACCCAGAGATATTGGAAACTGCTCTTTCATTGAAGTTTTGGGTACCGCTGGCGCTGGGGCCAGCGGCGGAACAGAACTCAAATTGCAACAAATGATTCTCCCCCGGCCCTCCTCCGGGGAAGCCGTCGGAGGCGGCGCCAGTTGGAGGCTGGGTGGAGGCAGCAGCGGGCCGCCGGGACAGGATGTGCTAGATGGCCTCCGTCTGCTTCTGGGCGGCCGAGAACTGCTGGGCAAAGCTTTCGACCGCGTCGCCGAACAACCCGGCCGACGAAATGGGGGAGTCCAGGAACCGATACTTGTCGGTCTCCCTCAAGTCGGCCAGGTTGAGCCAGAGATGACGCTCCTGAACCACAAGCGTGGACATCGCCTGACCGATGGAACGGGCGGTGACTTACGTCGCCCGGAGGGGCTCTGGGTCAGGCCTACCCTTGTGCATGTCCATGAGTGCCTGGGCCTGGTGGACCTGAAGCAACGCCATGGCATGCAAGGCAGACGCGGCCTGTCCGCAAGCCTTGTAAGCCTTCCCAGTCAGACCGGAGGAGAACTTACAGGCTCGGGACGGGAGACGCGGGTCACCACGTCAGTTAGAGGCGGTCGCCGGACACGGTTGCATCGCGACGACGCGCTCCACTGGCGGGATCCCCGCGTACCCTTTGGCTGGTCCGCCGTCGAGGGTAGTGAGGAGGGAGGAGTCACTCGGCCGGTTTCTGGCAGAAAAAGGTGCCGTCCACGACCTCGTGAGCTCCTCATGCACCTCAGGGAAGAATGGTGTCAGGGCGGGGCGCTGAGAACCAGCGTGACCCTCGCAGAGGAACCAATCATCCAACCTAGAGGGTTCCGGACACGGTGGAGGGTTCCACACGAGCCCTACCCTTTCGGCGGCCCGGGCAAGCATAGTAGCCATCTCGGGGTCCAGTACGGCCGAAGCTACTCTCCCAGAGGGAGGTAGTCCAGCCGAACCCTCATCCTCCGAGGACTGAAACTCCCCCTCAGATGCAACGATCGACATCTGCTCGTCTGCCGGAGCTTCGAAAGTCACCGCTGGCCACCCGTGGGAGGGACCAGCGACGTCTCCCGGGAGCTCTACTGGTTGCGGAACTGAGGGAATAGGGGCCTGCGGAGATTGACTCGGCGGGTGTGCCCTAAACGTAATCCTCAGATCACCCTGGCCATCCGAAGAAGTAGGTCTAATCTGTTTAGGAATAGAACTAGATCGTGGGATGGGTAAGGGGACTCCGCCTTCCCGAAGGTAGGTGAGTCTCGATCTTAGTTCCGAGATAGTCATGTTCCCGCAGTGGGAACACGAACTATCCACAAACGCCGCCTCAGTGTGCTGTTTGCCCAAACACGTGAGACAGCGATTGTGACCGTCAGCAGGCGCCAGGGAACGGCCGCATCCAGAAACGCACGGGTGGAATGACATGAAAAAGACGCAGCGTCGTGCTGAAGCACTAAGGGGGAAACGCGACAGCTCACAGGGTTTAGTACAGCCCGTGCCTGTACTCAACGGAAAAACGTCCTCACGAACCAACAGGTTGCTGTGAAAACAGCAGTTTTTCTCTATACAGAGCAGCAGTGAGCACCGCGATCCCGCTGAAGTGTGCCGTCTCTCCAAAACGCGTTGATCCCCGATCTCCGGTCTTCTCAATAACTTGTCGCTGATAGCAGCTTTAAATTCAATGATGAGAGTCATACTCTTCATACCGCGTTCGGCTCCGAAGTGAATGACAGCGTGCATTCGCTCTCGCTTCCTGTTTATACCCGCGTGCAGGGCGGAGCGCGAGATGCAAATCTTGCATGCCAATTGTTCATTGGCCGGTTCTATATAGCTCGAAGCTGATAGGGGCTCCCAGAAGTGATCCCAATTCGTCGGTACGTCCGACGTACGTCGAACGTGACCGACTGAAAGGGAACCCTCGTTTCCTGAGGAGGGAACGGAGATGTAACGTTAGTGACTAACGAATGGGGGTTTCGCTTAGAAGCCAATCATCTTCGAGAACTTAACAACGCCCAATGGCGTGCCAATGCCATGGGCATGCGGAAATTGCATGCATAACTCCACCCCACCACCTGGGTATATAAGGAAGTACGTTGGCAACATCGCATTATGTTACCTGCTGCGGAGCCAAGACTGGACTCCCGGCCATTCCAGCGTTACAGTGGACTGTGGCAGAGGGACGCACGTCTCCGTTCCCTCCTCAGGGAATGAGGGTCACATACGTAACCGAGACGTTCCCTTTCGTTCAGTCATTAAGACGTAATGTTAGTGACTAACGAATGGGGGTCCCAATACAATAACTCCACTCAGCTGTGTAGCGACAATGAGTCAGATTAAATAATAACTCAACGGGGAATTTGAATTAAAATGAAAGAGACTCGAATTACGCTATAATTTATAAATAATTCAGAATTAATGTTTACACCTTAACTTATTCGTCCACCGATATGTGAGAACTTAAAGGGGAGTCTGTTAAAGGGAAACAGGTCTATGTAGCTCAAAGGAATGAATTAATGAATTCATAAGGAATTTTGCGAGAGTCTAATGTACAGCCGGGCAAATGAGCGTTCATTTGAACGGGCCGTAGATATCAACTCTGCAGCGGATATTAATATCCGTACAATAGTGAAACACTATTTAACAGCCAGGTAACTTAGATCGGCAGTTCAAGACATTAAATTCATAAGCACATAACACAAGAACAGTTATCTTTGACTACAAACAAAACTTTATTGATTACTCTAACACATCAAACTAATATCTAACATAAACATACGCACTCGCACATTCATACGTTGCAGAAAGAAAGAAAGTGAGGAAAGAATAAGTTTAAGAGAGAGAAATTATGAAATCCCAAGCAATATGCATCTATGACACATGACCTGAAGAAACCATTGATCAGTAATTTATCCTCCTATCGTTTCTTAGGCGGGGTTATTACATTTGATCTAATGCACCATTTCAGCTTGAAATCTAGAGATGTTACTTGCGTTTGTCACACGTGTGTCGTATGACAAAGGGGGAATCCCTTTTCCTGCTGGCTGGAGAGGGTTCCCTCGGGTCTTTGATTCGCTGAAGGTCTGGTCGTGTCTTTGATCGACGTCTTGGGAAGCCAATCACGTGGCGTGTTTGGCGGCTGGATGAAATTGGAAGGCGTTGTTGAAGTTGACGCTGTTGGAAACTCGTTGAGTAACTTTGCGGCGAAACTTAGCACAAGCCGAGACTTACGGAAAGAAAATAAACTTTAAGTAAAAGAAAGGAAAGTGAGAGAAGAGCAGATGGCCTGAATTAAATCTGTTAACCCATTTTCTTTGATGGTCTGCCACGATCGTCTGATCGTCGCTTTGGCGGATTCTGGAACCGCGCTGCGAACAACTTGCGGTGAACGTCTGTGCGAACACACTTTCTCCACTCGAACCTACAGTCTTCAGCTGTGGTCTGAGGTTAAAACTCAAATTTGTCCATCCCCTGGATGGGTTCTGGCCAATTAGGATTCAGGGGTGACTGTCTCCACCCCTCCCATACAATTGGATTATCTATAGTCATTTAGTTTCCTGCTCTTAAGCGGAGAGTAAAGTTAGACCTAATTTCTTATTATGAGGACATGATCGATTCTATAAAGATTTAATTCAGCTCATCTGTTTGATTATGCACTTTCGAACACAACGGTATCAAAAACGGTGTCTTTTCATCCACTCATTCAATAGTTACATAATTGCATGAATTTGAGAGTGATATACATGCATAATAGTCACGTGTATCAGTTGTAAACACGCTAACAAACCATGTTGAAGGCTATTTGAGTGAAAGTCCAATAATTATAATCTTATACATTCTTATATGTTCATTTCCTGCTTGTAGCTTTGGAGTCTTAAACTGTGTCACTTGGAGTTCATTTAGCAGTCCTTGAAAAAGACAACTATCTGTTTGTTTCTTTGTCTTGCGATCACAACGAGTCTTTGTGAAGCTTTGGTCAAAAGTCCATAGGAAATCACGTAATTGGAATGTAGAACTGATAGCCTTAGGCTGAAAGGAGCCTCGTGACAAAATGATGATTTCCTGGGGTCTGGAGCTGAATTAGGCTTTGTGAAAGGGGATTGTTCATCTAATGAATAATTTGGAAGATTCATTCAATGTCTGCTGCATAATCGTTACAGCTGTCTTCCAGTGCCCTGGGTAAGTGCGAGTGCCCTTTCGTAAGACTAGTACGGACGAAGGACTCCCACTTATCACAGGAATACCAAGGTACACTGGGAAGCATATTCGAGGTGGAGATATGCCAAAATGCCTACCCGTAGGGAGGACTTAGAGAATACACATATGACCCGCTAAGGGCTGCATATGGAGAACTCTGAGGTACCAGCCGAAAGTGGATTTTTAACCCCAGGGTGGCAAGGGGCTTGCCAAGGGAAAGACACCTGCCCAAGGAGGCTTACGGTGGAAATACACATGTGGGGGTCGCAGGAGGGGAACCATGCACACGGGGCACCTGGCCGGACACGAGGGTCTGGGCTCGAGAGGGCAGACTTACTGGTGTCAGGATCGACAGTGCTGGAGGAGCTCAGGGTTTCCGGGAAGCTCACCTGAGGAGAATATCCAGTCTGTGGAGTGGAATGGCGAGCAAGCGAAGACACCTGAGCCTAGTCCATTACCGGCCACTAGTGGAGGCGAGTACATAGTTGGACACAGGCTCCACTCGGAGATTGCAGAATCTTGCGAATGTATTCGGTGTCACCCAGCCTGCAGCTCTGCAGATGTCTGTTAGCGAGGCGCCATGCGCCAAAGCCCAAGAGGAGGCCACGCTCCGAGTGGAGTGTGCCCTGACCCCAAGGGGGCATGGACGGCCCTGCTGCTAGTAAGCCAAAACAATGGTGTCCACTATCCAGTGAGACAGCCTTTGCTTTGAGAGAGCTCTTCCCTTCCTCTCTCCACCATAACAGGCAAAGAGCTGGTCTGAGGTCCTGAAACACTGCGTCCTGTCTACGTAAGCGTGGAGAGCGCGTACAGGACAGAGCAGTGCCAAGGCTGGGTCTGCCCCCTCCAAGGGCAGCGCTTGCAGGTTCACCACCTGGTCTCTGAACAGAGTGGTGGGCACCTTGGGCACATATCAGGGCCAGGGTCTCAGGATCACATGAGAGTTAGCCGGCCAGAACTCCAGGCACGCTTCGTCAACCAAAAATACCTGCAGGTCCCCTACCCTCTTGATGGAGGCCAATGCGGTCAGGAGCGCTGTCTTCATTGACAAGAACTTAAGATCGACTGACCGCAAAGGCTCGAAAGGAGGCCTCTGCAGAGCATCTAAGACTACTGAGAGGTCCCAAGAGGGTACGAGGGGAGAGCGAGGAGGATTCAGTCTCCTCGCTCCCCTCAGGAACCTGATGATCAGGTCGTGCTGATTTACCTTTTTGTTCTCCAAGAGGTCGTGGTGGGCACATATTGCGGCCACATATACTTTAAGGGTGGAGGGCTTTCTTGGAGGAACGAGAGCACGGACCCGATCGGGCATTTCCAGGGGTCTTCTTGGTGGGAAGAACACCAGTTGATGAAGAGGTTCCACTTCAACACATAGGCATGCCGAGTGGACTCTGCCTTAGCGGAAGTGATGGTAGCCACCACCAGAGGTGGTAGGGTACTCAAACCTACCGCTTCCCGTCCAGGAGCCACACGTGGAGGTTCCAAAGCTCGGGATGCGGGTGCCAGAGGGTGCCCTGTCTCTGAGTGAGGAGGTCCTTCCTCAGAGGGATAGGCCAGGGAGGGGCTGTCGCAAGGAGTAGGAGTTCCGAGAACCAGGTCTGGCCGTGCCAATACGGGGCGACCAACATGACCTGCTCCTTGTCCTCCCTGATCTTGCACAGAACTTGTGCGATAAGGCTCACTGGGGGGAACGCATATTTGCATGCCCTCGGTCAGGGAATAGAACAGGCTGCAATGGGAAGAGTCGTGGGAGGCAAACAGATCTACCTGTGCGTCGCCAAACTGTTCCCAAATCAGCTGGGCCGTCTGGGGATGCAGTCTCCATTCTCCAGAAAGTGGCTGAGACCGTGAAAGCTTGTCGGCTGCACGGTTCAGTTCTCCCGGGATATGGACAGCACGAAGGGACCTCAGATGCTTCTGACTCCATAGAACGAGATGGCGGGCGAGTTGAGACATACAGCGGGAGCGTAGACCGCCCTGGTGGTTGATGCACGCTACAGTGGCCATGTTGTCTGTTTTGACTAGTACATGTTGACCCTTCAGCAACGCTCGGAAGCGGTGCAGGGCGAACCGTACTGCCAGCAACTCGAGGCAATTGACATGCAGGCGGCGCTGGGGTCCTGTCCAGGAGCCCGCGGCAGCATGTCCATTGCACATGGCACCCAGCCCGTGGCAGAGGCATCTGTTGACACAACAACATGCCTGGAAACTCGTTCTAAGGGCACACCAGCCCATTGAAAATTGAGGTTCGACCACGGGGTGAGAGTCTGGAGGCAGGCCAGAATTACTAGGACCCGGAGTGTGCCAGACCGCCATGCCCATCTCGGGACTCGATCGCGAAGCCAATGCTGAAGCGGTCTCATATGAAGCAATCCGAGCGGCGTCACCGCGGCTGCAGATGCCATATGCCCCAGGAGCCTCTGAAATTGTTTCAGTGGAACCGCACTCTTGCTCTCGATTTGATGGAGGCAAGTCAGCAGAGACTGTGCGCGCTCGCTTGTAAGCTACGCGCACATGGTGACCGAGTCGATATCCATACCGAGAAAAGAGATCCTCTGCACGGGGCAGATTTTGCTCTTCTCCCAGTTGACCCGAAGGCCCAGATGGGCTAAGTGCTGGAGCATCAGATCTCTGTGTTCGCACAGCTGCTCTCATGAGTGACTCATTATGAGCCAGTTGTCGAGGTAATTCAGGATGCAAACCCCGTGCTGCCTGAGTGGCGCAAGGGCTGCCTCGACAATCTTGTGAAGACGCGAGGGGATAGAGCTAGCCAGAATGAGAGGACTGCGTCCTGATATGCCCACCCCTCGAAAGCAAACCGTAGGAACGGTCTGTGTCAAGGTAGGATGGAGACATGGAAGTAGGCGTATCCTTTAGGTCGATCGTTGCAAACCAATCGGCTGGACGAACACATTCGAAAAGGTGTTTCGCTGTCAACATCCTGAACGGAAGCCTGTGAAGGGATCGGTTCAGGACGCGCAGATCCAGAATTGGTCGTAACCCACCGGTTTTATTGGGTACAATGAAGTAAGGGCTGTAGAAGCTGGACTTCATTTTGGCTAGAGGGACAGGCTCGATCGCACCCTTCGCCAGTCGGGTGGCAATCTCCGCACGCATGACAGGGGCATTTGCCCCGAGCATAGTGCAGCGGACTCGCCGGAAGCGGGGAGGAACCTGTGCGAACTGAATCGCGTAGCCGAGCCTGATGGTCTTCGCGACCCAGCGGGACAGTCCCGGAAGCTGAAACCAGGCTCCCAGGAACTGCACCAGTGGGGTCATTTGGACCACAGATGTACCCAGGGTGGGGCAGCGAGGCAGTGTTACCGGCCCGGACGTGGGAGGCGTAGCGTCCCGGTGTGGGGGCATGGTTAACGGCTGCGTCCTGACAGAGGAGACCAGGGTAGGAAGCGCGTTCCACTGGGGTCTGCTCTGAGAGGAGGCTGGCGACCGAGAGGGACAAGATAGGCGTGGCCCGGGGGCGGCGCACACTGCCGTCACCGGTCTCTGGGGGCTCAGGGATGGGAGTGTTAGTTCTTTCTTTAACCACATTAGGGTGCTGCTGACCCGGGGGCCAGCAGCTGAACAAAAGATTCTCCCCCGGCCCTCCACCGGGGGAAGGAGTGTCCCTGCTGCCATCTCCCTGAAAGAAAAAGAGGAAACCAAGGCCGAAAACCGAAACACCGAAAGAAATTATGCCAATTATTAGTACCATTGCATTTATGGCTATGACTGTGTACTAACTTTACTAAAATCAAGGCATTGCAATTGCATAAATTAATATTGAAGTTTCAAAGAATAAATCAATTACAAATTATGCCAATATTTATTTAGCACATTGCAACAATGCACAGTATTAAATAAAATTCAACTAAAATGTTTAACTTGACCCCACTCATTTGTACATTAAATAATAATGTACAGGCCAACAGAAAGGTTTTAAAATTAAATGTTCTTATAAAAACAAAGTGCATTTAGGTCAAGTGCATTTAAATTTTTTCTCTGTAGGACTACTACAAGAAAGTGCATTCAGAACAAGTGCAACTGATTAAAGATACAACTATTTTCTCTGTAGGCCTTCAACATAATAGTGTATCAAAACAAAGACTGCCATATGTTAACTGTAGAATAGGGGCGTTACGGTACACAAAACTGATGGTTCGGTACGGGTTTGGTACAGCAGTTTTACAAAATGGCTTTTTATTTATTTTTATTGTTTTACTGAAAAAAAAAAGTATCTGTCCTTAAATGAATTAAATTATGACTAAAAGTTTATTGAAGATATTGCTGTAAACTATATAGGGAGCCCTTACTTGCACATTAATATTAAAGGTTAACAACAGAGCCCAAACTATTAGCCTAAATTCAGTTATTTATTTTTAGGTCTTGTAAGGTGGAAAATAATCAAAGATATTTGAAATGGAACAAAATCATCTGCCTTGCTGTTAACTGCCATCGTCGTGATCAATATATTGAAATTGACTCAACCCCCTCCCCCTTAACGCCATCAGAAGGGCCAGGTTGAGTTAGAAAGACAAAAGAATGACTGGCCGGCTGGCCAAATGGTTAACACCTTTGATACAATGGGGGAAGTTTTGTCTGATTGGTTACTTTCAAATGTCTCACGGTTTGGTCTGATTGGTCAGTTTTACAAGAGTCAGATTTGAATTTGGTGACTTCAGGGAAGAGGATAAAAGAGAATTGCATTCTGTAGCTCGCTCTCTTTTGGATTCTCTGGCTTTCTCTGGAGGGAGCTGTTCTTTAGCTCCCCCCCCCCCCCCCCCCTCTCTCTCTCTCTCTCTCTCTCTCTCTATCTCACAGGTAACATTCTAGTTAGAGGCCTACAGAGCATAATTAATGGTTTATGTTTACATCTATTTGAAACTATTTAGAGTGTAACCATAACTAGAATTTGTGTTTCCTTTTAGAAGAGATTTATGTCTATGATGTAATTGACATTTTACGTTTACTTGATTGTTAATAAATTGTTACATTTTGATCCTTTCTGAATTAATCTGTAATTATTAACTCTCTCCAATGTGGAACGGTATAATTGCAACAAAGGGTTAAAACGGAATGATTAAATGTATGATTAACTATCAAATATAGATGACCAAACAATCGGTTGGGATTCTCTTCTAAATGCGATAACTATGATAAATGGAGTCAGATAAAGAATATTATAATCAAATCCATTCTTCCAGCTGAGACACTGAACGCGTGCGGCCTTCGCCGCGGTTCGCTACCGATCCTTGGAGCGAATTCATGCGGTTTACAGTCTAATAATCAACACTCAAATAACATAGTACGCAAACATGTAAACTTCACATAAGGCAGTTTTTGCAACAACTTCTAAATCTAATTATAAAATAGTTTTTTATCCAATTCGTTGTTGAAATATAATAACTTATACACAGTGTCTGTCATTTTCATGACAGGTTTATTTAAACATATGCTACATGAAATAATCAAGATATCATTAACAGGTTCAGTAGAATAAAATGAATATAACGGCTAATATAGGTCATATATTTAGTGAAAGAGTTGATTTACTCTAGTGAATAAAATCCTGTGGACACTGAATGACTGCCTGAGGTCATGTGATGCTAACGTTACATGACATTGTTTCGTTTACAAGCAGTTATATTGACGTCTTTTCGCCGTTGAAACACAGATTGAGCGATTACACCACATATGATAAGTTGTAATGTATCCTCTAGGGCTGGGCAATTTTATCGATTTTTTAAGCCGCGAGTATCGATACATAAGTCCCATTCAAATCCCCGTGTTTACCTCCATTTGCGTTGCAGGAAGAGCGATTTGGTCAGCCAGCCGCTAGTATCGCTGTAGAGCAAGTTACCCGTACTACTAACTTCACACAGACGCCGACGTCTACCTCTTCTTGTTTACGGAGTCAGAGCGAGGAGATTCAAAAAAATGGCGGCGAATATAAATCCAGCGCCTTCATGTTTAAAAGCAGATGTGTGGGAGCACTTTGGGTTTAAAAAGAAGAAGGAAAGCGACGACTTAGACTCAGGGGTCAACAACATGAGTCGCCCGCAAGAACCACATGAGTTGCCCGCGGGTCTGTTCTAAAAATAGCTCACCATAGCAGCTGCGTTCAGTCGCTTTGTTCATTTAAGCGCAGGGCTCCAGACTGAAGCCGAATATATACTAGTGTCTGTAAATAATAAACTGCAATATTACTCCTGCATGTTCTGCGTCTGTGTGGATGACGAGCGCGCGCGCACTCGCTCTTATAGTCTCTGCCGACACGAACGCATTAACCTTCACTTCATGAGAATTTACCGTTTCATTTGAGAAAACTGGGTGCGTCTCATTCTGCTCCTGGTTCAGTAGTCAGGGCACTGATCAGGACATGAGTCAATGGGCTGATCCCTGATCAGTGGCCTGACTGAACTAGGGAGCTGAATGACTGAGACGCGCACCCACTGTCATATCATGAACACAGACACTGGTAATCACAGCAACCCGTCAAAATAAAAGTTTGGTTTAACGTGAAGAGATTGACTACAGATTGTAGCCTACAGTAAATTTAGCTCCGTATCTATGTAATAATAATACGTCTCTACTAATAATAATAATTATGAAATAAATAATACTAATTATATAATTATTAATGGTTGCTTATTTTTCACTTGATCTTTCATTTATAAACAATGTTTACTTTTAAACAGCATACAGCCTTTACATGTTTATGTATTATTTACTTATGATGATTATCATCATATATAATAAAACATTTATTTAAAAAAAAAATAGTGGTATTGTTCCGACTACTGGAACTACTACTATACTCTTTCAGGTGTAAAACAGTTTGGATAGTTGTTAATATGAGAATTATGATGCATTATTTAAGAGTTTTAAGTATTATATAACATGAGTAGCTCTCTTTGACTTTCTTTTTTAAAAAGTAGCTCTCAAATGAAAAAAGGTTGGAGACCCTTGACTTAGACAAAGCATCGCGGTTTGCAAGCTGTGTGACACAAACGTGAAATACTCTGGAAATACCAACAAGTGTCAGTGTCAAGTTAAAAAAGCTGTCAAAGAAACTGTTCAGAACAGGCCACTTGCTGCTACTTTTAAAACTCCATTGTTAATTGCAATATTGCACTTTATTACTTTTCAAAGGCTTGTAGGCTACAGTTTGCACTGTTTCAATAAATGGAACTAATTTTCTCAACACATCTTTGATTCATTTTGTCCAGCATTTGCAAGCTGTAGACTCTCTGTCCCGTCAGAGACATATATTGTGTAATTGATGATTTTAGTTTTCAGTTCAGTTAATTCAATCCAAGTAAATGAAACACTCACAAGATGTCACCAAAATCACTCTGTCCCCTTTAAATCTTTCAGAAAATGATGTAAGTGTATCGAATTATATCGAATCGTATCGAATCGTATCGTTGGCTGAATATCGTGATATATATCGTATCGTGAGCTGAATATCGTGTATCGTATCGTATCGTGAGATTAGTGTATCGCTACAGCCCTAGTATCCTCAACACACCTTAGATGTTCATTCATGTTTATTCTTAAGGAAGAGATGATCGATCGCGCTCACAGATGATCGCGTCCACGCGCGCGCACTGGCGCTTGAACTGTGATGTGATCAGTGATGCCACATTAAAGAGCGTCAAAAAGGCATTTATCGTTTGAATTTCGTGATACATGTTGATCGATGTTGGTGTGAGAACTCGGATTGAAGTGTGTTCCGCGCTTAAAACATGCCCACTGTTAAAGATTGCATTCGGAAACCGTCCGGTTTCACAGTGAAGTCTGGTCCTCTTCTCATCGAGAACATGAGCTGCTGCACTGAACAGCTGCACTGAACAGCTCTCGCTGTCAGTGCTTGTGCATGGAGCAGACGTGGGTTTTTCTCATATATATTGAAATACGTACACACCGCAGACATGTTGCTTCAGACAAGCATGTGCAGGTCGCGGTTTCTGTTTGCGTCATCACAACATTTTGGCCGTGTTGTTTCGGTGATAAATGTCTTTCGGCCGAAAACCGAAAATATACTTTTGGGCCATTTTCGGCCGAAAATTTTCGCTGGCCGAATATTCGGTGCATCCCTATATTAAACTAAATTAACCATATAAACTAAATTACTGATCTATGACTCAAGATGACGGCGCGAGTAGATCGCGAGGCTCGGGGTCTCTCCAGATTCTGCAATTTTGCGGTATTTTTCTTGTTCATCTCGGGTCTGTTCGTACAGAACAGTTGTGCCTTTACATCGTACACCCATTGTGAGCTTTTGGATATTGGTTTGCGAATTTCCGACAGTTTTATGGACAATCTTCGACTCCTTCCTGAGATCGCTAGGACACCCGAGGCTGTGCACTCTACCCGGCCGGGCAGAAGTGCTAGAAGACGGCGTCAGGATCGTAAACAAAGGCGTGGGAAGCGCGGAGGAATACGGGCTAAGCTAATGCTAATGCCTCATCGTCTCTCTTTACCCACTTTTGAACTTTTGAACTGTAATGTCCTAATCTTCACTGAAACCTGCTTAAACAGCGGAATACCGGACACCGCTATTGAGCTAGCGGAACGCCACACACTCCGGGCAGATAGAACATTAGATGGCTCCGGGAAGAGCAGAGGGCGTGGACTGTGCATGTACATTAACAAAGCTTGGTTCACAAACACTGCCATTGTTGGGAGTCATTGTTCAGCTAACCTTGAGTTTCTCATGGTTAAATGTAGACCGTTTTATCTACCGCGGGAGTTCACTTCCACCATTATCACTGCAGCCTATATTCCCCCGGATGCTGATGCTAAGCTTGCTATGAAAGAACTTCACGCAGCCATAAACAACAGACTGATCACCCGGAAGCTGCGTTTATTGTTGCAGGTGACTTTAATCTCTCAAACATAAAGTCAGTGCTACCCAAGTTTCACCAGCATGTTTCCTGCCACACCAGAGGAAACAAAACCTTAGACCATGTTTACACAAACATGGCTGAAGCTTATGTTGCAACACCCCTCCCCCACCTGGGACAGTCAGACCACCTCTCTTTGTTTCTAACCCCGAAATATGCACCCCTCATCAACCGTGTGAAGCCATCAGTGAAAACCATCAAGGTGTGGCCTGCGGGGGCAGATTCCACACTCCAGGAAAGGTTTCTAAACACAGACTGGAGTATGTTTGCTTCTCAAGCCACCAGTGGCGCTCACACAGACATTGACTCATACACCTCCTCTGTATTGGATCATATCAATACCACCATCGACAGTGTTACAACCCAGAAACAGATCACCACATACCCAAATCAGAAGCCTTGGATGAACAGGGAAGTGCGACTCCTGCTGAAGTCACGAAACACTGCCTTCAGATCAGGTGATGCACAAGCCTACAGCACATCCAGAGCAAACCTGAAGAGGAGCATCAAAAAGGCCAAGCACTGCTACAAGCTAAAGATAGAGGGACACTTTTCCAACTCTGACCCTCGACGCATGTGGCAGGGCATTCAGGCCATCAGTGACTACAAACCCACCCGGTCCACCCCCGCAGCCACTGATGTCAACTTCCTGAACGAGCTAAATTACTTCTATGCTCGTTTTGAAAGAGACAACAGAGAAACTGCCACCAAGCTCAAACCCTCAGCTGACCACTCACACTCTCCTCCACAGAAGTCTGCAAAGCACTGAGCCGGATCAGCGCACACAAGGCTGCTGGACCAGACAACATCCCTGGACGTGTTCTCAGGGCATGTGCGGAGCAGCTCGCTGGGGTTTTTACAGACATTTTCAACCTGTCTCTTGCCCAAGCAGCTGTTCCAACATGCTTTAAACGCACTTCCATTGTGCCAGTGCCGAAACACTCTAGCCCGAGGTGCCCTAATGACTACCGCCCTGTAGCACTCACACCCATCGTCATGAAGTGCTTTGAGCGGCTGGTCCTGGAACCCCTAAAAGACTCTCTACCATCCACATTGGACTCACACCAGTTTGCCTACCGCAGCAATAGGAGCACAGAGGATGCAGTTTCCATGGCACTGCACTCAGTGCTCACCCATCTGGACCATAAGAACACTTATGCACGCATGCTGTTTGTTGACTTCAGCTCAGCATTCAACACTGTCATCCCAACCAAGTTAATAGCCAAACTTGGAGACCTGGGCATCAACACTTCAATGTGTAACTTGATTTTGGACTTCCTAACTGACAGACCACAGAATGTTCGATCAGGATCCACCTGCTCCACGTCCATCACACTCAACACTGGTGTACCACAGGGCTGTGTGCTAAGTCCGTTTCTCTACTCCCTCTTCACCTCCGACTGCAAGCCTGTGTATGGATCTAATTCCATCGTCAAGTTTGCGGACGACACTACAGTGATTGGTCTCATCAGCAACAACGATGAGACTGCCTACAGGGAGGAGATCCAGCACCTGGCCACATGGTGCGCTGATAATAACCTGCTCCTCAACACCACCAAAACAAAGGAGCTCATCGTGGACTTCAGGAAAGAGTCAAGAGGCACACACGACACCATCCACATCAATGGAATGGCTGTTGAGCGTGTCTCCAGTTTCAAGTTCCTGGGGATCCACATCTCGGCTGACATGTCGTGGACGACCAACACCTCCAGCCTGGTCAAGAAGGCTCACCAGCGCCTCTTCTTCCTGAGGACACTGAGGAAGAATCAGCTCTCCTCGGCTATCCTGGTGAACTTCTATCGCTGTGCAATAGAAAGCATCCTGACCAACTGTGTCGCAGTATGGTATGGGAGCTGCTCTGTTGCGGAGCGCAAGGCACTGCAGCTGGTGGTGAAAACTGCCCAGCGCATCACAGGGACTCCACTACCTGCCATCGAGCACATCCAGAGGAAACGCTGTCTGCATCGAGCTTGCAGCATCCTCAAGGACTCCTCTCACCCAGCCCACAGACTGTTTTCTCTCCTGCCCTCCGGCAGGCGTTTCAGGATCCTCCGGACCAGGACCAGCAGACTTAAGAACAGTTTTTTCCCCAGAGCTGTCTCTTTACTGAACTCAAACCCCCGTTGATCCACTCCCTCATAAACTGTTAACTCTCCTACCTCATATCTGCCTTCACTTTGTTATTTGCACTACTGACTGTTTATTACAGTAACAACTGTTTACATTTGAATTTTGCACCGTACACTTTCCACTGCACTTTCTCACTTTTTTTCGGATAGCTCTGTCCATAATTTATTGCACTACCTTAATCCACTGCTATATTCCTCATATTAGCCTAACATATTATTGTACACCTATCTGTAAAATTCTGTTTAAAGTAATTTGCCATCTGTATATTATATTCATAGTACATATTCACCTGTAAATTCTGTTTATAGTAATAGCCATCTGTATATTTATTCACTGTACATATTCACCTGTAAATTCAGTTCTGCTTATAGTAATAACCATATCTCTATTTATACATCTCTATTTATACATATATCCATGTCCTGCACTTACGCAAACACTGTATATCCTGCACTTGCTGCAAGCTCTTTTTGTGAGAGGACGCCGAAGCGCCCAGGGAACACACACCAGCTGTCTAGCAGACCACTGCGCAGATCAGCAGGCAGGAAGTATGTGATCGCTGGAACGCGCCGTTACACTAACGCCACAGGAAAGCTGCTCGTCTGGAAGGCTGACAAAGACTCAGTATCAGGCTTGTAGGAGTGAAGAGTAGTTCTTGGCTCCAAAGCAGAAACAAAAACATAATGCGATGTTGCCAGCGTACTTCCTTATATACCCACGCAGTGGGGCGGAGTTACGCATGCAAATTCCACATGCCCATGGCATTGGCACTGCCATTGGGCGCTGTTAAATTCTCGAAGATGATTGGCTTCTAAGCAAAACCCCCATTCGCTAGTCACTAACTTTACGTCATAGTGACTGAAAGAAAGGGAACTAGATAACAACAGATTTAAAACCATGTCAGTGGGCAGCATAAATTTCTTGTCAAGCAGATTCTTAAAGTCCTCATGAAATCAAAATCGACCTTATTTAGTTTGTTAGCACACATTACAGGTCTTAGGGTGAACAACTAATCCGTGCAAGTTTATACACACAAAAAAAACATTGTTTGTCGCGGTAATCTTTAATCAATATCTGAAAAGTTACTTCCAGTCTGAAATGGCGTTCCCTTTCCGAGGACGTCGGTTTGACGGCTTGGCTTTGAATCTCCTTAACCTCCCCTCCAACCATTAGTCTGCTATGAGCGAGAGATAGAGAGGAGGAGTTCATTGTCCTGCGATTTGGGATCAGACTCTGGGTCGAACATGTATGGGCGAATCATTCTGCTTGCCATTTTTCCACATTTGAAGTTTTCAAAACAATTCCCCACGTGTACGGAGTCAAAACTCATTATAGTCTTCAATGTGGCACGCATAAAAAACTGAGCGTTTCAAGAGCTAGGCTCAAAACCAGGGCAGAAAACAGCCTATTACTTATTCATTATGATGTTTTTGAATGTAAAAACCATGTGAACATAATAAGTTGACCTCAGACAACAGTATTTAAAAAAAAAAATCCCTTTAAATGAGCAAGTTTTCTTTAGCTAATTTTAACTTGGCATGAATCAAAAATCAAATCAGAGCTGTATGCTATATTCATATTTACAAGATGTATATTCACCAATACAACTCCTCGTAATGCACAACTTAATAGCACGCAAATATTTCTTCCCGTTTTCGCTCATGTGATTGTCAGTCTCTGCTTTTCTGCTACAGACTGAAGCGCCGGGCGTTACTTTCAATTAATAAAGGAATTTTTGTGATTGTTTGGGGCATTCTAAAGCCCTTCATCAAAACTTTCAACACATAGCCCACCTCAGATTTTTTTAATCAATGCGCAAATGGTAAAAATGATACCCCTGTCCATGCCTAGAACTGGCTCTGAAATACAGAAGAAGCTAGTTTATTTATGTTTATTGTTATTGATACAGGTGAAATATCAGCATTCTTGGAACGCCTTTTGTTAAAAAAGATTTGAGTACCAGGGTCTGATGTATAAATTGTGTACGCACAAAATGGCCACTGAAATACGCGTATGCAATTTTCCACCCAAATATCGGGATTTATAGAAAATAAACTTGCCGCAAAATATGTGCGCACCATTTTATGACATTGCGGTCTCAAGCTAAATAAAGCCCAAAGCTTACTTTGGCCGTCCATGCACCATCCGCATGACATAATTTTCGCCATCAGGGGGGTTCGCGGACGTCCGCACACCTCATGTGCGTGGAGCCCAATTTTTGAGACCACACGGACGGTGAGCGTACAACAGCGCATACGCAAGATAGACAGAAGAGTCTACTAGGTGGCAGTGTGCACAGTACAGTGCACATTATGCAGTCGCTGAAGAAAAGTGCGGAAAGAGCGATTCAAAAACAACACGCTTGAAACAGGAGGAGGAGGAAAACACTACAATACTTGATGAGTGTTTGTGCATTGTTATTTCTTCTGTTGCAATGGTTGATCCACTACTTTTCTTCTATGATCCTGCCCAGTGAATATACTGTTGATGACACAACTCATGTTGCCCTCCGATGTCTGGTATTAAAAAAATATTAAAAATGTACTGCGCATGTGTCGAACTCGGTCCTCCACGCCCATCCGTGGTTGAGTATTGTCAGGGTTCTGTCACTTCGGTTTAGTATATTCTTGGGTTTGTGACAGAACTCTGACACTCCTGGGTATTTGTTGATGCTAGTCATGTGCTTGTGTTTGTCATTTTTGGTGTGAGCCATGTGCTCTCTTGTCTATTGTCTTGACCCCGCCCCTCTTGTTACCTAATTATTGATTGATTTGCCCCACCTGTTCTCCCTCATCACCCGCCTTGTTTGTTCCCCTTATGTTGCGTTTACACAAAACGCGAATAGAGCGCCTGGAACGAGTGATTTCAATGTCAAGTACATGGAAAGGGCATTGACGCGCGTCTGGAGGTTCTGTGGCGCGATGGACGTGATTCCGCCTCATTCGCTCAGTTTGCGCAAATGATGCAAATTGAGCGTCTTGCGCGAGAGATTTTATTTAGTGCTTTTTGTTCATTCAGGCATTTGAAGCGAATTCGCGTTTGACACCCAAGTTGGGAAATCTGAACTTTGCCGTCTATTCGAGCTGGTTTGCTGCTGTCACATGGTGAAGTGACGTGATGAGAAAGCCTGCATAATTTAAAAATACTGTTATTGTGTCACAAAATTTTAATACTTTTCAGGCGCGAATGTAGTTGTTTAAAGCTCAAATCTGTGGTTTATTTATAAAGAGAGCGCTAATGAATGTGACTTTCTAGCGCATGCGCTGTTGTACGGATGCCCGCGAACCCTCCTGATGACGAAAATGACGTCACACGGACGGCTGAAGTATACTTTGGCTTTTAGTAGCTACTTCTTTTGACTCGTACAGGCTTTGTATATATGCACAGTTTTGAGCAATCTCTCGCCACATGTTACAACCCACCCATGTAAATACTGCAAAAAAAAGTAACCTTGCTGTACAAAGTTTGCGCGGTTACAAAAATCTGGCGGTGCGAGTTCAGTACTCTTCTGATAACAAAATTTGTGTCACACACTATACACTGACCCTTACGTACGCGAAAAAAAGTGAAGTATATTTTGGGCTTTAGTGTTAACAGAGACTGCATTATTTAATTTGCCATATCTGTTGACTCACCCAGTTGCTCCAGTACTACAGTTGCATTGGCTGATAAAACTCCAGCAAACACTTGACACATGTAAACTCCTTTGTCCTCAGTTCTGACACTCTTCAGTCTGAGAGAGAAGTTTCCTTTGGGGATTTCATCAGCGAAGAACTCAACTCTGTCTCTGTATTGCTCATCTGATGAACCTGGTAAAGGCTCATTGTCTTGGTAGAGCAGAACCAGAATATCATCATATCCATCTGTTTTCTTCCATGAAACCTCTTCAATGTGTTCAGGTGTGATGTGAGAGTCTACAGAACAGTTCAGAGTGACGTCCTCACCATCATATGCAGATATGGAGCGAGTAGATACTGATACTAGCAGACGCTCTGAAAGAATAAAAATAAATAAATAAATAAATAAAATACATAAAAAGACATTTGATTGAATTGATTGAAAGTGGCTCTCACCAACATCTTTTATCTGAACCTCAGTCTCTCCAGAATCCTGGTCACTGTAAACTATACATGTGTAATTTCCCTCATCTTCAGCTGTCAGATTGTCCAGACGGAGGGAGAAGTTTCCATGTTGAATCTGATCAGTAAAGAAATGAGCTCTATCATGATAATCCTGCTGCTGGATCTCTGGTCGACTATCACCATCCAGAAACAAATGTACTACAGTCTCTGAGTCCGTCTCTGAATCTGCATCTGAGTCTGTTCTTCTCCATTTCACCTCCAGAGTCTGCACTGGTAAAGGTTTATCAACATAACAGGGCAAAACCACTGAAGATCCCAGAGGGGCAACCAGAGGAGAAGAGGGACCGCGCACAGTGAACCCTGTAATAAAATAGTGAAACGTATTAGGCCTACGGAAAAAAAACGGGAAAAAAAAAAAAAAACATTTTTGCGTATCAACGTAAAGTGTTACCTACCATCAGCGATCACCAGGAGTATTGAAATAACAACAAACTTAAAGTCCATAGTTTATATAGGGCCTACAAAGAAAAAGCTAAGTTAGAATCATGTGAATTTTGTCCACAATCTTTCACACGAGACCGCGCCTAAATACACTTTCGCTTTCTTCTCCAGGTGAACCGTGAAGGACAAAAGCAGGAATTAGGATACCGTTAAAATATCACTTTTTGTTGGCTCTTTAACGGCTCGTGTTGATACTTGAACAGATTTTTCTTCAGTGCTGTGAATATTGAATATAGGGCATGTTTCTACTTCAGCACCCCCCCCCCCCCCCTCCCCCTGTCCGTCTCTATCAATACTAAATTGTTGTTGTTGTAGTTTTTACCAGTAATTTTGTTTATTTAAAACGATTATTTTATGTAGGTGTAGGTGAATAATTGTGCAGTATAGGACTATTTTCCAGCTCATCTGAACCATGACAGAACCAATCCATCACAGAGCGAGCGTTCGCTCACTGTCATTGTATTTATTTGTGAATCTAATTAATTTTTGTGAAACTCCTGCATATTTGTGGATCTCATTCTATTTATTTGTGAATTTGTTTAATTTGTGTGAATCTCTTTACATTTATTTGTGGATAACAATCTATTTGTTTGTGAATTTGTTTAATTTGTGTGAATCTCTTTACCAGGGCCGTGCACAGGCCTTTTGAGGCGCATGTGCTGAAACTGAAAAACCCCAAGGGCAACTGCATGTCTGTTCACCTACCCCTAACACTTTATCATTCAACACACGTTAGGCATTTTAGTTCCACTTTTTGAATATTTTCTTAATTTTTATTGAAAAGAAATACCTTTCCGATCTTCTGTGATGGGAGTAGAACGAGTTCGGCAAAAGGCGGATTCAAACCTCTGGTTGATTTGTGTCAAAACTTTGAACCATGTACTTTACCACTACACTATTACAGCTGTAAGTAATCGGGTGTCTTCCGTAAATTTGGCTGGCCCAACCTGACCTTTAGTGGAAAAAAAGCGGCCTATTTGCACTTAATGTAAACAACAACATTACTATGTGAAGACGAGCGAAGAGTATAGAATACAAGATTAAAAAATTTGCTAGCTAGCGAATACGTGAATATTAACAGCGTAAACATGAATTAAACATGCGACCATAATATCATTAAATGTTAATAAAGTAAATGTACCGGCAATTATAAATCAAAGAACACATTTCTTAGAAATATATTTTACCTAGGTTTTACCCTTTGTCAGTCATTAAAACGGTATCACAGTAACGTTACATTTTCATCAACAGTTACAAAGTTTGTTGTAGCTATATGGGCGCTCAGTTTTTCCTGTTGTAAAATACATTTGACCAAAATCTCATTTTATAAAAGATGAAATGCTACTGTATGCATAGGCTATTTAAAGGCCCACTGAAGTGCCTTGGAATTCAATGTGTTGACATAATTTCCCCTGAAGTGGCTCCAGCTTTTAGCAGCTCCTCCCCTTTTTTGAAACAGCCAATAACGTTTTGTTAATACCACAGTTTGACTAGAGCCTTTATGTTTGGTAAAGCAAGTTTCCTCCTAATCTCTAAATGTTTATCATCATATTCTCCTCCATATCGCTTTGAAATACAGCATTCTGTGCAGAATTTAAATGGGTCCGATATATTTTGTTATCTGCGGCAACTTGCGCATATGATCCGTGCTGCGCTCTCGTGTCTCTAGTCTAACTTTAGACCAGAGCCGTTGGTGTGTGTGCTGCTGCAGTGCGCGTGAAACTAACGTGAAACCAGACTTGATTCGCCTCAACTGAAAGCATATTTACACTGTCTGAATTGTTTCCTATTGCATATACACTCACCTAAAGGATTATTAGGAACACCTGTTCAATTTCTCATTAATGCAATTATCTAATCAACCAATCACATGGCAGTTGCTTCAATGCATTTAGGGGTGTGGTCCTGGTCAAGACAATCTCCTGAACTCCAAACGGAATGTCAGAATGGGAAAGAAAGGTGATTTAAGCAATTTTGAGCGTGGCATGGTTGTTGGTGCCAGACGGGCTGGTCTGAGTATTTCAAAATCTGCTCAGTTCCTGGGATTTTCACACACAACCATTTCTAGGGTTTACAAAGAATGGTGTGAAAAGGGAAAAACATCCAGTATGCGGCAGTCCTGTGGGCGAAAATGCCTTGTTGATGCTAGAGGTCAGAGGAGAATGGGCCGACTGATTCAAGCTGATAGAAGAGCAACTTTGACTGAAATAACCACTCGTTACAACCGAGGTATGCAGCAAAGCATTTGTGAAGCCACAACACCACAACCTTGAGGCGGATGGGCTACAACAGCAGAAGACCCCACCGGGTACCACTCATCTCCACTAAAAATAGGAAAAAGAGGCTACAATTTGCACAAGCTCACCAAAATTGGACAGTTGAAGACTGGAAAAATGTTGCCTGGTCTGATGAGTCTCGATTTCTGTTGAAACATTCAGATGGTAGAGTCAGAATTTGGCATAAACAGAATGAGAACATGGATCCATCATGCCTTGTTACCACTGTGCAGGCTGGTGGTGTTGGTGTAATGGTGTGGGGGATGTTTTCTTGGTACACTTTAGGCCCCTTAGTGCCAATTGGGCATCGTTTATATGCCACGGCCTACCTGAGCATTGTTTCTGACCATGTCCATCCCTTTATGACCACCATGTACCCATCCTCTGATGGCTACTTCCAGCAGGATAATGCACCATGCCACAAAGCTCAAATCATTTCAAATTGGTTTCTTGAACATGACAATGAGTTCACTGTACTAAAATGGCCCCCACAGTCACCAGATCTCAACCCAATAGAGCATCTTTGGGATGTGGTGGAACGGGAGCTTCGTGCCCTGGATGTGCATCCCACAAATCTCCATCAACTGCAAGATGCTATCCTATCAATATGGGCCAACATTTCTAAAGAATGCTTTCAGCACCTTGTTGAATCAATGCCACGTAGAATTAAGGCAGTTCTGAAGGCTAAATGGGGTCAAACACAGTATTAGTATGGTGTTCCTAATAATCCTTTAGGTGAGTGTATAGTGCACTAAGTGCCTTTCACCATGTAGAAATGAGTAAATGTGTGAACAACTGACCAATTTCAGATGCAGCTTCAGGGTCTATTTATAATGCATGGGGCGGGCTGCTTCAGATTCTAGAGAGCATTTGATTGGACAGAAGATTTGATAAGAAGGTGAAGTCTGCGATGATGTCATCAAAATCTGTGATTCATTTTAACGGAAGTGAGTGACTGTAAGTTTTGAATGCTTATATCTCCTAAATGCAAATTGTGTCATTGTTTTGGAACACACCAGCTTATTCCAAACCTTAAGGCTAACATAATCATACTAAAAGCTAAAAAACTTCAATTCTGATTTCAGTGGGCCTTTAAGCTAGGCTATTGGCTTTTTTCTAGATGGCAAATGCTAGCCCTCTCTCTCTCCGGTCCCATGTGTTTCAGACCTCAAATACATAAAATATGAGCCTTTATAGACAGTGTTTCTTGCGTACAGAAAACACTGTACTTATTCAAAAAACAATCTTTATTTACCCTTATAAGACTTCATTCAGCTGCTGTAGATTTTCATTTCATTCAATCCCGATAGAGGGGGTGGAGTTATGAGGGTTACTGACAGTTTGAAGATCCAACAAGATTTAGTCACAAGCTCTTTTTAATACCTTTCTTTGGCTAAATATTTGTAAAACACACAGAAAGACGTAAAGGGTGACCAATGGCATTGATTTATTGAAGAAGAAAAAAACACTACCACCACCAAAAAAAGGGCACTTCGGAGTGTACGGGCAAAAAGGGCATGTGCTCTGCACAGGTTGAGCCCTACCTGTGCACGTTCCTGCTCTTTACATTTATTTGTGGATAACAATCTATTTGTTTGGAATAACGAAACAAATCTACCCCCATGATATCCTATTGGAGTTTTGACGAGAGAATCAGTGACGCGAACTGCCGTATTGTGTGGAGCGCCTCCTTGTCATTTCTGACTTATAACAAAAAATAGAACAATTTCTAAAAGCTGCTATGTGACAAGGTGTACAGCAAACAAGCTAATAAACCCAGAACTACGTTCAAGTTTTTTTTATAAATAACCATACAATCGTAAATCTAACTTTTACACGCACATATGTTTTTGTTCGATCTTGCGCCTCCCAATGTAAACACACTGGCCTGATATAGCCTACGGAAAAGTTTGTGTGGATGAGGTGAATAACGCCTTTCCTGCTTTCCTTTAACTCTCCTTCTCTATGAGCTGAAGATATGACAGCTGCTCTATACCCGCAACCGAGGCCCCTGAATAGCCATGAGATCACACTTACCGTCAGCGATCACCAGTAATACTGACATCAAAACACAGATCGGTAGATGCATCTTCAATTGTGCGAAATCAAACCAAATGTGTACACTCAACTGACTGCTCACTATCACTGTCGCAGAGATATATCACTGCTAACGCTGCTATTCAGGGAAGTGCACAGGATTTTTGAGGGGCAGTTGCTCTGACCTAAAAATAGGGCACTCCCCTACCAACCCCACCCCCCAACCAGGGCCGTGCAGAGAGTTCTTCAGGGGCAGGGGCTCAAATGTAAGAAAGGGACAATATGTGTATATATATATATATATATATATATATATATATATATATATATATATATATATATATATATATATATATATATATATATATATATATATATATATACAGGGAGTGCAGAATTATTAGGCAAATGAGTATTTTGACCACATCATCCTCGTTATGCATGTTGTCTTACTCCAAGCTGTATAGGCTGGAAAGCCTACTACCAATTAAGCATATTAGGTGATGTGCATCTCTGTAATGAGAAGGGGTGTGGTCTAATGACATCAACACCCTATATCAGGTGTGCATAATTATTAGGCAACTTCCTTTCCTTTGGCAAAATGGGTCAAAAGAAGGACTTGACAGGCTCAGAAAAGTCAAAAATAGTGAGATATATTGCAGAGGGATGCAGCAGTCTTAAAATAGCCAAGCTTCTGAAGCGTGATCATCGAACAATCAAGCGTTTCATTCAAAATAGTCAACAGGGTCGCAAGAAGCGTGTGGAAAAACCAAGGCGCAAAATAACTGCCCGTGAACTGAGAAAAGTCAAGCGTGCAGCTGCCAAGATGCCACTTGCCACCAGTTTGGCCATATTTCAGAGCTGCAACATCACTGGAGTGCCCAAAAGCACAAGGTGTGCAATACTAAGAGACATGGCCAAGGTAAGAAAGGCAGAAAGTCGACCACCACTGAACAAGACACACAAGCTGAAACGTCAAGACTGGGCCAAGAAATATCTCAAGACAGATTTTTCTAAGGTTTTATGGACTGATGAAATGAGAGTGAGTCTTGATGGGCCAGATGGATGGGCCCGTGGCTGGATTGGTAAAGGGCAGAGAGCTCCAGTCCGACTCAGACGCCAGCAAGGTGGAGGTGGAGTACTGGTTTGGGCTGGTATCATCAAAGATGAGCTTGTGGGGCCTTTTTGGGTTGAGGATGGAGTCAAGCTCAACTCCCAGTCCTACTGCCAGTTTCTGGAAGACACCTTCTTCAAGCAGTGGTACAGGAAGAAGTCTGCATCCTTCAAGAAAAACATGATTTTCATGCAGGACAATGCTCCATCACACGCGTCCAAGTACTCCACAGCGTGGCTGGCAAGAAAGGGTATAAAAGAAGAAAATCTAATGATATGGCCTCCTTGTTCACCTGATCTGAACCCCATTGAGAACCTGTGGTCCATCATCAAATGTGCGATTTACAAGGAGGGAAAACAGTACACCTCTCTGAACAGTGTCTGGGAGGCTGTGGTTGCTGCTGCACGCAATGTTGATGGTGAACAGATCAAAACACTGACAGAATCCATGGATGGCAGGCTTTTGAGTGTCCTTGCAAAGAAAGGTGGCTATATTGGTCACTGATTTGTTTTTGTTTGGTTTTTGAATGTCAGAAATGTATATTTGTGAATGTTGAGATGTTATATTGGTTTCACTGGTAAAAATAAATAATTGAAATGGGTATAAATTAGTTTTTTGTTAAGTTGCCTAATAATTATGCACAGTAATAGTCACCTGCACACACAGATATCCCCCTAAAATAGCTAAAACTAAAAACCACTTCCAAAAATATTCAGCTTTGATATTAATGAGTTTTTTGTGTTCATTGACAACATGGTTGTTGTTTAATTATTAATATATTAATATATTAAAATGAATCCTCAAAAATACAACATGCCTAATAATTCTGCACTCCCTGTATATATAATCCTTATGCTCATCAAGCCTGCATTTATTTAATAAAAAATACAGAAAAAACAGTGGCCTAATATTGTAAAATATTATTACATTATGTTCTTTTTAACTTTTTATTAATCAAAGAATCTTGAAAAGAGTATCACAGTTTCCATTACTGACATTAAATCCTCATATTAGAGTGATTTCTGAATGATCATGTGACACTGAAGAGTGGACTAATGATGCTGAAAATCCAGCTGTGATCACAGGAATAAATTATATTTTAAATTATTTTAAAATGGAAAACCATTATTTTAATAATATTTCACAATATTGCTGTTTTCTATCAAATAAATGCAGGCTTGATGAACATAAGAGACTTATTTCATAATGCTGCATAATATTAAAAAATGGTAATATAATAAAGTCCTTTCACGTCACATTTCGCCAGCCTACACTTCACATAATAGGCCTGTATGTGCCTGTGGCACTTGGGTTTTGTTAACTTTGATAGTTTCATGAAATAGTAAACGGTGTATCAATATACATAAATACAAGTGAATTTAACACTATTTACCATTAATGCGACTTTTGCTGCTGCATGGTTTTGTGCAGGGATTTGTTTGTTGTCAGTTAAAATCCATTTAGTCAGTGATGCAATTTATAAAAGGAGACAAGCCGCAGGAAATCGTTCCACAAACGTTAGTTCGTCTGTCCATGTAATTTTCAACCAATTTATGAATAAGAACAGAAAATTACCGCTCCACTTCACATCGCCCAATGGAATTTGAACTTGCTTTGCCAGATCACGATTGGTTGGTGTATATACATGACAAACGGGCATTGGTGAATTGTGTAATACTTTAAAATATATATAATATATAGATTTGTAATTAAATCAACACATTAGCTCTGATTATGGATGAAAAAAAAAATATTGGTTAACTTTTTTCCCGTGAGGCCACGCACTCTCTGAAAGGACCATATTTGGCTCGAGAGCCGTTTCCGAACAGTGGAAAATCAACAGTCAATCAAAATATAATATATAATATTATAATAATCACATTTATTTAGTTTTATTGACCACGATATTATCATTTATATGATATCTTTTTTTTCCGGAGAACCCAGACCGAAATGCCCATGCAAAAATGTTGTGGGTGGGGCTAAATTCGGCTGGCATCCAGGCTAGAAAATCCCTACATGTGACTGCTCCTCCTCATCATAAATGGAATGTAATTATGAAACATTGCCATTAGTAGGCTAAAATATGAGTCTGATTAATTAATCAATTCACAGTGTCATGTCGTCTTTATCACAGTGCAAGTCTCTGTCTCACCTGCTGGTTGGCTTTTTCGCAGCCAGTGATGTTCTGCCCTTTGCTGCCTCCCTGAATCGTCTCTCCCTCTCCTGAATCCACCTTTTTTCAGTGGGCATCTTGGCTTCAAACAATACCCAAAATAGTGATAGGATTTAGGCATTTAACCATTTTGAATAAAATAATTAATGTGATGCATTCATTCATTCTTCTTGCTAAAACGAAATGTGAGAAACTAACTACCAGCAAGACATGTAGCTTAGTTTGCCTAATGCCTACCAAAAAAAAATAGCAGCCTAGGCTGCTTGGTCCGTGTACGTTTTGATAGTTTGTTTTCCCATTTGAAATGAAATACGCAGAAACGAGAAAACGGTCGTTCCCTTTCGAGAGGTCTCTCGTATTGCGTTATGGGAAAACTCCTTTTCTCGAGAATATGAAGCAAAAACTTTATTATATAAAGTGTCTATGTAAAACGCAGTGCAGCCGCACAGCCGATGGAACAGCGCGAGCTGCGCGCTGATTGGCTGTGCCGCGGCAACTGCAGGAGCCTATGGCGAGGCGGCCGAGAGAGCGAACCCAATAGGGGGTGCTAGAATTCCCGCCGAACAAGGTCATCTGAATTTGCATATTTGAGGCTATATTAGGACCGTGTTTCGCCATAGGAATCAGATTTTTTCTCCTTCAGCGACATCTCGCTGACCTTCGGAATTTGAAGCCCGCCGTTGAAAAGCACCAAGCGGAACTACCTGCAGCTTTGAGGACGCCGGATTCCCCACCTGGACTCCGCCTTCAACATCTGCCGTTCCAGCTTCGCCATCCGGCGTGATATCCTTTATTGTGTCTGTGTGTCTTAGCGTTGCGTTGCCGTTGCAACCCGCTTAGAAAAAGAGCAGTGAGGCGTTGTTTCAAATGCCTCGCACTTCTTGTGCCTCGTGTAAGGCACTTCTCCTCGGCGGGGACCGCCACATCCTCTGCGTGGCATGCCTTGGACGGGACCACGCCGACTTCGCTCTCTCTAAGGGCGGCTGCCCGGAGTGCGATGAGTTGGCGCTTCAGACCCTCAGGGCTCGTCTCGCCACCTTTGATGTCCCCGCCCAAACCACGTCTCTTGAACCGCGCAAAAAGAAGCGCCGTGACCAGAGACTACCGGAGCGTTCGAGCGGTGGCACGCCGAACCACTCTCACTGCATGAAAAGTGGGATTTTCGTCAGTATGTGGCACTGTAGATTGCCGTGAAACTTCAGGTTTACGACTGTGCACGGCAATTTGCAGGCAACTCCGAAAACTGCCATAAATTGACGGAAATTGACGTGGGCCTTGCTTGGCAGTTGTCCCCCCATGACCCCCCCTCCCCTTAATTCTAGGGGAGGCTTTATCATGTAAATGAACATGCTGTGAGCTACACAAATGCAAATCAGAGTAGCAGCAGGGGGAGTTTTATCTAGGTTCTGAATTTTTTTAACTAAAACAAGTTTAAAGTTTAAGTTAAAATGTTAACTTAAATTTAAGTTAAATGTACTCGTTTTAGTTCACTTTACTAAATTTTTAGGGCAACCAGTTTGCTCCAATTTTTTAAGTAGATTCAACTTGTCCGGGCTCACAGTGTAGATTAATTACTCTGTATGTCATTAGCAATAACCAATGTTATGTAAAAAAAAAATATACAGGACAGCAGTTCATGTCTTCATCCTTTAGAGAGGTTATGTGATGCAACAAGACAATGAACCAAAGCACACAAATAAATCAAGTAAAGCATACAGTTTACATACCAAAATTAATTTTTCCACCCTGCACTGTGAATGATTTTTTAAATGGCTATTAATCATAAATGTGAAAAGTACAAGTTTGTGTGTTTATAGTTAAGTCAGATTGTGTTTTTTCTGTAATTGTCATTTAAATTGAGCTCACACCACATTTTATGAATTATCAATGCAGATTTTCAAGAGGTGGTTTCCTGGACAGGGTTTAAATTATGCTAAGAGTAGGCCTAATCTAGTAAATCGCGAGTTAAAAAATTGTTGCCTGGAACAAAGATTAAGCACAGATTACTAACACCTGGACTATGAGTCCTGAACTAAAATAAACTGGATTCATTTACAGTTTTATCTAATTGCTTACACACAATTTCTGAAATATGGCTCCATTTCTTGTAACTCTACACACAAAACACACAACATGCAAAACATCAGACATCGCTTGCAAAAGCAACACTTTGTGCAAAACTATTTTAACTCTTCCAAAAATGTTGTTTTTGCATATATCTAACTACACACAAATATGCACAACTGAGGAATTTACAGTTGAACTGAAATCAACTGAACTGAATCAACACTGAAGTCACTTGAGCTGAATATTGACACTATATTGGCTTGTTAGAGCCGGTTTACAGCAGAATTTGTTTTGAACTTGTTACTGAAGCTGCTATGAAACAATATATTTTGTTGTATGCATATTCTTTCTTTCTCAAACCTTAGTTTTGATTTCTAAGTGATCAATTTATGTTTAAGTGATTTCACACATGATCATTGGCTGTATGGGTCCTCAGTAAATTAATGTGGCATTTAAATGGCAAAAGTTATTCTTGTCTCTATAACTTATGGCTTCCTAAAGACACGTTATGGGTAAATAAAATATTAATAATATAAATAAAATGTATATCAAAACATATTTTAAATATAATGAAGTCATTTTATTATAGCACTCATCAGATGTTCAAAACAGAGACAGAACAGTATAAACAAACTAAACACCAAATTACAAAAACATTATTATGTGAAAGTGAATAAAGTTGTGTGTGTGTTTTCAGTTATAAATATGTGCTGTGTAAATAAGCCTATATATACTTTTAGAAATTATATATAGCTAAATTATAATAATTGTATAATTAAGCATTTACTTAATATACATTGTAACATTAGGCTACTTTACTCTAGCACAGTAGTCAGTTAAGCAATTAATTAATATATTATATTAATATGTATGTAGCCTAGGCTACATCTAAAGGTAAGTCTGCTTTAAAAAAAAAAAAAAATTACACTTCGACATGTACAGAATGTGCGCGTTAAGAAACACGTTCAAATGTGTCTTCTTAACATGTTAAAACTGTGCGTCGACTGTGTGTGTATGCCTGTTACACGACCAGAATGTGCGTGTCTACACATACAAAAGAAACACGTAAAAAATTGCTGCGTTGACGCGGACAAACAGTGCGTGTTGAAACAGTCATAAGTCACGCGTTTCGTATAAAGAGATTTGGCCCCGGGCGCGTTCCATAGTAGAGCCCTAGTCCAATGACGTGTGAGGTCGAGGTCATGGCCATGACGCGTAGAAGACGAGCTTTAAACCTTTTTTTTTTTTGCTGCTTTCCTTTTTCGTGATCAACAATGACAGGACGCCGTCTTCAACTCCTGGACGCGACCAACTTTTTCGACTAATTTTCAGGAGGCTGTCTTCGTCTTCACAACTCTGAGGAAACTGCAGGCGCTATGAACCAGAGCATGGGTAATGTAACGTTACGATTTAAAGAATATGCTTTTATTCAGCTGTATACGGAAATGGGTGCGTTAATAGATCCGAGCTTAAAACTGCACATTTTGTTTGCACAGACTACCCTCGCCTCATAACGAAGCCGTGAGCTCTTATCTGCTTGGAGCGATTTCCAAGAGTCCAGATTTAACCGCTGATCACGACGAAATTGTGTGTAAGTAACTTCTAATGTGTTTCTCATTCCTAGTTTAATTTTACCGTGACTGTTTTTATTAATACCAGTCTCATGTAATTGTTTTCCAGCTGCCTGTAAGACGTATTATGAATCGACACGCCGCAGCTTCAGATACAAACACTGAACTTACATAGCAGCCCAGCAAACAATTTGACGTTGTGACGACGTCACGTGCTGGTCGTTTTTAGTCACGCTTACGTTAGCATATGACGTCACCACAACCGTCAAAGTGAAACACCAAAAGAGGTCGCTACGACGTCGCCAACCGACGTCGTGATAACGTCCCCAGTACGTTGAGGTAACGTTATTTAATTTTGGTCGTCGATTCGTCTTTTGGATGACGTTGCTGTAACGTGGCCAGTACGTTGCTGTGACGTGGCCAGTATGTTGCTTCAACGTATCGTTGGTTGCTGATTGGTCATTTGATGACTTTTGACAGTTTTTCATATATTCATTCTGCAGTGGATTTATTGACAGTTGTTCATTCAGTTTATTTACCTGCCACTGTCACAGCAACATCTATAATTGTGGTTCTTGTTCAGAACATCAGAATTTAAGTTTGTTTCAACTAGTACTGTTCAAATCTTGACATTTTACTCAAACAATTGGTAAAAACATGTTTAAACATTCACTAATGTTTGTAACATTGTAGAATAATTGAAAGAACTGAAAAGTGTTTTTGCAGATTTTATTTAACAATTTAACAGACACTTTAATAAATGGGTGATAACATTAACACAACTATATACATTAAAGCAAAAAATGAAAAAAATATAATTAAAAAAAGGTCTTAATCTTCTGAATCTCAATCTGTGTCACTGAATTCCTGGTTGATCTCTTGTGGGACCGCCACCTCTGGGATTGACAGCACCTAGACAAACAATTTAAATACATTCAGTGAACAGACCTTCAACTTTTAATGTCAAACAAGTAAGTAAGTGTTAACCATTTTAAGTAACTAGGGATTGGCTGATACCAGACTTTCTCTTTCATGGTATGAAATGCGATGTAGCCTATGTATATTTTGTTCAAAAACATGAACTTAACTGAATATTTTATGATAAAGTCATTATAATAGGATATATCCATCGTCAAAGAAATTCACTTCAGACATTCTCATTTGGCCAAAAAATCAATACAAAAAAAAAAACTTGTATCGGTACACTGTATGTATCGGCAAGTACAAAAAATGAAATACTACTGCTACTCATTCCATAAAGTGGTATTGGCCCATCCCTACAAGTAATAGTCGATTGCCAGAGTCTTTTAAGTGAAATGCTCACAAGAAGTGTGTTTTTGTACCTGTAGTTTACTGTGGGCTGGTGCATGTTTTAAAACATTTGTGATGAGTCCCTCCACAGCTTTGTCCTGTAGTCCAGACCGACTCAGCATGATAGCCCCTGATGTGTAGAATAAAAAAAATAGAAATGTTTTGTAAATTTCTAGTGTAATTACAATGTTTTGGAAAACAAGTGGTGTTCTCATTTCAAATATAAATTAAATGAAGCAGAGGGGCATTTAATATTGATATTGTCTTATAGATTTGAAATCGTCTCGGTTACGTATGTAACCCTCGTTCCCTGAGGAGGGAACGGAGACGTACGTTAGTGACTAACGAATGGGGGTTTCGCTTAGAAGCCAATTATCTTCGAGAATTCAACAGCGCCCAATGGCAGTGCCAATGCCATGGGCATGCGGAATTTGCATGCGTAACTCCGCCCCACCTCGTGGGTATATAAGGAAGTACGCTGGCAACATCGCATTATGTTACTGCTGCAGGAGCCAAGACTGAACTCCGCGTTCCAGCAGCACGGCTGACGTGGCAGAGGAAACGTACGTCTCCGTTCCCTCCTCAGGGAACGAGGGTTACATACGTAACCGAGACGTTCCCTTTCGTTCAGTCACTACGACGTACGTTAGTGACTAACGAATGGGGGTTCCAATACAACAACGCCACTCAGCCGTCATCCAGTGCCCTGCGTAAGTGAGAGTACCCTGTCGTAAGACTAGTACGGACGAAGGACTCCCACTTATCACAGGAATACCAAGGTACACTGGGAAGCATATCCCAGTGAGGGAATGCCAAGATGCCTACCCGTAGGGAGGACTTAAGAATACACATATGACCCGCTAAGGGCTGCATATGGAAGATCTCTAGGGTACCAGCCGAAGGTGGATTTTTAACCCTAGGGGTGGCAGGGACTTGCCGAGGGAAAGACACCTGCTCGCTGAGGAGGCTTACGGTGGGAATACTCGTGTGGGGGTCGCCGGAGGGGAACCATGCACACGGAGCACCTGGCCGGACATGAGGGTCTGGGCTCGAAAGGGCAGACTGAACTGATGTCGGCGTAAGCAGTGCTGGAGGAGCTCAGGGCTCTCGGGGAGCTCACCTGAGGAAAATATCGCACGTATCCAGTCCGTGGAGTGGAATGGCGAGCAAGCGAAGACACCTGAGCCTGGCCCATTACCGGCCACCCGTAGGGGCGAGTACATAGTCGGACACTGGCTCCACTCGGAGATTGTAGAATCTGGCGAATGTGTTGGGTGTCGCCCAGCCTGCAGCTCTGCAGATGTCTGTTAGCGAGGCGCCATGCGCTAGAGCCCAAGAGGAGGCCACACTCCGAGTGGAGTGTGCCCTAACCCCAAGGGGACATGGTCGACCTTGCTGCTGGTAAGCCAAAACAATGGTGTCCACTATCCAGTGAGACAACCTCTGTTTCGAGAGAGCACTTCCCTTCCGCTCTCCACCATAACAGACAAAGAGCTGGTCTGAGGTCCTGAAACATCGCGTACTGTCTACATAGGCGCGGAGAGCGCGTACTGGACAGAGCAATGCCAAGGCTGGGTCTGCCTCCTCCAAAGGCAGCGCTTGCAGGTTCACCACCTGGTCTCGGAACGGAGTGGTGGGAACCTTGGGCACATATCCGGGCCGGGGTCTCAGGATCACGTGAGAGTTAGCCGGCCCGAACTCTAGGCACGCTTCGTCAACCGAAAATGCTTGCAGGTCCCCGACCCTCTTAAGCGAGGCCAATGCGGTCAGCAGAGCAGTCTTCATAGACAAGAATTTAATCTCAGCTGACCGCAAAGGCTCAAATGGAGGCCTCTGCAGAGCACTTAAAACCACTGAGAGGTCCCAAGAGGGTACGAGAGGAGAGCGAGGAGGATTCAGTCTCCTCGCCCCCCTCAGGAACCTGATGATCAGGTCGTGCTGACTTACCTTTTTGTCCCCCAGGAGATCGTGGTAGGCAGATATTGCGGCCACATACACTTTAAGGGTGGAAGGAGACAGCCTTCGTTCCACCCCCTCCTGGAGAAACGATAGCACAGACCCGATCGGGCATTTCCAGGGGTCTTCTTGGCGGGAAGAGCACCATGAGACGAAGAGGTTCCACTTCAAAGCATAGAGACGTCGTGTAGACTCAGCTCTAGCCGAAGTGATGGTAGCGACCACCGCAGGTGGAAGACTACTCAAACCTGCCGCGTCCCGTCCAGAAGCCACACGTGGAGCTTCCAGAACGCCGGACGCGGGTGCCAAAGAGTGCCCCGTCTCTGAGAGAGAAGGTCCGGTCTCAGAGGGATAGGCCAGGGAGGGGCTGTCGCAAGGAGTAGAAGTTCTGGGAACCAGGTCTGGCCGTGCCAATACGGGGCGACCAAAATGACCTGCTCCTTGTCCTCCCTGATCTTGCACAGTACCCGTGCAAGAAGGCTCACTGGGGGAAACGCATATTTGCGTAGCCCTGACGGCCAGCTGTGCGCCAGTGCATCCGTGCCGAGGGTGCCCTCGGTCAGAGAATAAAACAGGGAGCAATGGGAAGAGTCCTGGGAGGCAAACAGGTCTACCTGTGCGTCGCCGAACCGTTCCCATATCAGCTGAACCGTCTGGGGATGGAGTCTCCACTCTCCGGGGAGGGGCTGAATCCGTGACAGCTCGTCGGCTGCACAGTTCAACTCTCCCGGGATGTGGACAGCACGAAGGGACCTCAGGTGCTTCTGACTCCATAGAATGAGATGGCGGGCGAGTTGAGACATACGGCGGGAGCGTAGACCGCCCTGGTGGTTGATGTACGCTACTACGGCCGTGTTGTCTGTCCTGACTAGTACATGTTGACCCCTCAGCAACGCTCGGAAGCGGTGCAGGGCGAACCGTACTGCCAGTAACTCGAGGCAATTGACATGCAGAAGGCGCTGGGGTCCTGTCCAGGAGCCCGCGGCTGCTTGTCCATTGCACATGGCACCCCACCCGGTGGATGACGCATCTGTTGATACAACAGTATGCAGGGAAACTCGTTCTAAGGACACTCCGGTCCGTAGAAACTCGAGGTTCGACCACGGGGTGAGAGTCTGTAAGCAGGCCCGAGTCACTTGTACCCGGAGCGTGCCAGACCGCCATGCCCATCTCGGGACTCGATCGCGTAGCCAGTGCTGAAGCGGTCTCATATGAAGCAATCCGAGCGGCGTCACCGCGGCTGCAGATGCCATATGCCCCAGGAGCCTCTGAAACAGTTTCAGTGGAACCGCATTCTTGCCCTCGAGTTGACGAAGGGAAGTCAGCAGAGACTGCGCGCGCTCGCTCGAAAGCTGCGCGCACATGGCGACCGAGTCGATATCCATACCGAGAAAAGAGATCCTCTGCGCGGGGCAAAGTTTGCTCTTCTCCCAGTTGACCCGAAGGCCCAGACGGGCTAGGTGATGGAGCACCTGATCTCTGTGTCCGCAAACCTGCTCCCGAGAGTGACCCAGTATGAGCCAGTCGTCGAGGTAATTCAGGATGCGAACCCCGTGCTGCCGAAGGGGCGCAAGGGCTGCCTCGGCAATCTTCGTAAAGACGCGAGGGGACAGAGATAGCCCGAATGGTAGAACTGCGTACTGATATGCCCGCCCCTCGAAAGCAAACCGTAGGAACGGTCTGTGTCGAGGTAGAATGGAGACATGGAAGTAGGCGTCCTTCAGGTCGATCGCTGCAAACCAATCGTCTGGACGAACGCATTCGAAAAGGCGTTTCGCTGTCAACATCTTGAACGGAAACCGGTGAAGGTAACGGTTCAAGACGCGCAGGTCCAGGATTGGCCGTAGCCCACCGGTCTTTTTGGGTACGATGAAGTACGGGCTGTAAAACCCGGAGTTCATCTCGGCTGGAGGGACAGGTTCGATCGCACCCTTCGCCAGTAGGGTGGCAATCTCCGCTCGCATGACGGGGGCATTGGCCCCGATCATAGTGGAGCGGACTCCCCGGAAGCAGGGAGGAACCTGCGCGAACTGAATCGCGTAGCCGCGCCTGATGGTCCGCGCGACCCAGCGGGACAGCCCTGGAAGCTGAAGCCAGACTTCCAAAAACTGTGCCAGCGGGGTCATTCGGAGCACAGACGTACCCGGTGTGGGCTTGCAGCGATGCAGCGTCACCGGCCCGGACATGGGAGGCTGAGGGGCGTCCCGGTGCGGGGGCACGGTTGACTGCTGCGTCCTGACAGAGGAGACCAGGGAAGGACGCACGTTCCACTGGGGTCTGCTCTGCCAGGAGGCTGGCGACAGAGTGGGATGCGAGTGGCGGGACCCGTGGGTGGCGCGCACTGTCATCGCCGGACTCTGTGGGCTCAGGGATGGGAGTGTTAATTCTTTCTTTGACCAAAATAGGGTGCTGCTGACCCGTGGGCCAGCAGCTGAACAAAGGATTCTCCCCCGGCCCTCCACCGGGGGAAGGAGTGGTCCTGCTACCATCTCCTCGAAAGAATTTCCCATCCCTGAGCCGTCCGTCTCAGGAGCGCCGCTTGGCCTGGCGTTTAGCGGGGCGCGGGGCGGCCTGAGGGGACTTGGACGCCTTCCTACGGCTTCCTCCACGACCCGGCCCGGGTGAAGGCTGCTGCTTGGACCGGGTGAGAGGGGCGGGAGCCTTAGGAGGGCGTCCTCGGCGGGGAGCAGACTGAGGCGACTGTGCCGGCGGCTGGGTGGAGGCAGCAGCTGGCCGCCGGGGCAGTACGTGTTTTATAGCCTCAGTCTGCTTCTGGGCGATTGAGAACTGTTGGGCAAAGTCCTCAACCGCCCCGCCGAAGAGGCCGGCCTGGGATATGGGGGCATCGAGGAACCGGGTTCGCTCGGTGTCCCGCATATCTGCCAGGTTCAGCCAAAGGTGACGCTCCTGGACCACGTTTGTGGACATCACTTGACCCAGGGAGCGTGCGGTCACCTTCGTCGCCCGGAGAGCGAGGTCGGTGGCGGCACGCAGCTCATTTAAGAGCCCCGGATCAACTCCACCCTCGTGCATGTCCTTGAGGATCCTGGCCTGGTAGACCTGAAGGATCGCCATGGCATGCAAAGAAGCGGCGGCCTGCCCCGCGGCTCTGTGCGATTTCGCCACCAAGGTTGATGTGAATCGACAGGCTTTGGAGGGGTGCTTTGGATCGCCGCGCCAAGTTGAAGCGCTCTGAGGACACAGTTGCATCGCAACAGAACGTTCAACTGGGGGGACCCCAGTGTACCCTTTAGCCGCCGCCCCATCGAGGGCGGAGAAGGCGGAGGAAGTCGCTGACCGGTCACGGGAAGACAACGGGGACTTCCAGGACCGCGCGAGTTCCTCATGCAGCTCGGGAAAGAAAGGTATTGGGGGCGGGGACTGACGGTTGTCAGCGCGGGCTCCCAAAAACCAATCATCGAGCCTTGAGCGTTCGGGACAGGGCGGAGGGTTCCACTCTATCCCTAAGCTCGCGGCTGCCCGAGACAGCATGGCTGTCAGCTCTGGGTCCGACTCGGGCAATGCTGGAACGCCCGAAGGCGGCAACACAGCCGAGTCATCATCCTCAGAGGACTCGAGCCCACCTTGTGATGCGGTGACCGACATCGCATCCTCCTCTGGAGCGCCAAACGAGATGCGCGGGGGGGCCGAAGCAGGCCCCGCGATCTGCGTCTGAACACTCGCGGGTTGCAGTGTGCAAGACGGGGGTGTGGCCCGAGGCATGAGCGTCGGGGCTTTGTTCCACACCGTAACCGTCAGGTCACCCTGACCACCAGCCGAAGTACTGGGCCTCGGGGACTCAGTAGATCGGGGTGTGGTAGAGGGGACTCTCACTTCTTTACGAAGGTCATGGAGTCTTGACCGCAACACCGCGATGGTCATATTCCCGCAGTGGGAACATGACTCATCCACAAACGCTGCCTGAGCATGTTGAAAGCCCAGACATACCAGACAGTGTTTGTGCCCATCAGAAGAGGAAAGCAACCGGCCACACCCAGAAGTACACGGACGAGACATCCTGAAAAGGACGCGTCACGTGCAAGCTCTTTTAGGAGAGGAAAGCCTCGCAGAGAACGCCGAAGCGCCCAGCGACCACACACCAGCTGTCAGACGGACCACTGCGCAGATCAGCAGGCAGGCAGTATGATGATCACTGGAACGCGCCGTAACACCAACGCCTCTGGAAAGCTGCTCGTCTCAAAGCTTTGTCGAAGACTCAGGATCAGGCTTGAAGGAGTGAAGAGATACTCTTGGCTCCAAAGCAGAAACATAATGCGATGTTGCCAGCGTACTTCCTTATATACCCACGAGGTGGGGCGGAGTTACGCATGCAAATTCCGCATGCCCATGGCATTGGCACTGCCATTGGGCGCTGTTGAATTCTCGAAGATAATTGGCTTCTAAGCGAAACCCCCATTCGTTAGTCACTAACGTACGTCGTAGTGACTGAACGAAAGGGAACTATATTTTGAAACATGAACCAATTGTAAAGCAGAAACTGTTTAGACAAGCATACATGCATTTTTTGTGCTGTGGAACATCCACACAATTATTACCAAAAGTAACACTTATATTAAACTCACGTTTGATAACCTGGTACACTGCTGTATGCAGCAAGGTTTTTTTCCCCTTCTTCCCATGAAGGCTGTAGTTCTTCCAGACACTGCTAGAAGCTACAGCCCTCATGATACGCCTTGTAGCTTCTCCCGGGTTGGCTCCACCAATCAGACTGAGATGGTGTGTCTACACAGAGGTATTACAGAAAATTAAAAATCAGTAATGCTGTAAATATTCAGCTCTACATAAAACATAGTTGTATGTTTAAACAATTACCCACCAATCTCTTCTTGTAGTCCGGAAGCTCTTTCAGTTTTGCCTCCAAGACAGCAAGTTCTTCCAAAGACTGGGCCACATCGATTTCTATTGGGGTCTCCCGACCCGGGCTGGCTCCTCCAATCTGGTTTAACCGGAGGAGGATCTCCTGGATGCTTTTTGCCATCACATCCTGGCGGGTCAACATTGCCTTTAGTGTCTCTGATTCAGAAACACAAAATGTTTCAAAGACATTAAAATGAAGGTCAGAAATGTATAAAGTGCAAAGATAACACATTGCAGTTATTACATGACTGAAATTTACCCACAATAAAAATTAACATACCTTGCATTACTGTTACCGTTTCGGTTAAGGCGTTGATAGAGTCTGACACACTTGAGGAGCAGCTGGCAGTTTCTGTGTGCACATATGCAATACAAAATGCAAGCATGTTATAAAACAAGAACTACCAAAGTTCAAATCACCAGGCTACATTTCTTGTGTGTCACCAGGTTGATAACTGTAACACTTATAAATAAACAAGATTTTCAAAGTCATTAAACCAACAATAAAAATATAATCATACCATCAGACATCTCAGGCTGAATAGGACTAACTGGATTAAGATCTGTGTAAAAAAAAAAAAAAGTCGTCAACATAAGGTATATTTTAGTATAGATCCGCACAACTTGACAAAGCTTATGCAACAATTGTTAACTTACTGTTCATAGTGTTTGTCTGCGGAAAGATGCAAATGGGAGGTGGAGGGAGTGTTGGTCCTGCAGAAGATTTCCGTGTAAGAGGCAGCTCTGGTGGTCCATGGGACAAATCTAGATACATATTTCCAAGATACTTTGGTTAATCATTAATTTACGTGACTTTTGTGATTTCCAAAAATGTCATGTTAGCGATTTTCTTATAGAGGACAGTCTTGTGAAGCATGGCATGCTTGAGAAATATTGAACAATTATTTAATATCATACCTCTGGATTTCTTATTACTATGGAGGACCTGTTCCGCAGAGTCTTCATCTAAAAAGCATACAATAAACTCCAGTCAACAAACCAGTCAGGGATACAGCATGTAATAATAAATAAATAAACTGTAAATACCCTCATCGCTGCTGTAAGCAAATTTTGCTGGCCTTTTTGATGTCCTTTTTGAGAGCACCGCCCCATCCTCTGCACTTTCCACGTTTGACATCGTTTCAGCCTTTCTCAACCACCGAAGTGCCTGGTTAAAGTCAGCTACAAAGAAATGTGAACATTAGGGAAAGTACAAACAATATAGGATTAGTTGAAACATTTCACAAGTATTCTACACGATGCAATGTATTTTGCTTTCTTAGCAGCTTAAAAAAAAAAAAGTACTTAAAGAGTTAGTTCACCCAAAAATGATAATAATGTCAGTAATTACTCACCCTCATGTTGTTCCAACCCCGTAAGAGCTTCGTTGATCTTCTGAACACAATTTAAGATATTTTTGATGAAATCTGAGAGCTGTCTCACTCCATAGGCTTTCAGGTACACTGTAACTTGCTGGGTCAGAAAAGTTATTAAAGAGATCGTTAATATAGTCCAAGTGACTACAGTGGCTCTTCTTAAGTCTATCAAGCGACGAGAATACTTTTCGTGTGCAAAAACAAACCAAAATAACGACTTTATTCCACTATTCATCTCCTCCTCTCTGGACCTCTAGTGAGTTTACGTAGTAAGACTACGTAGCTGTGTTGCAGTAGTTGTGCTTCACCCGGAACTCACTGGTCCATGCTGCAAGGGCTGCAAACAATGTGCCATCAGAGTGGTTGTCGAGGTCTGAGTCACTGCTCACTGACTCACTGCAGGGTGACTCCATACCACTGTTGTGCCTGGCACATGACTCATGCACACTGTCTTCAAACAAATTGTCTTCATTCATGCTTTCATCTCTCTTCAAATCTGACATGTCCTCCATTACACTTCCATCACTTCCACATGCCATGTATGTGTCTCTATTGAGGCTCTCAGTGTTTTGGTGAGTGAGATTCTCTGCCTGGCTTGCACGGGCATTTTCTGCCTGGCTTGGACGGGCATTTTCTGCCTGGCTTGGACGGGCATTTTCTGCCTGGCTTGCATGGATTTTTTGGAGAGTGCGTCTGGTAGCTCTCCAGGACTGTAAATAGATTCTCCGACTTGGCTTCATCCTAAAATACCAGCAATTTTTTCTGAAAAGGTGTACGTTGGGGGATTGGCAAGTTCTAAAAACAGAATAGTTTACAGTCACCCAATAACAATATTTGTATAGTGCATTTAATACTATCAATTTTTTAAAACATGCATACCTGAAAAATGAAAAAAATCTGCAATCACGGAAATCTGCAATCACGGAAATCTGCAATCACGGAAATCTGCAATCACTGAAAGCTGCAATGGAAGAAGAAAATAGATGTGAGTTTAATAGTTTCCCACACCACTATTGTGTGAACACAACATTTGGGAAGGGAGAAAAACAATATATAATAATACAAAACAATTAAATAATAAAGCTGAAATAAGGATATTCTATTTACCAGGATAATTAAATAAATTAGCACAGTAAGACTACAGCAGTACATTTGAAACAGAGATCTTGGTTATAATGTAAAATTCTGAAAATACTTTAGAGAACGCGGGTTGTATTTACACTTACCTGTGTTTCGTCGTGAAGGAATGGTGTTATTTCTTCTTTCTTCGATTCTAGATAAGTTAAACTACTGCTGTAACGTTAGGTAACTCTAAAAACTGAAAAGATAAGAAAGTGTGTAAAATAAACAACTAAGACGGTCAAAGATACGACAGTTACACCACGCATGTTCGTGACCAGCAGCGGAAGCTCTTCTTTTGTGCATATGGGGAGCAAGCGTTTGAGAGTTCATACTGCCCCTACTGTACCGAAGTGAAATTGTTGAATTCATGACTGGAATCTACAGGCTGTAACATTTTTAAATAATAGATACATTTTTTATTATTATAATTATATATAGATATAAATGTATTTTATATATATATATATATATATATATATATATATATATATATATATATATATATATATATATATATATATATATATATATATATATATATATATATATATATATATATATAAAATTATAGTTTAACTTTTTGAATGAAATTACTGATATAAATCAACTTTTTGATGATATTCGAATTATATGACCAACACCTGTACATATCTGAAAACAAATTCTTCTATCTGCTAAAGTCAAGAAATGACGTGGCTAAGACGTGGTGAGGAGGTCAAAATAATTGGTCATCAGCTGGTCTTTAGACAACGTTGTGGGGAGGTAAGGAAGCGACCACGGCGCTGCAGTCGAGATCGCAACTTCTGTTCTTCGTTGCCACAACGTCGTGGTATAGTCTTTTGGTGACGTGACGAACCCACGACCAATACTGACGTCACTTTTGGTCGCCGTTACGTCACGTGTTTGCTGGGAGGCGGAAACTGCGAAGTTTAGCTCGAAGTTTAGAGTCGATCAAGAAGAAAAAGGGTAAGATTTATTATATTAGATCCGTTTTTTGTCAATGTGAGTATTTTTCAGGTTGCTTATTGTCTTTATGGATTGTATTACAGTTGCTGGAAGCGAGAGTGTGCTGGATGAGGTGGACGTGGAAGTCCGCGACCATTGAACTCATGTTTGACGAGGAAGACGCATTGTTGACGGGGTGTCTGGATGGATTGTGCGGCCACCGCTCTCGCAGCCTGGAGCACGCCGAACTTTACATTACATTACATTACTGCTGCACTGTACATAGTTGTGTGTTTAACAATAAAGCTCTTTCTTTGAATAAACAGCTGTGTTTTATAAATGAAGCCCTTTCTTTGAATGAACAGCTGTATGCTTATAAATGCTCTTTCTTTAAATAAACGGCACGGTCCGTATAATTTTCCCATATATTCCTTGATGGTATGAATACTTCATAGCACAATAACATTAATATAAAACAAATTATTACAACATAAATTATATATTTATTAATATTATTGGGGTTTACATTTATAATGAGCCATGGGGACCAATAATGATTGGTTTGCAGTGATCTGCCAACCAATCACGAGGGATTTTTCTTTTTTAAATGTAGTGGCTTCAGCCAATAGTGAGTGAGTAAATTCAAGTCTGGCCGTTGACTCTCTGGTTTCGCTGCTATTCATATGCAAATTAGAGGCGTCGCACCTCCGCGCGGTCTCTCAGCGGGGGGCTCTCCACCTACGTCATGGTTCGTTTACGACAATTTGTGGCACAGACGAACGCAACGTTCGCTGCCTGTAAATTGTCGAAAACTGCCGAAAATTAGGGAGATTTCCGGGAGTATACAGGCGTTTACGGGGTCGAAAATCTCACTTTTCATGCAGTGTCTCCGCGTGCCTCGCTCTCGCCGGTGAGGTTCACTCAGGAGGAACAGTGCCCCTCACCTGCAGCGGCCTGTTCAATCTCTTTTGGCGGACCTAAAGTCGGAAATGAGGAAGAGGAGGAGAGCAGCCTGTCTATCAACGCGACTGGTAGCGAATGGTCGGACTCTGTCTCGGAGCCCCCCGCTTCAACGCAGACCGCCACAAGCTCCAAGACCAGCGCGGATGCAGAGTTGATCCGCGTGCTCTCCGACGCCGTGGGAGACCTCGGGCTCGAGTGGTCTCTCCCCCAGGAGACAACGCGAAGCAGGCTGGACGAATGGTTCCTGCAGAGCCGCCGTAGTTTCGCCGCTCACAAGAACGCTCCCTTCTTCCCCGAAGTCCACGATGAGCTGACGAAGGCGTGGAAAGCCCCCTTCTCAGCTCGCGCCAAATCTTCGTTTTCCCCAGTGCTCTCCTCCGTCGACGGCGCTAAGGAAAAGGGATACGAGGGTTTTCCTCCCCTCGAAGAGGCCGTTGCTGCTCACCTCTGCCCGCCCTCCTCCAGGGGATGGCAGGCCAGGGCTCAACACCCTTCCAAACCATGTCGCTCTACCTCAGCTTTCGCCAGTCGAGCTTACGCCTCCGCTGGTCAAGCTGCGTCAGCGCTACACACGATGGCTGTCCTTCAAGTGTACCAGGCCAAACTCCTCCGCGCACTGGACGAGTCTGTGCCGGATTCTGAAACCCTGAAGGACCTGCGCAGTGCCACGGACCTCGCTCTGCGTGCGACCAAAGCCAACGCGCAGGCCATCGGAAGAACTATGGCCAACTTGACGGTGCTCAACCTCACAGAGATGAAGGACGCTGACAAAGCCTCCTTTCTGGATGCCCCCATCTCCCCCTCGGGTTTGTTCGGCCCGTCGGTGGTGGGCTTTGCTGAACGTTTCACGGAGGCTCAGAAGACATCGCACGCGATGAAACACTTCCTCCCCAAACGCTCCAGCTCCTCGTCTGGCCGACACAGAGCGCCGCCTCCTCCTCAACCGGCCAAAGCCGCACCACCGACAGCTAGGCAGCACTCGACATCCAGGCAGCGTCAGCGCTCGCGCTCTACGAGCCGCGTCAGGCAGTCTGAGTTCCGGGGACCTTGACCCAAAGCTGCGTTGGGACCCGAACCACCGAAACCGTCCTAGCCGTAAGAGGAAAGAGAAGGTGGCCAGGTCCCGCCTCGGCCGGACCCCCACCACGTTCTCTCAGTCTCCCAGTTCCCTTCAACCAGGTGACTGGCGACTCAGTTCTCGCAGCCAACGAGCCCATTATAAAGAGCGCTCGCCTGCACTCAAACGCCGTTCTCACGGCGACCCAAATAAATCTAGAAAAGAACAATTTCTATGTAAAGGTTGTGTCCACTTCACAGTATGCACCCCTACACTCGAATACCCCCCTCACAGCTCACACGCTGTCCTGTGCCACACATGTGAAGTGCGCGCCCACTATCATAAAGTGCGCGCCGCCAAGCATAAACACTATCCCCACAGTGTTACAAGCACAAAGCAACCGGGTCACTGGGTCCCTTTCTCTAAGCGTCCCGCCCCCGTTATTAATTCAGCCCCTGGCTGTACGGGCACAGGCCTGGCAGGCCATTCCCGGCATGTCAAATTGGGTGTTGAACATAATAAAACGAGGTTACTCGCTACAGTTCGCTCGCAGACCCCCGCACTTTCGCGCCGTAGTCGAGACTTCAGTAAAAGGCAACGTGAGTCACGTGCTCCGAGCCGAAGTGTTGAAACTGTTAGAAAAGGGAGCGGTCGAGACCGTGCACCCGACGCAAAGCGAGTCAGGCTTCTACAGCCGCTATTTCCTCGTCCCGAAGAAGGATGGCGGCCTCAGACCCATCCTGGATCTCAGACATCTGAACAAAGCGCTTATGACGCGCCCGTTCAAGATGCTGTCAGTGAAACAAATCCTCGCGCACATTCGCCCGGAGGACTGGTTTTTCACGGTCGACCTGAAAGATGCCTACTTTCACATTCAGATAGCACCTCGTCACAGGCCATTCTTAAGATTCGCCTTCGAGGGTCAGGCTTATCAATATACAGTCATGCCATTCGGGTTATACCTAGCGCCTCGCACTTTTACGAAGTGCATGGACGCAGCGATAGCCCCGCTGAGGCTGAAAGGCATGCGAGTACTCAACTACTTAGACGATTGGCTGGTTATAGCCCAATCAGAAGCTCAGTTGAGAATACACAAATCCTGGCTCCTCAACCATCTGGAATGTTTGGGTCTCAGGATCAATACCGCCAAGAGCTCAATGTCCCCCACCCAGACAATATCTTTTCTGGGCACAGTCTTAGACTCGATTCAGATGAGGGCGCGGCTTACGTCAGCGCGCCCTCTCTATTCGGAGTATGGCGGCGTCGTTCAAGGACGGCGTTTACGTTCCTCTCAAACGTTTCCAGAGGATGCTAGGTCGTATGGCCTCGGCATCAGCAGTGCTCAAACTGGGTCTCTTACACATGCGCCCCCTTCAGCGCTGGCTGAACGCCCGCGTCCCGGCGCGCGCATGGCGATCGGGCCAGTTTCGCATCAAAGTGAACCACAGCTGTCTCAAAGCTCTGGCTCCTTGGAAGGCGACCACCTGGTATCAGACAGGGGTTACTATGGGTACAGTTACGAAGCGGAAAGTGGTCTCGACAGATGCATCCAACCTAGGTTGGGGTGCCCTGCACGAGGGCAAGCCGATCTCTGGCCAATGGGCTTTGACAGAGAAAACACTGCACATAAACTGTCTAGAGATGAAAGCGGTCATCCTATCGCTGAAAGCTTTCCTTCCGTACATAAAGGGTCACCACGTCCTGGTCCGAATGGACAACATGTCAGTGGTATCCCTACATAAATCGCCAGGGCGGCCTGAAATCAGGCTCTCTACATTCCATGGCGAAACACCTCCTTATATGGGCAGAGCGCCACCTGAGCTCCCTGAGAGCAGCTCACGTGCCAGGTATCCTGAATCGGGGTCCGGATATGTTATCCAGAGGCGGCATTCCCCCCGGGGAATGGTCCCTTCACCCCCAATCGATCCAGCTGATTTGGAACACCTTCGGCCAGGCAAAAGTAGATCTTTTCGCATCCGAAGACAACACTCACTGCCCAATATTTTTCTCCAAGCGCAGGGATGCACTGGCCCATACCTGGCCCAGACTCCCTCTGTATGCCTTTCCCCCTATCGCGATGTTGCCACAGGCCATCAGGAAGATCAGGGAAACCGAATCCACAGTGCTCTTAATAGCCCCGTTGTGGAAGAACCAAATATGGGTCTCAGATCTGACGCTCATGTCAGACGCTCATGTCAGACGCCCCATGGCCAATCCCGCTGAGGAAAGATCTCCTCACGCAGGCGAGAGGGAAGATCTGGTGTCCCCGTCCAGAGCTGTGGGCTCTCCACGTATGGCTCATCAACAGATACCCAGGGACCTCTCCGAAAGAGTTATGACCACTATTGCCGAAGCTAGAGCCCCCGCGACTAGGCGGCTCTATGCGCGGAAATGGTCGGTTTTCTCTAACTGGTGTACAGCACGAAACCATGACGCACGCTCGTGTGGGTTAACAGTAGTGCTTGCCTTTCTTCAAGAGCTAATGGACGCGGGTCGTACCCCCTCCACGCTCAAAGTATATGTCGCCGCCATAGCAGCTTATCATGATCACATCGCGGGACGATCACTGGGGAAAAGCGACCTTATCCTACGCTTTCTTAAAGGGGCTAGAAGGTTGAACCCGCCTCGCCCCCCCCCCCCCCAGTCCCGATATGGGATCTGGTTACAGTGTTGGAAGCTATGAAGGGCTCCACCTTTGAACCACTTCAATCGGTGAGCATGAAGCACGTCTCACTTAAAACCGCTTTTCTGCTGGCACTAGCCTCAGTCAAGCGAGTGGGTGATTTGCACGCGCTCTCCACGAGCGCTTCCTGTATGGAGTTTGGGCCTAACGACACTAGAGTCGTCCTCAAACCTAAACATGGTTACGTGCCTAAAGTGCTTTCTACTCCCTTTAAGTCTCAGGTCATTTCTCTCTCGGCATTGCCCGCGTCACTACACGAGAAGGACGCGAATCTGCTCTGCCCAGTCAGAGCGCTGAGAATGTATCTAGAGCGTTCCGCCCCCTTCAGGCAGTCGGAACAGCTTTTTGTATGCTTCGGTGGCTGCACTAAAGGACATCTCGACATCTCTATGGCTTATAAGTCTAAAGACCTCATTTGCCCGATAGGCATCAAAGCCCACTCGACTAGAGGCATGGCCTCGTCATGGGCATGGTCACGCGGCATACCGCTAGAAGATATCTGTGCGGCGGCGGGCTGGGCATCTCCGTCCCATTTTATCAGATTCTATAATCTGGAAGTCCCAGCTTTACAAGCTGGTATTCTTTCCATTTAATAGGTTTGCCAACCTTTATTATCAGACTTGATTTGTCCGGTCTCCCTGTTATATATCACAGTTCTTCCACAAGCATGTGTCACCATCCTTCACCCAGTTTTTATATACATTTTACGGCTCGATTCTATCCGGCCGGTATATACATATATACACTACCCTTACTATAAGCAGTGTTAATTTCGTTGACGAATAATTTTCGTCATAATTTTCGTCAACGACCTTTTTTCACTGACGAAAACGAGACGATAACTAAATAAAAACTAGTGTTAGATGACAAAAACTATAACGAAAATCAACTGTCATTTTCGTCAACAAATAAAAACGAGACGAAAATGTTAGTGAGGGACGATTAGGGAAGAGATCCAGTCAGAACTGATGTCCGCGCACATTTGATTTGGACGTGCTGATCTAACCGCTGGAGAACACGGCGCTGTTGCGCTTTTACAGGCTCACTCAAGCATCCCCAATCCAGCGCTCCAGAGCGGCTCACAATCAATGAATAACACACATTTATGCCAGGCAATTGTTTATGAACTAATGCTGATGAATAATGACAATGTTTACTTTACGATGTTTATATAGTAATGTGTTTTAGACGGTTGTAGCATATTATCTCCTCATCTGAACTTAAATGAGCTCCTACAACTACAATAGAGGCTCAGACATTTCAAAATAAGAGTCCGGGTGTATTTCCAGCTGGTTTATAATTAAAAGTCACGCATTATATATTCGTTTTTGCTTACACAATAAACTGTATTTAGTTTCATTCCCATTTAATTCATAGTCAGGAGGAAAGACCAGTATTTAACACATATTAAATAAAGTATCAGGGTTATAATAGTTAACTAAAACCATAAAAAAAAATCTTTGTTACTTAAAATTAAATAAATGTTAACTGAAATTAAAAAAATAAATAAAAAAAGTTATTTGAATCTTTAGCTTAACATGATATAGGCTACTAACTAAAACAGAAATACAAAATTTTTCTGTTTTAGATACAAACTATATAGATGTTTTTAAAAACAAACAAAAAAGTGAATTGAGCTCTTTTGTGAATTTTTAATGTTAAAAACAAAATGATGTCAAAATGTCAGTTCAAGTGACAGCCGGTTATGTAATACTTAAATGCTTAATGTATTACAATTGAACTAAACTCATTAGATTTTTGGAGACTAACTCTACTGTAGATTTAGTCGACTAAAATCGTATGATATTTAGTCGACTAAAATCGTATGATATTTAGTCGACTAAAACTAGACTAAAACTAAAAACAATTCAGGTGACTAAAATATGACTAAAACTAAATGGCATTTTAGTCAAAAGACTATGACTAAAACTAAATCAAAATATGCTGTCAAAATTAACACTGACTATAAGGCCCGACTATGTCCGGTCATAGTTATATTTTCATAGGGCCCGATTCAATCCGGCCTATATACATATATTACTCTTTATGCCTGCTCGAGGCCCACTCGTTGGCCTTCTCGGGCCTCACTGTTACCCATCTGTGCGCCTCAGGGTTTCCTCAGGTATTTCTGTGGGGCAGTTAAGCATGCACGGCGTTTCAAATTGGGTTCCCATAACGCAATACAAGAGACCTCTCGAAAGGGAACGTACTCGGTTACTCACGTAACCTCGGTTCCCTGAGAGAGGGAACGAGTATTGCGTAACGCGCTGTGCTTATGCTTATCAGGCTATCGCTTCAGTCGATGTTTAAACCTGATTCCAATGGCGAAACACGGTCCTAATATAGCCTCAAATATGCAAATTCAGATGACCTTGTTCGGCGGGAATTCTAGCACCACCTATTGGGTTCGCTCTCTCGGCCGCCTCGCCATAGGCTCCTGCAGTTGCCGCGGCACAGCCAATCAGCGCGCAGCTCGCGCTGTTCCATCGGCTGTGCGGCTGCACTGCGTTTTACATAGACACTTTATATAATTTAATTTAATTGTAATTATTTTAAAGTTAATTATTTCTTAATTAGGCCTAACTATAATAATCCTGTCCGGGCAAAACATCCACAGAACTGCATTACAGTAAATTTTCCCAATGTATAGCCTAAGTCTATTAATATTTACAAAGATTCACAAATTATTTAATTCCGTCTGTAACAATCTCAGGGCTGGGAGTCTGACGCTCATCGAGGCCAATAAACCTACAATATTGTTGAAAACATAATTTACATTACTTGTAAGAATAATGCTGGAAAGTGATAATAACGTGCCTCTTTTGCCAACTTTCATTTATCAGTTTTATCTTGATAATATGCTATGACAGTATGCTGTAGCAGTAGGCTACTGTTATATGAATAGCCTACTCCTCATTATCATTATGTTAATAAAAGTTCTATGTTTAATATAGGCATACGAGAGATTTTGTTTTGCTGTTTTCCATTGAAGCAATTGATGCAGAATCGCTATAATTGCCATTAAAAACTGAAAGTAAAATGTTCATGGCCAATTCATTTAAAAGCGAAGGAAAGACAGCAAAATTGAGGATAGCAAATAAAGTGTGACATATAATAATGTTCATTATGTTAATTCAATTTCTAGGGAAATGTTTAATTTAAGAGATGTCAAATAGGAATAACAGTTTCATTAGCCTTATTATATTTCAAATTTGTGCTAGATGTTTGTTTTGGTCTATAGGCTACATATGGTGAAAACAAATGTAACACACACACACCGCAGCAATTTAGTATTGCATTAATAACACTGAAAATATGAAAAAAGCTACTGCGGGGCAAAGGATCGCGATCGCCTTTTGACGCGTCCATGGTGTGTTGTTGTCCCTGTGCGCCACCTAGTGGAGAGCCTATTTTGTAATTATTATAAATGACTGCATATCCTATATACTGCAAGGAATGCGTCTGCTAAATGATTTAATTTAAATGCATTAAATGTAAACAAAACATAAAAAAAAGAAGAAAAAAAAAGAGTGCAGTAGCCACTGATCTATAATAGAGAATAGCCTATCATTATATATAGCCTATATAGCCCGTCATGTGCTTTGGCTACAGATGTAGAGGCATTTACATTTTACATTTAAAAACACAATACTTTAAGCTGTTTAAGGCATTGCCAAAACTTCATAGTTTTTTTTTTTTTTTACATTATCTGTGCATTCATGTTTTTGTGAAATACCCTTTAGGTTGCACAGAAGAAAGACGATATTCTGATACAGACTGTTATTTTGGTGAACGAACTGATGATGACGTCACTGTCTCAGATTTGATTCACCAATCGGATGAAAGGGGCGTGTAATGACCGCCCATATGTGGAGAACGAGATTTGAAGTCGTGTTTCTGTTTTCTATCCGTGACCCGAAATAACGAAAATCGAGCCAAAATCTCATTCCATTTTTTTTTTTTTACAAACGAAAAAACGGGAAAACAACAGTTTTCTTGTTTCTTCGTATTTCATTTCAAATTGGAAAACAAACTATCAAAACGTACACGGACCCTGCTTGTCTGCAAACTATTGCTGTGTTCCAGGCAGGTTTTTGAGCCCGTAAGTTACGACTTCAAACCACGACTTACGACTTTGTAGCGTTCCAGGCAAAGTCACGCCAAACTGCTTGAGCGCAAGGAATTGTGGTGCTAGATGTAAACAAAACATGGCGAGCCGTACGGTGCTTATGCTCATTTACCATCATTTCTATCGCCAAAAGTGCTTACTCATTGCTTGTTTGAAGGAAACGGAGGAGAAAAAACGACGCATTAGGCAAGAGAAGCTGTTATACCTTTTATTTTACGTTCTTTGTATATTTCCATGTAGCGATATACTTTCACAATATACATCGTTTCAGACACATAACATTGTAATACATAATCGTGTGTGTATTATTTATCATTATTATATTATTATTAATTTGATTCCAACGTTATATTGTCCTAAAGTCTATTTCTCACCGTGTACGACTTCCAAAAACACAGCATCCATGGGGGCTGCCATTGTTGCTTCGCGGGCTCTGTGACGTCAGAACTCGTAACTGGGAGTACATCGATCTAGTACGAGTTCACGGGTGGGAAGTCACGGGTTTGACTGCCGTTCCAGTCCACTTTCACGGGTAGAAGGTTGGAAAAACATGAGTTACGGGTTGCCTGGAACGCGGCATATCTGTCTGATAATTTAGGCTAAACGTGGCAAACTCATCCTGGATTTATGAAGATTTTAATTCATTTCATAAAACTTGATGATGATGACCGTCGGTTTGTTATACCTTTCCGACAACGTTAAGTCGTCTAACCCGACAACCGCGACAATCTCCTTCTAGTGCCGCTGCAGGCTCAGCTCAGGTGCCAGTCGCGTGCAGCGCTGCAGCCACGGAAACAGGGTTTGCCCTCCCCCCTACTGACTTTCACTTTCGGACGGGTGCCCGAATATGGAAGTGAAGGAGGCTTTGCTATATATATATATATAATTTTTTTTTTTTTTTATCTAGGCCTACGTGAAATTCTGCATCCATTGTACGATTTTGTTATTTATTTTTTTCCATCTTGGAAGGGCAACGTGAGTCGAGAAGGGCATATGGGCAGTTGCCTGGGCAACCTGAGCAACCCCCCTGTGCACGTCCCTGCTGCTCAGTGGTGGCGTAGGTGCTGCTGTTTGAGGAATGCGGCTAAACACTTCCTTTCACTTTCATTTTTACTTTCACTTTTAAATTGCTGCAGGGGTGAGTCGAGGCGGAGGGTTATTATAGGGATAGTCATATGATATCACATAGTCACATCACACTGTATTTAGATAAGAGAGAAAAAAAAAGCAGGTGCGCAAGTTCCATTATGGATTGCTATTATTATGGCGTATTTACCAGGCGCACGCCAGGAGCGGTTCACAGCCGAGGAGACTGATGTTCTTGTAAGAGCAGTGAAAGACAGAGAAGTTGTGTTGTATGGGGATGGGAGAAACCCACCCAAAATAGCGTCGGTTAAATAAATAATTAGCCTGAATAATTTGTAAGCTAGATTTATGCCTATTTTTTCACATCTTCGTGGCACACCACAATGATTTCCGTCATCTCATGTGTTAATATTTTTTTAGTGTAACAATTTATGATTTGCAAAAATAACTGTTGCATCTGTGTAGATTACATGAGCAAAGTGTATGCGCGTTGTGCACGCTATGGTCAAGCATGCGCCCTTAAAATAGCATAATGAACAACGCGCAACGCGCCACTGACTTTAGACTAGGTTTTTTCTGGTCAGTGGCGCAATTGTTTAATGGAACAGCAAAATAGCACCAGGGATTGTTTGCGCCGGAACACGCCTCCTTTTTTGCGCTGAACCGCCCAGGGAGCGCAAGTTCATTCACTAGTTTAGCGACGTGCTTCTGTGGAGGGAAAAGCGCGCTTTGCGCGGGTGCAAAATAGGAATGACACATGCGTCGGTGTACAAAGTCAATTGCGCTGGGTGCAAGATAGGGCCCCAAGTGTTTGCTGTGGCTTAATACTGTCACTCAAATGAGCTGAATTTTATTTTTCCTTCTTTGTACGCTGACCTAAACACAGCTGATTTTCTTTAATCATTATTATTTTCTCTTCTTTGCTCTACTGTATGCTGCGTGTATAACACGGTCAGGTTCAGAGGTGTGTCAGAACATTGCTATATTGCCTTCTTTGCTGGTTTAGGTTTATTGATTTGATTGATGAAAAAACAGAGAAACTCACATGTACACACAATGTTAGCTGAATTTTCTTTTCTGATATTACACATTAATGTAAGCTGAGCATTTGTTTTGATGTTCTTGAGTATGCGGGGTGTTTAACACAGTCAGGTTCAAATGTGGGTGCAAAAAAATCCATTAAAACTCTAGCAGAGGTTTGTCAGAGCGTTGCCATTGTGCTATTGCCTTGTGGGCAAGTGAGAAATGTTAAATAAAGCAACATAGGAAAAAGATGAAAATTACTTGATTTTACTTTCAATTCCTTTTACATTCTCCAAGGTATTAACATTAACATTTTTCATAACTCCATGTAGGAATGTGGCAGTAGTAATACAATATTTAGAAAATGTACTCTTGTACTCTTGATACACAAGTACTTTTAAAATCAAGTACTTCAGTACTTTTACTTAAGTAGACATCTGACTGTAGTACTTTTACTTGTACTTGAGTAAAATTTAGCAAGGTGTATCTGTACTTTTACTCAAGTAATAAAGCTGTGTACACTGTCCGCCTCTGGTATTAATATCTGTGAGGATCTGCACTGCAGTGGGAATCACTGTTTCTCTTCATCTCATGGATCTTTTACTACATGAACACAGAGCTGAGGAAACACTGGCCTGAACACTGTACAACTGCTCTCTGATCAGACAAAAACACTGAAGAAAACACATCTGAGCTCTAGATCACTGCACTGAAGTTCACTGCTGTTTGTCTCTGAATGCACTGATAATATAAGATGATCAGTATGAGTTTAAAGCATTAAACACTGCCAAATGGATTGTTTTCTGAATCCCCTGAATTATAAACTAAATGTAAATTATATTTCCTAATGCTTTAACTATTCAGTCTCAGTGTCTCTGATCCGTCAGGTCACTGCTGTCACAATGAGTCTCGGAGTCAAATGCAAGTTCAATGTTTATTAGGAGAACAATGAGAAGTCTAGGCAAATCACACTCCACAGAATTGAGTCCACACGCGGCGTCCCACGACGTAATCCACTCTGGCGTATAACCGGAGAGAAATTCTCACTTTGAATGACTGACGAAATACTCCATGCACTGGACAGAAGACGAGGCAGCGTCTGGTAGAAAGACAGCTCGTAGAACTCAGGAACAGACTGGATCTCGCCTAAAAACGAAGCGTACCAGTCACACTGACAAAGCAGGGTAAAGTTCTCTCAAGGACAAGTTCACAATACCGCAAGCGTGTGAATTCCGGGCGAAGACAAGCCTCCGGATGCCTGCGACCGAACCTGCGAGAAACTGAAGAGAGACAGAAACCAGAACCTCCAACTGGACAGGACAGCGACTGAGACCAACCAAAAACAATGAGCACGCGACGAGAGACAGGACACTGTGCTATAAAAAGGGAAATAACTGATGAGACACAACAGGTGAACAATTAGTGAAACGAGTGGGAGGGACCAGTGAACCCGTGAGGAACCACCACCAACAGGTAAGAAATACATAAACACAAACACGATCACCCAGGAATCCTGACAGTATCCCCTCCCCCATGACCGGCACCGGACGGGCATGGAGGAGACTCACCCTGTCGCCGACGGAGATCCTCTATCAGACCAGGGTCCAGTATATCCCGGGCCGGAACCCAGCACCTCTCCTCCGGACCGTAACCCTCCCAGTCCACTAAATACTGAAAACCTCTGCCCCTGCGACGAGAATCTAGTAATCTCCTAACAGTATAGGCAGGAGCACCATCCACTAGACGAGGGGCGGGGGGTTTAGGGGCAGAGACAGGGGGATTATTCCTGGCGAAAATCACAGGTTTAACCCTGGATACATGAAAAACTGGGTGAACCCGACCAAGAATAGGAGGTAACTTAAGCTTGACCGCTACCGGACTAATGACCTTAGATATACTGTATGGCCCAATGAAACGAGGAGCCAGCTTACGAGAAGGCTCACGGAGAGGCAGATCCTTGGTGGAAAGCCATACCTTTTGTCCACACACATAACGGGGTGGAGGTCGCCGGTGACGGTCAGCCGCAGCTTTGGTTCGTCTGGAGTTTTGTAACAAGAGTGATTTAGCTTTCCTCCAAGTGCGTCTGCACCTGCGCACGAAAGCTAAAGCAGACGGAACCACTGCGTCGGGCTCCTGTGATGGGAAAAGGGGAGGTTGATATCCGACAGATAATTCGAACGGAGACAAATTAGTGGATGCGACGGGAAGAGAATTATGTGAGTACTCAACCCAAGGAAGCTGTTGGCACCAAGAATTCGGATACTTAGACGACAGACAGCGAAGCGTTCGACCGAGATCCTGATTAGCCCGTTCGCATTGCCCATTGGTCTGCGGATGATAACCAGAAGACAGGCTGGCTGTAGCACCGATCTGTCTACAAAACTCCTGCCAAAAACGAGAGATGAACTGAGGACCCCTATCTGAAACTACATCAGTCGGAATACCGTGTAACCGAAAGACGTGATCAATCAAAACCTGAGCCATCTCCTTGGCAGAAGGAAGTTTAGGTAGGGGTATAAAATGAACCGCTTTAGAAAAACGATCCACCACAGTCAATACAACAGTGTTACCATTAGATGCCGGTAAGCCGGTGACAAAATCAAGGGCTATATGAGACCAGGGGCGGGAGGGGACGGGCAAAGATTTAAGCAGACCAGCGGGAGGTTGATTAGATGCCTTATTACAAGCACAGACTGAACAGGCTAATACGAACTGTCTGACGTCCGAAGTCATAGAAGACCACCAAAAACGTTGACGGATGGCAGCCAACGTTCTCCGAATTCCTGGATGGCCGACAAACTTGGATTCGTGACCCCACCGGATGACATCGGAACGTAAACGCTCAGGAACCCATAGACGACCCGCCGGACACCCCTCCGGAACTTCCCCCTCTCGGCCGGCCTCTCTCACCCGCTGTTCGATTCCCCACACGAGGGCACCGACCACCCTCCCCTCCGGGAGAATGGTTTCGGTCCGCTCCGACCCGGGACCCTCGAACAGGCGGGAGAGAGCGTCAGGTTTAGTGTTCTTGGACCCCGGCCGGTACGAGAGGGTGAAGTTAAAACGCTCAAAGAAAAGTGCCCTAATGGTGTATTAAAAGCTGTCTTCCACTCATCGCCCTCTTTGATACGTACCAAGTGATAAGCGTTGCGCAGATCTAACTTGGTAAACACGTGTGCTCCCTGTAATAACTCGAACGCTGACGACATTAAAGGCAAGGGGTACTTATTCTTAACAGTAATGTCATTCAGCCCTCTATAATCAATGCACGGACGAAGAGACCCGTCCTTCTTTTTGACAAAGAAAAATCCAGCGCCAGCTGGAGACGAGGAGCGGCGAATGAGACCGGCATTAAGAGATTCATTAATGTACTTATCCATAGCCTCTCTCTCTGGTTTAGATAGGGAAAATATGCGACCCTTAGGCGGAGAAGTGTCTGAGAGAAGTTTGATCTCGCAATCATACGACCGGTGAGGAGGCAGGGAAGCCGCCCGGGCCCTACTGAACACCCGATACAGATCAGAGTACTCCGCCGGAACTCCAGAGAGATCAACATCAGGAACCTGAAAAGTAGAACATACAACAGGAGAAGAAGCAGGACCGAGACATGAAACATGACACGAAGACTTCCAAGATAACACAACACCGTTCTGCCAATCAACGTGAGGATTATGTTTGGTCAGCCAGTCATGCCCTAAAATGACCGGCGATTGAGACTGTTCTAATAACAAAAATTCGATCTCCTCACGATGATTGCCAGAAACGAACAAACTCACAGGGGGTGTGCGATGGGTGATAACAGCCATGTGCTGTCCCTTTAAAGTCCAGGCGGAGAGAGATGAAGAGAGAGGAATAAAAGGAATAGCCCACGATTCGGCCAAACCGGCATCCAGAAAACTTGCCTCCGCACCAGAATCCAGCAACGCCTGTGACTGAAAAGACTGTTTATAATTAATGGTTACAGGAAGTGTGGTGCAACCTACGGGAGACTTTAGTGACGACACGCCCACCGAAACTCCCGAAGTCATCGGCGGGCAGTACCCTTTTACCGGACACGCAGCGGCGATATGCCCCGCCTTACCGCAATACAAACATAACCCACGGGACAGACGACGATGTCTTTCAGTGGCGGTAAGACGGAGCTTGCCCAGTTGCATAGGTTCCTCTGTCTGGAGAGAAGGTGCAGTGAATTCGTCCGGCTCAGAGATGGCGAGATGACGAAACGACCGGCGGATGTCTCGTTGACGGTGGCGAGTCTCGACTCTTAACGCCAGGTCGATCGCCGTCTCTAGAGATGTTGGAGGATCCCGTGCAGCAATCTCGTCCTGAATGGCAGGATTAAGACCCTCGAGGAATTGAGCCCGTAGTGCAGCGTCATTCCAGCCGCTGGTGACGGCTAGTGTCTTAAACGCGATGGCATACTCCGTGACGGAAGAGGTTCGTTGCAGTAGCCTTACCAGCTCGGCAGCTGCCATATCCCCACGAAGCGACCGATCAAATAAATTCAGCATTTCCGTCTCGAGAGCCTCAAATGAAGTCGTGCACGGAGCCTTGACCTCCCATACAGCCATTCCCCACTGTCTCGCCCTTCCGGTGAGAAGTGTCAATACATATGCCACCTTTGACGTAGAAGCAGCAAAAAGTCGTGGCTGAAGGGCGAAGACAAGGGAACACTGCTGCAGGAAGGCTCGGCAGGTGTTGGGGTCGCCGTCGAAGCATGGAGGTGTCGCCGCGTGTGGCTCACGGTCTGCAGGTGCATTCTCAACAGGTGCAGAAAGGAAACGCCCACCGTCCGGGGAACTAAGCTGGTCCACCCGGGTACTGAGCTCCGTAAATTGTTCTGACAGGGCAAGGAAATCTTTGGAAGCTACACTCAACAGAGATGAATGCTGTTCAATGACCGCTGTCTGTTGATGAAGTGCGGCATACACCGAATCCGAACTCTCCGAACTCGCTGACTCCATCATTGGCGTGCTCATTCTGTCACAATGAGTCTCGGAGTCAAATGCAAGTTCAATGTTTATTAGGAGAACAATGAGAAGTCTAGGCAAGGCAAATCACACTCCACAGAATTGAGTCCACACGCGGCGTCCCACGACGTAATCCACTCTGGCGTATAACCGGAGAGAAATTCTCACTTTGAATGACTGACGAAATACTCCATGCACTGGACAGAAGACGAGGCAGCGTCTGGTAGAAAGACAGCTCGTAGAACTCAGGAACAGACTGGATCTCGCCTAAAAACGAAGCGTACCAGTCACACTGACAAAGCAGGGTAAAGTTCTCTCAAGGACAAGTTCACAATACCGCAAGCGTGTGAATTCCGGGCGAAGACAAGCCTCCGGATGCCTGCGACCGAACCTGCGAGAAACTGAAGAGAGACAGAAACCAGAACCTCCAACTGGACAGGACAGCGACTGAGACCAACCAAAAACAATGAGCACGCGACGAGAGACAGGACACTGTGCTATAAAAAGGGAAATAACTGATGAGACACAACAGGTGAACAATTAGTGAAACGAGTGGGAGGGACCAGTGAACCCGTGAGGAACCACCACCAACAGGTAAGAAATACATAAACACAAACACGATCACCCAGGAATCCTGACAACTGCAGCTGCTTGTATCTTATTGCACAGGTTTTTCTCTCTCTTGGTTTCATTTGGATTGTTTATTTACAGCTAATCAGTTTTAAAAGCAAATAACCATTATGAATAAAAAAAAGTTTTATGCCACAATTATCCACATATTTACAGCTATTTACAAAGCAAAAGAAATGCTTATAATGCTGGGTAAAGAGTGGTTCTCTTTCATCATCTCGTGTTTGAGATCCACCTATGGGAAGGACATTCGTAGCTGACCTGCAGAAGCATCCAATTGCAGTCTGACAAGACAGGCAGGAGCGCGCAGCCAATGCCCTGTAAGGCCCCACCCCTTACCTGCGGGTATATATAGCCTGCATGCGCTACTGTACATCAGTTGACATTCGCTTCTCGCGATCTCTGCACTGACATAGCTCGTCGAATTTGCACTGCTCACTTATTGTCTGCAGGAGGAAATATCTTCGGATCAGTCTCCACCAGACGTGACAGTATCTATTCTGCCAGTTTCTCTCTGTCTGCTCTTGGAGCCGCCCGCGCTCTTGCTCATCTTTCCTGTTCCACGGCTATTTCAATGTCACTTCTCACTATACAATATTATATGTGTTTAGTATCGTTTGAAATGTCTCAGTGCGAATGGTACAAAAATCTCATAAGCACAGAAATACACAAGAAGTTAATAAGAGTTTTTAGAGCTTAGAGCTATTCTACTTATGATGGTGGGTGTGGCTGTTGGAGCCATTTGGTTTCCTTTCAATCAAGCCAAATGGGAATTCGACTCAATTTAAATTCCCTTTGTTTTACATGCATTTCCATTTGAAACAGTTGATGATCTGGTCTGAGTTATTTAAAGCGATGCAGCGATGAGTTCGGGGCTGAATACTATTAACAAGGTTGGCCCGTAACACAGAAAATGCTCTGTGTTACGTAATATTCAAAAGGTCAGGATATCTTTCACTCTTTAAGCTATTTCGGAATATTTGATGTTATTATCTTTGAATTGATTATGTAATTGGCATTATACATTTACCTGACTGTTAATAAAATTGTTACATTTTGATCCTTTCTGGATTACTCTGTAATTATTAACTATTTCCAGAACGGAACGATATAATTGCAATAAAGGGTTAAAATGATTAAATGTATGGTTAACTATTAGATATAAATGACTAAAACAACCAATTGATATTCTCTTCTAAATTCGACAAATATGATAAATGGAGTCAGATAGAGAATATTATAATTCAATCCATTTTGCCCAGCTGAAACACGAACGCGCAAACAGCCTTCGAGTCGCTATCGCTACCGACCCTTGGAGTGATTTCAGCGGCTTTACAGAAGTAACTTTCATCAAAGCAAGGAAAGGCCCCGCAACAAGCCCCTGCCACAGCAGAGCAACCCACCTTCTGCTAAGCCCTGGGGGAAACCTACTCCTCCACTACGGGAAAAAACCAAACTCTACCCCCACCTACTCTAAATGCAAGCGGCCTGCCTGATGTTTGACCGATGGGGGCTGCGGGTCCACGTTCTCGAGTAAAAAGTTAATTGGTCTCTCTTCCTTTCCCAGAGCCCCTGTCCAAAAGATGGATGGTCTCTCCTGGAGGGTCCCCCCCTCCTGTGGCTGCCCAGCCCATGTGTTTAGTGGACGATGTGTGTTTCCCCCCATTTAGGGGGACTGTTGTGAGGAAAAGCGTAAAAGTAGTGTCACCACAACGCACATACTGTGTTCACTTCACTCAGTTAATAAAGGCTTCAGTCCCAGTGTTTCCCAAAACAAAACACAAAAAAAAAACACATTAAATCAAACCAATCAAATAAATTTGTTACAGAGAGATATACTCTCTCTGCAGGGAAAGCTCTTTTCTCTGCAAAGGGTGAACAGCTCTCTGAACTCATGCATACCGTCCCGAGTGTGTCAGCTTGGCGAACTGCAGCACCACCTGAATGGGTAATGCTTAGAATATTACAGGGCTATCGTCTGCAATGTGCTATGAAACACCCCTGTTTCAGCAGCGTTCCCTTTTCTCACAAAGAGGAAAGCATGGCCCATGTTCTGAAGGAGGAAATCTCCTCTCCTCTGAGCATAGGTGCAATTCAGATGGTACCCCCCCAATCTGATAAACCAGGGTTTTTATTCTCGTTATTTCCTGGTTCAAAAGAAGGATGGTTCCCTATGTCCTTTTCTGGACCTCAGGGTGTTGAACAAACATTTGAGGAAATACAATTTCAGAATGTTAACTCATGGTTCGCTCGCATGCGCCAAAAAATGGAGTGACTGGTTCACATTAGTCGATCTGAAAGATGCTTTTTTTCCACTTAAGCATTTATCCACACAGCCACACAGGAAGTTTCGATTCGAAGGAAAAGGTGCTGCAGGACACCTGCCATGTGCTCGCATACATCACATCTCAGGGTTTCAGGGTGAATGTGAACAAAAGCAATTTTACACCCAGCCAGAATGTGATCTTCCTGTGCATGGAGCTGAACTCAGGCAGTTCATCAGTGAGAGCTCGCATGAAGACTGTCGCAGTTCAGAGAGGGGGCGAAGGTGTAATATCGCACAGGTCTAAGGGTACAGGGTCTTACGGCTTCATCTATCCAGATTTTGCCACTAGGACTCCTGAAGATGAGAACGTTCATGAAATGGGTTCTCACTACATTTCATCACTACATCACTACTGATCTTTGCTGTTCTGTAACAGTGACGCACACCTGCACCGCAGCTCTGTGCCACTGGAAGAGCATGGACTTTTACTTTTGCACAATGTAGCCTTGTGCCTGTATGTTACCTCAGTCAGTGGGTGTCCTTTTTGCGTAAAAAAAAAAGGTGTGTGTGGACATACAGTAAAAGAAGTAAAAGACAGTAAAAGTGGAGTGTTGCAGGTCACATCACGTGTAGAAATGGCAAGGGGGAGAGATAATGAAGGCTGCCCGGAGTTGGAGGATGCGCCAGCTTCACACTGCATGCCCAAGCAGCGCGTATGGAGAGCGGGAGCCGCGCATACGCCCGTTGTGCATTCACACAGTGGCAGCGTTTGTCTCACGCAGCTGAACCGTGGCTTGTGTATTGCAAATACAGACAAATATTGTCCATTCTGTCACATTTTCCGGTGTTCTCCCCCGACCCCTGTCTGTCTCTGCTTTGATTTATGATGGGCAGCATATATCTGCTGCAAATGCGAACGTGTTCCCCTCTGTTCCAAACACACATGCATATAACATGATAAATGTAACATTAAAGTTAAAGGGTCATGAAACCCCAAAACACTTTTTTTGAGATGTAAACAGATATGTATAGGCTGCACATCATTGAAAACACTAAAGGTACTCATTAATGTTATTCATATGTGAAAAATAGTTATTTTTGCAGTTTTCTGAGCGATTTCTGTCTTCCGGTTTGAAAAGCTGAGTTGGAGCAACGTCACAAAAGCTGACTTTCGGCCAAGTATGGGCTGGTCGAACATGCTGACGTCGACCGTTTCGAGCGATTCTCGACATATATTCATGACATAAAGCTCATTCAATCCAATCACTGCGCTGTAGTATGCATAAAATATAATTTAGTTATTATGCATGAGTCAGTGACTTCTGTCAGGTTCGTCTTCCATTATTATTGTTGAGATATGGTGGGGAAGTTTTGGAAGCAGCGTGCGGAAAAGTCAAGGAGGAAAGTGAGGTGTTGTTTTCAGCGTGTCATGAAGGTGCTTCCTGGATTACTTTCGTGTGGGTAAAGACCGATAATCTGCGGTGGAACAGCCGAGGCGGATGGTCGCGCTGATACAAAGTAAGGGCGCTGAGCGAGCTGTAACCGGGACGCCGTCTGTGGAAGCCATTACTAAAGGTTCGGTAAAGTAAAATGAACTTGAGGAATCGCACGGCGAACCTGCAAGCATTGGCATTAATTTCTTAATTTATGTCAGGAGTGCCAAATAACCGATCTGTAATTAACAATATTTTGAATGAAATATCAACAAGAATCAAAAGCCATGTCTTCTATCACAGACATGCACTAAACTGCATAAAAAATGTGTTCGGGCTCTTAGTGAAACTGTGCATATTTGGACAAATATAGATTTATTCTAGTTACCGGGTGACAGAGCGGGTTGTCGATCGGCGCTTCAGATGCGTGGTCGAGACTATGAAACCTCAGACGGGGTTGAGTCCCTTCGCTTATACCCCGATCTAGTTTCTTTTCTGGTGAACCAGAAAAGGGGCTACTTTGGCTGATAAGCCTGGGTGACCTGAGGATTATAGTGAGGCTTCCCTGCCGAGTACACCTCCGTGGGCCCCCACTCCTCTATCGCATCGCAAGCATGTTGAGACTGTGTTCATGGGTGGTTCATGTTCTCTCATGAGAGCCTAACCACGTTGGCGCGTTGTTCATCTTGCCAAACAGTGTGCATATTTGGACAAATATAGATTTATTATCACATTTGCAAAATATTTTGTCATACAGAATAACATTTATTTTCATTTCTCACTGAATTATGCTGATATGAAGAGCTGAATGACATTCAGAGCGATCGCTGTCTGTTCTTCCTGCTGCACGCCACTTATGATCTCAGAGCTCTCTCATTCGCTGTACTCATCCATCATCTCATCTCTCTGTTGTAAACATTGCCAACGTGTGAATCAAGAACATGTCTCACTGCTGTAATTGCTGCTGTCGGTATCACCTGTGTCTGTGCATTGCTGGTTTGCAAATTAGCTAATTTTAATGCACCTAATGACACTCCCCTATTTATGCAAACCATTCTCTCTTTCCACACAATACCCATCCCACCTTTTCACAGTCGACCACGCCCATTTTTGGAACCCTTTTCAAATCGAAGGTGTGAAAAAACACAGCTGCAGCAGGGGGGTTTCATGACCCTTTAAGATATGCTTCTAGTTTTAATAATTTAAACAGGCCTTTGAAGTTTGGGCAAAAACTTCTGGCAGTGTTGTGTTTTTGTGTATTTTATAAATTGGTTATAAATTGGTTTATAAATTTTGTAAATTGGCGCTGGATGTCATATGGTGAAACACATGGATCACTTCACTACATGATTTCATGGTGAAATGTGTTATTTTTCATGTTAATCAGGTCAGTTGCTCACGCTGAATTAAAGCCACAGTGCATAGTTCTGATCAAAATTGACATGATTAACATGAAAAATGTTACGCCAGTGTGTCAGACTCGGTAGACAGTGTATAGCAGGAGACAGCCAGTTAGGAAACAACTTCTACATGATATACCAATTCTTTTAATACTGTATCCTAAATTGTGGATAATTAAGCTATATATCATATGCTGAAGTACATTTCTGGAGTGTCAATGATTAAAAAACAACAACAACAAGAACCGTACAGAACCGAAAACCGTGACCCAAAAACCGTGATACGAACCGAACTGTGGGTTTTGTGAACCGTGCCACCCCTAGTTCAGAACACATAAATTATTAAGAGCTTCTGACCATTTGGAAAGCTCGGAATTATTATCTGCCTCATCTGAAGGGACATCATGTGCTCTTACGCTGCAACAATACCACGGCAGTGACTTATTTCAACTGTCAAGGCGGCGTGCGCTCGTCGAAACTTCATGCCAAAAGTTAACAAGCTTTTGGTATGGAGCAGACGATTTACGAGCGACTCATGTTCCAGGCATTCTGAACAGAGGCGCGGATCTTCTATCGAGGGGGAACCAGCTCTTCGGAGTGGCGCAAGGGCTGCCTCGATAGACTACGTAGAGTCACGAGGGGACAGAGCTGCCCGAATGGGAGGACTGCGTACTGAATGTCCGCCCCTCGAAGCAAACCGTAGAAACGGTTCGCGTCGAGGAAGGAGACATGAAAGTAAGCGTCCTTCAGGTCGATCGCTGCAACCAATCTACCGGACGAACGCGTCCAAGGAGGCGTTCGCTACCAACATCCTGAACGGAAACCTGTGAAGGGATCGGTTCAAGACGGGCAGATCCAGGATTGGCCATAACCCACCGGTTTCCTAGGGTACAATGAAGGGCTGAGAAGCCGGACTTCACTTCGGCTGGAGGGACAGGCTCGATCACACCTTTCGCCAGTAGGGTGACAACCTCCGCACGCATGACTGGGGTATAGGCCCCATCATAGCGGGCGGCCTCCCCAGAGCGGGGAGGAGCCTGCGCGAACCAAATCGCGTAGCCGAGCCTGATGGTCTTCACAACCCAGTGGACAGTCCCGGAAGCTGAAGCCAGGCTCCCAGGAACTGACCAGCAGGATCACTCAAACCACAGACATACCCCGGGTGGGGCAGCGAGGCAGCGTGACTGGCCCAGACGTGGGAGGCGTAGCGTCCCGGTGTGGGGGCACAGTTAGCAGCTGCGTCCTGACAGAGGAGACCAGGGAAGGACGCACGTTCCACTGGGGTCTGCTCTGAGAGGAGGCTGGCGAGAGAGAGGGACGAGAGTGGCACGGCCCGGAGGCGGCGCACACTGCCATCACCGGTCTCTGGGTTCTCAGAGACAGGAACATGAGTTCTTTCCAAGCGCTGCTAGCCCGGGGGCCAGCAGCGGAAGGATTTTCCCCGGCCCTCCACCGGGGGAAGGAGAGGCCCTGCTACCATCCCCTGGAAAGAATTAGAATCCATCTCTGAGTTGTCCACCTCCAGCCTGGCGTTTAGCCAGGTGAACATTTACATTTATGCATTTAGCAGACACTTTTATCCAAAGCGACTTACAACTTGGGAGAACATGAAGCGATAGGTCATGAAGAGTCGAGAGGCGCAATAAGAGCCTGAGATCCTGAGACCGTGTACATTGCTCAGTGTAGTACAGGCTAGGGGAAGGCTGCTGTGAAGGCAGCTGCTGGGGCCGGGCGGGAGGGGGGAGGGCACCCTCGGCGGCAAGCGGACTGAGGCGACTGAGCTGGGGCAGTAGGTGTTACGGCCTCAGTCTGCTTTCGGGCGGCCGAGAACCGTTGGGCGCAGGTCTCAGCCGCGCCGCCGAAGAGGCCAGCCTGGGATATGGGCGAGTTGAGGAGGCGGGCCCGCTCAACATCCTCCACATCAACAGGTAAGGCCAGGTGTTTCTCCCGGACCACAGCAGTGGACATCGCCCGACCCAGGGAGCGTGTGGCCACCTTCACTGCCCAGGGGGGGGAACAAGTGGCGACACGCAACTCATTGAAGAGCCCTGGGTCGGCTCCACCCTTGTGCATGTGCAAAGGGGCGGCGGCCTGCCCCAAAGCTCTGCAGGACCACGCCACCGAAGTAGACGAGCCCACAGGCTTGGGGGGTGCTTAGGATAGCCACGCCACGTCAAAACCCTCTGTGGACACCATAGTACGCAACAGAGTGTTCAACAGTGGGTGACCCCAGTGTACCGTCGGCCGCGGCCCCATCGAGGGCAGAGAAGGCGGAGGAGGCCACCGAACGGTCACGGGAAGCACGGGGACTTCCAGGACCGCGTGATCTCCTCATGCATCTCGGGAGTGAAAGGCATTGGGGGCGGGGCCCAACAGCTGTTGTCAGGTGCCACCCCCACAACCAATCGCGCAACCACGAGCGCTCGCGACCGGGCGGAGTTCCACACCAGCGCGAGGCTCGCGGCTACCCGAGATAACATGGCTGTCAACTCTAGGTCAGATCAGGCAGCGCTGACACACCCAAAGGCGGAGCACAACCTAATCGTCATCCCCAAAGGACTCTAGCCCACCTTGGGATGCGGCAATCGACATCTTGCTGCTATCTGGAGTGTGAACGAAACGAACGAGGCGTCAAGAGACGGGCCGCTGTTTCAGTCCAGCACTCGAGTATCGACCGCGACTTCGCGATGGTCACGTTCCCGCAGTGGGAACATGACACATCCACAATCACTGCCCGAACGTGCTGAAGCCCAAACACGTCGAGCAGTGAATGTGCCCATAGACAGCAACGGAGATCGATCGCACCCGGAAGTGCACGGGCGAACCGTCTTGAAAAAGACGTGCCACGCGCAAGCTCTTTTTGTGAGAGGAAGCTCTGCAGAGAACGCCGGGGCGCCCAGGGACCACACACCAGCTGTCTAGCAGACCACTGCGCAGATCAGCAGGCAGGCAGTATGCGATCGCTGGAACGCGCAGTAGCACCAACGCCTCTGGAAAGCTGATCGTCTCAAAGGCTGACAAAGACTCAGTTATCTGTCACATGTCTGTCCTGTCTGGTGAAGCCCATGTGGTGTGTTGTTGTTTTGGGCTGTGCTCGTGTCTCTGTCTGATCCCTCCCCCTTGTTATCTGATTAGTGTTTGATTTCTTCCACCTGTTCCCTCCTGATTTCTTCCCCTTTATATAGTTCCCATGTGCTCATAGTCTTTGTGGTTACGTTGTATATGTTATGTCTACGTCTCCCTTCCCGGTGTTCCGCTCCCTGACTTTTTGGTTTGTTGTTCGTTTCAGTATGTTATGTTTAGTATTATGTTATGTTTTCCCCTTGTGGGTTTTGTTTTGTGTTTCTGTTTATTTTGTTAATTAAAACCTTTTCTCTGCATTTGAGTCCTCACCTCAGTTTCCTTCAGCGTAACGTAACAGTTATCAGGCTTGAAGGAGTGAAGAGATCCTCTTGGCTCCTAAGCAGAAACATAATGCGATGTTGCCAGCGTACTTCCTTATATACCCACGAGGTGGGGCGGAGTTACGCATGCAAATTCCGCATGCCCATGGCATTGGCACTGCCATTGGGCGCTGTTAAATTCTCGAAGGTAATTGGCTTCTAAGCGAAACCCCCATTCGTTAGTCACTAACGTACATTGTAGTGACTGAACGAAAGGGAACTAGAGTGGAGGCGTAATGTAAATGTAGCGTTGGCATATTCTATCCTAACTTCACCCTCACGCCCTGTCATGACAATGGCTGCGTCCGAAACCTGGAAATTGCTACCTTCGGAGGACACATTTTAAGGCAGGAAGGCACCAAGGCACGTCCGAATCTAATGTTAGAGCCACTTCCTGTCTCCCAAGAGAACTTCATCTGAATGATTTTTGAAGGCAGCATATTTGTATTCTTCACTGCCTTTGATATCCCACAATCCTGTGCTTTCCATTCTGTGACAGTTGAGCAGGAAAAAAAGATGGCGTTCGAAAGTTGTTTGCTGGTCAGTTTGTGTGTAAATGTAAGTTTCTTTACCATCATTTTCTACTTCTGATGTCATTTCTAGCGAGAAATTACTAATGTAGTAATTAAATTTGTGTTTAGTTCCCACTAAAGCTCTCTTTATTTTGCTGTAGATCATTAAACTGTTAAACTGCCGAAGAAGTCTGTCTGAAATTAGTTTTGTGAGGTGCCTTCATGCTTAAACGCTGCCTTACAAGCCATCGTCTGATAAGGCAGCAAGGCAATGAGTCAGCTGCCTAGGTTTTCGGACACAGCCAATATGACACGAGACAGCTTTTCATCTCGACAGGAAATCTCGTAACAGTTTAGTCTCGCGAGATCTCGTGGCACGACATCTCGTCACACCCCTAAAAATTATTGCATCAGTTTACCTCTAGGGACAAAAGACATGTTCATATGTTTTAGTTTAATTAATTGCTCTTTAATTATTAATGGTAAATGGTAATATGATATATGAGTTTGTTTGATTTATGAAGTATTTCATTTCTTATAACTGTATTTATCCTTCAGCCTGAGACAGATCATCTCAAACTATTATGCTGATCAGTTATTCATATTTGATCATGTTACTGTCAGGGTCCTGCCCTGTCTGCCCGGCACAGTCTTGTCTGTCTTGTCTCTGTTCAATGTTTCTTTGTTTGTCTTGTGTCTGACCACATGGCTCTGTCTTTGTTTGTGTTGGCCATGTGCTCCTCTCATCCCACCTCCTTGTTTCCCTTTACCACACCCCCTTGTTTAGGCCTTGTTTGTTTAATTGTGTTCACCTGATCCTCGTGTGCTCTTCCCTTTATATTGAGCTCCTTTCCCTCTTGTCCTTGCTGGTTCGTTGTGTGCATTTGTTTTATGCCTATGACTAGCTAAGCTTGTCCTTGTGATTAGTATTTGATCTTGTCTAGTTATAGTTAGTGATGGCCAAATGAAGCGTTTCGAAGCATTATTGCGTTCTGATACAATTGTGTCGAAAATGGTTCATTACTCGAAGCTTCATTCAGATAGAATTTGCAGCACCATCTCCTGGTGAAGTAAATGTAAAGCAACAAAGCTGTCAACCATAAAATGCAAGTAGGCTTATATGTTAACGCCCCGTTTCTTACATGTTTACCGAGGCGATCAAAGCTGAAACAGTGTTAGTGCTGTGAAACTCATTTATGTAGGTGAAATTTACAGATACTGATGAATTTCATGTGTTCACCTTGATAATAAAACATTAAGCATGATGTGCTTGTGTTACTGGTTGTACTTGTATAATGTAGCATGGTTTGGCTTCACTTTTATAAGAAATACAGCCGCCAGGTTTCAAACCTGTCAACGCTGGATTGGGCTGTCAAAGCAGTCAGATTTCAAATTGAGCCATGTGTTTATTAAGGTCTTCAATAAAACAAGATGAGAACTTAAATATTCAATTAAAAATATTAGCTTTTTTTCTCTTTTTCATCAAACCGCAGTTTTTGCAAGTTTTATCGCATACAATTGCATAAATATCCCGCATTTTCCATCGCATTTTTTAAGAAAACGTGCCGCATAATCAAGGATTTTTGCCCGCAACAATCACAAAAAAAAGCCACATTTTTCTGGAAGGACTGATTTATAGAGCTTGGTTTTATATTATTTTTCTCTTTTGCTAGCTTCAGTTATTATTTAGGTTATTTTGTTTTCTTTATTCTTAGGTGTTAGTTTATCTGTTTTCTCTCGTTGTTTGTGTCTCTGTGTTAGTGTGTGTGTCTTGTGTTTCCCCAGGTCATTGACTCTCCTGGCCTGGCTACCAGTCTGGTTCTGCAGCAAGTCACGTCACCAACTATCAAGCCTGGTTCCCTGAGCCGCTTCCTTGTCTCCATCGTTGGGCATCACATCCTTGCTGTCTCTACCCTGACCAGCCAGTTCTCCCTTTGTGTCCTGCCCCTATTGTTTGGACTTTGTTCCTGTCTCACCATTCTTGTCCTGTGTCCAATATTGTTAATAAATTTCACCCCCTGCTCATTCTGCATCTGGGTCCTCACTCTCAGTATCTTGACAGTTACAGTGTTGAACTGTGATATTCATCTGATAATTACAGTTAATGAGATTGATCAGTCACTGATGAGTAGGGTTGGGTACCGAACTCGGTACTTTTAAGGGCACCGACCGAATTACGTCGGTACAACCGAGTACCGATTCACATTAAATCAATCGGTACCTGAGAACACATATTGTGATATAGACTAGTGTCTGTGCATATTAAACCACGAAAAGACCATTTAAATACGTTCTATTTAGTCTATATGGGTTTACCTCACACACACTCTCACTCAGAATAGCGCATGACGGTCACATGTTTCCATCTCTGCCTCTCATATGAGGACATGAACACACGAACGTCATCTCCAGAGCCACTGAGTCACTTCATGAGCATTTTACCGTGTCATTTGAGAAAAATACCGTCATATCATAAACACACAGAAACTCAAATTCACGGCAACCCGTCAAAATAAAAGTTTGGCTAACTTGACAAATAAATTAGTGTTGTACAGTAGAATTTAGATACGTCTAAATGTAATAATAATAATAATACTAAAACTCTTATGTAATAATAATAAATTATCAAAACTTTATTTTTTAATTTTTAAATAAATTACAATTTTTCTTCATGTTTTAATTTTAACCATATAAATCTCAGTTGTGCAGCACTTTGTTTGACAAAAAAGTTTAATTTAATTAAAAAATTAATTAAATGAATGTCTTATGTCTTCATTTGATTACCAGAAAATACATAACACCTAATTTGTGGGAAATCTTTTCATAGAAATTAAATTAAAAAGAAAAAATTATAATATGGTTGTTTTTATGAATTAAATTAAGTACCTTGTAGCCTACTATTTACTAGTAAATATTACAATAATTGAACATCACAGACAATGGCAGACAGAGACCAGGGCAGCTCTGGCATAATGTCAATAACACTTCTATTAACGACTTAAAACTATAATAAGACACAGAACCTGATGATGTTTTCTCTTCTAAACACACAATCCTGCTTAATATCTCTGGTCCTGCACGGTTTAATGTCCTGAACTACTCGAGTATTAACTGTACATGAGCTCAAACTGATGTAGAAAACACAGAGAAGAAGAAGAAAGATGATGATCAATACTGTACCTAGAGACAAACAGGAAAAATGTGAGTAGAATCATCTAAACTTCACAACTGTCCAGAGGATCTGCAAAAACAGCAGCACACAGGCCCATCCCAGAGGATCTGGAGATCAGATCAGATTAAGAATCACTTCTCCAGCACTTTCTACACGTGTCTCATTCATATCCTGATCATGTGATTATATCCTGATCATGTGATCGACTCTGCCACGACTCCAGCATTTAATGAAGTTAATGAACTTCAGCATAAAGACACTTTGTAAAATTAACGTATATTTTCTAGATCAGTGATGTGTTGTGATTCCAAACATTATTAAAATATGATCATACCTGTTGTTTTCTCCAGTGTCATTATGTAGAGGCTGATAATCACTGCATTCATCACTAATGTGAAGATGAACGCCACAGTGCTCGTGACTGAATCTGAACCTGAGAGAGACGAGAGTGAGAGAATGAGTTCATGAGTAGACAGAACTAGAGCTGATCAGAGATTAAACTGAATAAAGACACTCGATGTGAAGATGATCAGAAAACAGAGAAACATCTGAACTCAGCTCATCACGATCCGCATCACTGAACAATCAAATTCATATTTCTGATCTATCTGCAGATCTAGCATATCAATCTGAAACATGCTAGCAATGCGGTAATACGTACTAGCAACCACATAGCAACCACCCAGAATACCCTACCAACCACATAGCAACACCCTAGCAACCACCCAGAATACCCTACCAACCACATAGCTACACCCTAGCAACCACCCAGAATACCCTACCAACCACATAGCTACACCCTAGCAATCACCCAGAATACCCTACCAACCACATACAGGGTTTCTGCAGGTGTCACCAAGTAAAATTTAAGACTCTTTAAGACCTTTTTAAGACCATTATTTTTTATTATTATTATTATTATTTTCTCCTTCTGAGGTCAAAATTACTGATTTTGTGGTGGTCATTTCCAGTTTTGTTGTTTTTTTTCATAGGATGCCACATTTACCATATTAGATGCGCAATAGTCACACATGACAATAAAACAAACTTAATGCATGAATCTTGTTTGGTACAAAAAAAGGCTGGTCCAGTTGTGTGCTATCTAGCTTTAATAACATCATCGCTAGGGTGGGAAATATGACCAAAATTTGACAAGTAAGCAATTGCGTAATATAAGTAGAAAGTTCTCAAGTAAACGGTCATTAATAAAATAAGAACTTATTAACCAATTACAATAGGACAAATAAATACAACCTAAAGATACGGATACAAACAGTGCTTTAAGTTGAAATACAGTTTTTTCCCTGTTGTTGTTGTTTTTTTAACATTAACACACAGACAGGAGCGGGTATAAGCTATATTAGTATGCTTTCACTTTAAGAACTAGAGTAATGTGCAGATCCAATACTGACAAACGTCCCGCACTTTTTTACTCAAGACATAACCGCCAATAAGAACATAGGGATATGAATGTGTGTATGATCGTTCAAGAGTAAGCCTAGAAATAGACACATTCGGTACACTCTCGCAAGCTGACAGGCGGCAAACGCGTGCACAAAATCCACAGCCATTCTGATATCGGTCTGTGTGTCTACCGAATTGAGTTTGTGGTTTACATCGCTTTTATTAACTCTTTTTAGTGCTGTTGGACTTATCATACTTTTATTTGGTCATTATGCGAGATGGCAGGTGAGAAAGATTCACCTTCGCTTTCACGATTGCGTGAACTGGAAGAATTGGAGAACTGAAACTGCGTCTGTGGTACAATCCGAAAGAGACCCGTGCCAATAACATGAAAGCTGATTGGCTGCAATATAAGATGCATGCTGGTCTCATTTGTAGTTGTAATACAGCGAACTATAGTTGGACTAGCGAAAGAAAGAACTACAACAGCCCGGAATAAACACACAGACACACACACACACACACACACACAAAAGCGCTGCGGGAGCATTTCATTGAGCATTAGAGGTAGCGTTACATGGACGTAGGATAATTTAAGACCTGTTTAAAACTATTTAAGACCTAGAACTCAATACTTCAGAGAATTTAAGACTATTTAATGCCTAAAATTTTGATTTTGAAATTTAAGACATTTAAGACTTTTTAAGACCCCGCGGGAACCCTGACATAGCAACACCCTAGCAACCACCCTAAGTACCTGAGCAACCGCATAGCAGCACCCTAGCAACCACCCAGAATACCCTAGCAACCACATAGCAACACCCTAGCAACCACCCAGAATACCCTAGCAACCACATAGCAACACCCTAGCAACCACCCAGAATACCCTAGCAACCACCCAAATGACCTTAGCAACCACATAGCAACACCCTAGAAACCACCCAGAATACCCTAGCAACTGCATAGCAAAACCCTAGCAACCACCCTAAGTACCTTAGCAACTGCATAGCAACCACTTAGAGTACCTTAGCAACTGAATAGCAACCACTTAGAGTACCTCTGTAATTATAAACCACCCGACTGCAGATCACAAACAGATTGACGCATCATAATCGCAGATCATAACTCGTGTTGGAAATGCATCCCATGGAAAACAAATAATATTGTCTTAGAAATAAAGATATAAAAACAGGAAATTAAGTAACAGATTCAGAAACTGATTACAGGAAGTGAATATGAGTTTGTTGTTCAGAGCCACTGTAACGTGTTTCTCTCATCACTGATGATCAGAAATTACTGAGATATTACAGTTTTCCCAAACGCTTACACACAAAATCTGTTCATTCACAGGATTTCTGAAACCCCTCAGAGCAAAACTACACACCAGATCTCCAAACCATCAGCTGTTGCTCAGCCTTCGACTCACAACACACAATTCTCTACCTAACACACAAACTCTAACAGGAAGTGACTGTAGTATAGGCCTTTAAATAGGTCAAAGGTCAGATTACCAGTTTTGAACAATGGATGATAACAATGAAAAGAGAGCAAGAGGAGGAGGAGGGAGAGGCAGGGGACAACAATGAGGTCAAGTTCAAAGACGAGGGTTGGAAGAGGAGGAGTTGGAGGAAGAGGACGAGGGCAAAGAAGAGAAGGAAGGAGAGCCATCTCTGATGAGATTAGGGCAACACTTGTTGATCAAGTCCTCCGATCCCCCCAACAATTCCTGGACAATATTAACGAATATACAAAAATAAATAACAAAAAAATTCCCCAAACACTTAAATAATAGCCCCTTTAAATTTAGCTAGAAACCCCAAAAGTTTCAATCACATTTGTTACACCAGAATAAGTGGTCTAAAAGTCCCTCTCCCATAGCTCTTTCCCAACAATTGAGAATACACAGAGAACTTTACAATAAACAACAAAACCGCGCCAAGTATCCTGTAACAAATCTTAGCAAATGAAGTGGTGGGCCCACTCACACACACATGTTCCAGTTTACTCACTGTACAGATTTGAACAGAAAAAACACGTTGCAGGCCTGTTTTGGTCTTAAAAAACATTGAGTGCGCTGAACGGACACTTGCAAACATTGAGAGCGTGGAAAGACTGGTCCGGATGCTCAGGTGCCGACCGCTCCGCCCAGCATACGCCCGCCGTGGCTAGCTAGCTTAAAACCCTGCCTTACTAGCGGCATCCATCAGCTATTCAACGCCTTAAGTGGCTCACATAAACATTCACGCGGCCCCCATAGCTGTTCTCCTACACAGTTAGCTTACCAGCGCTGTACAACCTTGCGTTTGCCTTTGCCATCTCTCTCTTGTGTCCCACAAAGTGTGCCAGTATGCCTCACACATCCAGCCCTGCCACCACCAGGAACAGAGAGGCCACGACAGAGGCCAAAGTTCGTGTTGAATATAGTCGTTATTTTGATTTTTTTTTTCCGCACAAAAACTATTGTCGTCGCTTTGTAAAATTATTGTAGAGCCACTGTAGTGAATTGGACTTTGTAATGACATTTTTAGTGCCTTTTATGGGTCTTCTGAGTGTAAATGTACTGAATCCCTATGGAGGGCTTGCTGAGGCCTTTCTCAGACATCAGCTTTCAACAAAAATATCTTCATTTGTGTTCCGAAGATGAACGGAGGTCTTACGGGTGTCGAACGACATGAGGGTGAGTAATTAATGACATAATTTTCATTTTTGGGTGAACTAACCCTTTAATGTGGTGTGGTCCGAAGAAAAAAAACAAAACGGCCAAACCAACTGCAAATGAACCCCCACAAGAAAGAGGTACTCAGCTCCTCCAGCCCTGCACACAGACACAAAGGTGGGAGGAGCCAAAGCCCTCTGCTTAACCTTTCACCAGCCAGTTTCCTGAAAGCCTCTGCAGCTGCAGAAGGAAAAGGATTAATTCAGACAAACCCTGAAATGGCACGTGAAGTGACACTTAAAGACCTCAAGCAAATGGACAGGCACATCCCTGCATTCACACCAAAGCTTGCAGGAGACCACAACGTCCATGCCTACCTACGAGACATTGACCTTCACCTGCAGTCTTCGGGGAGGGTGAACCACCAGGATAGACTCTATCTGCTCTGGATCACATCCAGAGCAGAGTTGCAACGCCTTCTGGCTCAGCAGCCAGGAAACCTCCACTCGACTACCAGCAGCGTGACCAGGTCAGACATGAACTTTCCTATGTTTCTACTACAGACTCAGACAAACCTGGAACGGAAGGAGGACACCAGCTTCAAGAACCTTCTCCTATGACACCAGTTAGTCACCGTGTAGGCGACACAGCCTGCCCCACGCAATACCATGCAGGTGACTTGACAAAGAAGTCCTTGACGAACACAAGGGCCCCTTCCGAAGGGGTTCTCAAAACCCCAATGACTTTGAACTTTGAAACACAGAAGCCAAAGTGGGCACCAGAAGGCACCCAGCATGGCCACAATGCAAGACACCCTCTAGCAAAGTTCCTAGTCAGTGTAGGGCATACAAATTTCCAAGTAGATGCAAACGTGTTCACAGAAACACAAAAGCCTGCATTAGTGAAAATTGTACTGTTTGAAAGGGTGAACCACTAAATTTTTCTAAATTTCTCAACTAAATATCCAAATAAATCTAATTATTCAACTAAATTAACCATATAAACTAAATTAGTCTAAGTACTGATCTAAAGCCCACACTGTCACTGTATGATAATTGAAATGAACTGATGACATCACCGTTTTCTCCAGAACGGCTTACAACACCAAAACAAATTCCGTTTATGTGTAAAAATGTACTTGGCAATAAAGCTCCTTGATTCCTTGGCTATACGGCTGAATAAAATTGTTATTTAATGTTAGGTTTAAGAAAGCATGCATGTCCCTAATAAGTTGATTGAACTCAGTTGATTTGAGTAAACTCATTCCCTCATTTTAATTGAGTAATGGAGTCTCCCAAAACTTGTATATTTCAGTTCACTTAACTTAGTGCTCACGTCGACTGTACTTAAATTAAGTTCACCAAACTTGGTGTTTCTATAATGTACTTAAACTATTAAGTTCCCTTAACTTGGCGTTAATTTTAACCCTAGAGGTCGACGGTCGCTCGATTTTTTTTCTTTCAGTGCCAAAGAGATTCCAATAAAATCTGTCGATTTTTATCATTCAGGCAAGTGCTATACATCATTATAATCTGTTAAGTTTCTACTTTTATTTGTGTAGACTCACAATAAAAACTAAATGTTGTGCTTTTTGCAACATAAAGAAAACAAACATAATGCGTGATCTGCAGCCTCTCTGTCAAATCAGTTAAATTTAAGGATCAGTACCCGATATACAAATGGCAGCCCAACACAAATCACTCATTAAAACTCTTTGTCCTCTTAAGAGTCCCTGCCTTGGTTCCAATACCGATGACAACAAACATGCGCAAAACATATGCTTGGCATAACAGTAAACGGTGAATGGCACAGAGTGTACACACGGACTATTTCAAATGAGCAGTGTAACCTTATATACATTAAGTCGACTGTATTTTACTGCGATGTCAAGTTTTTAGAACTGATAGATGTTGTGTGTGCGTGAGGCGTCCAAATGACCATGTGTGACCAACGAATGTCTCGTCTTCTCAGATCATCTGAAGAGTCTGTAATTTATTAATGCCAGTGTTTTTCTCGCTGGCGACTTACGTGCAGGTAAATGTTACTGTCAGGTTTATTTGCATACAATGAATGAAAAACATTTCTGCTGCTCTATAACAGGTTTGTGTTCTGATATTGTTTCTTGTTTATTTCTGCAGGTTATGATTTTCCAGCTGGATTGAGCTTTTTGATTTACTGTCAACAACTAACAGGCGAGAAAGTGAAGAAGTTATTCATGAATCCAGCTGAGACGCTGACATCTAGTGGACAAGAGTAAAATACGTCAGAAACACAGTTATTTACATTTGTTTTATACATTTATTTACAACACTAGAAATAAACAACAGTGTTAAGCCGTAAAAATACAAGAGACGATGGATAAAGATGACAAAGGATGATCTGAAAGCTGTGATTCAAAATGAATGTTTCTCAGCTGTATTATTATATTATTATGAGCATTAATATCTGTGAGGATCTGCACTGCTGTGGGAATCACTGTTTCTTTCATCTCATGGATCTTTTACTACATGAACACTGTACAACTGCTCTCTGATTACACAAAACACTGAAGAAAACACATCTGAGCTCTAGATCACAGATCGACTGAACTGCACTGATAATATGAGGCGATCAGCAACGTTGATCTTAAATAAATACTTATTAATTGTAGAATAATTCAAACTCCAGTGCTGCAAACATGATGATGTTATTTGTCTTTGTTCTCTCGATCTCATGAATTTATCTGAATGTAAATAAGAGTATATGAGTTATAATGCTTTTATAATGTAGATTATGTCATAATAAAGGATCTGATCTGCCATCTGAAGGTTTAAATATTCAGTTTACACAGTTGAACTTTGCTTACAGCTACAATCATGTTTTTTTTTTTTTTTTTTTATCACATACACAGTAAAAGTGTTATAACACAATAAAACACACCATGCATATGTTTACAGATATTTACAAAACCAAAAAAAAGGTACAAAACCATTTATATTAACAATGAATAACGTCACTACCGAACTCAAATTCACATGAGATTTAGATCAAACCATGTCATTTTTTTATTTGTAAAGTGCTTTTTACAATCCACATGGTTTCAATGTCTCAAAGTGTTCGGGATAAATCAGGAATATTCCCCTTCTCATGTTTGTGACTCCACTGAATCAAGGCTGAGTTTCCTCCTGATCTCCAGTGTTCAGACGCTTCATCTCTTGTGTTTCTGTTGCCTTCTGCTTCTGTGATCTCTTCTCTCATCTAGATCTCACTGCATCCTGAGATTAGAGCAAGGCACTTCTGGAGAATTGTGCAGTGTGAGGTTAAAGTCTCCTGAGGTTGCAGGTCAGTATTAAACCTCAAATCAGTGCAGCTTTATAAATGATACTCACCTGACAAGACTGAAGACACTTTTTGAACTCTGTGAGGTCAGAACAGAGAAAGAGAAAATACATTAGTGGATCTGTTGAATCTGATCATTCTCCCTTCAAACTAAATTAAATAACTCATTCACCCCGAACATTTGATCTTAATAGTGACTCTGAGTGGTTTAAGACACACTGTAAACTATTACAACCCACTTCAAGTTGAAAACATAACATGGAAAGATTCCTGATAGACAGCAGCACAAAAATGAACTGAATAGACCAGAGAGTCAACAAATACAAATATTCAACACTTAACACACACGCCACAATAATGGTGACAATAACACATACAAAGATCAGAATAACCACCATTTCACGCATGTTTTTATCACAGAACGTGCTCTACACGCGTCTCGCAGGTCATGTGATAATCTTGTGTTGGTTCAGTGTTAGTGATATTATCAAGTGCTGTTCTCTCTGTAACCGTCATTCATCTTCACTATGAGCCGCTCTCAGTGTGTGAAACTCAGACGCTTCAACTCAGCATTTCAGTCTCAATGGAGCTCTGGGGGATTTTAACCCTCTGGCGCTCTTCACGTGGTGGACAAGAGTGACCGAATTTTATTTCAATGAAATTAATTACTATAAAATACTATATTTTAGTCTGATAATGTTTTTTTATTTAATATTTTGTATTTTTAGGAAATTTTATGGTAATAAATTATTTTTACGCTGTAGTTATAATCCATTTATTCACTTGTTGAGCATAAAAAGACATTTCCAAATTAAACTCTCAATAAATCTTCAATGCTTTGGTTCAGAGACTGAAGTCTGGTCTCTTTTTAAAGACACTTGGCAGATTATTGCTGAAGAGAAAAAAGTTTTTAAAAGTGAACAAAAAAGTTACAGAATTTGACGTTTATTGTTATGAAATATGCACAAAAATACTATTTTCAATTCTTTAATGTTTACATTTTAATATATTTTAACACATTTTACTGTAAAACTGCATAAAAAAGCCATAAATCTAAACAAGAAAATGAGCTTTCAGTCAGGTGTTGTTTGTGCGCAACACCAAACGCTTGCACAAGATGAAATTTGTTCCCCATTCATTTCCAATTTTGTTTTGTGTGTGTTCACATAGCAAGTGCCAAAACCTTTACCAAGTTTTGTACCATTCCAATAAAGTAAAAATAAATAAATAAAATAAAAAATATTTGGTCAAAAATGACCGAAGAGCACTAGAGGTTCAGTGTTGTGAGAGTAAAGGGAGAAGCGATCGAACATCAGGGAGAACAACTAGTGTGTGTGAGTACTGTATTCATTTCCTCATTTGATCTGTAGTTCAGCTGTTATTTAGAACGTTGTCTGTGTGGTGTAGCTGGCTGTTTGTTTGTAGTCTCGTTTTTTAACATGCTGATCACGTGACCTTGTGCGAGCTAACGCGTTTCACTGGGCGTGGCCATAAGCCAGCGTGGTATATAGAGCGTTGATTGTTTACATTGAGTTAGAGAGAAACGATCGAACATCAGGGAGAACAACTAGTGTGTGTGAGTACTGTATCCATTTCCTCATGTGATCTGTAGTTCAGCTGTTATTTAGAACGTCGTCTGTGTGGTGTAGCTGGCTGTTTGTTTGTAGTCTTGTTTGTTAACACGCTGATCACGTGACCTTGTGCGAGCTAACGCGTTTCACTGGGAGTAGCCAGCTGTATTCAATAACGACACTTAACGTGAGTATAAATTGAGTGGTACTCCGCGGCCCTTGTGTGAAGTCCTCCTCGTGTGAAGACCGAAGAGTGTAAAGACCATTCGACTCTACTCTGTGCGACTCCACTCGAGCAAGGACACCGACAAGGCACTTTAGTCTAGCTTTTCTTCTACTTAGTCCAATTTTGTGTTTTTGCTTGTTTTCATCTGTTTATTTCTCTGACTCGTATTCACAATGTGCTTCCAAATCTCTACTATTACCACACACACCCGCAAGTCACGTTCATTACATTCTAGACGCCGTAATCCTAATAATCTGCGTAGTATACCTATTTCCTCTGCTACATTAATGTCCATTCCAATTGGTCTCTGGAATTGCCAGTCTGCTGTAAACAAAGCAGACTTTATTTCATCTATTTCTACTCATTCACATCTCAGTCTCATGGCTCTAACAGAAACCTGGATCAAACCAGACGACACTGCCACTCCTGCAGCTCTCTCGAATAATTTCACTCTTTCACACACCCCTCGCCCGATTGGGAGGGGTGGAGGTACTGGTCTGCTCATCTCAAATGATTGGAAATTTGAGCCCATTCCTTCTCTATCTGCCAACTGCTCATTTGAATCACACTCAATCACTATCACTCACCCTGCTGAAATACATGTTGTAGTTATTTACCGCCCTCCAGGTCAACTGGGTAACTTCTTGGAGGAATTGGATATTTTACTCTCTCATTTCCCCGAGGATGGCACTCCTCTGGTACTGCTCGGTGACTTCAACATCCACCTTGATAAACCCCGGGCTGCAGACTTCACCACTCTTCTGACCTCATTTGACCTTAAGCGAGTATGTACTACAGCTACTCACAAATCAGGTAACCATTTAGACCTTATCTACACACGCTACTGCTCCACAGACGACACTTTAGTTACTCCATTGCACACCTCAGATCACTTTCTCACCACTCTTAACCTCCGACTGACTCCTGACACAACACCCACTCCTCCCCAGATCACCTTTCGGCGTAATCTACGCTCACTCTCTCCCTCCCGTCTATCCCCTATGGTTTCCTCCTCACTCCCTCCACCTGCTCAGTTCTCAGCACTGGACACTAACAGTGCTACTGACACTCTTTGCTCCACTCTAACATCTTGCTTAGACAACTTCTGTCCCGTTTCATTCAGGCCAGCCCGCACCACCCCCTCTGCCCCTTGGCTGTCTGATGTTCTCCGCGAACATCGCTCTGGACTCCGGGCGGCAGAGAGGAAGTGGCGCAAAACTAAAAACACTACTGACCAGACCCTGTATCAGTCTCTCCTCGCTTCCTTCTCTGCTAATGTCTCCACTGCTAAAACTACATACTACCACAACAAAATCAACAACTGCTCTGACTCTCGTGCACTCTTCAGAACGTTCTCTTTGCTCCTTTGTCCTCCTCCCCCCCCTCCTTCATCAACTCTTACAGCTGATGACTTTGCATCATTTTTCACAAACAAAACCTCCTCCATCAGCAGCCAATTCTCCACACCACAAACCGACGTGCACATCTCAACAACCATCACACATACGCTCCCCTCCTTCTCTCTGCTCTCTGAAGTAGATATCTCCAAACTCATCCTTTCCAACCACCCCACTACCTGTCCACTTGACCCTATCCCCTCTCACCTCCTTCAGGCCATTTCTTCTTCTGTTACTCCTGCACTCACTCACATTGTCAACACCTCTCTTCACACCGGGACCTTCCCCACAGCATTTAAGCAGGCTCGGGTAACCCCACTGCTTAAGAAGCCCTCTCTGAACCCAGCACTTTTAGAAAACTACAGACTGGTATCCCTTCTGCCTTTCATTGCAAAGACACTTGAGAAAGTTGTGTTTAACCAGCTCTCTACGTTTCTTGAACAGAACAACCTCCTGGACATCACCCAATCCGGCTTCAAAAGTGGCCACTCAACTGAGACTGCCCTGCTCTCGGTTACGGAGGCACTGAGACAGGCAAGAGCGGCTTCCAAATCCACAGTACTTATCTTACTGGATTTGTCTGCTGCTTTTGACACAGTTAACCACCAGATCCTCCTTTCAACTCTCACGAAGATGGGCATCTCAGGAACTGCTCTCCAGTGGCTCAAGTCTTACCTCTCAGTTAGGTCCTTCAGGGTGTCATGGAGAGGTGAAGTGTCTAAGTCACATCATCTAGCCACTGGAGTTCAACAGGGCTCAGTGATTGGACCATTCCTCTTCTCCATCTACATGTCATCACTGAGATCTGTCATTCAGAAACATGACGTTTCCTATCACTGCTATGCCGACGACACTCAACTCTACTTCTCATTTCAACCAGATGATCCCACGGTTGGTGTTCGTATCGCTGCCTGCCTAACAGACATTTCTGCCTGGATGAAGGAACATCACCTGCAACTCAACCTTGCAAAGACAGAACTGCTTGTGGTCTCAGCCCAGCACTTCATCATAATCTCTCCATTCAGCTAGGATCATCAACCATAACTCCGTCCAGGACAGCCAGGAACCTTGGAGTTGTGATTGATGATCAGCTAAAATTCACTGACCACATTACTGCAACAACCCGGTCCTGCAGATTTTCATTATACAACATTAGGAAGATTAGACCCTTCCTATCAGAGCAGGCCACACAACTCCTGGTCCAAGCTCTTGTTCTCTCCAGACTGGACTACTGTAATGCTCTTCTGTAATGCTCTTCCGGCATGCACTATCAAACCCTTGCAACTGATCCAGAACGCAGCGTCGAGAGTGATCTTCAATGAACCGAAGAGAGCGCACGTCACGCCTCTCTTCATCAGTCTCCACTGGCTGCCAATAGCCGCTTGCATCAAATTCAAGACACTGGTACTTGCCTTCAAAGCAACCACTGGCTCTGCACCAATATACCTAAACTCGCTTGTTCAGACTTACACACCCTCCAGGAGCTTACGTTCTGCCAGTGAACGACGCCTTGTGGTGCTATACCAGAGAGGCATGAAATTGCTCTCACGGACCTTTTCCTGGACCGCCCCCACCTGGTGGAATGACCTGCCTATCTCAATTCGAGCAGCCGAGTCTGTAGCCATTTTCAAAAAACAGCTAAAGACATGTCTCTTCCAGCAGCATCTGACCAATCAAGAATAGCACTTAACATTCTATTCATTTTTATGTCTGTCTAATTTATTAAAAAAAATAAAAAAAATAAAAAACTGTCCTGTGTGTTCTGTGTTAGATTAACTGAGACTTGTTACAGCACTTCTAGTTGCTTCTATTGCTCTCATTTGTAAGTCGCTTTGGATAAAAGCGTCTGCTAAATGACTAAATGTAAATGTAAAAATATAAATGTAAAGGGCGGATCATTATTAGATTATTAGGAGTCTGAGATGAACCAATGAGGAGTGTGTGTGAGTCTCTCAGTGAATAAACACACTCACTGTCAATCAAACAGCAGCTTTACAGCAGATGAACACACACACAGACACACACGCCACAATCTGTGTGTTAAACCAGTCAATCCGACTAAAGGATCATTTATCTGATGACAGATGATTGTGAGACGAGAGAACATGAAGATCTGCTCGTGTGATGTAAATGTGATCTAATGGACAATTCTGCTTTATACTCACGTGATTTAAATAATCCTGAAATCAGCAGAGAGACGACAAAGAAACATTCAACCGGAAAGATTATGAATCTCAGATCTCCAACCGTACGATCACCATTCACTGAAACATATGAGAATATGATCATCTCTGTTTGGAGAAATGAAATCGATGTATATTTGTTTAATTGCTCGAGGGGATTTCTGCCTCAACGTGACACACTTCAGTATTTCAGGCACTCAGGATTAAAATGATCTTATTAATACATGCTTAAATATATATTTACCATCAACTTTATGCAGTAAATGTCTGTGTTTACCTGTTTTCAGTGTCAGTTCTGTTATCAGAGCAGTGGAGGTCAGGAAAACAACAACAGCTGATCCAAACACATACACGAGGACATAACGGTGGAAACCTGTAAAGTTTAAATATTTCATATGAAGATCAGACACACTCAGAGTTATTGCTTCAGTTTATCTTTAGGGACAGAAACATGCTCATATGGTTTAGTTTAATTAATTACTATTTCATTATTAGAAAAATATTATTAGAGAAAACGATAGAAAACCACTAGAGATACACAGAAAAACATTTAAAATGACTTATGAAGTATTTAATATCTTATGACTGTATTTATCCTTCAGTCTGAGACGATCATCTTAAACTATTGTGCTGATCAGTTATTCATATTTGATCATGTTACAGAGTTGAGCTCTGATATTAATCTGATATTTACTGTTAATGAATGAGATCGATCAGTCACTGATGAGTCTCTGCGTCTGTCAGCGTTTCCATCAGAAATCAGATTCATAACAACTAAAACTATAATAAGACACAGAGCCTGATGATGTTTTCTCTTCTAAACACACAATCCTGCTTAATATCTCTGGTCCTGCACGGTTTAATGTCCTGAACTACTCGAGTATTAACTGTACATGAGCTCAAACTGATGTAGAAAACACAGAGAAGAAGAAGAAGAAAGATTATGATCAATAGTGTACCTCGAGACAAACGGAAATAAATGGAAGAAACATCTGTAAACTTCACAAGTGTCCAGAGGATCTGCAGGAACAGCAGCACACAGGCCCATCCCAGAGGATCTGGAGATCAGATAAAGCATCACTTTCTCCAGCACTTTCTACACGTGTCTCATTCATATCCTGATCATGTGATCAACCGTTATATATTCTGATCATGTGATCAACATTTATATATCCTGATCATGTGATCGACTTTATGTGAAAGACACTTTGTAAAATGAACGTATATTTTCTAGATCAGGGATGTGTTGTGATTCCAAACATTATTAAAATTTGATCATACCTGTTGTTTTCTCCAGTGTCATTATGTAGAGGCCGATAATCACTGCATTCATCACTAATGTCAAGATGAACACCACAGTTCTCGTGACTGAATCTGACCCTGAGAGAGACGAGAGTGAGAGAATGAGTTCATGAGTAGACAGAACTAGAGCTGATCAGAGATTAAACTGAATAAAGACACTCGATGTGAAGATGATCAGAAAACAGAGAAACATCTGAACTCAGATCATCACAATCCGCATCACTGAACAATCAAATTCATATTTCTGATTGTCAGAGGTGGTAAGTAACGAAGTAAAAATACTTCGTTACTTTACTTAAGTATTTTTTTCTGGGATCTGTACTTTACTTGAGTATATTTTTTTTGCATTTACTTTCACTTTTACTCCACTACAATATTAAAGAAAAAGTTTACTTTTAACTCCGATACATTTCCCTATGCCCGCTCCAATTATTTATTACACTTGCTTCCCAAACCAATGAAAAACGTGGTTTTTGTTTGAATAAAAAGAACGCGGAGGCGCCGCGACTCCCGCGAGCTCTTTGCCAGCATACGCTCACAATCGAGTCAGTTAACCATTGCGAAGATGGCCGCAGAAACCACAGGTGAAGGGGCAGCTCTCGCTGCCAGCAATGATCCAGAGATTCCCGACAGAGATCATCCATGGCCATATCTCAAGGATATGTTTGAATTCATTGAAGTCAAGGGAGATTCCTATCGGCTGAAATGTCTTCTTTGCCTGCCACGGGTGAATGCAATATCAGCTTTCAAGAATTCACCCTCAAATCTGAAGAAACATATTGAGGTGAGCTGAGGTTAATGTTGTTACTATTGTTAGCCAAGTGATTTCATATTGAAATGTCAAACGTGGCTTGTAAACAGCTAGTTAACGTTAGTCAAGTTAGCTAACGCATATTGATAGCTAACGGTGTCTGTAACACACTAATATGCATTAATTCATGCTTAACTAATGCTCAGATCATGAGTTAATGTATGACTAAATCATTTATTAATGATCACTGCATCAGCAACTAATGAACATTCTATATGATTAATAGATTAAGTGATATATGAATTGATATTAATTAAATGTGTCATGTATTAATTCTCTAATAACATGCTCCAAAACAACTGTTCTCTTTGATTATTGATATTTACAGTCAATTTGAATATTTACTTTTTACTTTCGGTACTTGAGTACATTTTAAATCGGATACTTTTGTACTTTTACTCAAGTGATTTTTGAATGGAGGACTTTCTACTTTTACTGGAGTCATTTTTTATTTAGGTATATATACTTTTACTTGAGTATAACTTTTGAGTACTTTTACCACCCCTGCTGATTGTGGTGAGGTGGGCGTGGTTTTCGCGAGGTCTGCGGGCGGAGAGAAGGAAAGGATCCGAGCGGTGAGTAAGCGGCTTGAGCGCTGATTAAAAACACCTGTCTCTGATTACAGTAATTGGTGTGGAGAGAGCTATAAAGCCGGTGCGAGAGAGAGATGGAGAGAGAGAGGGACTGGGACACGACTGCTGCCGCATCAACGTGCTGTGACAAGAACACTTGACTGTTGTGAGAAGTTTTGAGAGACTGTTGCGGACTTGAGTCCTGTGCGCGCCCACGAGCGCTGTTTTGTTTGAAAATACTGAGTGTAAATAAAGAGCACGTGTCCCAGTCACGCCGACCCCTGTCTTCTTCCTTCCTTACACTACATCGAACCTTCATCACACTGGTGCCGAAACCCGGGAAGGGAGAAGAACGCCGCCGCCATGGAAACCCCGTCAGGAACGCCATTTGCGGAGATCATCCAGTCGCTGGCTGGTCTTCACCAGGAACAACATCTCCAGCTACTGGCCATGAGGGAGGAGCAAGATAAGAAGTTTGAGTTGCTCCTCCAGGCCCAGTTTGAAGACCGCCAGCTGTTCCGGAGTTGGATAGACCGGGAGGGTAAGGCCACAACCCCCCCCCCCCCCCCCCCCGCCCCGCACCATCTGACTCGGCAGCTTCCGTCCCGCTGTCGAAGATGGGTCCCCAGGACGACCCCGAAGCATTCCTGGACCTCTTCGAGAAGTCTGCCGAGGTCCGGAGGTGGCCCACCACGGACTGGCCAATGCTACTTCTGCTACTTCCCTTGCTGTCCGGAGAGGCACAGGTAGCCGCCCACCAACTGCCAGTCCAGAACCTCCTGGTCTATCAGGACCTGAAGAGGGCCATCTTACAGCGGGTCGGCCGGACCCCAGAACAACATCGACAGAGGTTCAGGACCCTGGGCCTCGAAGAGTCCGGCCGGCCCTTCGTCTTTGGCCAACAGCTCCGGGACTCCTGCCGCAAATGGCTGATGGCCGATGGGAGTGACGTCGAGGGAATAATCGATCGCGTGGTGCTGGAACAGTTCGTCAGCCGACTGCCAAAAACAACTGGCCAGTGGGTCCAGTGCCACCACCCGACGTCGCTAGCCCAGGCCATCCAACTGGCGGAGGACCAACTGGTGGCGTGCCCGGGGGTCGGCGAACTCTTACCATCTGCCTCTCTCTCCTCTTTCTATCTCCCTTTTGTCTCCTCCTCTGTCCCTAAACCTGTCCCTTTACCCAGGTCGCGAGGGGGCCCCGCCCCAAAACCGGCGCCCAGGTGGAGGACGGGATCCCCACCGGCTCACTCGCGGCTGCCTCTTCCCCTCCGCTCTCTCCACGCCAATTGCTCGAGCCGCTTCCTGTCACCAGGGTGGCGGTGAGGTCTGGGCCGGCTTGTTGGCGCTGTGGGGACCCCGGACACTTTGTGGATTGCTGTCCGGTAATGGAGGTGGGGACACTGATCCGGGTCCCCGATGAGCCGCAAGCCGCCACCCCGATCAGGCCGGCCTGTACCAAATACCAGTGAGTATTAAGGGGGGTTCATATCATGCGCTGGTGGATTCAGGTTGTAACCAGACCTCCATCCACCAGAGTTTGATTCAACCCCGGGCATTGGTTAACAGCTGCGTGGTTAAGGTACGGTGTGTGCATGAGGAGGTGGTGAATTATCCGCTGCTGCCTGTTCAGATTCATTTTAGGGGACAAAAGCATAGCGTTGACGTTGCAGTTAACCCGCACCTCCGGCACCCGATTATCTTGGGAACCAATTGGCCGGCATTTAATAAACTGTTATTTATGTGCGGGTGCCTCTTGGGGAAAGAGAGACCGAGGCAGGACCGCGGTGGTTCAGCTCGGGGAAGTTCAGCCGGGACCTCGGGAACCTGATTCGGGGGAAACGAGCGCTCTACAGAGAACTATTCTCTCTGAGCGCGATGACTTTCCCCTGGAACAGTCCCGCGATGAAACGCTCAAACATGCGTTCGATCAGGTCCGCTCCATCGACGGTCGACTTCTCCGACCTGACCAGCCGCTCTCCTACCCGTATTTTACGGTCATCAAAGATAGGTTGTATCGGGTAACCCAGGATGCCCAGTCGAAACAAGATACAACCCAGTTGTTAGTTCCAAAGAGCCGTCGGGAAATGCTTTTCCAGGCGGCTCATTCTAATCCAATGGCCGGACATTTAGGTCAGACAGCGACACTAAACCGTCTCATGGCCCGTTTCTTTTGGCCGGGCATTCACGAGAACGTGCGCAGGTGGTGTGCGTCGTGTCGTGAATGTCAGTTGGTGAATCCACCGGCCACCCCAAAAGCACCATTGTGCCCCCTTCCTTTAATGCAGGTCCCCTTCGAAAGAATTGGTATGGACCTCATCGGGCCATTAGAACGGTCTGCACGTGGGCACCGCTTTGCGTTGGTCCTTGTGGATTACGCAACACGGTACCCTGAAGCAGTGCCATTGCGTAATATTTCCGCTAAGAGCGTCGCAGCGGCACTGTTTCAGTTAATCTCCCGGGTGGGAATCCCGAAAGAGATTCTCACTGATCAGGGCACGGCGTTTATGTCACGGACAATTCGCGAACTATACGAGTTATTGGGCATTAAATTGATCCGCACGAGCGTCTATCACCCACAAACGGACGGTCTTGTGGAACAATTTAATCGCACGTTGAAAACCATGATTCGGAAGTTAGTGCGGGAAGACGCCAAAAATTGGGACAAGTGGCTAGAACCTCTGTTGTTTGCAGTACGGGAGGTCCCCCAAGCCTCCACAGGGTTTTCCCCCTTCGAGCTCCTCTATGGACGCCAGCCCCGTGGGGTTGGAAAATTCAGTATGTCCTGGAGCTGCGAACAAATCTCCACACTTTGGGGCGGCTGTCAATGGAGAATTTGTTGTAGGCTCAGGACAGGCAACGTGCGCAGTACAATAGGGGCTCTAGATTACGTCAATTTGCACCGGGAGATAAAGTACTTGTATTACTCCCCACGTCTAACTCTAAATTACTCGAAGTGGCAAGGACCCTTTGAGGTCACACGGCGAGTTGGCGATCTCAATTATGAGGTTCTTCGTACGGATAGGGACGGGGCACGTCAGATTTATCACCTCAACCTTCTAAAAAAATGGTCTGAGGTGGAGTCGGTGTTGCTGGCGACGGTAGTGAGCGGGGAGGAGGATCTCGGACCGGAGGCACTCCCAAAGCCCAAATCCGCTGCCCTGGCCCTTGGTGGAGATCACCTCTCACCCTCGCAGCTCACCGACTTGAAAAGGTTGCAGGCAGATTTTGCCGTCGTGTTCTCGCCCCTTCCCGGTCGAACGAATCTCATCCATCACCATGTTGAGACGGAACCGGGTGTGGTCGTTCGTAGCCGCCCGTATCGCTTACCCGAACATAAAAAAAAGATAGTTCAGAGCGAATTGGAGGCAATGTTAGACATGGGGGTAATAGAAGAATCCAACAGTGACTGGGCGAGCCCGATCGTTTTGGTTCCAAAGCCTGTCGGCTCCGTTCGTTTCTGCGTGGATTATAGAAAAGTCAATGCGTGTCTAAATTCGACGCTTATCCAATGCCCAGGGTTGACGAGTTGCTTGACCGGCTTGGTGCTGCTCGCTTTTATTCGACACTGGACTTAACCAAGGGATATTGGCAGATCCCCTTATCTCCTTTATCCAAAGAAAAGACAGCTTTCACCACGCCGTTCGGGTTACACCAATTTGTCACCCTTCCTTTCGGCTTGTTCGGGGCTCCAGCAACCTTTCAGTGTCTGATGGACAGAATTCTCCGGCCGCACGCTGCATATGCCGCTGCCTACCTGGATGATATTATCATCTACAGAGGGGATTGGCAGCGTCATATGCAGCATTTGCGGGCTGTCCTGAAGTCGCTGAGGAGGGCTGGGCTCACGGCCAACCCAAAGAAGTGTGCGATTGGGCGGGTGGAAGTAAGGTATCTGGGCTTCCACTTGGGTCACGGGCAGGTGCGTCCCCAAATTGATAAGATGGCAGCGATTGCGACCTGTCCGAGACCCAAGACCAAAAAGGAAGTTAGACAGTTCCTGGGGCTGGCGGGATATTACAGTTTAACTTTGGTATTGTTATTCTAATTTGGCTCGGTACGGTGACTCTTTGACCAAATTCTGTGATTAAAATATTTTTGTTTGTTTTCTTCTCTTCTAAATCGTACTAGGTTGAGACCGTTGTACCTTTCTTCATGACGTGGTGACATCATTTGTGGTAAAAATGAGGTGACCCCTTAATCATGGAGCTCTCTAGCTCACATTCGTTTAAAGGTGGCCTGCCGATATTAGGCGTGGTGCATCAATCCCTATATCGTGACCTTGACCCTTATGGGGTAGACAGGTATTTTACCTAATGAAAGAAGAAGGAGAGGGAAGGAAGAGGTGAAACAAAACAAAGCGGTTGCGTGTTTCTAGGTCTCGTCTACAACTACTCGTGCAGCTAAGGTGTCGGGTAATCTATCTAAATGAGAGGTGTTCTACTTGTTGGGTAGATTGTGCAATGTTTCCTATGATGAGTGTAGCCGGGTCCATGCTAAGCTAGTTTCTGATGCTAGTTTCTTCCTATGAGAAGAACATGTTTGTTGAATGTTTTCCATGGCAGATGTCGTTAACTTCTGTATATTAACGAGTATGTAAGTTATGTACTGTATGTAACAATGGATGTATGGTCAGATCTGTTCTAGTCTGTTTTGGTCCCCCCTTTTCTGGAGGGCGTGTCAATCAGAATCTGACTCGTCCCATTTCCTGTCCTCTTCATTGCTTTCGAGGAATTCTCTCACTAGCTGCATGACTTCTTGTGAATCGCTGCTTTGCGTGTGCCAGTGGTCGTTTGGTTGTTTGGGTCTGGCATTGGCATGAGAGTCTTGTACTTGGGCGTACTCAGTGCTGTGCTTGACTGAGCGGTGCCGAGGTAGGTTTTGTCGTCGCTTACCCACGTTAGATGCTCTGGAATGTGTGGGACGATGATGGCCTTTGGCATCTTTAGGGTTTCTTGAGAAGCGAGGCTGGTCCCATGGCTTTTCCCAGCGGTTGGTGTGGTAGCTGTCATGGGAGTCACGTTCTCTGTGCTCTTCATGATGGACTGTAGCGTAGTCATGCCACTGGGTGTCGTCCAGTGCAAGGCTTGGGTCTTGGCTGACGGAGTTTGACACTGCGGATGTTTTCAAACCTTTCTTTGAGGCCATCTTTTGTTTGATGTAGGCCTTGTGTGTCAGGTCACGCAGCTGTTGGGTTGTCATCGTGTATGGGCAGGCCATGATGCCTAGATGACGACTCACTCCAGGGTGCAGGTTTCTCAGGAAGAGGATTTTGAAGTTCACGTCCTCTTCAAGTTCAGGTTCGTTATATGCACCAAAGTAGGCTTGTCGGAAACGGCGGTAGTAGGCCTGGGGAATCTCTTGTCGCCCTTGTTTGGTTTCCCAGGCGATTAACGGTCCGTGTTCAGACTCTGGGCCTGTAAACTCTTGGGTCAGCGTCTCACGTAGTAGCTGGTAGTTATACTTTACGTGAACAGGTTGCCGGTCTAGAAAGCTTTGTACCTCGGGACTGGATGTGGCTCTGAGGAGGTACAACCTGTCTCGGTTCGTCACATGAGGTCTTGCCTCTAGGTAGAAGTCGATATCTCGGAGGTAGGCCTGGATGTCGTGGCCCTCCGTGGAGTTTGGGTTGAACTGGGTGATGTTCTTAGCGAGCTTGTCGAGGTTTTCACAGGTCATCTTCTGTGCAGGTTCGGAGTCTGCTTGGATGAGCTCTCTTTTGTTGGCCGGGACGAATTCTGTGGTGAGGGCCGGTGACGTTTTGGGTTGTGGCCGTTCACTTCGTCCGTTGTGTGGCAGTTCTTGGAAGGGGGACTGTGTTCTACTCAGCAGTAGTGATGCTGAGGGAGTTCTCTCCCTTCTTGGCTCTGGTCTCTGTTTGACAGCATGATTGAGTTCATATCTGACCGCGTAGAGCTCGTCGTTGGCGTCGTCTCGCTGTCGGGTCAGATGGTCCATCTCAGTGCTGTACCTTTCAAGGTGGTCTTCCAGGGCCTTGATTTTAGAGTTCTGGTCTTTAATATCAGCGTTGGCTTTCTCTAGCTGATGTTCAGCAGACTGGAGTTGGTTTACCAGATGTTTATGTGCAGTCTTTAACTCTTGTTTGTCACGTTCAGCGACTGCAAGGGCTTCTTGGAGCTTGTCAACTTGTTTCTTTGTTTCTTGCTCCGCTTCGTCGGGCACTTTGAGTTTGTCTTGAGCTTTAGCATTGAGCTGGTCTGTGCAGCGTTGAATGTGCATCAGCTCTCTCAGGAACTCAGTGGTCTGACGCTTGAAGTCATCCTGGACTTTCACTTCCAGCTTGTCTATGCGGTTTTGGGCACGTGTCAGCTCCTCTTGAAGGTGGATGACGTGCTTGTCGCGTAGTGTCAGCTGGGCTGTGAAGGCGTTGCTTAGGGAACAGGTGATCTTGGCTAGTTCCATGTGGTTGTCGTTCTGGCTTGAATCATGTGTCAGGAACCTTCTCAGAATCAGGATTATTATTAAAAATAATAACAGTTCAAGTGTCTTTGGTGTGAGGCAGTCTGTAATGCCTCTGAGACAGGCGTCCACATCTTCCCCTTGGGCAGTGGGGTTTGTCGTCTGCGACATGTTGGTACGCTGGGAGAAGAGACTGACACAGATCTGTGTGGGGTATAAGCCTATGTGTGGTGGAACAGCTAAGTGTCGTTTCAGTGATTGTACACCAATAGTGACGTGTGGTGATGACTAAGTGTTGGTCTCAGTGTAGACAGATAGGCGAGTGATGTGAAGGCTTTGTCACTCAACTAGGTAAGGGAAAGAGAGAGAAAAGAGTTATAACAAATCTCAATAGATTGAAACAATTTCTCTTTTCACTTGGAGAATTTCTCTTTTTCCTAAAAACAAAATTCTATCAATGGAAAGCTGTTTCCAAATCGTGATGCGAGGACTATGTCACTCAGCTTAGTAAGGGAGAAAGAGAGAAAAGGTTAAAAACCTATTTCAATTGAAAGAAACAAAAATACTTTCACTGGGAGAAATATTTTTTTTTTTTCAATAAAATACTTCCTATCACTGAAAATCTGTTTTTCAAAACGGAAACAATATTATTGTTTATGTTACAGATGAAAACAATACAATAATAATGCTGATACCTTTTTCTAGTCTGACAGGATTGACACCACACACCTTACAGGCGGACCGCTTACGCAGGGATGCGTTGAAGGCGACGGTGGCTCAACAGTTGTCTCTGTTAAATGAACTTGGATATGTCAAAATTTTAAATTGCGTTTACAAATGCAGGGAAAGTATGGAGAACGAAGGAGGGTTTGATTACCAATCAAATGCCTACTGGTTTGTTTCTCTGGGAAGGGTTATCGTTCTCTTTCTTTTAGAAATGATCAATGGTTCTTCCAGGCTTGTTCCCTATAAATATGAAGAATAAGATGGAATAGAGCAGGACAGAACAGGGCAGACGTGAGGAGAAGGGAGGAAAGGAAGGAGATCCGGCCCCGCAAATGGCTCTGAAGCCTTTGTCTGACTACGAGTATAAAATTAATAGTTGATGGTCAACTAATCACACAAAATAAAAATTTAGCAAAAGAGGATTGTCTCGATTTTGTCTTGATTTATTTTGAAACTCGTAGGAATCTGGCACTGTCTTCTATTGAGGCTCAGGTGTGTTGCCTCCAAGCTAGGCTACAATGAGAAAAAGAAAAGTTAAATAAAGAGATAAATGAGTAAATAAAATAGAGTGGCTAAGTGAATAGCTACAATAGGAATAGAGGATAAAGGAGGGTCTAACGCAATAAAATAATGAACAAGTGTGAGTCCAAAAGGTTTGGTAATAGGTATCAATTTAGTGGTTCACTTGAACTTCTAAGGTTCCAGACTTTATACCTAAAGTAATTGCATCTCAATGAGAAATTTAGAAATTCTGAAAATGAGTCAATTCCAGAATATTTAGAATAACTTTAAAATCATTTTACATGACTTTGAGGAATGGCTCTTGAATTTGTTTATTAAATTCAAACTTAACAATTAATAATTGCAAACCATTATCTTTCCTTTTCAAGTAAAATGTAGTTAAAGTAACTAATAATTGTGAACCAATATTTTCCCTTAAAGTAGAGTATAACGTAATGTATTAGAAAGATAAGAGAAAGTAAGAAAGACCAACAGGTGTACATAAAGTTGAGGTGTTTAAATGGTTAAATCACTTTAAAGTGACTCAAACCGACACTGTATTTACACGTATGTTAATACGGTTGATACCTGAAACTAATGCTAAAGCTTTAGCATTTAGGCTTCAATGTAAACAACTGCTTTGATTAGCTTAGCCAGTAGCTACCGTAAGGTTTGTTTACGATATGGCTTCGACGTACTGCGCATGCGCTGAGTTTATCCGGAAGCGCTGGTTGACTTCCGTGCCGCAGTCGTGACTATGGCGACAAACAAACGCTAGCGGCAAACATGTGAATTGCAGACAGTATACAGTTAGAAAAGTCGGCGCTTTTCACCGTTTAAGTTACACATAAGTTTAGCACGTGCAATCGAGTGTATCACGTGAAACGTCCGCACATTTCAACAATGAAAATCAAAATAAGGAACACCACTCGCAGCTGGTTTTGCTCTGTGGGGCTTATCACTCAGTTTGTTAAGAGTGAGATTAAACTTAAGTTATAGTTCAATGTTACAGTTTTGCGCTGCAAATAGAACACTAGTGATCGCGGCGGATCTGTGTGCATATCAGACAACAGGGAAGATATAGCTTCGAGTTACAGTGGAACACGCACTGAATTAATAGCTATAAATACATACAATGCCTTAATAAATCGATCAAGGAACACGCTTGATCTGCCTGTGAATATATTTTATATATAAAACAACAGGGTTTCAGACAACTGTTGATTCTTTCAATGTCAGCTTTACTTGGGTCAAATAATTCTCCTTTAAGTCGCACTGGGACACGCAGTGCTTTACGAGATGATATATCAACCGGCAAGCTCTTAGCTGTTTAGCACAGAGAATATATAGCTTCGGATTACAGTGGAACACGCACTGAATTAATAGCTATAAATACATATAATGCCTTAATAAATCGATCAAGGAACACGCTTGATCTGACCGCGCTGTGAGGAGATTAATCCTCGCAGGGTATTTCAACTTTTATGCAGTTTTAGGTTCGTTCAGTTCTCTGGCTGACTGATACACGTATAGCTATTTAATGACACTGGAACACGCAATGACATCAATTCGGCTATAAACGAGGCATAGAAATTAAGGAACACGCTTAATTCTTACCTTATCGTATAGTGTGAGATCTCAGATCTTAAATTACTCTAATGCAGTTTTAGAGTAGAGACAGACTGGGGTTACACAGCATTCATTCAACAGGACTTTCAAATAGGCGCGCGCCCTTGCGTCACTCGAGCGCGCGCACACACACACAGAGACGCGTCTGGCGCCGCGGGTCTGATCTCTCAAGATGTAATGCAAAGATCAATTCTCGATATATATGCTTATAATTTAGGTTAAACTGCTCGCATTATTCTCCACCAAAATACTGTAGCGACAATGAGTCAGATTAAATAATAACTCAACGGGGAATTTGAATTAAAATGAAAGAGACTCGAATTACGCTATAATTTATAAATAATTCAGAATTAATGTTTACACCTTAACTTATTCGTCCACCGATATGTGAGAACTTAAAGGGGAGTCTGTTAAAGGGAAACAGGTCTATGTAGCTCAAAGGAATGAATTAATGAATTCATAAGGAATTTTGCGAGAGTCTAATGTACAGCCGGGCAAATGAGCGTTCATTTGAACGGGCCGTAGATATCAACTCTGCAGCGGATATTAATATCCGTACAATAGTGAAACACTATTTAACAGCCAGGTAACTTAGATCGGCAGTTCAAGACATTAAATTCATAAGCACATAACACAAGAACAGTTATCTTTGACTACAAACAAAACTTTATTGATTACTCTAACACATCAAACTAATATCTAACATAAACATACGCACTCGCACATTCATACGTTGCAGAAAGAAAGAAAGTGAGGAAAGAATAAGTTTAAGAGAGAGAAATTATGAAATCCCAAGCAATATGCATCTATGACACATGACCTGAAGAAACCATTGATCAGTAATTTATCCTCCTATCGTTTCTTAGGCGGGGTTATTACATTTGATCTAATGCACCATTTCAGCTTGAAATCTAGAGATGTTACTTGCGTTTGTCACACATGTGTCGTATGACAAAGGGGGAATCCCTTTTCCTGCTGGCTGGAGAGGGTTCCCTCGGGTCTTTGATTCGCTGAAGGTCTGGTCGTGTCTTTGATCGACGTCTTGGGAAGCCAATCACGTGGCGTGTTTGGCGGCTGGATGAAATTGGAAGGCGTTGTTGAAGTTGACGCTGTTGGAAACTCGTTGAGTAACTTTGCGGCGAAACTTAGCACAAGCCGAGACTTACGGAAAGAAAATAAACTTTAAGTAAAAGAAAGGAAAGTGAGAGAAGAGCAGATGGCCTGAATTAAATCTGTTAACCCATTTTCTTTGATGGTCTGCCACGATCGTCTGATCGTCGCTTTGGCGGATTCTGGAACCGCGCTGCGAACAACTTGCGGTGAACGTCTGTGCGAACACACTTTCTCCACTCGAACCTACAGTCTTCAGCTGTGGTCTGAGGTTAAAACTCAAATTTGTCCATCCCCTGGATGGGTTCTGGCCAATTAGGATTCAGGGGTGACTGTCTCCACCCCTCCCATACAATTGGATTATCTATAGTCATTTAGTTTCCTGCTCTTAAGCGGAGAGTAAAGTTAGACCTAATTTCTTATTATGAGGACATGATCGATTCTATAAAGATTTAATTCAGCTCATCTGTTTGATTATGCACTTTCGAACACAACGGTATCAAAAACGGTGTCTTTTCATCCACTCATTCAATAGTTACATAATTGCATGAATTTGAGAGTGATATACATGCATAATAGTCACGTGTATCAGTTGTAAACACGCTAACAAACCATGTTGAAGGCTATTTGAGTGAAAGTCCAATAATTATAATCTTATACATTCTTATATGTTCATTTCCTGCTTGTAGCTTTGGAGTCTTAAACTGTGTCACTTGGAGTTCATTTAGCAGTCCTTGAAAAAGACAACTATCTGTTTGTTTCTTTGTCTTGCGATCACAACGAGTCTTTGTGAAGCTTTGGTCAAAAGTCCATAGGAAATCACGTAATTGGAATGTAGAACTGATAGCCTTAGGCTGAAAGGAGCCTCGTGACAAAATGATGATTTCCTGGGGTCTGGAGCTGAATTAGGCTTTGTGAAAGGGGATTGTTCATCTAATGAATAATTTGGAAGATTCATTCAATGTCTGCTGCATAATCGTTACAGCTGTCTTCCAGTGCCCTGGGTAAGTGCGAGTGCCCTTTCGTAAGACTAGTACGGACGAAGGACTCCCACTTATCACAGGAATACCAAGGTACACTGGGAAGCATATTCGAGGTGGAGATATGCCAAAATGCCTACCCGTAGGGAGGACTTAGAGAATACACATATGACCCGCTAAGGGCTGCATATGGAGAACTCTGAGGTACCAGCCGAAAGTGGATTTTTAACCCCAGGGTGGCAAGGGGCTTGCCAAGGGAAAGACACCTGCCCAAGGAGGCTTACGGTGGAAATACACATGTGGGGGTCGCAGGAGGGGAACCATGCACACGGGGCACCTGGCCGGACACGAGGGTCTGGGCTCGAGAGGGCAGACTTACTGGTGTCAGGATCGACAGTGCTGGAGGAGCTCAGGGTTTCCGGGAAGCTCACCTGAGGAGAATATCCAGTCTGTGGAGTGGAATGGCGAGCAAGCGAAGACACCTGAGCCTAGTCCATTACCGGCCACTAGTGGAGGCGAGTACATAGTTGGACACAGGCTCCACTCGGAGATTGCAGAATCTTGCGAATGTATTCGGTGTCACCCAGCCTGCAGCTCTGCAGATGTCTGTTAGCGAGGCGCCATGCGCCAAAGCCCAAGAGGAGGCCACGCTCCGAGTGGAGTGTGCCCTGACCCCAAGGGGGCATGGACGGCCCTGCTGCTAGTAAGCCAAAACAATGGTGTCCACTATCCAGTGAGACAGCCTTTGCTTTGAGAGAGCTCTTCCCTTCCTCTCTCCACCATAACAGGCAAAGAGCTGGTCTGAGGTCCTGAAACACTGCGTCCTGTCTACGTAAGCGTGGAGAGCGCGTACAGGACAGAGCAGTGCCAAGGCTGGGTCTGCCCCCTCCAAGGGCAGCGCTTGCAGGTTCACCACCTGGTCTCTGAACAGAGTGGTGGGCACCTTGGGCACATATCAGGGCCAGGGTCTCAGGATCACATGAGAGTTAGCCGGCCAGAACTCCAGGCACGCTTCGTCAACCAAAAATACCTGCAGGTCCCCTACCCTCTTGATGGAGGCCAATGCGGTCAGGAGCGCTGTCTTCATTGACAAGAACTTAAGATCGACTGACCGCAAAGGCTCGAAAGGAGGCCTCTGCAGAGCATCTAAGACTACTGAGAGGTCCCAAGAGGGTACGAGGGGAGAGCGAGGAGGATTCAGTCTCCTCGCTCCCCTCAGGAACCTGATGATCAGGTCGTGCTGATTTACCTTTTTGTTCTCCAAGAGGTCGTGGTGGGCACATATTGCGGCCACATATACTTTAAGGGTGGAGGGCTTTCTTGGAGGAACGAGAGCACGGACCCGATCGGGCATTTCCAGGGGTCTTCTTGGTGGGAAGAACACCAGTTGATGAAGAGGTTCCACTTCAACACATAGGCATGCCGAGTGGACTCTGCCTTAGCGGAAGTGATGGTAGCCACCACCAGAGGTGGTAGGGTACTCAAACCTACCGCTTCCCGTCCAGGAGCCACACGTGGAGGTTCCAAAGCTCGGGACGCGGGTGCCAGAGGGTGCCCCGTCTCTGAGTGAGGAGGTCCTTCCTCAGAGGGATAGGCCAGGGAGGGGCTGTCGCAAGGAGTAGGAGTTCCGAGAACCAGGTCTGGCCGTGCCAATACGGGGCGACCAACATGACCTGCTCCTTGTCCTCCCTGATCTTGCACAGAACTTGTGCGATAAGGCTCACTGGGGGGAACGCATATTTGCATGCCCTCGGTCAGGGAATAGAACAGGCTGCAATGGGAAGAGTCGTGGGAGGCAAACAGATCTACCTGTGCGTCGCCAAACTGTTCCCAAATCAGCTGGGCCGTCTGGGGATGCAGTCTCCATTCTCCAGAAAGTGGCTGAGACCGTGAAAGCTCGTCGGCTGCACGGTTCAGTTCTCCCGGGATATGGACAGCACGAAGGGACCTCAGATGCTTCTGACTCCATAGAACGAGATGGCGGGCGAGTTGAGACATACAGCGGGAGCGTAGACCGCCCTGGTGGTTGATGCACGCTACAGTGGCCATGTTGTCTGTTTTGACTAGTACATGTTGACCCTTCAGCAACGCTCGGAAGCGGTGCAGGGCGAACCGTACTGCCAGCAACTCGAGGCAATTGACATGCAGGCGGCGCTGGGGTCCTGTCCAGGAGCCCGCGGCAGCATGTCCATTGCACATGGCACCCAGCCCGTGGCAGAGGCATCTGTTGACACAACAACATGCCTGGAAACTCGTTCTAAGGGCACACCAGCCCATTGAAAATTGAGGTTCGACCACGGGGTGAGAGTCTGGAGGCAGGCCAGAATTACTAGGACCCGGAGTGTGCCAGACCGCCATGCCCATCTCGGGACTCGATCGCGAAGCCAATGCTGAAGCGGTCTCATATGAAGCAATCCGAGCGGCGTCACCGCGGCTGCAGATGCCATATGCCCCAGGAGCCTCTGAAATTGTTTCAGTGGAACCGCACTCTTGCTCTCGATTTGATGGAGGCAAGTCAGCAGAGACTGTGCGCGCTCGCTTGTAAGCTACGCGCACATGGTGACCGAGTCGATATCCATACCGAGAAAAGAGATCCTCTGCACGGGGCAGATTTTGCTCTTCTCCCAGTTGACCCGAAGGCCCAGATGGGCTAAGTGCTGGAGCATCAGATCTCTGTGTTCGCACAGCTGCTCTCATGAGTGACTCATTATGAGCCAGTTGTCGAGGTAATTCAGGATGCAAACCCCGTGCTGCCTGAGTGGCGCAAGGGCTGCCTCGACAATCTTGTGAAGACGCGAGGGGATAGAGCTAGCCAGAATGAGAGGACTGCGTCCTGATATGCCCACCCCTCGAAAGCAAACCGTAGGAACGGTCTGTGTCAAGGTAGGATGGAGACATGGAAGTAGGCGTATCCTTTAGGTCGATCGTTGCAAACCAATCGGCTGGACGAACACATTCGAAAAGGTGTTTCGCTGTCAACATCCTGAACGGAAGCCTGTGAAGGGATCGGTTCAGGACGCGCAGATCCAGAATTGGTCGTAACCCACCGGTTTTATTGGGTACAATGAAGTAAGGGCTGTAGAAGCTGGACTTCATTTTGGCTAGAGGGACAGGCTCGATCGCACCCTTCGCCAGTCGGGTGGCAATCTCCGCACGCATGACAGGGGCATTTGCCCCGAGCATAGTGCAGCGGACTCGCCGGAAGCGGGGAGGAACCTGTGCGAACTGAATCGCGTAGCCGAGCCTGATGGTCTTCGCGACCCAGCGGGACAGTCCCGGAAGCTGAAACCAGGCTCCCAGGAACTGCACCAGTGGGGTCATTTGGACCACAGATGTACCCAGGGTGGGGCAGCGAGGCAGTGTTACCGGCCCGGACGTGGGAGGCGTAGCGTCCCGGTGTGGGGGCATGGTTAACGGCTGCGTCCTGACAGAGGAGACCAGGGTAGGAAGCGCGTTCCACTGGGGTCTGCTCTGAGAGGAGGCTGGCGACCGAGAGGGACAAGATAGGCGTGGCCCGGGGGCGGCGCACACTGCCGTCACCGGTCTCTGGGGGCTCAGGGATGGGAGTGTTAGTTCTTTCTTTAACCACATTAGGGTGCTGCTGACCCGGGGGCCAGCAGCTGAACAAAAGATTCTCCCCCGGCCCTCCACCGGGGGAAGGAGTGTCCCTGCTGCCATCTCCCTGAAAGAAAAAGAGGAAACCAAGGCCGAAAACCGAAACACCGAAAGAAATTATGCCAATTATTAGTACCATTGCATTTATGGCTATGACTGTGTACTAACTTTACTAAAATCAAGGCATTGCAATTGCATAAATTAATATTGAAGTTTCAAAGAATAAATCAATTACAAATTATGCCAATATTTATTTAGCACATTGCAACAATGCACAGTATTAAATAAAATTCAACTAAAATGTTTAACTTGACCCCACTCATTTGTACATTAAATAATAATGTACAGGCCAACAGAAAGGTTTTAAAATTAAATGTTCTTATAAAAACAAAGTGCATTTAGGTCAAGTGCATTTAAATTTTTTCTCTGTAGGACTACTACAAGAAAGTGCATTCAGAACAAGTGCAACTGATTAAAGATACAACTATTTTCTCTGTAGGCCTTCAACATAATAGTGTATCAAAACAAAGACTGCTATATGTTAACTGTAGAATAGGGGCGTTACGGTACACAAAACTGATGGTTCGGTACGGGTTTGGTACAGCAGTTTTACAAAATGGCTTTTTATTTATTTTTATTGTTTTACTGAAAAAAAAAAGTATCTGTCCTTAAATGAATTAAATTATGACTAAAAGTTTATTGAAGATATTGCTGTAAACTATATAGGGAGCCCTTACTTGCACATTAATATTAAAGGTTAACAACAGAGCCCAAACTATTAGCCTAAATTCAGTTATTTATTTTTAGGTCTTGTAAGGTGGAAAATAATCAAAGATATTTGAAATGGAACAAAATCATCTGCCTTGCTGTTAACTGCCATCGTCGTGATCAATATATTGAAATTGACTCAACCCCCTCCCCCTTAACGCCATCAGAAGGGCCAGGTTGAGTTAGAAAGACAAAAGAATGACTGGCCGGCTGGCCAAATGGTTAACACCTTTGATACAATGGGGGAAGTTTTGTCTGATTGGTTACTTTCAAATGTCTCACGGTTTGGTCTGATTGGTCAGTTTTACAAGAGTCAGATTTGAATTTGGTGACTTCAGGGAAGAGGATAAAAGAGAATTGCATTCTGTAGCTCGCTCTCTTTTGGATTCTCTGGCTTTCTCTGGAGGGAGCTGTTCTTTAGCTCCCCCCCCCCCCCCCTCTCTCTCTCTCTCTCTCTCTCTCTCTCTCTCTATCTCACAGGTAACATTCTAGTTAGAGGCCTACAGAGCATAATTAATGGTTTATGTTTACATCTATTTGAAACTATTTAGAGTGTAACCATAACTAGAATTTGTGTTTCCTTTTAGAAGAGATTTATGTCTATGATGTAATTGACATTTTACGTTTACTTGATTGTTAATAAATTGTTACATTTTGATCCTTTCTGAATTAATCTGTAATTATTAACTCTCTCCAATGTGGAACGGTATAATTGCAACAAAGGGTTAAAACGGAATGATTAAATGTATGATTAACTATCAAATATAGATGACCAAACAATCGGTTGGGATTCTCTTCTAAATGCGATAACTATGATAAATGGAGTCAGATAAAGAATATTATAATCAAATCCATTCTTCCAGCTGAGACACTGAACGCGTGCGGCCTTCGCCGCGGTTCGCTACCGATCCTTGGAGCGAATTCATGCGGTTTACAGTCTAATAATCAACACTCAAATAACATAGTACGCAAACATGTAAACTTCACATAAGGCAGTTTTTGCAACAACTTCTAAATCTAATTATAAAATAGTTTTTTATCCAATTCGTTGTTGAAATATAATAACTTATACACAGTGTCTGTCATTTTCATGACAGGTTTATTTAAACATATGCTACATGAAATAATCAAGATATCATTAACAGGTTCAGTAGAATAAAATGAATATAACGGCTAATATAGGTCATATATTTAGTGAAAGAGTTGATTTACTCTAGTGAATAAAATCCTGTGGACACTGAATGACTGCCTGAGGTCATGTGATGCTAACGTTACATGACATTGTTTCGTTTACAAGCAGTTATATTGACGTCTTTTCGCCGTTGAAACACAGATTGAGCGATTACACCACATATGATAAGTTGTAATGTATCCTCTAGGGCTGGGCAATTTTATCGATTTTTTAAGCCGCGAGTATCGATACATAAGTCCCATTCAAATCCCCGTGTTTACCTCCATTTGCGTTGCAGGAAGAGCGATTTGGTCAGCCAGCCGCTAGTATCGCTGTAGAGCAAGTTACCCGTACTACTAACTTCACACAGACGCCGACGTCTACCTCTTCTTGTTTACGGAGTCAGAGCGAGGAGATTCAAAAAAATGGCGGCGAATATAAATCCAGCGCCTTCATGTTTAAAAGCAGATGTGTGGGAGCACTTTGGGTTTAAAAAGAAGAAGGAAAGCGACGACTTAGACTCAGGGGTCAACAACATGAGTCGCCCGCAAGAACCACATGAGTTGCCCGCGGGTCTGTTCTAAAAATAGCTCACCATAGCAGCTGCGTTCAGTCGCTTTGTTCATTTAAGCGCAGGGCTCCAGACTGAAGCCGAATATATACTAGTGTCTGTAAATAATAAACTGCAATATTACTCCTGCATGTTCTGCGTCTGTGTGGATGACGAGCGCGCGCGCACTCGCTCTTATAGTCTCTGCCGACACGAACGCATTAACCTTCACTTCATGAGAATTTACCGTTTCATTTGAGAAAACTGGGTGCGTCTCATTCTGCTCCTGGTTCAGTAGTCAGGGCACTGATCAGGACATGAGTCAATGGGCTGATCCCTGATCAGTGGCCTGACTGAACTAGGGAGCTGAATGACTGAGACGCGCACCCACTGTCATATCATGAACACAGACACTGGTAATCACAGCAACCCGTCAAAATAAAAGTTTGGTTTAACGTGAAGAGATTGACTACAGATTGTAGCCTACAGTAAATTTAGCTACGTATCTATGTAATAATAATACGTCTCTACTAATAATAATAATTATGAAATAAATAATACTAATTATATAATTATTAATGGTTGCTTATTTTTCACTTGATCTTTCATTTATAAACAATGTTTACTTTTAAACAGCATACAGCCTTTACATGTTTATGTATTATTTACTTATGATGATTATCATCATATATAATAAAACATTTATTTAAAAAAAAAATAGTGGTATTGTTCCGACTACTGGAACTACTACTATACTCTTTCAGGTGTAAAACAGTTTGGATAGTTGTTAATATGAGAATTATGATGCATTATTTAAGAGTTTTAAGTATTATATAACATGAGTAGCTCTCTTTGACTTTCTTTTTTAAAAAGTAGCTCTCAAATGAAAAAAGGTTGGAGACCCTTGACTTAGACAAAGCATCGCGGTTTGCAAGCTGTGTGACACAAACGTGAAATACTCTGGAAATACCAACAAGTGTCAGTGTCAAGTTAAAAAAGCTGTCAAAGAAACTGTTCAGAACAGGCCACTTGCTGCTACTTTTAAAACTCCATTGTTAATTGCAATATTGCACTTTATTACTTTTCAAAGGCTTGTAGGCTACAGTTTGCACTGTTTCAATAAATGGAACTAATTTTCTCAACACATCTTTGATTCATTTTGTCCAGCATTTGCAAGCTGTAGACTCTCTGTCCCGTCAGAGACATATATTGTGTAATTGATGATTTTAGTTTTCAGTTCAGTTAATTCAATCCAAGTAAATGAAACACTCACAAGATGTCACCAAAATCACTCTGTCCCCTTTAAATCTTTCAGAAAATGATGTAAGTGTATCGAATTATATCGAATCGTATCGAATCGTATCGTTGGCTGAATATCGTGATATATATCGTATCGTGAGCTGAATATCGTGTATCGTATCGTATCGTGAGATTAGTGTATCGCTACAGCCCTAGTATCCTCAACACACCTTAGATGTTCATTCATGTTTATTCTTAAGGAAGAGATGATCGATCGCGCTCACAGATGATCGCGTCCACGCGCGCGCACTGGCGCTTGAACTGTGATGTGATCAGTGATGCCACATTAAAGAGCGTCAAAAAGGCATTTATCGTTTGAATTTCGTGATACATGTTGATCGATGTTGGTGTGAGAACTCGGATTGAAGTGTGTTCCGCGCTTAAAACATGCCCACTGTTAAAGATTGCATTCGGAAACCGTCCGGTTTCACAGTGAAGTCTGGTCCTCTTCTCATCGAGAACATGAGCTGCTGCACTGAACAGCTGCACTGAACAGCTCTCGCTGTCAGTGCTTGTGCATGGAGCAGACGTGGGTTTTTCTCATATATATTGAAATACGTACACACCGCAGACATGTTGCTTCAGACAAGCATGTGCAGGTCGCGGTTTCTGTTTGCGTCATCACAACATTTTGGCCGTGTTGTTTCGGTGATAAATGTCTTTCGGCCGAAAACCGAAAATATACTTTTGGGCCATTTTCGGCCGAAAATTTTCGCTGGCCGAATATTCGGTGCATCCCTATATTAAACTAAATTAACCATATAAACTAAATTACTGATCTATGACTCAAGATGACGGCGCGAGTAGATCGCAAGGCTCGGGGTCTCTCCAGATTCTGCAATTTTGCGGTATTTTTCTTGTTCATCTCGGGTCTGTTCGTACAGAACAGTTGTGCCTTTACATCGTACACCCATTGTGAGCTTTTGGATATTGGTTTGCGAATTTCCGACAGTTTTATGGACAATCTTCGACTCCTTCCTGAGATCGCTAGGACACCCGAGGCTGTGCACTCTACCCGGCCGGGCGGAAGTGCTAGAAGACGGCGTCAGGATCGTAAACAAAGGCGTGGGAAGCGCGGAGGAATACGGGCTAAGCTAATGCTAATGCCTCATCGTCTCTCTTTACCCACTTTTGAACTTTTGAACTGTAATGTCCTAATCTTCACTGAAACCTGCTTAAACAGCGGAATACCGGACACCGCTATTGAGCTAGCGGAACGCCACACACTCCGGGCAGATAGAACATTAGATGGCTCCGGGAAGAGCAGAGGGCGTGGACTGTGCATGTACATTAACAAAGCTTGGTTCACAAACACTGCCATTGTTGGGAGTCATTGTTCAGCTAACCTTGAGTTTCTCATGGTTAAATGTAGACCGTTTTATCTACCGCGGGAGTTCACTTCCACCATTATCACTGCAGCCTATATTCCCCCGGATGCTGATGCTAAGCTTGCTATGAAAGAACTTCACGCAGCCATAAACAACAGACTGATCACCCGGAAGCTGCGTTTATTGTTGCAGGTGACTTTAATCTCTCAAACATAAAGTCAGTGCTACCCAAGTTTCACCAGCATGTTTCCTGCCACACCAGAGGAAACAAAACCTTAGACCATGTTTACACAAACATGGCTGAAGCTTATGTTGCAACACCCCTCCCCCACCTGGGACAGTCAGACCACCTCTCTTTGTTTCTAACCCCGAAATATGCACCCCTCATCAACCGTGTGAAGCCATCAGTGAAAACCATCAAGGTGTGGCCTGCGGGGGCAGATTCCACACTCCAGGAAAGGTTTCTAAACACAGACTGGAGTATGTTTGCTTCTCAAGCCACCAGTGGCGCTCACACAGACATTGACTCATACACCTCCTCTGTATTGGATCATATCAATACCACCATCGACAGTGTTACAACCCAGAAACAGATCACCACATACCCAAATCAGAAGCCTTGGATGAACAGGGAAGTGCGACTCCTGCTGAAGTCACGAAACACTGCCTTCAGATCAGGTGATGCACAAGCCTACAGCACATCCAGAGCAAACCTGAAGAGGAGCATCAAAAAGGCCAAGCACTGCTACAAGCTAAAGATAGAGGGACACTTTTCCAACTCTGACCCTCGACGCATGTGGAAGGGCATTCAGGCCATCAGTGACTACAAACCCACCCGGTCCACCCCCGCAGCCACTGATGTCAACTTCCTGAACGAGCTAAATTACTTCTATGCTCGTTTTGAAAGAGACAACAGAGAAACTGCCACCAAGCTCAAACCCTCAGCTGACCACTCACACTCTCCTCCACAGAAGTCTGCAAAGCACTGAGCCGGATCAGCGCACACAAGGCTGCTGGACCAGACAACATCCCTGGACGTGTTCTCAGGGCATGTGCGGAGCAGCTCGCTGGGGTTTTTACAGACATTTTCAACCTGTCTCTTGCCCAAGCAGCTGTTCCAACATGCTTTAAACGCACTTCCATTGTGCCAGTGCCGAAACACTCTAGCCCGAGGTGCCCTAATGACTACCGCCCTGTAGCACTCACACCCATCGTCATGAAGTGCTTTGAGCGGCTGGTCCTGGAACCCCTAAAAGACTCTCTACCATCCACATTGGACTCACACCAGTTTGCCTACCGCAGCAATAGGAGCACAGAGGATGCAGTTTCCATGGCACTGCACTCAGTGCTCACCCATCTGGACCATAAGAACACTTATGCACGCATGCTGTTTGTTGACTTCAGCTCAGCATTCAACACTGTCATCCCAACCAAGTTAATAGCCAAACTTGGAGACCTGGGCATCAACACTTCAATGTGTAACTTGATTTTGGACTTCCTAACTGACAGACCACAGAATGTTCGATCAGGATCCACCTGCTCCACGTCCATCACACTCAACACTGGTGTACCACAGGGCTGTGTGCTAAGTCCGTTTCTCTACTCCCTCTTCACCTCCGACTGCAAGCCTGTGTATGGATCTAATTCCATCGTCAAGTTTGCGGACGACACTACAGTGATTGGTCTCATCAGCAACAACGATGAGACTGCCTACAGGGAGGAGATCCAGCACCTGGCCACATGGTGCGCTGATAATAACCTGCTCCTCAACACCACCAAAACAAAGGAGCTCATCGTGGACTTCAGGAAAGAGTCAAGAGGCACACACGACACCATCCACATCAATGGAATGGCTGTTGAGCGTGTCTCCAGTTTCAAGTTCCTGGGGATCCACATCTCGGCTGACATGTCGTGGACGACCAACACCTCCAGCCTGGTCAAGAAGGCTCACCAGCGCCTCTTCTTCCTGAGGACACTGAGGAAGAATCAGCTCTCCTCGGCTATCCTGGTGAACTTCTATCGCTGTGCAATAGAAAGCATCCTGACCAACTGTGTCGCAGTATGGTATGGGAGCTGCTCTGTTGCGGAGCGCAAGGCACTGCAGCTGGTGGTGAAAACTGCCCAGCGCATCACAGGGACTCCACTACCTGCCATCGAGCACATCCAGAGGAAACGCTGTCTGCATCGAGCTTGCAGCATCCTCAAGGACTCCTCTCACCCAGCCCACAGACTGTTTTCTCTCCTGCCCTCCGGCAGGCGTTTCAGGATCCTCCGGACCAGGACCAGCAGACTTAAGAACAGTTTTTTCCCCAGAGCTGTCTCTTTACTGAACTCAAACCCCCGTTGATCCACTCCCTCATAAACTGTTAACTCTCCTACCTCATATCTGCCTTCACTTTGTTATTTGCACTGCTGACTGTTTATTACAGTAACAACTGTTTACATTTGAATTTTGCACCGTACACTTTCCACTGCACTTTCTCACTTTTTTTCGGATAGCTCTGTCCATAATTTATTGCACTACCTTAATCCACTGCTATATTCCTCATATTAGCCTAACATATTATTGTACACCTATCTGTAAAATTCTGTTTAAAGTAATTTGCCATCTGTATATTATATTCATAGTACATATTCACCTGTAAATTCTGTTTATAGTAATAGCCATCTGTATATTTATTCACTGTACATATTCACCTGTAAATTCAGTTCTGCTTATAGTAATAACCATATCTCTATTTATACATCTCTATTTATACATATATCCATGTCCTGCACTTACGCAAACACTGTATATCCTGCACTTGCTGCAAGCTCTTTTTGTGAGAGGACGCCGAAGCGCCCAGGGAACACACACCAGCTGTCTAGCAGACCACTGCGCAGATCAGCAGGCAGGAAGTATGTGATTGCTGGAACGCGCCGTTACACTAACGCCACAGGAAAGCTGCTCGTCTGGAAGGCTGACAAAGACTCAGTATCAGGCTTGTAGGAGTGAAGAGTAGTTCTTGGCTCCAAAGCAGAAACAAAAACATAATGCGATGTTGCCAGCGTACTTCCTTATATACCCACGCAGTGGGGCGGAGTTACGCATGCAAATTCCACATGCCCATGGCATTGGCACTGCCATTGGGCGCTGTTAAATTCTCGAAGATGATTGGCTTCTAAGCAAAACCCCCATTCGCTAGTCACTAACTTTACGTCATAGTGACTGAAAGAAAGGGAACTAGATAACAACAGATTTAAAACCATGTCAGTGGGCAGCATAAATTTCTTGTCAAGCAGATTCTTAAAGTCCTCATGAAATCAAAATCGACCTTATTTAGTTTGTTAGCACACATTACAGGTCTTAGGGTGAACAACTAATCCGTGCAAGTTTATACACACAAAAAAAACATTGTTTGTCGCGGTAATCTTTAATCAATATCTGAAAAGTTACTTCCAGTCTGAAATGGCGTTCCCTTTCCGAGGACGTCGGTTTGACGGCTTGGCTTTGAATCTCCTTAACCTCCCCTCCAACCATTAGTCTGCTATGAGCGAGAGATAGAGAGGAGGAGTTCATTGTCCTGCGATTTGGGATCAGACTCTGGGTCGAACATGTATGGGCGAATCATTCTGCTTGCCATTTTTCCACATTTGAAGTTTTCAAAACAATTCCCCACGTGTACGGAGTCAAAACTCATTATAGTCTTCAATGTGGCACGCATAAAAAACTGAGCGTTTCAAGAGCTAGGCTCAAAACCAGGGCAGAAAACAGCCTATTACTTATTCATTATGATGTTTTTGAATGTAAAAACCATGTGAACATAATAAGTTGACCTCAGACAACAGTATTTAAAAAAATAATCCCTTTAAATGAGCAAGTTTTCTTTAGCTAATTTTAACTTGGCATGAATCAAAAATCAAATCAGAGCTGTATGCTATATTCATATTTACAAGATGTATATTCACCAATACAACTCCTCGTAATGCACAACTTAATAGCACGCAAATATTTCTTCCCGTTTTCGCTCGTGTGATTGTCAGTCTCTGCTTTTCTGCTACAGACTGAAGCGCCGGGCGTTACTTTCAATTAATAAAGGAATTTTTGTGATTGTTTGGGGCATTCTAAAGCCCTTCATCAAAACTTTCAACACATAGCCCACCTCAGATTTTTTTAATCAATGCGCAAATGGTAAAAATGATACCCCTGTCCATGCCTAGAACTGGCTCTGAAATACAGAAGAAGCTAGTTTATTTATGTTTATTGTTATTGATACAGGTGAAATATCAGCATTCTTGGAACGCCTTTTGTTAAAAAAGATTTGAGTACCAGGGTCTGATGTATAAATTGTGTACGCACAAAATGGCCACTGAAATACGCATATGCAATTTTCCACCCAAATATCGGGATTTATAGAAAATAAACTTGCCGCAAAATATGTGCGCACCATTTTATGACATTGCGGTCTCAAGCTAAATAAAGCCCAAAGCTTACTTTGGCCGTCCATGCACCATCCGCATGACATAATTTTCGCCATCAGGGGGGTTCGCGGACGTCCGCACACCTCATGTGCGTGGAGCCCAATTTTTGAGACCACACGGACGGTGAGCGTACAACAGCGCATACGCAAGATAGACAGAAGAGTCTACTAGGTGGCAGTGTGCACAGTACAGTGCACATTATGCAGTCGCTGAAGAAAAGTGCGGAAAGAGCGATTCAAAAACAACACGCTTGAAACAGGAGGAGGAGGAAAACACTACAATACTTGATGAGTGTTTGTGCATTGTTATTTCTTCTGTTGCAATGGTTGATCCACTACTTTTCTTCTATGATCCTGCCCAGTGAATATACTGTTGATGACACAACTCATGTTGCCCTCCGATGTCTGGTATTAAAAAAATATTAAAAATGTACTGCGCATGTGTCGAACTCGGTCCTCCACGCCCATCCGTGGTTGAGTATTGTCAGGGTTCTGTCACTTCGGTTTAGTATATTCTTGGGTTTGTGACAGAACTCTGACACTCCTGGGTATTTGTTGTTGCTAGTCATGTGCTTGTGTTTGTCATTTTTGGTGTGAGCCATGTGCTCTCTTGTCTATTGTCTTGACCCCGCCCCTCTTGTTACCTAATTATTGATTGATTTGCCCCACCTGTTCTCCCTCATCACCCGCCTTGTTTGTTCCCCTTATGTTGCGTTTACACAAAACGCGAATAGAGCGCCTGGAACGAGTGATTTCAATGTCAAGTACATGGAAAGGGCATTGACGCGCGTCTGGAGGTTCTGTGGCGCGATGGACGTGATTCCGCCTCATTCGCTCAGTTTGCGCAAATGATGCAAATTGAGCGTCTTGCGCGAGAGATTTTATTTAGTGCTTTTTGTTCATTCAGGCATTTGAAGCGAATTCGCGTTTGACACCCAAGTTGGGAAATCTGAACTTTGCCGTCTATTCGAGCCGGTTTGCTGCTGTCACATGGTGAAGTGACGTGATGAGAAAGCCTGCATAATTTAAAAATACTGTTATTGTGTCACAAAATTTTAATACTTTTCAGGCGCGAATGTAGTTGTTTAAAGCTCAAATCTGTGGTTTATTTATAAAGAGAGCGCTAATGAATGTGACTTTCTAGCGCATGCGCTGTTGTACGGATGCCCGCGAACCCTCCTGATGACGAAAATGACGTCACACGGACGGCTGAAGTATACTTTGGCTTTTAGTAGCTACTTCTTTTGACTCGTACAGGCTTTGTATATATGCACAGTTTTGAGCAATCTCTCGCCACATGTTACAACCCACCCATGTAAATACTGCAAAAAAAAGTAACCTTGCTGTACAAAGTTTGCGCGGTTACAAAAATCTGGCGGTGCGAGTTCAGTACTCTTCTGATAACAAAATTTGTGTCACACACTATACACTGACCCTTACGTACGCGAAAAAAAGTGAAGTATATTTTGGGCTTTAGTGTTAACAGAGACTGCATTATTTAATTTGCCATATCTGTTGACTCACCCAGTTGCTCCAGTACTACAGTTGCATTGGCTGATAAAACTCCAGCAAACACTTGACACATGTAAACTCCTTTGTCCTCAGTTCTGACACTCTTCAGTCTGAGAGAGAAGTTTCCTTTGGGGATTTCATCAGCGAAGAACTCAACTCTGTCTCTGTATTGCTCATCTGATGAACCTGGTAAAGGCTCATTGTCTTGGTAGAGCAGAACCAGAATATCATCATATCCATCTGTTTTCTTCCATGAAACCTCTTCAATGTGTTCAGGTGTGATGTGAGAGTCTACAGAACAGTTCAGAGTGACGTCCTCACCATCATATGCAGATATGGAGCGAGTAGATACTGATACTAGCAGACGCTCTGAAAGAATAAAAATAAATAAATAAATAAATAAAATACATAAAAAGACATTTGATTGAATTGATTGAAAGTGGCTCTCACCAACATCTTTTATCTGAACCTCAGTCTCTCCAGAATCCTGGTCACTGTAAACTATACATGTGTAATTTCCCTCATCTTCAGCTGTCAGATTGTCCAGACGGAGGGAGAAGTTTCCATGTTGAATCTGATCAGTAAAGAAATGAGCTCTATCATGATAATCCTGCTGCTGGATCTCTGGTCGACTATCACCATCCAGAAACAAATGTACTACAGTCTCTGAGTCCGTCTCTGAATCTGCATCTGAGTCTGTTCTTCTCCATTTCACCTCCAGAGTCTGCACTGGTAAAGGTTTATCAACATAACAGGGCAAAACCACTGAAGATCCCAGAGGGGCAACCAGAGGAGAAGAGGGACCGCGCACAGTGAACCCTGTAATAAAATAGTGAAACGTATTAGGCCTACGGAAAAAAAACGGGAAAAAAAAAAAAAAACATTTTTGCGTATCAACGTAAAGTGTTACCTACCATCAGCGATCACCAGGAGTATTGAAATAACAACAAACTTAAAGTCCATAGTTTATATAGGGCCTACAAAGAAAAAGCTAAGTTAGAATCATGTGAATTTTGTCCACAATCTTTCACACGAGACCGCGCCTAAATACACTTTCGCTTTCTTCTCCAGGTGAACCGTGAAGGACAAAAGCAGGAATTAGGATACCGTTAAAATATCACTTTTTGTTGGCTCTTTAACGGCTCGTGTTGATACTTGAACAGATTTTTCTTCAGTGCTGTGAATATTGAATATAGGGCATGTTTCTACTTCAGCACCCCCCCCCCCCCCCCCTCCCCCTGTCCATCTCTATCAATACTAAATTGTTGTTGTTGTAGTTTTTACCAGTAATTTTGTTTATTTAAAACGATTATTTTATGTAGGTGTAGGTGAATAATTGTGCAGTATAGGACTATTTTCCAGCTCATCTGAACCATGACAGAACCAATCCATCACAGAGCGAGCGTTCGCTCACTGTCATTGTATTTATTTGTGAATCTAATTAATTTTTGTGAAACTCCTGCATATTTGTGGATCTCATTCTATTTATTTGTGAATTTGTTTAATTTGTGTGAATCTCTTTACATTTATTTGTGGATAACAATCTATTTGTTTGTGAATTTGTTTAATTTGTGTGAATCTCTTTACCAGGGCCGTGCACAGGCCTTTTGAGGCGCATGTGCTGAAACTGAAAAACCCCAAGGGCAACTGCATGTCTGTTCACCTACCCCTAACACTTTATCATTCAACACACGTTAGGCATTTTAGTTCCACTTTTTGAATATTTTCTTAATTTTTATTGAAAAGAAATACCTTTCCGATCTTCTGTGATGGGAGTAGAACGAGTTCGGCAAAAGGCGGATTCAAACCTCTGGTTGATTTGTGTCAAAACTTTGAACCATGTACTTTACCACTACACTATTACAGCTGTAAGTAATCGGGTGTCTTCCGTAAATTTGGCTGGCCCAACCTGACCTTTAGTGGAAAAAAAGCGGCCTATTTGCACTTAATGTAAACAACAACATTACTATGTGAAGACGAGCGAAGAGTATAGAATACAAGATTAAAAAATTTGCTAGCTAGCGAATACGTGAATATTAACAGCGTAAACATGAATTAAACATGCGACCATAATATCATTAAATGTTAATAAAGTAAATGTACCGGCAATTATAAATCAAAGAACACATTTCTTAGAAATATATTTTACCTAGGTTTTACCCTTTGTCAGTCATTAAAACGGTATCACAGTAACGTTACATTTTCATCAACAGTTACAAAGTTTGTTGTAGCTATATGGGCGCTCAGTTTTTCCTGTTGTAAAATACATTTGACCAAAATCTCATTTTATAAAAGATGAAATGCTACTGTATGCATAGGCTATTTAAAGGCCCACTGAAGTGCCTTGGAATTCAATGTGTTGACATAATTTCCCCTGAAGTGGCTCCAGCTTTTAGCAGCTCCTCCCCTTTTTTGAAACAGCCAATAACGTTTTGTTAATACCACAGTTTGACTAGAGCCTTTATGTTTGGTAAAGCAAGTTTCCTCCTAATCTCTAAATGTTTATCATCATATTCTCCTCCATATCGCTTTGAAATACAGCATTCTGTGCAGAATTTAAATGGGTCCGATATATTTTGTTATCTGCGGCAACTTGCGCATATGATCCGTGCTGCGCTCTCGTGTCTCTAGTCTAACTTTAGACCAGAGCCGTTGGTGTGTGTGCTGCTGCAGTGCGCGTGAAACTAACGTGAAACCAGACTTGATTCGCCTCAACTGAAAGCATATTTACACTGTCTGAATTGTTTCCTATTGCATATACACTCACCTAAAGGATTATTAGGAACACCTGTTCAATTTCTCATTAATGCAATTATCTAATCAACCAATCACATGGCAGTTGCTTCAATGCATTTAGGGGTGTGGTCCTGGTCAAGACAATCTCCTGAACTCCAAACGGAATGTCAGAATGGGAAAGAAAGGTGATTTAAGCAATTTTGAGCGTGGCATGGTTGTTGGTGCCAGACGGGCTGGTCTGAGTATTTCACAATCTGCTCAGTTCCTGGGATTTTCACACACAACCATTTCTAGGGTTTACAAAGAATGGTGTGAAAAGGGAAAAACATCCAGTATGCGGCAGTCCTGTGGGCGAAAATGCCTTGTTGATGCTAGAGGTCAGAGGAGAATGGGCCGACTGATTCAAGCTGATAGAAGAGCAACTTTGACTGAAATAACCACTCGTTACAACCGAGGTATGCAGCAAAGCATTTGTGAAGCCACAACACCACAACCTTGAGGCGGATGGGCTACAACAGCAGAAGACCCCACCGGGTACCACTCATCTCCACTAAAAATAGGAAAAAGAGGCTACAATTTGCACAAGCTCACCAAAATTGGACAGTTGAAGACTGGAAAAATGTTGCCTGGTCTGATGAGTCTCGATTTCTGTTGAAACATTCAGATGGTAGAGTCAGAATTTGGCATAAACAGAATGAGAACATGGATCCATCATGCCTTGTTACCACTGTGCAGGCTGGTGGTGTTGGTGTAATGGTGTGGGGGATGTTTTCTTGGTACACTTTAGGCCCCTTAGTGCCAATTGGGCATCGTTTATATGCCACGGCCTACCTGAGCATTGTTTCTGACCATGTCCATCCCTTTATGACCACCATGTACCCATCCTCTGATGGCTACTTCCAGCAGGATAATGCACCATGCCACAAAGCTCAAATCATTTCAAATTGGTTTCTTGAACATGACAATGAGTTCACTGTACTAAAATGGCCCCCACAGTCACCAGATCTCAACCCAATAGAGCATCTTTGGGATGTGGTGGAACGGGAGCTTCGTGCCCTGGATGTGCATCCCACAAATCTCCATCAACTGCAAGATGCTATCCTATCAATATGGGCCAACATTTCTAAAGAATGCTTTCAGCACCTTGTTGAATCAATGCCACGTAGAATTAAGGCAGTTCTGAAGGCTAAATGGGGTCAAACACAGTATTAGTATGGTGTTCCTAATAATCCTTTAGGTGAGTGTATAGTGCACTAAGTGCCTTTCACCATGTAGAAATGAGTAAATGTGTGAACAACTGACCAATTTCAGATGCAGCTTCAGGGTCTATTTATAATGCATGGGGCGGGCTGCTTCAGATTCTAGAGAGCATTTGATTGGACAGAAGATTTGATAAGAAGGTGAAGTCTGCGATGATGTCATCAAAATCTGTGATTCATTTTAACGGAAGTGAGTGACTGTAAGTTTTGAATGCTTATATCTCCTAAATGCAAATTGTGTCATTGTTTTGGAACACACCAGCTTATTCCAAACCTTAAGGCTAACATAATCATACTAAAAGCTAAAAAACTTCAATTCTGATTTCAGTGGGCCTTTAAGCTAGGCTATTGGCTTTTTTCTAGATGGCAAATGCTAGCCCTCTCTCTCTCCGGTCCCATGTGTTTCAGACCTCAAATACATAAAATATGAGCCTTTATAGACAGTGTTTCTTGCGTACAGAAAACACTGTACTTATTCAAAAAACAATCTTTATTTACCCTTATAAGACTTCATTCAGCTGCTGTAGATTTTCATTTCATTCAATCCCGATAGAGGGGGTGGAGTTATGAGGGTTACTGACAGTTTGAAGATCCAACAAGATTTAGTCACAAGCTCTTTTTAATACCTTTCTTTGGCTAAATATTTGTAAAACACACAGAAAGACGTAAAGGGTGACCAATGGCATTGATTTATTGAAGAAGAAAAAAACACTACCACCACCAAAAAAAGGGCACTTCGGAGTGTACGGGCAAAAAGGGCATGTGCTCTGCACAGGTTGAGCCCTACCTGTGCACGTTCCTGCTCTTTACATTTATTTGTGGATAACAATCTATTTGTTTGGAATAACGAAACAAATCTACCCCCATGATATCCTATTGGAGTTTTGACGAGAGAATCAGTGACGCGAACTGCCGTATTGTGTGGAGCGCCTCCTTGTCATTTCTGACTTATAACAAAAAATAGAACAATTTCTAAAAGCTGCTATGTGACAAGGTGTACAGCAAACAAGCTAATAAACCCAGAACTACGTTCAAGTTTTTTTTATAAATAACCATACAATCGTAAATCTAACTTTTACACGCACATATGTTTTTGTTCGATCTTGCGCCTCCCAATGTAAACACACTGGCCTGATATAGCCTACGGAAAAGTTTGTGTGGATGAGGTGAATAACGCCTTTCCTGCTTTCCTTTAACTCTCCTTCTCTATGAGCTGAAGATATGACAGCTGCTCTATACCCGCAACCGAGGCCCCTGAATAGCCATGAGATCACACTTACCGTCAGCGATCACCAGTAATACTGACATCAAAACACAGATCGGTAGATGCATCTTCAATTGTGCGAAATCAAACCAAATGTGTACACTCAACTGACTGCTCACTATCACTGTCGCAGAGATATATCACTGCTAACGCTGCTATTCAGGGAAGTGCACAGGATTTTTGAGGGGCAGTTGCTCTGACCTAAAAATAGGGCACTCCCCTACCAACCCCACCCCCCAACCAGGGCCGTGCAGAGAGTTCTTCAGGGGCAGGGGCTCAAATGTAAGAAAGGGACAATATGTGTATATATATATATATATATATATATATATATATATATATATATATATATATATATATATATATATACAGGGAGTGCAGAATTATTAGGCAAATGAGTATTTTGACCACATCATCCTCGTTATGCATGTTGTCTTACTCCAAGCTGTATAGGCTGGAAAGCCTACTACCAATTAAGCATATTAGGTGATGTGCATCTCTGTAATGAGAAGGGGTGTGGTCTAATGACATCAACACCCTATATCAGGTGTGCATAATTATTAGGCAACTTCCTTTCCTTTGGCAAAATGGGTCAAAAGAAGGACTTGACAGGCTCAGAAAAGTCAAAAATAGTGAGATATATTGCAGAGGGATGCAGCAGTCTTAAAATAGCCAAGCTTCTGAAGCGTGATCATCGAACAATCAAGCGTTTCATTCAAAATAGTCAACAGGGTCGCAAGAAGCGTGTGGAAAAACCAAGGCGCAAAATAACTGCCCGTGAACTGAGAAAAGTCAAGCGTGCAGCTGCCAAGATGCCACTTGCCACCAGTTTGGCCATATTTCAGAGCTGCAACATCACTGGAGTGCCCAAAAGCACAAGGTGTGCAATACTAAGAGACATGGCCAAGGTAAGAAAGGCAGAAAGTCGACCACCACTGAACAAGACACACAAGCTGAAACGTCAAGACTGGGCCAAGAAATATCTCAAGACTGATTTTTCTAAGGTTTTATGGACTGATGAAATGAGAGTGAGTCTTGATGGGCCAGATGGATGGGCCCGTGGCTGGATTGGTAAAGGGCAGAGAGCTCCAGTCCGACTCAGACGCCAGCAAGGTGGAGGTGGAGTACTGGTTTGGGCTGGTATCATCAAAGATGAGCTTGTGGGGCCTTTTTGGGTTGAGGATGGAGTCAAGCTCAACTCCCAGTCCTACTGCCAGTTTCTGGAAGACACCTTCTTCAAGCAGTGGTACAGGAAGAAGTCTGCATCCTTCAAGAAAAACATGATTTTCATGCAGGACAATGCTCCATCACACGCGTCCAAGTACTCCACAGTGTGGCTGGCAAGAAAGGGTATAAAAGAAGAAAATCTAATGATATGGCCTCCTTGTTCACCTGATCTGAACCCCATTGAGAACCTGTGGTCCATCATCAAATGTGCGATTTACAAGGAGGGAAAACAGTACACCTCTCTGAACAGTGTCTGGGAGGCTGTGGTTGCTGCTGCACGCAATGTTGATGGTGAACAGATCAAAACACTGACAGAATCCATGGATGGCAGGCTTTTGAGTGTCCTTGCAAAGAAAGGTGGCTATATTGGTCACTGATTTGTTTTTGTTTGGTTTTTGAATGTCAGAAATGTATATTTGTGAATGTTGAGATGTTATATTGGTTTCACTGGTAAAAATAAATAATTGAAATGGGTATAAATTAGTTTTTTGTTAAGTTGCCTAATAATTATGCACAGTAATAGTCACCTGCACACACAGATATCCCCCTAAAATAGCTAAAACTAAAAACCACTTCCAAAAATATTCAGCTTTGATATTAATGAGTTTTTTGTGTTCATTGACAACATGGTTGTTGTTTAATTATTAATATATTAATATATTAAAATGAATCCTCAAAAATACAACATGCCTAATAATTCTGCACTCCCTGTATATATAATCCTTATGCTCATCAAGCCTGCATTTATTTAATAAAAAATACAGAAAAAACAGTGGCCTAATATTGTAAAATATTATTACATTATGTTCTTTTTAACTTTTTATTAATCAAAGAATCTTGAAAAGAGTATCACAGTTTCCATTACTGACATTAAATCCTCATATTAGAGTGATTTCTGAATGATCATGTGACACTGAAGAGTGGACTAATGATGCTGAAAATCCAGCTGTGATCACAGGAATAAATTATATTTTAAATTATTTTAAAATGGAAAACCATTATTTTAATAATATTTCACAATATTGCTGTTTTCTATCAAATAAATGCAGGCTTGATGAACATAAGAGACTTATTTCATAATGCTGCATAATATTAAAAAATGGTAATATAATAAAGTCCTTTCACGTCACATTTCGCCAGCCTACACTTCACATAATAGGCCTGTATGTGCCTGTGGCACTTGGGTTTTGTTAACTTTGATAGTTTCATGAAATAGTAAACGGTGTATCAATATACATAAATACAAGTGAATTTAACACTATTTACCATTAATGCGACTTTTGCTGCTGCATGGTTTTGTGCAGGGATTTGTTTGTTGTCAGTTAAAATCCATTTAGTCAGTGATGCAATTTATAAAAGGAGACAAGCCGCAGGAAATCGTTCCACAAACGTTAGTTCGTCTGTCCATGTAATTTTCAACCAATTTATGAATAAGAACAGAAAATTACCGCTCCACTTCACATCGCCCAATGGAATTTGAACTTGCTTTGCCAGATCACGATTGGTTGGTGTATATACATGACAAACGGGCATTGGTGAATTGTGTAATACTTTAAAATATATATAATATATAGATTTGTAATTAAATCAACACATTAGCTCTGATTATGGATGAAAAAAAAAATATTGGTTAACTTTTTTCCCGTGAGGCCACGCACTCTCTGAAAGGACCATATTTGGCTCGAGAGCCGTTTCCGAACAGTGGAAAATCAACAGTCAATCAAAATATAATATATAATATTATAATAATCACATTTATTTAGTTTTATTGACCACGATATTATCATTTATATGATATCTTTTTTTTCCGGAGAACCCAGACCGAAATGCCCGTGCAAAAATGTTGTGGGTGGGGCTAAATTCGGCTGGCATCCAGGCTAGAAAATCCCTACATGTGACTGCTCCTCCTCATCATAAATGGAATGTAATTATGAAACATTGCCATTAGTAGGCTAAAATATGAGTCTGATTAATTAATCAATTCACAGTGTCATGTCGTCTTTATCACAGTGCAAGTCTCTGTCTCACCTGCTGGTTGGCTTTTTCGCAGCCAGTGATGTTCTGCCCTTTGCTGCCTCCCTGAATCGTCTCTCCCTCTCCTGAATCCACCTTTTTTCAGTGGGCATCTTGGCTTCAAACAATACCCAAAATAGTGATAGGATTTAGGCATTTAACCATTTTGAATAAAATAATTAATGTGATGCATTCATTCATTCTTCTTGCTAAAACGAAATGTGAGAAACTAACTACCAGCAAGACATGTAGCTTAGTTTGCCTAATGCCTACCAAAAAAAAAATAGCAGCCTAGGCTGCTTGGTCCGTGTACGTTTTGATAGTTTGTTTTCCCATTTGAAATGAAATACGCAGAAACGAGAAAACGGTCGTTCCCTTTCGAGAGGTCTCTCGTATTGCGTTATGGGAAAACTCCTTTTCTCGAGAATATGAAGCAAAAACTTTATTATATAAAGTGTCTATGTAAAACGCAGTGCAGCCGCACAGCCGATGGAACAGCGCGAGCTGCGCGCTGATTGGCTGTGCCGCGGCAACTGCAGGAGCCTATGGCGAGGCGGCCGAGAGAGCGAACCCAATAGGGGGTGCTAGAATTCCCGCCGAACAAGGTCATCTGAATTTGCATATTTGAGGCTATATTAGGACCGTGTTTCGCCATAGGAATCAGATTTTTTCTCCTTCAGCGACATCTCGCTGACCTTCGGAATTTGAAGCCCGCCGTTGAAAAGCACCAAGCGGAACTACCTGCAGCTTTGAGGACGCCGGATTCCCCACCTGGACTCCGCCTTCAACATCTGCCGTTCCAGCTTCGCCATCCGGCGTGATATCCTTTATTGTGTCTGTGTGTCTTAGCGTTGCGTTGCCGTTGCAACCCGCTTAGAAAAAGAGCAGTGAGGCGTTGTTTCAAATGCCTCGCACTTCTTGTGCCTCGTGTAAGGCACTTCTCCTCGGCGGGGACCGCCACATCCTCTGCGTGGCATGCCTTGGACGGGACCACGCCGACTTCGCTCTCTCTAAGGGCGGCTGCCCGGAGTGCGATGAGTTGGCGCTTCAGACCCTCAGGGCTCGTCTCGCCACCTTTGATGTCCCCGCCCAAACCACGTCTCTTGAACCGCGCAAAAAGAAGCGCCGTGACCAGAGACTACCGGAGCGTTCGAGCGGTGGCACGCCGAACCACTCTCACTGCATGAAAAGTGGGATTTTCGTCAGTATGTGGCACTGTAGATTGCCGTGAAACTTCAGGTTTACGACTGTGCACGGCAATTTGCAGGCAACTCCGAAAACTGCCATAAATTGACGGAAATTGACGTGGGCCTTGCTTGGCAGTTGTCCCCCCATGACCCCCCCTCCCCTTAATTCTAGGGGAGGCTTTATCATGTAAATGAACATGCTGTGAGCTACACAAATGCAAATCAGAGTAGCAGCAGGGGGAGTTTTATCTAGGTTCTGAATTTTTTTAACTAAAACAAGTTTAAAGTTTAAGTTAAAATGTTAACTTAAATTTAAGTTAAATGTACTCGTTTTAGTTCACTTTACTAAATTTTTAGGGCAACCAGTTTGCTCCAATTTTTTAAGTAGATTCAACTTGTCCGGGCTCACAGTGTAGATTAATTACTCTGTATGTTATTAGCAATAACCAATGTTATGTAAAAAAAAAATATACAGGACAGCAGTTCATGTCTTCAACCTTTAGAGAGGTTATGTGATGCAACAAGACAATGAACCAAAGCACACAAATAAATCAAGTAAAGCATACAGTTTACATACCAAAATTAATTTTTCCACCCTGCACTGTGAATGATTTTTAAATGGCTATTAATCATAAATGTGAAAAGTACAAGTTTGTGTGTTTATAGTTAAGTCAGATTGTGTTTTTTCTGTAATTGTCATTTAAATTGAGCTCACACCACATTTTATGAATTATCAATGCAGATTTTCAAGAGGTGGTTTCCTGGACAGGGTTTAAATTATGCTAAGAGTAGGCCTAATCTAGTAAATCGCGAGTTAAAAAATTGTTGCCTGGAACAAAGATTAAGCACAGATTACTAACACCTGGACTATGAGTCCTGAACTAAAATAAACTGGATTCATTTACAGTTTTATCTAATTGCTTACACACAATTTCTGAAATATGGCTCCATTTCTTGTAACTCTACACACAAAACACACAACATGCAAAACATCAGACATCGCTTGCAAAAGCAACACTTTGTGCAAAACTATTTTAACTCTTCCAAAAATGTTGTTTTTGCATATATCTAACTACACACAAATATGCACAACTGAGGAATTTACAGTTGAACTGAAATCAGTTGAACTGAAATCAACTGAACTGAATCAACACTGAAGTCACTTGAGCTGAATATTGACACTATATTGGCTTGTTAGAGCCGTTTACAGCAGAATTTGTTTTGAACTTGTTACTGAAGCTGCTATGAAACAATATATTTTGTTGTATGCATATTCTTTCTTTCTCAAACCTTAGTTTTGATTTCTAAGTGATCAATTTATGTTTAAGTGATTTCACACATGATCATTGGCTGTATGGGTCCTCAGTAAATTAATGTGGCATTTAAATGGCAAAAGTTATTCTTGTCTCTATAACTTATGGCTTCCTAAAGACACGTTATGGGTAAATAAAATATTAATAATATAAATAAAATGTATATCAAAACATATTTTAAATATAATGAAGTCATTTTATTATAGCACTCATCAGATGTTCAAAACAGAGACAGAACAGTATAAACAAACTAAACACCAAATTACAAAAACATTATTATGTGAAAGTGAATAAAGTTGTGTGTGTGTTTTCAGTTATAAATATGTGCTGTGTAAATAAGCCTATATATACTTTTAGAAATTATATATAGCTAAATTATAATAATTGTATAATTAAGCATTTACTTAATATACATTGTAACATTAGGCTACTTTACTCTAGCACAGTAGTCAGTTAAGCAATTAATTAATATATTATATTAATATGTATGTAGCCTAGGCTACATCTAAAGGTAAGTCTGCTTTAAAAAAAAAAAAAAATTACACTTCGACATGTACAGAATGTGCGCGTTAAGAAACACGTTCAAATGTGTCTTCTTAACATGTTAAAACTGTGCGTCGACTGTGTGTGTATGCCTGTTACACGACCAGAATGTGCGTGTCTACACATACAAAAGAAACACGTAAAAAATTGCTGCGTTGACGCGGACAAACAGTGCGTGTTGAAACAGTCATAAGTCACGCGTTTCGTATAAAGAGATTTGGCCCCGGGCGCGTTCCATAGTAGAGCCCTAGTCCAATGACGTGTGAGGTCGAGGTCATGGCCATGACGCGTAGAAGACGAGCTTTAAACCTTTTTTTTTTTTGCTGCTTTCCTTTTTCGTGATCAACAATGACAGGACGCCGTCTTCAACTCCTGGACGCGACCAACTTTTTCGACTAATTTTCAGGAGGCTGTCTTCGTCTTCACAACTCTGAGGAAACTGCAGGCGCTATGAACCAGAGCATGGGTAATGTAACGTTACGATTTAAAGAATATGCTTTTATTCAGCTGTATACGGAAATGGGTGCGTTAATAGATCCGAGCTTAAAACTGCACATTTTGTTTGCACAGACTATCCTCGCCTCATAACGAAGCCGTGAGCTCTTATCTGCTTGGAGCGATTTCCAAGAGTCCAGATTTAACCGCTGATCACGACGAAATTGTGTGTAAGTAACTTCTAATGTGTTTCTCATTCCTAGTTTAATTTTACCGTGACTGTTTTTATTAATACCAGTCTCATGTAATTGTTTTCCAGCTGCCTGTAAGACGTATTATGAATCGACACGCCGCAGCTTCAGATACAAACACTGAACTTACATAGCAGCCCAGCAAACAATTTGACGTTGTGACGACGTCACGTGCTGGTCGTTTTTAGTCACGCTTACGTTAGCATATGACGTCACCACAACCGTCAAAGTGAAACACCAAAAGAGGTCGCTACGACGTCGCCAACCGACGTCGTGATAACGTCCCCAGTACGTTGAGGTAACGTTATTTAATTTTGGTCGTCGATTCGTCTTTTGGATGACGTTGCTGTAACGTGGCCAGTACGTTGCTGTGACGTGGCCAGTATGTTGCTTCAACGTATCGTTGGTTGCTGATTGGTCATTTGATGACTTTTGACAGTTTTTCATATATTCATTCTGCAGTGGATTTATTGACAGTTGTTCATTCAGTTTATTTACCTGCCACTGTCACAGCAACATCTATAATTGTGGTTCTTGTTCAGAACATCAGAATTTAAGTTTGTTTCAACTAGTACTGTTCAAATCTTGACATTTTACTCAAACAATTGGTAAAAACATGTTTAAACATTCACTAATGTTTGTAACATTGTAGAATAATTGAAAGAACTGAAAAGTGTTTTTGCAGATTTTATTTAACAATTTAACAGACACTTTAATAAATGGGTGATAACATTAACACAACTATATACATTAAAGCAAAAAATGAAAAAAATATAATTAAAAAAAGGTCTTAATCTTCTGAATCTCAATCTGTGTCACTGAATTCCTGGTTGATCTCTTGTGGGACCGCCACCTCTGGGATTGACAGCACCTAGACAAACAATTTAAATACATTCAGTGAACAGACCTTCAACTTTTAATGTCAAACAAGTAAGTAAGTGTTAACCATTTTAAGTAACTAGGGATTGGCTGATACCAGACTTTCTCTTTCATGGTATGAAATGCGATGTAGCCTATGTATATTTTGTTCAAAAACATGAACTTAACTGAATATTTTATGATAAAGTCATTATAATAGGATATATCCATCGTCAAAGAAATTCACTTCAGACATTCTCATTTGGCCAAAAAATCAATACAAAAAAAAAAACTTGTATCGGTACACTGTATGTATCGGCAAGTACAAAAAATGAAATACTACTGCTACTCATTCCATAAAGTGGTATTGGCCCATCCCTACAAGTAATAGTCGATTGCCAGAGTCTTTTAAGTGAAATGCTCACAAGAAGTGTGTTTTTGTACCTGTAGTTTACTGTGGGCTGGTGCATGTTTTAAAACATTTGTGATGAGTCCCTCCACAGCTTTGTCCTGTAGTCCAGACCGACTCAGCATGATAGCCCCTGATGTGTAGAATAAAAAAAATAGAAATGTTTTGTAAATTTCTAGTGTAATTACAATGTTTTGGAAAACAAGTGGTGTTCTCATTTCAAATATAAATTAAATGAAGCAGAGGGGCATTTAATATTGATATTGTCTTATAGATTTGAAATCTATATTTTGAAACATGAACCAATTGTAAAGCAGAAACTGTTTAGACAAGCATACATGCATTTTTTGTGCTGTGGAACATCCACACAATTATTACCAAAAGTAACACTTATATTAAACTCACGTTTGATAACCTGGTACACTGCTGTATGCAGCAAGGTTTTTTTCCCCTTCTTCCCATGAAGGCTGTAGTTCTTCCAGACACTGCTAGAAGCTACAGCCCTCATGATACGCCTTGTAGCTTCTCCCGGGTTGGCTCCACCAATCAGACTGAGATGGTGTGTCTACACAGAGGTATTACAGAAAATTAAAAATCAGTAATGCTGTAAATATTCAGCTCTACATAAAACATAGTTGTATGTTTAAACAATTACCCACCAATCTCTTCTTGTAGTCCGGAAGCTCTTTCAGTTTTGCCTCCAAGACAGCAAGTTCTTCCAAAGACTGGGCCACATCGATTTCTATTGGGGTCTCCCGACCCGGGCTGGCTCCTCCAATCTGGTTTAACCGGAGGAGGATCTCCTGGATGCTTTTTGCCATCACATCCTGGCGGGTCAACATTGCCTTTAGTGTCTCTGATTCAGAAACACAAAATGTTTCAAAGACATTAAAATGAAGGTCAGAAATGTATAAAGTGCAAAGATAACACATTGCAGTTATTACATGACTGAAATTTACCCACAATAAAAATTAACATACCTTGCATTACTGTTACCGTTTCGGTTAAGGCGTTGATAGAGTCTGACACACTTGAGGAGCAGCTGGCAGTTTCTGTGTGCACATATGCAATACAAAATGCAAGCATGTTATAAAACAAGAACTACCAAAGTTCAAATCACCAGGCTACATTTCTTGTGTGTCACCAGGTTGATAACTGTAACACTTATAAATAAACAAGATTTTCAAAGTCATTAAACCAACAATAAAAATATAATCATACCATCAGACATCTCAGGCTGAATAGGACTAACTGGATTAAGATCTGTGTAAAAAAAAAAAAAAGTCGTCAACATAAGGTATATTTTAGTATAGATCCGCACAACTTGACAAAGCTTATGCAACAATTGTTAACTTACTGTTCATAGTGTTTGTCTGCGGAAAGATGCAAATGGGAGGTGGAGGGAGTGTTGGTCCTGCAGAAGATTTCCGTGTAAGAGGCAGCTCTGGTGGTCCATGGGACAAATCTAGATACATATTTCCAAGATACTTTGGTTAATCATTAATTTACGTGACTTTTGTGATTTCCAAAAATGTCATGTTAGCGATTTTCTTATAGAGGACAGTCTTGTGAAGCATGGCATGCTTGAGAAATATTGAACAATTATTTAATATCATACCTCTGGATTTCTTATTACTATGGAGGACCTGTTCCGCAGAGTCTTCATCTAAAAAGCATACAATAAACTCCAGTCAACAAACCAGTCAGGGATACAGCATGTAATAATAAATAAATAAACTGTAAATACCCTCATCGCTGCTGTAAGCAAATTTTGCTGGCCTTTTTGATGTCCTTTTTGAGAGCACCGCCCCATCCTCTGCACTTTCCACGTTTGACATCGTTTCAGCCTTTCTCAACCACCGAAGTGCCTGGTTAAAGTCAGCTACAAAGAAATGTGAACATTAGGGAAAGTACAAACAATATAGGATTAGTTGAAACATTTCACAAGTATTCTACACGATGCAATGTATTTTGCTTTCTTAGCAGCTTAAAAAAAAAAAAGTACTTAAAGAGTTAGTTCACCCAAAAATGATAATAATGTCAGTAATTACTCACCCTCATGTTGTTCCAACCCCGTAAGAGCTTCGTTGATCTTCTGAACACAATTTAAGATATTTTTGATGAAATCTGAGAGCTGTCTCACTCCATAGGCTTTCAGGTACACTGTAACTTGCTGGGTCAGAAAAGTTATTAAAGAGATCGTTAATATAGTCCAAGTGACTACAGTGGCTCTTCTTAAGTCTATCAAGCGACGAGAATACTTTTCGTGTGCAAAAACAAACCAAAATAACGACTTTATTCCACTATTCATCTCCTCCTCTCTGGACCTCTAGTGAGTTTACGTAGTAAGACTACGTAGCTGTGTTGCAGTAGTTGTGCTTCACCCGGAACTCACTGGTCCATGCTGCAAGGGCTGCAAACAATGTGCCATCAGAGTGGTTGTCGAGGTCTGAGTCACTGCTCACTGACTCACTGCAGGGTGACTCCATACCACTGTTGTGCCTGGCACATGACTCATGCACACTGTCTTCAAACAAATTGTCTTCATTCATGCTTTCATCTCTCTTCAAATCTGACATGTCCTCCATTACACTTCCATCACTTCCACATGCCATGTATGTGTCTCTATTGAGGCTCTCAGTGTTTTGGTGAGTGAGATTCTCTGCCTGGCTTGCACGGGCATTTTCTGCCTGGCTTGGACGGGCATTTTCTGCCTGGCTTGGACGGGCATTTTCTGCCTGGCTTGCATGGATTTTTTGGAGAGTGCGTCTGGTAGCTCTCCAGGACTGTAAATAGATTCTCCGACTTGGCTTCATCCTAAAATACCAGCAATTTTTTCTGAAAAGGTGTACGTTGGGGGATTGGCAAGTTCTAAAAACAGAATAGTTTACAGTCACCCAATAACAATATTTGTATAGTGCATTTAATACTATCAATTTTTTAAAACATGCATACCTGAAAAATGAAAAAAATCTGCAATCACGGAAATCTGCAATCACGGAAATCTGCAATCACGGAAATCTGCAATCACTGAAAGCTGCAATGGAAGAAGAAAATAGATGTGAGTTTAATAGTTTCCCACACCACTATTGTGTGAACACAACATTTGGGAAGGGAGAAAAACAATATATAATAATACAAAACAATTAAATAATAAAGCTGAAATAAGGATATTCTATTTACCAGGATAATTAAATAAATTAGCACAGTAAGACTACAGCAGTACATTTGAAACAGAGATCTTGGTTATAATGTAAAATTCTGAAAATACTTTAGAGAACGCGGGTTGTATTTACACTTACCTGTGTTTCGTCGTGAAGGAATGGTGTTATTTCTTCTTTCTTCGATTCTAGATAAGTTAAACTACTGCTGTAACGTTAGGTAACTCTAAAAACTGAAAAGATAAGAAAGTGTGTAAAATAAACAACTAAGACGGTCAAAGATACGACAGTTACACCACGCATGTTCGTGACCAGCAGCGGAAGCTCTTCTTTTGTGCATATGGGGAGCAAGCGTTTGAGAGTTCATACTGCCCCTACTGTACCGAAGTGAAATTGTTGAATTCATGACTGGAATCTACAGGCTGTAACATTTTTAAATAATAGATACATTTTTTATTATTATAATTATATATAGATATAAATGTATTTTATATATATATATATATATATATATATATATATATATATATATATATATATATATATATATATATATATATATATATATATATATATATATATATATATATATATATAAAATTATAGTTTAACTTTTTGAATGAAATTACTGATATAAATCAACTTTTTGATGATATTCGAATTATATGACCAACACCTGTACATATCTGAAAACAAATTCTTCTATCTGCTAAAGTCAAGAAATGACGTGGCTAAGACGTGGTGAGGAGGTCAAAATAATTGGTCATCAGCTGGTCTTTAGACAACGTTGTGGGGAGGTAAGGAAGCGACCACGGCGCTGCAGTCGAGATCGCAACTTCTGTTCTTCGTTGCCACAACGTCGTGGTATAGTCTTTTGGTGACGTGACGAACCCACGACCAATACTGACGTCACTTTTGGTCGCCGTTACGTCACGTGTTTGCTGGGAGGCGGAAACTGCGAAGTTTAGCTCGAAGTTTAGAGTCGATCAAGAAGAAAAAGGGTAAGATTTATTATATTAGATCCGTTTTTTGTCAATGTGAGTATTTTTCAGGTTGCTTATTGTCTTTATGGATTGTATTACAGTTGCTGGAAGCGAGAGTGTGCTGGATGAGGTGGACGTGGAAGTCCGCGACCATTGAACTCATGTTTGACGAGGAAGACGCATTGTTGACGGGGTGTCTGGATGGATTGTGCGGCCACCGCTCTCGCAGCCTGGAGCACGCCGAACTTTACATTACATTACATTACTGCTGCACTGTACATAGTTGTGTGTTTAACAATAAAGCTCTTTCTTTGAATAAACAGCTGTGTTTTATAAATGAAGCCCTTTCTTTGAATGAACAGCTGTATGCTTATAAATGCTCTTTCTTTAAATAAACGGCACGGTCCGTATAATTTTCCCATATATTCCTTGATGGTATGAATACTTCATAGCACAATAACATTAATATAAAACAAATTATTACAACATAAATTATATATTTATTAATATTATTGGGGTTTACATTTATAATGAGCCATGGGGACCAATAATGATTGGTTTGCAGTGATCTGCCAACCAATCACGAGGGATTTTTCTTTTTTAAATGTAGTGGCTTCAGCCAATAGTGAGTGAGTAAATTCAAGTCTGGCCGTTGACTCTCTGGTTTCGCTGCTATTCATATGCAAATTAGAGGCGTCGCACCTCCGCGCGGTCTCTCAGCGGGGGGCTCTCCACCTACGTCATGGTTCGTTTACGACAATTTGTGGCACAGACGAACGCAACGTTCGCTGCCTGTAAATTGTCGAAAACTGCCGAAAATTAGGGAGATTTCCGGGAGTATACAGGCGTTTACGGGGTCGAAAATCTCACTTTTCATGCAGTGTCTCCGCGTGCCTCGCTCTCGCCGGTGAGGTTCACTCAGGAGGAACAGTGCCCCTCACCTGCAGCGGCCTGTTCAATCTCTTTTGGCGGACCTAAAGTCGGAAATGAGGAAGAGGAGGAGAGCAGCCTGTCTATCAACGCGACTGGTAGCGAATGGTCGGACTCTGTCTCGGAGCCCCCCGCTTCAACGCAGACCGCCACAAGCTCCAAGACCAGCGCGGATGCAGAGTTGATCCGCGTGCTCTCCGACGCCGTGGGAGACCTCGGGCTCGAGTGGTCTCTCCCCCAGGAGACAACGCGAAGCAGGCTGGACGAATGGTTCCTGCAGAGCCGCCGTAGTTTCGCCGCTCACAAGAACGCTCCCTTCTTCCCCGAAGTCCACGATGAGCTGACGAAGGCGTGGAAAGCCCCCTTCTCAGCTCGCGCCAAATCTTCGTTTTCCCCAGTGCTCTCCTCCGTCGACGGCGCTAAGGAAAAGGGATACGAGGGTTTTCCTCCCCTCGAAGAGGCCGTTGCTGCTCACCTCTGCCCGCCCTCCTCCAGGGGATGGCAGGCCAGGGCTCAACACCCTTCCAAACCATGTCGCTCTACCTCAGCTTTCGCCAGTCGAGCTTACGCCTCCGCTGGTCAAGCTGCGTCAGCGCTACACACGATGGCTGTCCTTCAAGTGTACCAGGCCAAACTCCTCCGCGCACTGGACGAGTCTGTGCCGGATTCTGAAACCCTGAAGGACCTGCGCAGTGCCACGGACCTCGCTCTGCGTGCGACCAAAGCCAACGCGCAGGCCATCGGAAGAACTATGGCCAACTTGACGGTGCTCAACCTCACAGAGATGAAGGACGCTGACAAAGCCTCCTTTCTGGATGCCCCCATCTCCCCCTCGGGTTTGTTCGGCCCGTCGGTGGTGGGCTTTGCTGAACGTTTCACGGAGGCTCAGAAGACATCGCACGCGATGAAACACTTCCTCCCCAAACGCTCCAGCTCCTCGTCTGGCCGACACAGAGCGCCGCCTCCTCCTCAACCGGCCAAAGCCGCACCACCGACAGCTAGGCAGCACTCGACATCCAGGCAGCGTCAGCGCTCGCGCTCTACGAGCCGCGTCAGGCAGTCTGAGTTCCGGGGACCTTGACCCAAAGCTGCGTTGGGACCCGAACCACCGAAACCGTCCTAGCCGTAAGAGGAAAGAGAAGGTGGCCAGGTCCCGCCTCGGCCGGACCCCCACCACGTTCTCTCAGTCTCCCAGTTCCCTTCAACCAGGTGACTGGCGACTCAGTTCTCGCAGCCAACGAGCCCATTATAAAGAGCGCTCGCCTGCACTCAAACGCCGTTCTCACGGCGACCCAAATAAATCTAGAAAAGAACAATTTCTATGTAAAGGTTGTGTCCACTTCACAGTATGCACCCCTACACTCGAATACCCCCCTCACAGCTCACACGCTGTCCTGTGCCACACATGTGAAGTGCGCGCCCACTATCATAAAGTGCGCGCCGCCAAGCATAAACACTATCCCCACAGTGTTACAAGCACAAAGCAACCGGGTCACTGGGTCCCTTTCTCTAAGCGTCCCGCCCCCGTTATTAATTCAGCCCCTGGCTGTACGGGCACAGGCCTGGCAGGCCATTCCCGGCATGTCAAATTGGGTGTTGAACATAATAAAACGAGGTTACTCGCTACAGTTCGCTCGCAGACCCCCGCACTTTCGCGCCGTAGTCGAGACTTCAGTAAAAGGCAACGTGAGTCACGTGCTCCGAGCCGAAGTGTTGAAACTGTTAGAAAAGGGAGCGGTCGAGACCGTGCACCCGACGCAAAGCGAGTCAGGCTTCTACAGCCGCTATTTCCTCGTCCCGAAGAAGGATGGCGGCCTCAGACCCATCCTGGATCTCAGACATCTGAACAAAGCGCTTATGACGCGCCCGTTCAAGATGCTGTCAGTGAAACAAATCCTCGCGCACATTCGCCCGGAGGACTGGTTTTTCACGGTCGACCTGAAAGATGCCTACTTTCACATTCAGATAGCACCTCGTCACAGGCCATTCTTAAGATTCGCCTTCGAGGGTCAGGCTTATCAATATACAGTCATGCCATTCGGGTTATACCTAGCGCCTCGCACTTTTACGAAGTGCATGGACGCAGCGATAGCCCCGCTGAGGCTGAAAGGCATGCGAGTACTCAACTACTTAGACGATTGGCTGGTTATAGCCCAATCAGAAGCTCAGTTGAGAATACACAAATCCTGGCTCCTCAACCATCTGGAATGTTTGGGTCTCAGGATCAATACCGCCAAGAGCTCAATGTCCCCCACCCAGACAATATCTTTTCTGGGCACAGTCTTAGACTCGATTCAGATGAGGGCGCGGCTTACGTCAGCGCGCCCTCTCTATTCGGAGTATGGCGGCGTCGTTCAAGGACGGCGTTTACGTTCCTCTCAAACGTTTCCAGAGGATGCTAGGTCGTATGGCCTCGGCATCAGCAGTGCTCAAACTGGGTCTCTTACACATGCGCCCCCTTCAGCGCTGGCTGAACGCCCGCGTCCCGGCGCGCGCATGGCGATCGGGCCAGTTTCGCATCAAAGTGAACCACAGCTGTCTCAAAGCTCTGGCTCCTTGGAAGGCGACCACCTGGTATCAGACAGGGGTTACTATGGGTACAGTTACGAAGCGGAAAGTGGTCTCGACAGATGCATCCAACCTAGGTTGGGGTGCCCTGCACGAGGGCAAGCCGATCTCTGGCCAATGGGCTTTGACAGAGAAAACACTGCACATAAACTGTCTAGAGATGAAAGCGGTCATCCTATCGCTGAAAGCTTTCCTTCCGTACATAAAGGGTCACCACGTCCTGGTCCGAATGGACAACATGTCAGTGGTATCCCTACATAAATCGCCAGGGCGGCCTGAAATCAGGCTCTCTACATTCCATGGCGAAACACCTCCTTATATGGGCAGAGCGCCACCTGAGCTCCCTGAGAGCAGCTCACGTGCCAGGTATCCTGAATCGGGGTCCGGATATGTTATCCAGAGGCGGCATTCCCCCCGGGGAATGGTCCCTTCACCCCCAATCGATCCAGCTGATTTGGAACACCTTCGGCCAGGCAAAAGTAGATCTTTTCGCATCCGAAGACAACACTCACTGCCCAATATTTTTCTCCAAGCGCAGGGATGCACTGGCCCATACCTGGCCCAGACTCCCTCTGTATGCCTTTCCCCCTATCGCGATGTTGCCACAGGCCATCAGGAAGATCAGGGAAACCGAATCCACAGTGCTCTTAATAGCCCCGTTGTGGAAGAACCAAATATGGGTCTCAGATCTGACGCTCATGTCAGACGCTCATGTCAGACGCCCCATGGCCAATCCCGCTGAGGAAAGATCTCCTCACGCAGGCGAGAGGGAAGATCTGGTGTCCCCGTCCAGAGCTGTGGGCTCTCCACGTATGGCTCATCAACAGATACCCAGGGACCTCTCCGAAAGAGTTATGACCACTATTGCCGAAGCTAGAGCCCCCGCGACTAGGCGGCTCTATGCGCGGAAATGGTCGGTTTTCTCTAACTGGTGTACAGCACGAAACCATGACGCACGCTCGTGTGGGTTAACAGTAGTGCTTGCCTTTCTTCAAGAGCTAATGGACGCGGGTCGTACCCCCTCCACGCTCAAAGTATATGTCGCCGCCATAGCAGCTTATCATGATCACATCGCGGGACGATCACTGGGGAAAAGCGACCTTATCCTACGCTTTCTTAAAGGGGCTAGAAGGTTGAACCCGCCTCGCCCCCCCCCCCCCAGTCCCGATATGGGATCTGGTTACAGTGTTGGAAGCTATGAAGGGCTCCACCTTTGAACCACTTCAATCGGTGAGCATGAAGCACGTCTCACTTAAAACCGCTTTTCTGCTGGCACTAGCCTCAGTCAAGCGAGTGGGTGATTTGCACGCGCTCTCCACGAGCGCTTCCTGTATGGAGTTTGGGCCTAACGACACTAGAGTCGTCCTCAAACCTAAACATGGTTACGTGCCTAAAGTGCTTTCTACTCCCTTTAAGTCTCAGGTCATTTCTCTCTCGGCATTGCCCGCGTCACTACACGAGAAGGACGCGAATCTGCTCTGCCCAGTCAGAGCGCTGAGAATGTATCTAGAGCGTTCCGCCCCCTTCAGGCAGTCGGAACAGCTTTTTGTATGCTTCGGTGGCTGCACTAAAGGACATCTCGACATCTCTATGGCTTATAAGTCTAAAGACCTCATTTGCCCGATAGGCATCAAAGCCCACTCGACTAGAGGCATGGCCTCGTCATGGGCATGGTCACGCGGCATACCGCTAGAAGATATCTGTGCGGCGGCGGGCTGGGCATCTCCGTCCCATTTTATCAGATTCTATAATCTGGAAGTCCCAGCTTTACAAGCTGGTATTCTTTCCATTTAATAGGTTTGCCAACCTTTATTATCAGACTTGATTTGTCCGGTCTCCCTGTTATATATCACAGTTCTTCCACAAGCATGTGTCACCATCCTTCACCCAGTTTTTATATACATTTTACGGCTCGATTCTATCCGGCCGGTATATACATATATACACTACCCTTACTATAAGCAGTGTTAATTTCGTTGACGAATAATTTTCGTCATAATTTTCGTCAACGACCTTTTTTCACTGACGAAAACGAGACGATAACTAAATAAAAACTAGTGTTAGATGACAAAAACTATAACGAAAATCAACTGTCATTTTCGTCAACAAATAAAAACGAGACGAAAATGTTAGTGAGGGACGATTAGGGAAGAGATCCAGTCAGAACTGATGTCCGCGCACATTTGATTTGGACGTGCTGATCTAACCGCTGGAGAACACGGCGCTGTTGCGCTTTTACAGGCTCACTCAAGCATCCCCAATCCAGCGCTCCAGAGCGGCTCACAATCAATGAATAACACACATTTATGCCAGGCAATTGTTTATGAACTAATGCTGATGAATAATGACAATGTTTACTTTACGATGTTTATATAGTAATGTGTTTTAGACGGTTGTAGCATATTATCTCCTCATCTGAACTTAAATGAGCTCCTACAACTACAATAGAGGCTCAGACATTTCAAAATAAGAGTCCGGGTGTATTTCCAGCTGGTTTATAATTAAAAGTCACGCATTATATATTCGTTTTTGCTTACACAATAAACTGTATTTAGTTTCATTCCCATTTAATTCATAGTCAGGAGGAAAGACCAGTATTTAACACATATTAAATAAAGTATCAGGGTTATAATAGTTAACTAAAACCATAAAAAAAAATCTTTGTTACTTAAAATTAAATAAATGTTAACTGAAATTAAAAAAATAAATAAAAAAAGTTATTTGAATCTTTAGCTTAACATGATATAGGCTACTAACTAAAACAGAAATACAAAATTTTTCTGTTTTAGATACAAACTATATAGATGTTTTTAAAAACAAACAAAAAAGTGAATTGAGCTCTTTTGTGAATTTTTAATGTTAAAAACAAAATGATGTCAAAATGTCAGTTCAAGTGACAGCCGGTTATGTAATACTTAAATGCTTAATGTATTACAATTGAACTAAACTCATTAGATTTTTGGAGACTAACTCTACTGTAGATTTAGTCGACTAAAATCGTATGATATTTAGTCGACTAAAATCGTATGATATTTAGTCGACTAAAACTAGACTAAAACTAAAAACAATTCAGGTGACTAAAATATGACTAAAACTAAATGGCATTTTAGTCAAAAGACTATGACTAAAACTAAATCAAAATATGCTGTCAAAATTAACACTGACTATAAGGCCCGACTATGTCCGGTCATAGTTATATTTTCATAGGGCCCGATTCAATCCGGCCTATATACATATATTACTCTTTATGCCTGCTCGAGGCCCACTCGTTGGCCTTCTCGGGCCTCACTGTTACCCATCTGTGCGCCTCAGGGTTTCCTCAGGTATTTCTGTGGGGCAGTTAAGCATGCACGGCGTTTCAAATTGGGTTCCCATAACGCAATACAAGAGACCTCTCGAAAGGGAACGTACTCGGTTACTCACGTAACCTCGGTTCCCTGAGAGAGGGAACGAGTATTGCGTAACGCGCTGTGCTTATGCTTATCAGGCTATCGCTTCAGTCGATGTTTAAACCTGATTCCAATGGCGAAACACGGTCCTAATATAGCCTCAAATATGCAAATTCAGATGACCTTGTTCGGCGGGAATTCTAGCACCACCTATTGGGTTCGCTCTCTCGGCCGCCTCGCCATAGGCTCCTGCAGTTGCCGCGGCACAGCCAATCAGCGCGCAGCTCGCGCTGTTCCATCGGCTGTGCGGCTGCACTGCGTTTTACATAGACACTTTATATAATTTAATTTAATTGTAATTATTTTAAAGTTAATTATTTCTTAATTAGGCCTAACTATAATAATCCTGTCCGGGCAAAACATCCACAGAACTGCATTACAGTAAATTTTCCCAATGTATAGCCTAAGTCTATTAATATTTACAAAGATTCACAAATTATTTAATTCCGTCTGTAACAATCTCAGGGCTGGGAGTCTGACGCTCATCGAGGCCAATAAACCTACAATATTGTTGAAAACATAATTTACATTACTTGTAAGAATAATGCTGGAAAGTGATAATAACGTGCCTCTTTTGCCAACTTTCATTTATCAGTTTTATCTTGATAATATGCTATGACAGTATGCTGTAGCAGTAGGCTACTGTTATATGAATAGCCTACTCCTCATTATCATTATGTTAATAAAAGTTCTATGTTTAATATAGGCATACGAGAGATTTTGTTTTGCTGTTTTCCATTGAAGCAATTGATGCAGAATCGCTATAATTGCCATTAAAAACTGAAAGTAAAATGTTCATGGCCAATTCATTTAAAAGCGAAGGAAAGACAGCAAAATTGAGGATAGCAAATAAAGTGTGACATATAATAATGTTCATTATGTTAATTCAATTTCTAGGGAAATGTTTAATTTAAGAGATGTCAAATAGGAATAACAGTTTCATTAGCCTTATTATATTTCAAATTTGTGCTAGATGTTTGTTTTGGTCTATAGGCTACATATGGTGAAAACAAATGTAACACACACACACCGCAGCAATTTAGTATTGCATTAATAACACTGAAAATATGAAAAAAGCTACTGCGGGGCAAAGGATCGCGATCGCCTTTTGACGCGTCCATGGTGTGTTGTTGTCCCTGTGCGCCACCTAGTGGAGAGCCTATTTTGTAATTATTATAAATGACTGCATATCCTATATACTGCAAGGAATGCGTCTGCTAAATGATTTAATTTAAATGCATTAAATGTAAACAAAACATAAAAAAAAGAAGAAAAAAAAAGAGTGCAGTAGCCACTGATCTATAATAGAGAATAGCCTATCATTATATATAGCCTATATAGCCCGTCATGTGCTTTGGCTACAGATGTAGAGGCATTTACATTTTACATTTAAAAACACAATACTTTAAGCTGTTTAAGGCATTGCCATTTTCATTGCCATTAAAGTGAAATAACCGGACATAAACATATGAGCTTGATAAAATTGCACATTTTGGAAGAAAATTTCAAATTGCATTTAGAGGCTTTTTCATCTGAAGTCTTCAAATATAAATTAAAACACATGAATACAAATGAGAGCGTACTTAGCCTATAAATGTTAACAACATATTTAATTCAATTTACTGTAGTTTTTTTTTTTTTTTACATTATCTGTGCATTCATGTTTTTGTGAAATACCCTTTAGGTTGCACAGAAGAAAGACGATATTCTGATACAGACTGTTATTTTGGTGAACGAACTGATGATGACGTCACTGTCTCAGATTTGATTCACCAATCGGATGAAAGGGGCGTGTAATGACCGCCCATATGTGGAGAACGAGATTTGAAGTCGTGTTTCTGTTTTCTATCCGTGACCCGAAATAACGAAAATCGAGCCAAAATCTCATTCCATTTTTTTTTTTTTACAAACGAAAAAACGGGAAAACAACAGTTTTCTTGTTTCTTCGTATTTCATTTCAAATTGGAAAACAAACTATCAAAACGTACACGGACCCTGCTTGTCTGCAAACTATTGCTGTGTTCCAGGCAGGTTTTTGAGCCCGTAAGTTACGACTTCAAACCACGACTTACGACTTTGTAGCGTTCCAGGCAAAGTCACGCCAAACTGCTTGAGCGCAAGGAATTGTGGTGCTAGATGTAAACAAAACATGGCGAGCCGTACGGTGCTTATGCTCATTTACCATCATTTCTATCGCCAAAAGTGCTTACTCATTGCTTGTTTGAAGGAAACGGAGGAGAAAAAACGACGCATTAGGCAAGAGAAGCTGTTATACCTTTTATTTTACGTTCTTTGTATATTTCCATGTAGCGATATACTTTCACAATATACATCGTTTCAGACACATAACATTGTAATACATAATCGTGTGTGTATTATTTATCATTATTATATTATTATTAATTTGATTCCAACGTTATATTGTCCTAAAGTCTATTTCTCACCGTGTACGACTTCCAAAAACACAGCATCCATGGGGGCTGCCATTGTTGCTTCGCGGGCTCTGTGACGTCAGAACTCGTAACTGGGAGTACATCGATCTAGTACGAGTTCACGGGTGGGAAGTCACGGGTTTGACTGCCGTTCCAGTCCACTTTCACGGGTAGAAGGTTGGAAAAACATGAGTTACGGGTTGCCTGGAACGCGGCATATCTGTCTGATAATTTAGGCTAAACGTGGCAAACTCATCCTGGATTTATGAAGATTTTAATTCATTTCATAAAACTTGATGATGATGACCGTCGGTTTGTTATACCTTTCCGACAACGTTAAGTCGTCTAACCCGACAACCGCGACAATCTCCTTCTAGTGCCGCTGCAGGCTCAGCTCAGGTGCCAGTCGCGTGCAGCGCTGCAGCCACGGAAACAGGGTTTGCCCTCCCCCCTACTGACTTTCACTTTCGGACGGGTGCCCGAATATGGAAGTGAAGGAGGCTTTGCTATATATATATATATAATTTTTTTTTTTTTTTATCTAGGCCTACGTGAAATTCTGCATCCATTGTACGATTTTGTTATTTATTTTTTTCCATCTTGGAAGGGCAACGTGAGTCGAGAAGGGCATATGGGCAGTTGCCTGGGCAACCTGAGCAACCCCCCTGTGCACGTCCCTGCTGCTCAGTGGTGGCGTAGGTGCTGCTGTTTGAGGAATGCGGCTAAACACTTCCTTTCACTTTCATTTTTACTTTCACTTTTAAATTGCTGCAGGGGTGAGTCGAGGCGGAGGGTTATTATAGGGATAGTCATATGATATCACATAGTCACATCACACTGTATTTAGATAAGAGAGAAAAAAAAAGCAGGTGCGCAAGTTCCATTATGGATTGCTATTATTATGGCGTATTTACCAGGCGCACGCCAGGAGCGGTTCACAGCCGAGGAGACTGATGTTCTTGTAAGAGCAGTGAAAGACAGAGAAGTTGTGTTGTATGGGGATGGGAGAAACCCACCCAAAATAGCGTCGGTTAAATAAATAATTAGCCTGAATAATTTGTAAGCTAGATTTATGCCTATTTTTTCACATCTTCGTGGCACACCACAATGATTTCCGTCATCTCATGTGTTAATATTTTTTTAGTGTAACAATTTATGATTTGCAAAAATAACTGTTGCATCTGTGTAGATTACATGAGCAAAGTGTATGCGCGTTGTGCACGCTATGGTCAAGCATGCGCCCTTAAAATAGCATAATGAACAACGCGCAACGCGCCACTGACTTTAGACTAGGTTTTTTCTGGTCAGTGGCGCAATTGTTTAATGGAACAGCAAAATAGCACCAGGGATTGTTTGCGCCGGAACACGCCTCCTTTTTTGCGCTGAACCGCCCAGGGAGCGCAAGTTCATTCACTAGTTTAGCGACGTGCTTCTGTGGAGGGAAAAGCGCGCTTTGCGCGGGTGCAAAATAGGAATGACACATGCGTCGGTGTACAAAGTCAATTGCGCTGGGTGCAAGATAGGGCCCCAAGTGTTTGCTGTGGCTTAATACTGTCACTCAAATGAGCTGAATTTTATTTTTCCTTCTTTGTACGCTGACCTAAACACAGCTGATTTTCTTTAATCATTATTATTTTCTCTTCTTTGCTCTACTGTATGCTGCGTGTATAACACGGTCAGGTTCAGAGGTGTGTCAGAACATTGCTATATTGCCTTCTTTGCTGGTTTAGGTTTATTGATTTGATTGATGAAAAAACAGAGAAACTCACATGTACACACAATGTTAGCTGAATTTTCTTTTCTGATATTACACATTAATGTAAGCTGAGCATTTGTTTTGATGTTCTTGAGTATGCGGGGTGTTTAACACAGTCAGGTTCAAATGTGGGTGCAAAAAAATCCATTAAAACTCTAGCAGAGGTTTGTCAGAGCGTTGCCATTGTGCTATTGCCTTGTGGGCAAGTGAGAAATGTTAAATAAAGCAACATAGGAAAAAGATGAAAATTACTTGATTTTACTTTCAATTCCTTTTACATTCTCCAAGGTATTAACATTAACATTTTTCATAACTCCATGTAGGAATGTGGCAGTAGTAATACAATATTTAGAAAATGTACTCTTGTACTCTTGATACACAAGTACTTTTAAAATCAAGTACTTCAGTACTTTTACTTAAGTAGACATCTGACTGTAGTACTTTTACTTGTACTTGAGTAAAATTTAGCAAGGTGTATCTGTACTTTTACTCAAGTAATAAAGCTGTGTACACTGTCCGCCTCTGGTATTAATATCTGTGAGGATCTGCACTGCAGTGGGAATCACTGTTTCTCTTCATCTCATGGATCTTTTACTACATGAACACAGAGCTGAGGAAACACTGGCCTGAACACTGTACAACTGCTCTCTGATCAGACAAAAACACTGAAGAAAACACATCTGAGCTCTAGATCACTGCACTGAAGTTCACTGCTGTTTGTCTCTGAATGCACTGATAATATAAGATGATCAGTATGAGTTTAAAGCATTAAACACTGCCAAATGGATTGTTTTCTGAATCCCCTGAATTATAAACTAAATGTAAATTATATTTCCTAATGCTTTAACTATTCAGTCTCAGTGTCTCTGATCCGTCAGGTCACTGCTGTCACAATGAGTCTCGGAGTCAAATGCAAGTTCAATGTTTATTAGGAGAACAATGAGAAGTCTAGGCAAGGCAAATCACACTCCACAGAATTGAGTCCACACGCGGCGTCCCACGACGTAATCCACTCTGGCGTATAACCGGAGAGAAATTCTCACTTTGAATGACTGACGAAATACTCCATGCACTGGACAGAAGACGAGGCAGCGTCTGGTAGAAAGACAGCTCGTAGAACTCAGGAACAGACTGGATCTCGCCTAAAAACGAAGCGTACCAGTCACACTGACAAAGCAGGGTAAAGTTCTCTCAAGGACAAGTTCACAATACCGCAAGCGTGTGAATTCCGGGCGAAGACAAGCCTCCGGATGCCTGCGACCGAACCTGCGAGAAACTGAAGAGAGACAGAAACCAGAACCTCCAACTGGACAGGACAGCGACTGAGACCAACCAAAAACAATGAGCACGCGACGAGAGACAGGACACTGTGCTATAAAAAGGGAAATAACTGATGAGACACAACAGGTGAACAATTAGTGAAACGAGTGGGAGGGACCAGTGAACCCGTGAGGAACCACCACCAACAGGTAAGAAATACATAAACACAAACACGATCACCCAGGAATCCTGACAGTATCCCCTCCCCCATGACCGGCACCGGACGGGCATGGAGGAGACTCACCCTGTCGCCGACGGAGATCCTCTATCAGACCAGGGTCCAGTATATCCCGGGCCGGAACCCAGCACCTCTCCTCCGGACCGTAACCCTCCCAGTCCACTAAATACTGAAAACCTCTGCCCCTGCGACGAGAATCTAGTAATCTCCTAACAGTATAGGCAGGAGCACCATCCACTAGACGAGGGGCGGGGGGTTTAGGGGCAGAGACAGGGGGATTATTCCTGGCGAAAATCACAGGTTTAACCCTGGATACATGAAAAACTGGGTGAACCCGACCAAGAATAGGAGGTAACTTAAGCTTGACCGCTACCGGACTAATGACCTTAGATATACTGTATGGCCCAATGAAACGAGGAGCCAGCTTACGAGAAGGCTCACGGAGAGGCAGATCCTTGGTGGAAAGCCATACCTTTTGTCCACACACATAACGGGGTGGAGGTCGCCGGTGACGGTCAGCCGCAGCTTTGGTTCGTCTGGAGTTTTGTAACAAGAGTGATTTAGCTTTCCTCCAAGTGCGTCTGCACCTGCGCACGAAAGCTAAAGCAGACGGAACCACTGCGTCGGGCTCCTGTGATGGGAAAAGGGGAGGTTGATATCCGACAGATAATTCGAACGGAGACAAATTAGTGGATGCGACGGGAAGAGAATTATGTGAGTACTCAACCCAAGGAAGCTGTTGGCACCAAGAATTCGGATACTTAGACGACAGACAGCGAAGCGTTCGACCGAGATCCTGATTAGCCCGTTCGCATTGCCCATTGGTCTGCGGATGATAACCAGAAGACAGGCTGGCTGTAGCACCGATCTGTCTACAAAACTCCTGCCAAAAACGAGAGATGAACTGAGGACCCCTATCTGAAACTACATCAGTCGGAATACCGTGTAACCGAAAGACGTGATCAATCAAAACCTGAGCCATCTCCTTGGCAGAAGGAAGTTTAGGTAGGGGTATAAAATGAACCGCTTTAGAAAAACGATCCACCACAGTCAATACAACAGTGTTACCATTAGATGCCGGTAAGCCGGTGACAAAATCAAGGGCTATATGAGACCAGGGGCGGGAGGGGACGGGCAAAGATTTAAGCAGACCAGCGGGAGGTTGATTAGATGCCTTATTACAAGCACAGACTGAACAGGCTAATACGAACTGTCTGACGTCCGAAGTCATAGAAGACCACCAAAAACGTTGACGGATGGCAGCCAACGTTCTCCGAATTCCTGGATGGCCGACAAACTTGGATTCGTGACCCCACCGGATGACATCGGAACGTAAACGCTCAGGAACCCATAGACGACCCGCCGGACACCCCTCCGGAACTTCCCCCTCTCGGCCGGCCTCTCTCACCCGCTGTTCGATTCCCCACACGAGGGCACCGACCACCCTCCCCTCCGGGAGAATGGTTTCGGTCCGCTCCGACCCGGGACCCTCGAACAGGCGGGAGAGAGCGTCAGGTTTAGTGTTCTTGGACCCCGGCCGGTACGAGAGGGTGAAGTTAAAACGCTCAAAGAAAAGTGCCCTAATGGTGTATTAAAAGCTGTCTTCCACTCATCGCCCTCTTTGATACGTACCAAGTGATAAGCGTTGCGCAGATCTAACTTGGTAAACACGTGTGCTCCCTGTAATAACTCGAACGCTGACGACATTAAAGGCAAGGGGTACTTATTCTTAACAGTAATGTCATTCAGCCCTCTATAATCAATGCACGGACGAAGAGACCCGTCCTTCTTTTTGACAAAGAAAAATCCAGCGCCAGCTGGAGACGAGGAGCGGCGAATGAGACCGGCATTAAGAGATTCATTAATGTACTTATCCATAGCCTCTCTCTCTGGTTTAGATAGGGAAAATATGCGACCCTTAGGCGGAGAAGTGTCTGAGAGAAGTTTGATCTCGCAATCATACGACCGGTGAGGAGGCAGGGAAGCCGCCCGGGCCCTACTGAACACCCGATACAGATCAGAGTACTCCGCCGGAACTCCAGAGAGATCAACATCAGGAACCTGAAAAGTAGAACATACAACAGGAGAAGAAGCAGGACCGAGACATGAAACATGACACGAAGACTTCCAAGATAACACAACACCGTTCTGCCAATCAACGTGAGGATTATGTTTGGTCAGCCAGTCATGCCCTAAAATGACCGGCGATTGAGACTGTTCTAATAACAAAAATTCGATCTCCTCACGATGATTGCCAGAAACGAACAAACTCACAGGGGGTGTGCGATGGGTGATAACAGCCATGTGCTGTCCCTTTAAAGTCCAGGCGGAGAGAGATGAAGAGAGAGGAATAAAAGGAATAGCCCACGATTCGGCCAAACCGGCATCCAGAAAACTTGCCTCCGCACCAGAATCCAGCAACGCCTGTGACTGAAAAGACTGTTTATAATTAATGGTTACAGGAAGTGTGGTGCAACCTACGGGAGACTTTAGTGACGACACGCCCACCGAAACTCCCGAAGTCATCGGCGGGCAGTACCCTTTTACCGGACACGCAGCGGCGATATGCCCCGCCTTACCGCAATACAAACATAACCCACGGGACAGACGACGATGTCTTTCAGTGGCGGTAAGACGGAGCTTGCCCAGTTGCATAGGTTCCTCTGTCTGGAGAGAAGGTGCAGTGAATTCGTCCGGCTCAGAGATGGCGAGATGACGAAACGACCGGCGGATGTCTCGTTGACGGTGGCGAGTCTCGACTCTTAACGCCAGGTCGATCGCCGTCTCTAGAGATGTTGGAGGATCCCGTGCAGCAATCTCGTCCTGAATGGCAGGATTAAGACCCTCGAGGAATTGAGCCCGTAGTGCAGCGTCATTCCAGCCGCTGGTGACGGCTAGTGTCTTAAACGCGATGGCATACTCCGTGACGGAAGAGGTTCGTTGCAGTAGCCTTACCAGCTCGGCAGCTGCCATATCCCCACGAAGCGACCGATCAAATAAATTCAGCATTTCCGTCTCGAGAGCCTCAAATGAAGTCGTGCACGGAGCCTTGACCTCCCATACAGCCATTCCCCACTGTCTCGCCCTTCCGGTGAGAAGTGTCAATACATATGCCACCTTTGACGTAGAAGCAGCAAAAAGTCGTGGCTGAAGGGCGAAGACAAGGGAACACTGCTGCAGGAAGGCTCGGCAGGTGTTGGGGTCGCCGTCGAAGCATGGAGGTGTCGCCGCGTGTGGCTCACGGTCTGCAGGTGCATTCTCAACAGGTGCAGAAAGGAAACGCCCACCGTCCGGGGAACTAAGCTGGTCCACCCGGGTACTGAGCTCCGTAAATTGTTCTGACAGGGCAAGGAAATCTTTGGAAGCTACACTCAACAGAGATGAATGCTGTTCAATGACCGCTGTCTGTTGATGAAGTGCGGCATACACCGAATCCGAACTCTCCGAACTCGCTGACTCCATCATTGGCGTGCTCATTCTGTCACAATGAGTCTCGGAGTCAAATGCAAGTTCAATGTTTATTAGGAGAACAATGAGAAGTCTAGGCAAGGCAAATCACACTCCACAGAATTGAGTCCACACGCGGCGTCCCACGACGTAATCCACTCTGGCGTATAACCGGAGAGAAATTCTCACTTTGAATGACTGACGAAATACTCCATGCACTGGACAGAAGACGAGGCAGCGTCTGGTAGAAAGACAGCTCGTAGAACTCAGGAACAGACTGGATCTCGCCTAAAAACGAAGCGTACCAGTCACACTGACAAAGCAGGGTAAAGTTCTCTCAAGGACAAGTTCACAATACCGCAAGCGTGTGAATTCCGGGCGAAGACAAGCCTCCGGATGCCTGCGACCGAACCTGCGAGAAACTGAAGAGAGACAGAAACCAGAACCTCCAACTGGACAGGACAGCGACTGAGACCAACCAAAAACAATGAGCACGCGACGAGAGACAGGACACTGTGCTATAAAAAGGGAAATAACTGATGAGACACAACAGGTGAACAATTAGTGAAACGAGTGGGAGGGACCAGTGAACCCGTGAGGAACCACCACCAACAGGTAAGAAATACATAAACACAAACACGATCACCCAGGAATCCTGACAACTGCAGCTGCTTGTATCTTATTGCACAGGTTTTTCTCTCTCTTGGTTTCATTTGGATTGTTTATTTACAGCTAATCAGTTTTAAAAGCAAATAACCATTATGAATAAAAAAAAGTTTTATGCCACAATTATCCACATATTTACAGCTATTTACAAAGCAAAAGAAATGCTTATAATGCTGGGTAAAGAGTGGTTCTCTTTCATCATCTCGTGTTTGAGATCCACCTATGGGAAGGACATTCGTAGCTGACCTGCAGAAGCATCCAATTGCAGTCTGACAAGACAGGCAGGAGCGCGCAGCCAATGCCCTGTAAGGCCCCACCCCTTACCTGCGGGTATATATAGCCTGCATGCGCTACTGTACATCAGTTGACATTCGCTTCTCGCGATCTCTGCACTGACATAGCTCGTCGAATTTGCACTGCTCACTTATTGTCTGCAGGAGGAAATATCTTCGGATCAGTCTCCACCAGACGTGACAGTATCTATTCTGCCAGTTTCTCTCTGTCTGCTCTTGGAGCCGCCCGCGCTCTTGCTCATCTTTCCTGTTCCACGGCTATTTCAATGTCACTTCTCACTATACAATATTATATGTGTTTAGTATCGTTTGAAATGTCTCAGTGCGAATGGTACAAAAATCTCATAAGCACAGAAATACACAAGAAGTTAATAAGAGTTTTTAGAGCTTAGAGCTATTCTACTTATGATGGTGGGTGTGGCTGTTGGAGCCATTTGGTTTCCTTTCAATCAAGCCAAATGGGAATTCGACTCAATTTAAATTCCCTTTGTTTTACATGCATTTCCATTTGAAACAGTTGATGATCTGGTCTGAGTTATTTAAAGCGATGCAGCGATGAGTTCGGGGCTGAATACTATTAACAAGGTTGGCCCGTAACACAGAAAATGCTCTGTGTTACGTAATATTCAAAAGGTCAGGATATCTTTCACTCTTTAAGCTATTTCGGAATATTTGATGTTATTATCTTTGAATTGATTATGTAATTGGCATTATACATTTACCTGACTGTTAATAAAATTGTTACATTTTGATCCTTTCTGGATTACTCTGTAATTATTAACTATTTCCAGAACGGAACGATATAATTGCAATAAAGGGTTAAAATGATTAAATGTATGGTTAACTATTAGATATAAATGACTAAAACAACCAATTGATATTCTCTTCTAAATTCGACAAATATGATAAATGGAGTCAGATAGAGAATATTATAATTCAATCCATTTTGCCCAGCTGAAACACGAACGCGCAAACAGCCTTCGAGTCGCTATCGCTACCGACCCTTGGAGTGATTTCAGCGGCTTTACAGAAGTAACTTTCATCAAAGCAAGGAAAGGCCCCGCAACAAGCCCCTGCCACAGCAGAGCAACCCACCTTCTGCTAAGCCCTGGGGGAAACCTACTCCTCCACTACGGGAAAAAACCAAACTCTACCCCCACCTACTCTAAATGCAAGCGGCCTGCCTGATGTTTGACCGATGGGGGCTGCGGGTCCACGTTCTCGAGTAAAAAGTTAATTGGTCTCTCTTCCTTTCCCAGAGCCCCTGTCCAAAAGATGGATGGTCTCTCCTGGAGGGTCCCCCCCTCCTGTGGCTGCCCAGCCCATGTGTTTAGTGGACGATGTGTGTTTCCCCCCATTTAGGGGGACTGTTGTGAGGAAAAGCGTAAAAGTAGTGTCACCACAACGCACATACTGTGTTCACTTCACTCAGTTAATAAAGGCTTCAGTCCCAGTGTTTCCCAAAACAAAACACAAAAAAAAAACACATTAAATCAAACCAATCAAATAAATTTGTTACAGAGAGATATACTCTCTCTGCAGGGAAAGCTCTTTTCTCTGCAAAGGGTGAACAGCTCTCTGAACTCATGCATACCGTCCCGAGTGTGTCAGCTTGGCGAACTGCAGCACCACCTGAATGGGTAATGCTTAGAATATTACAGGGCTATCGTCTGCAATGTGCTATGAAACACCCCTGTTTCAGCAGCGTTCCCTTTTCTCACAAAGAGGAAAGCATGGCCCATGTTCTGAAGGAGGAAATCTCCTCTCCTCTGAGCATAGGTGCAATTCAGATGGTACCCCCCCAATCTGATAAACCAGGGTTTTTATTCTCGTTATTTCCTGGTTCAAAAGAAGGATGGTTCCCTATGTCCTTTTCTGGACCTCAGGGTGTTGAACAAACATTTGAGGAAATACAATTTCAGAATGTTAACTCATGGTTCGCTCGCATGCGCCAAAAAATGGAGTGACTGGTTCACATTAGTCGATCTGAAAGATGCTTTTTTTCCACTTAAGCATTTATCCACACAGCCACACAGGAAGTTTCGATTCGAAGGAAAAGGTGCTGCAGGACACCTGCCATGTGCTCGCATACATCACATCTCAGGGTTTCAGGGTGAATGTGAACAAAAGCAATTTTACACCCAGCCAGAATGTGATCTTCCTGTGCATGGAGCTGAACTCAGGCAGTTCATCAGTGAGAGCTCGCATGAAGACTGTCGCAGTTCAGAGAGGGGGCGAAGGTGTAATATCGCACAGGTCTAAGGGTACAGGGTCTTACGGCTTCATCTATCCAGATTTTGCCACTAGGACTCCTGAAGATGAGAACGTTCATGAAATGGGTTCTCACTACATTTCATCACTACATCACTACTGATCTTTGCTGTTCTGTAACAGTGACGCACACCTGCACCGCAGCTCTGTGCCACTGGAAGAGCATGGACTTTTACTTTTGCACAATGTAGCCTTGTGCCTGTATGTTACCTCAGTCAGTGGGTGTCCTTTTTGCGTAAAAAAAAAAGGTGTGTGTGGACATACAGTAAAAGAAGTAAAAGACAGTAAAAGTGGAGTGTTGCAGGTCACATCACGTGTAGAAATGGCAAGGGGGAGAGATAATGAAGGCTGCCCGGAGTTGGAGGATGCGCCAGCTTCACACTGCATGCCCAAGCAGCGCGTATGGAGAGCGGGAGCCGCGCATACGCCCGTTGTGCATTCACACAGTGGCAGCGTTTGTCTCACGCAGCTGAACCGTGGCTTGTGTATTGCAAATACAGACAAATATTGTCCATTCTGTCACATTTTCCGGTGTTCTCCCCCGACCCCTGTCTGTCTCTGCTTTGATTTATGATGGGCAGCATATATCTGCTGCAAATGCGAACGTGTTCCCCTCTGTTCCAAACACACATGCATATAACATGATAAATGTAACATTAAAGTTAAAGGGTCATGAAACCCCAAAACACTTTTTTTGAGATGTAAACAGATATGTATAGGCTGCACATCATTGAAAACACTAAAGGTACTCATTAATGTTATTCATATGTGAAAAATAGTTATTTTTGCAGTTTTCTGAGCGATTTCTGTCTTCCGGTTTGAAAAGCTGAGTTGGAGCAACGTCACAAAAGCTGACTTTCGGCCAAGTATGGGCTGGTCGAACATGCTGACGTCGACCGTTTCGAGCGATTCTCGACATATATTCATGACATAAAGCTCATTCAATCCAATCACTGCGCTGTAGTATGCATAAAATATAATTTAGTTATTATGCATGAGTCAGTGACTTCTGTCAGGTTCGTCTTCCATTATTATTGTTGAGATATGGTGGGGAAGTTTTGGAAGCAGCGTGCGGAAAAGTCAAGGAGGAAAGTGAGGTGTTGTTTTCAGCGTGTCATGAAGGTGCTTCCTGGATTACTTTCGTGTGGGTAAAGACCGATAATCTGCGGTGGAACAGCCGAGGCGGATGGTCGCGCTGATACAAAGTAAGGGCGCTGAGCGAGCTGTAACCGGGACGCCGTCTGTGGAAGCCATTACTAAAGGTTCGGTAAAGTAAAATGAACTTGAGGAATCGCACGGCGAACCTGCAAGCATTGGCATTAATTTCTTAATTTATGTCAGGAGTGCCAAATAACCGATCTGTAATTAACAATATTTTGAATGAAATATCAACAAGAATCAAAAGCCATGTCTTCTATCACAGACATGCACTAAACTGCATAAAAAATGTGTTCGGGCTCTTAGTGAAACTGTGCATATTTGGACAAATATAGATTTATTCTAGTTACCGGGTGACAGAGCGGGTTGTCGATCGGCGCTTCAGATGCGTGGTCGAGACTATGAAACCTCAGACGGGGTTGAGTCCCTTCGCTTATACCCCGATCTAGTTTCTTTTCTGGTGAACCAGAAAAGGGGCTACTTTGGCTGATAAGCCTGGGTGACCTGAGGATTATAGTGAGGCTTCCCTGCCGAGTACACCTCCGTGGGCCCCCACTCCTCTATCGCATCGCAAGCATGTTGAGACTGTGTTCATGGGTGGTTCATGTTCTCTCATGAGAGCCTAACCACGTTGGCGCGTTGTTCATCTTGCCAAACAGTGTGCATATTTGGACAAATATAGATTTATTATCACATTTGCAAAATATTTTGTCATACAGAATAACATTTATTTTCATTTCTCACTGAATTATGCTGATATGAAGAGCTGAATGACATTCAGAGCGATCGCTGTCTGTTCTTCCTGCTGCACGCCACTTATGATCTCAGAGCTCTCTCATTCGCTGTACTCATCCATCATCTCATCTCTCTGTTGTAAACATTGCCAACGTGTGAATCAAGAACATGTCTCACTGCTGTAATTGCTGCTGTCGGTATCACCTGTGTCTGTGCATTGCTGGTTTGCAAATTAGCTAATTTTAATGCACCTAATGACACTCCCCTATTTATGCAAACCATTCTCTCTTTCCACACAATACCCATCCCACCTTTTCACAGTCGACCACGCCCATTTTTGGAACCCTTTTCAAATCGAAGGTGTGAAAAAACACAGCTGCAGCAGGGGGGTTTCATGACCCTTTAAGATATGCTTCTAGTTTTAATAATTTAAACAGGCCTTTGAAGTTTGGGCAAAAACTTCTGGCAGTGTTGTGTTTTTGTGTATTTTATAAATTGGTTATAAATTGGTTTATAAATTATAAATTTTGTAAATTGGCGCTGGATGTCATATGGTGAAACACATGGATCACTTCACTACATGATTTCATGGTGAAATGTGTTATTTTTCATGTTAATCAGGTCAGTTGCTCACGCTGAATTAAAGCCACAGTGCATAGTTCTGATCAAAATTGACATGATTAACATGAAAAATGTTACGCCAGTGTGTCAGACTCGGTAGACAGTGTATAGCAGGAGACAGCCAGTTAGGAAACAACTTCTACATGATATACCAATTCTTTTAATACTGTATCCTAAATTGTGGATAATTAAGCTATATATCATATGCTGAAGTACATTTCTGGAGTGTCAATGATTAAAAAACAACAACAACAAGAACCGTACAGAACCGAAAACCGTGACCCAAAAACCGTGATACGAACCGAACTGTGGGTTTTGTGAACCGTGCCACCCCTAGTTCAGAACACATAAATTATTAAGAGCTTCTGACCATTTGGAAAGCTCGGAATTATTATCTGCCTCATCTGAAGGGACATCATGTGCTCTTACGCTGCAACAATACCACGGCAGTGACTTATTTCAACTGTCAAGGCGGCGTGCGCTCGTCGAAACTTCATGCCAAAAGTTAACAAGCTTTTGGTATGGAGCAGACGATTTACGAGCGACTCATGTTCCAGGCATTCTGAACAGAGGCGCGGATCTTCTATCGAGGGGGAACCAGCTCTTCGGAGTGGCGCAAGGGCTGCCTCGATAGACTACGTAGAGTCACGAGGGGACAGAGCTGCCCGAATGGGAGGACTGCGTACTGAATGTCCGCCCCTCGAAGCAAACCGTAGAAACGGTTCGCGTCGAGGAAGGAGACATGAAAGTAAGCGTCCTTCAGGTCGATCGCTGCAACCAATCTACCGGACGAACGCGTCCAAGGAGGCGTTCGCTACCAACATCCTGAACGGAAACCTGTGAAGGGATCGGTTCAAGACGGGCAGATCCAGGATTGGCCATAACCCACCGGTTTCCTAGGGTACAATGAAGGGCTGAGAAGCCGGACTTCACTTCGGCTGGAGGGACAGGCTCGATCACACCTTTCGCCAGTAGGGTGACAACCTCCGCACGCATGACTGGGGTATAGGCCCCATCATAGCGGGCGGCCTCCCCAGAGCGGGGAGGAGCCTGCGCGAACCAAATCGCGTAGCCGAGCCTGATGGTCTTCACAACCCAGTGGACAGTCCCGGAAGCTGAAGCCAGGCTCCCAGGAACTGACCAGCAGGATCACTCAAACCACAGACATACCCCGGGTGGGGCAGCGAGGCAGCGTGACTGGCCCAGACGTGGGAGGCGTAGCGTCCCGGTGTGGGGGCACAGTTAGCAGCTGCGTCCTGACAGAGGAGACCAGGGAAGGACGCACGTTCCACTGGGGTCTGCTCTGAGAGGAGGCTGGCGAGAGAGAGGGACGAGAGTGGCACGGCCCGGAGGCGGCGCACACTGCCATCACCGGTCTCTGGGTTCTCAGAGACAGGAACATGAGTTCTTTCCAAGCGCTGCTAGCCCGGGGGCCAGCAGCGGAAGGATTTTCCCCGGCCCTCCACCGGGGGAAGGAGAGGCCCTGCTACCATCCCCTGGAAAGAATTAGAATCCATCTCTGAGTTGTCCACCTCCAGCCTGGCGTTTAGCCAGGTGAACATTTACATTTATGCATTTAGCAGACACTTTTATCCAAAGCGACTTACAACTTGGGAGAACATGAAGCGATAGGTCATGAAGAGTCGAGAGGCGCAATAAGAGCCTGAGATCCTGAGACCGTGTACATTGCTCAGTGTAGTACAGGCTAGGGGAAGGCTGCTGTGAAGGCAGCTGCTGGGGCCGGGCGGGAGGGGGGAGGGCACCCTCGGCGGCAAGCGGACTGAGGCGACTGAGCTGGGGCAGTAGGTGTTACGGCCTCAGTCTGCTTTCGGGCGGCCGAGAACCGTTGGGCGCAGGTCTCAGCCGCGCCGCCGAAGAGGCCAGCCTGGGATATGGGCGAGTTGAGGAGGCGGGCCCGCTCAACATCCTCCACATCAACAGGTAAGGCCAGGTGTTTCTCCCGGACCACAGCAGTGGACATCGCCCGACCCAGGGAGCGTGTGGCCACCTTCACTGCCCAGGGGGGGGAACAAGTGGCGACACGCAACTCATTGAAGAGCCCTGGGTCGGCTCCACCCTTGTGCATGTGCAAAGGGGCGGCGGCCTGCCCCAAAGCTCTGCAGGACCACGCCACCGAAGTAGACGAGCCCACAGGCTTGGGGGGTGCTTAGGATAGCCACGCCACGTCAAAACCCTCTGTGGACACCATAGTACGCAACAGAGTGTTCAACAGTGGGTGACCCCAGTGTACCGTCGGCCGCGGCCCCATCGAGGGCAGAGAAGGCGGAGGAGGCCACCGAACGGTCACGGGAAGCACGGGGACTTCCAGGACCGCGTGATCTCCTCATGCATCTCGGGAGTGAAAGGCATTGGGGGCGGGGCCCAACAGCTGTTGTCAGGTGCCACCCCCACAACCAATCGCGCAACCACGAGCGCTCGCGACCGGGCGGAGTTCCACACCAGCGCGAGGCTCGCGGCTACCCGAGATAACATGGCTGTCAACTCTAGGTCAGATCAGGCAGCGCTGACACACCCAAAGGCGGAGCACAACCTAATCGTCATCCCCAAAGGACTCTAGCCCACCTTGGGATGCGGCAATCGACATCTTGCTGCTATCTGGAGTGTGAACGAAACGAACGAGGCGTCAAGAGACGGGCCGCTGTTTCAGTCCAGCACTCGAGTATCGACCGCGACTTCGCGATGGTCACGTTCCCGCAGTGGGAACATGACACATCCACAATCACTGCCCGAACGTGCTGAAGCCCAAACACGTCGAGCAGTGAATGTGCCCATAGACAGCAACGGAGATCGATCGCACCCGGAAGTGCACGGGCGAACCGTCTTGAAAAAGACGTGCCACGCGCAAGCTCTTTTTGTGAGAGGAAGCTCTGCAGAGAACGCCGGGGCGCCCAGGGACCACACACCAGCTGTCTAGCAGACCACTGCGCAGATCAGCAGGCAGGCAGTATGCGATCGCTGGAACGCGCAGTAGCACCAACGCCTCTGGAAAGCTGATCGTCTCAAAGGCTGACAAAGACTCAGTTATCTGTCACATGTCTGTCCTGTCTGGTGAAGCCCATGTGGTGTGTTGTTGTTTTGGGCTGTGCTCGTGTCTCTGTCTGATCCCTCCCCCTTGTTATCTGATTAGTGTTTGATTTCTTCCACCTGTTCCCTCCTGATTTCTTCCCCTTTATATAGTTCCCATGTGCTCATAGTCTTTGTGGTTACGTTGTATATGTTATGTCTACGTCTCCCTTCCCGGTGTTCCGCTCCCTGACTTTTTGGTTTGTTGTTCGTTTCAGTATGTTATGTTTAGTATTATGTTATGTTTTCCCCTTGTGGGTTTTGTTTTGTGTTTCTGTTTATTTTGTTAATTAAAACCTTTTCTCTGCATTTGAGTCCTCACCTCAGTTTCCTTCAGCGTAACGTAACAGTTATCAGGCTTGAAGGAGTGAAGAGATCCTCTTGGCTCCTAAGCAGAAACATAATGCGATGTTGCCAGCGTACTTCCTTATATACCCACGAGGTGGGGCGGAGTTACGCATGCAAATTCCGCATGCCCATGGCATTGGCACTGCCATTGGGCGCTGTTAAATTCTCGAAGGTAATTGGCTTCTAAGCGAAACCCCCATTCGTTAGTCACTAACGTACATTGTAGTGACTGAACGAAAGGGAACTAGAGTGGAGGCGTAATGTAAATGTAGCGTTGGCATATTCTATCCTAACTTCACCCTCACGCCCTGTCATGACAATGGCTGCGTCCGAAACCTGGAAATTGCTACCTTCGGAGGACACATTTTAAGGCAGGAAGGCACCAAGGCACGTCCGAATCTAATGTTAGAGCCACTTCCTGTCTCCCAAGAGAACTTCATCTGAATGATTTTTGAAGGCAGCATATTTGTATTCTTCACTGCCTTTGATATCCCACAATCCTGTGCTTTCCATTCTGTGACAGTTGAGCAGGAAAAAAAGATGGCGTTCGAAAGTTGTTTGCTGGTCAGTTTGTGTGTAAATGTAAGTTTCTTTACCATCATTTTCTACTTCTGATGTCATTTCTAGCGAGAAATTACTAATGTAGTAATTAAATTTGTGTTTAGTTCCCACTAAAGCTCTCTTTATTTTGCTGTAGATCATTAAACTGTTAAACTGCCGAAGAAGTCTGTCTGAAATTAGTTTTGTGAGGTGCCTTCATGCTTAAACGCTGCCTTACAAGCCATCGTCTGATAAGGCAGCAAGGCAATGAGTCAGCTGCCTAGGTTTTCGGACACAGCCAATATGACACGAGACAGCTTTTCATCTCGACAGGAAATCTCGTAACAGTTTAGTCTCGCGAGATCTCGTGGCACGACATCTCGTCACACCCCTAAAAATTATTGCATCAGTTTACCTCTAGGGACAAAAGACATGTTCATATGTTTTAGTTTAATTAATTGCTCTTTAATTATTAATGGTAAATGGTAATATGATATATGAGTTTGTTTGATTTATGAAGTATTTCATTTCTTATAACTGTATTTATCCTTCAGCCTGAGACAGATCATCTCAAACTATTATGCTGATCAGTTATTCATATTTGATCATGTTACTGTCAGGGTCCTGCCCTGTCTGCCCGGCACAGTCTTGTCTGTCTTGTCTCTGTTCAATGTTTCTTTGTTTGTCTTGTGTCTGACCACATGGCTCTGTCTTTGTTTGTGTTGGCCATGTGCTCCTCTCATCCCACCTCCTTGTTTCCCTTTACCACACCCCCTTGTTTAGGCCTTGTTTGTTTAATTGTGTTCACCTGATCCTCGTGTGCTCTTCCCTTTATATTGAGCTCCTTTCCCTCTTGTCCTTGCTGGTTCGTTGTGTGCATTTGTTTTATGCCTATGACTAGCTAAGCTTGTCCTTGTGATTAGTATTTGATCTTGTCTAGTTATAGTTAGTGATGGCCAAATGAAGCGTTTCGAAGCATTATTGCGTTCTGATACAATTGTGTCGAAAATGGTTCATTACTCGAAGCTTCATTCAGATAGAATTTGCAGCACCATCTCCTGGTGAAGTAAATGTAAAGCAACAAAGCTGTCAACCATAAAATGCAAGTAGGCTTATATGTTAACGCCCCGTTTCTTACATGTTTACCGAGGCGATCAAAGCTGAAACAGTGTTAGTGCTGTGAAACTCATTTATGTAGGTGAAATTTACAGATACTGATGAATTTCATGTGTTCACCTTGATAATAAAACATTAAGCATGATGTGCTTGTGTTACTGGTTGTACTTGTATAATGTAGCATGGTTTGGCTTCACTTTTATAAGAAATACAGCCGCCAGGTTTCAAACCTGTCAACGCTGGATTGGGCTGTCAAAGCAGTCAGATTTCAAATTGAGCCATGTGTTTATTAAGGTCTTCAATAAAACAAGATGAGAACTTAAATATTCAATTAAAAATATTAGCTTTTTTTCTCTTTTTCATCAAACCGCAGTTTTTGCAAGTTTTATCGCATAAAATTGCATAAATATCCCGCATTTTCCATCGCATTTTTTAAGAAAACGTGCCGCATAATCAAGGATTTTTGCCCGCAACAATCACAAAAAAAAGCCAAATTTTTCTGGAAGGACTGATTTATAGAGCTTGGTTTTATATTATTTTTCTCTTTTGCTAGCTTCAGTTATTATTTAGGTTATTTTGTTTTCTTTATTCTTAGGTGTTAGTTTATCTGTTTTCTCTCGTTGTTTGTGTCTCTGTGTTAGTGTGTGTGTCTTGTGTTTCCCCAGGTCATTGACTCTCCTGGCCTGGCTACCAGTCTGGTTCTGCAGCAAGTCACGTCACCAACTATCAAGCCTGGTTCCCTGAGCCGCTTCCTTGTCTCCATCGTTGGGCATCACATCCTTGCTGTCTCTACCCTGACCAGCCAGTTCTCCCTTTGTGTCCTGCCCCTATTGTTTGGACTTTGTTCCTGTCTCACCATTCTTGTCCTGTGTCCAATATTGTTAATAAATTTCACCCCCTGCTCATTCTGCATCTGGGTCCTCACTCTCAGTATCTTGACAGTTACAGTGTTGAACTGTGATATTCATCTGATAATTACAGTTAATGAGATTGATCAGTCACTGATGAGTAGGGTTGGGTACCGAACTCGGTACTTTTAAGGGCACCGACCGAATTACGTCGGTACAACCGAGTACCGATTCACATTAAATCAATCGGTACCTGAGAACACATATTGTGATATAGACTAGTGTCTGTGCATATTAAACCACGAAAAGACCATTTAAATACGTTCTATTTAGTCTATATGGGTTTACCTCACACACACTCTCACTCAGAATAGCGCATGACGGTCACATGTTTCCATCTCTGCCTCTCATATGAGGACATGAACACACGAACGTCATCTCCAGAGCCACTGAGTCACTTCATGAGCATTTTACCGTGTCATTTGAGAAAAATACCGTCATATCATAAACACACAGAAACTCAAATTCACGGCAACCCGTCAAAATAAAAGTTTGGCTAACTTGACAAATAAATTAGTGTTGTACAGTAGAATTTAGATACGTCTAAATGTAATAATAATAATAATACTAAAACTCTTATGTAATAATAATAAATTATCAAAACTTTATTTTTTAATTTTTAAATAAATTACAATTTTTCTTCATGTTTTAATTTTAACCATATAAATCTCAGTTGTGCAGCACTTTGTTTGACAAAAAAGTTTAATTTAATTAAAAAATTAATTAAATGAATGTCTTATGTCTTCATTTGATTACCAGAAAATACATAACACCTAATTTGTGGGAAATCTTTTCATAGAAATTAAATTAAAAAGAAAAAATTATAATATGGTTGTTTTTATGAATTAAATTAAGTACCTTGTAGCCTACTATTTACTAGTAAATATTACAATAATTGAACATCACAGACAATGGCAGACAGAGACCAGGGCAGCTCTGGCATAATGTCAATAACACTTCTATTAACGACTTAAAACTATAATAAGACACAGAACCTGATGATGTTTTCTCTTCTAAACACACAATCCTGCTTAATATCTCTGGTCCTGCACGGTTTAATGTCCTGAACTACTCAAGTATTAACTGTACATGAGCTCAAACTGATGTAGAAAACACAGAGAAGAAGAAGAAAGATGATGATCAATACTGTACCTAGAGACAAACAGGAAAAATGTGAGTAGAATCATCTAAACTTCACAACTGTCCAGAGGATCTGCAAAAACAGCAGCACACAGGCCCATCCCAGAGGATCTGGAGATCAGATCAGATTAAGAATCACTTCTCCAGCACTTTCTACACGTGTCTCATTCATATCCTGATCATGTGATTATATCCTGATCATGTGATCGACTCTGCCACGACTCCAGCATTTAATGAAGTTAATGAACTTCAGCATAAAGACACTTTGTAAAATTAACGTATATTTTCTAGATCAGTGATGTGTTGTGATTCCAAACATTATTAAAATATGATCATACCTGTTGTTTTCTCCAGTGTCATTATGTAGAGGCTGATAATCACTGCATTCATCACTAATGTGAAGATGAACGCCACAGTGCTCGTGACTGAATCTGAACCTGAGAGAGACGAGAGTGAGAGAATGAGTTCATGAGTAGACAGAACTAGAGCTGATCAGAGATTAAACTGAATAAAGACACTCGATGTGAAGATGATCAGAAAACAGAGAAACATCTGAACTCAGCTCATCACGATCCGCATCACTGAACAATCAAATTCATATTTCTGATCTATCTGCAGATCTAGCATATCAATCTGAAACATGCTAGCAATGCGGTAATACGTACTAGCAACCACATAGCAACCACCCAGAATACCCTACCAACCACATAGCAACACCCTAGCAACCACCCAGAATACCCTACCAACCACATAGCTACACCCTAGCAACCACCCAGAATACCCTACCAACCACATAGCTACACCCTAGCAATCACCCAGAATACCCTACCAACCACATACAGGGTTTCTGCAGGTGTCACCAAGTAAAATTTAAGACTCTTTAAGACCTTTTTAAGACCATTATTTTTTATTATTATTATTATTATTTTCTCCTTCTGAGGTCAAAATTACTGATTTTGTGGTGGTCATTTCCAGTTTTGTTGTTTTTTTTCATAGGATGCCACATTTACCATATTAGATGCGCAATAGTCACACATGACAATAAAACAAACTTAATGCATGAATCTTGTTTGGTACAAAAAAAGGCTGGTCCAGTTGTGTGCTATCTAGCTTTAATAACATTATCGCTAGGGTGGGAAATATGACCAAAATTTGACAAGTAAGCAATTGCGTAATATAAGTAGAAAGTTCTCAAGTAAACGGTCATTAATAAAATAAGAACTTATTAACCAATTACAATAGGACAAATAAATACAACCTAAAGATACGGATACAAACAGTGCTTTAAGTTGAAATACAGTTTTTTCCCTGTTGTTGTTGTTTTTTTAACATTAACACACAGACAGGAGCGGGTATAAGCTATATTAGTATGCTTTCACTTTAAGAACTAGAGTAATGTGCAGATCCAATACTGACAAACGTCCCGCACTTTTTTACTCAAGACATAACCGCCAATAAGAACATAGGGATATGAATGTGTGTATGATCGTTCAAGAGTAAGCCTAGAAATAGACACATTCGGTACACTCTCGCAAGCTGACAGGCGGCAAACGCGTGCACAAAATCCACAGCCATTCTGATATCGGTCTGTGTGTCTACCGAATTGAGTTTGTGGTTTACATCGCTTTTATTAACTCTTTTTAGTGCTGTTGGACTTATCATACTTTTATTTGGTCATTATGCGAGATGGCAGGTGAGAAAGATTCACCTTCGCTTTCACGATTGCGTGAACTGGAAGAATTGGAGAACTGAAACTGCGTCTGTGGTACAATCCGAAAGAGACCCGTGCCAATAACATGAAAGCTGATTGGCTGCAATATAAGATGCATGCTGGTCTCATTTGTAGTTGTAATACAGCGAACTATAGTTGGACTAGCGAAAGAAAGAACTACAACAGCCCGGAATAAACACACAGACACACACACACACACACACACACAAAAGCGCTGCGGGAGCATTTCATTGAGCATTAGAGGTAGCGTTACATGGACGTAGGATAATTTAAGACCTGTTTAAAACTATTTAAGACCTAGAACTCAATACTTCAGAGAATTTAAGACTATTTAATGCCTAAAATTTTGATTTTGAAATTTAAGACATTTAAGACTTTTTAAGACCCCGCGGGAACCCTGACATAGCAACACCCTAGCAACCACCCTAAGTACCTGAGCAACCGCATAGCAGCACCCTAGCAACCACCCAGAATACCCTAGCAACCACATAGCAACACCCTAGCAACCACCCAGAATACCCTAGCAACCACATAGCAACACCCTAGCAACCACCCAGAATACCCTAGCAACCACCCAAATGACCTTAGCAACCACATAGCAACACCCTAGAAACCACCCAGAATACCCTAGCAACTGCATAGCAAAACCCTAGCAACCACCCTAAGTACCTTAGCAACTGCATAGCAACCACTTAGAGTACCTTAGCAACTGAATAGCAACCACTTAGAGTACCTCTGTAATTATAAACCACCCGACTGCAGATCACAAACAGATTGACGCATCATAATCGCAGATCATAACTCGTGTTGGAAATGCATCCCATGGAAAACAAATAATATTGTCTTAGAAATAAAGATATAAAAACAGGAAATTAAGTAACAGATTCAGAAACTGATTACAGGAAGTGAATATGAGTTTGTTGTTCAGAGCCACTGTAACGTGTTTCTCTCATCACTGATGATCAGAAATTACTGAGATATTACAGTTTTCCCAAACGCTTACACACAAAATCTGTTCATTCACAGGATTTCTGAAACCCCTCAGAGCAAAACTACACACCAGATCTCCAAACCATCAGCTGTTGCTCAGCCTTCGACTCACAACACACAATTCTCTACCTAACACACAAACTCTAACAGGAAGTGACTGTAGTATAGGCCTTTAAATAGGTCAAAGGTCAGATTACCAGTTTTGAACAATGGATGATAACAATGAAAAGAGAGCAAGAGGAGGAGGAGGGAGAGGCAGGGGACAACAATGAGGTCAAGTTCAAAGACGAGGGTTGGAAGAGGAGGAGTTGGAGGAAGAGGACGAGGGCAAAGAAGAGAAGGAAGGAGAGCCATCTCTGATGAGATTAGGGCAACACTTGTTGATCAAGTCCTCCGATCCCCCCAACAATTCCTGGACAATATTAACGAATATACAAAAATAAATAACAAAAAAATTCCCCAAACACTTAAATAATAGCCCCTTTAAATTTAGCTAGAAACCCCAAAAGTTTCAATCACATTTGTTACACCAGAATAAGTGGTCTAAAAGTCCCTCTCCCATAGCTCTTTCCCAACAATTGAGAATACACAGAGAACTTTACAATAAACAACAAAACCGCGCCAAGTATCCTGTAACAAATCTTAGCAAATTAAGTGGTGGGCCCACTCACACACACATGTTCCAGTTTACTCACTGTACAGATTTGAACAGAAAAAACACGTTGCAGGCCTGTTTTGGTCTTAAAAAACATTGAGTGCGCTGAACGGACACTTGCAAACATTGAGAGCGTGGAAAGACTGGTCCGGATGCTCAGGTGCCGACCGCTCCACCCAGCATACGCCCGCCGTGGCTAGCTAGCTTAAAACCCTGCCTTACTAGCGGCATCCATCAGCTATTCAACGCCTTAAGTGGCTCACATAAACATTCACGCGGCCCCCATAGCTGTTCTCCTACACAGTTAGCTTACCAGCGCTGTACAACCTTGCGTTTGCCTTTGCCATCTCTCTCTTGTGTCCCACAAAGTGTGCCAGTATGCCTCACACATCCAGCCCTGCCACCACCAGGAACAGAGAGGCCACGACAGAGGCCAAAGTTCGTGTTGAATATAGTCGTTATTTTGATTTTTTTTTTTCGCACAAAAACTATTGTCGTCGCTTTGTAAAATTATTGTAGAGCCACTGTAGTGAATTGGACTTTGTAATGACATTTTTAGTGCCTTTTATGGGTCTTCTGAGTGTAAATGTACTGAATCCCTATGGAGGGCTTGCTGAGGCCTTTCTCAGACATCAGCTTTCAACAAAAATATCTTCATTTGTGTTCCGAAGATGAACGGAGGTCTTACGGGTGTCGAACGACATGAGGGTGAGTAATTAATGACATAATTTTCATTTTTGGGTGAACTAACCCTTTAATGTGGTGTGGTCCGAAGAAAAAAAACAAAACGGCCAAACCAACTGCAAATGAACCCCCACAAGAAAGAGGTACTCAGCTCCTCCAGCCCTGCACACAGACACAAAGGTGGGAGGAGCCAAAGCCCTCTGCTTAACCTTTCACCAGCCAGTTTCCTGAAAGCCTCTGCAGCTGCAGAAGGAAAAGGATTAATTCAGACAAACCCTGAAATGGCACGTGAAGTGACACTTAAAGACCTCAAGCAAATGGACAGGCACATCCCTGCATTCACACCAAAGCTTGCAGGAGACCACAACGTCCATGCCTACCTACGAGACATTGACCTTCACCTGCAGTCTTCGGGGAGGGTGAACCACCAGGATAGACTCTATCTGCTCTGGATCACACCCAGAGCAGAGTTGCAACGCCTTCTGGCTCGGCAGCCAGGAAACCTCCACTCGACTACCAGCAGCGTGACCAGGTCAGACATGAACTTTCCTATGTTTCTACTACAGACTCAGACAAACCTGGAACGGAAGGAGGACACCAGCTTCAAGAACCTTCTCCTATGACACCAGTTAGTCACCGTGTAGGCGACACAGCCTGCCCCACGCAATACCATGCAGGTGACTTGACAAAGAAGTCCTTGACGAACACAAGGGCCCCTTCCGAAGGGGTTCTCAAAACCCCAATGACTTTGAACTTTGAAACACAGAAGCCAAAGTGGGCACCAGAAGGCACCCAGCATGGCCACAATGCAAGACACCCTCTAGCAAAGTTCCTAGTCAGTGTAGGGCATACAAATTTCCAAGTAGATGCAAACGTGTTCACAGAAACACAAAAGCCTGCATTAGTGAAAATTGTACTGTTTGAAAGGGTGAACCACAAAATTTTTCTAAATTTCTCAACTAAATATCCAAATAAATCTAATTATTCAACTAAATTAACCATATAAACTAAATTAGTCTAAGTACTGATCTAAAGCCCACACTGTCACTGTATGATAATTGAAATGAACTGATGACATCACCGTTTTCTCCAGAACGGCTTACAACACCAAAACAAATTCCGTTTATGTGTAAAAATGTACTTGGCAATAAAGCTCCTTGATTCCTTGGCTATACGGCTGAATAAAATTGTTATTTAATGTTAGGTTTAAGAAAGCATGCATGTCCCTAATAAGTTGATTGAACTCAGTTGATTTGAGTAAACTCATTCCCTCATTTTAATTGAGTAATGGAGTCTCCCAAAACTTGTATATTTCAGTTCACTTAACTTAGTGCTCACGTCGACTGTACTTAAATTAAGTTCACCAAACTTGGTGTTTCTATAATGTACTTAAACTATTAAGTTCCCTTAACTTGGCGTTAATTTTAACCCTAGAGGTCGACGGTCGCTCGATTTTTTTTCTTTCAGTGCCAAAGAGATTCCAATAAAATCTGTCGATTTTTATCATTCAGGCAAGTGCTATACATCATTATAATCTGTTAAGTTTCTACTTTTATTTGTGTAGACTCACAATAAAAACTAAATGTTGTGCTTTTTGCAACATAAAGAAAACAAACATAATGCGTGATCTGCAGCCTCTCTGTCAAATCAGTTAAATTTAAGGATCAGTACCCGATATACAAATGGCAGCCCAACACAAATCACTCATTAAAACTCTTTGTCCTCTTAAGAGTCCCTGCCTTGGTTCCAATACCGATGACAACAAACATGCGCAAAACATATGCTTGGCATAACAGTAAACGGTGAATGGCACAGAGTGTACACACGGACTATTTCAAATGAGCAGTGTAACCTTATATACATTAAGTCGACTGTATTTTACTGCGATGTCAAGTTTTTAGAACTGATAGATGTTGTGTGTGCGCGAGGCGTCCAAATGACCATGTGTGACCAACGAATGTCTCGTCTTCTCAGATCATCTGAAGAGTCTGTAATTTATTAATGCCAGTGTTTTTCTCGCTGGCGACTTACGTGCAGGTAAATGTTACTGTCAGGTTTATTTGCATACAATGAATGAGAAACATTTCTGCTGCTCTATAACAGGTTTGTGTTCTGATATTGTTTCTTGTTTATTTCTGCAGGTTATGATTTTCCAGCTGGATTGAGCTTTTTGATTTACTGTCAACAACTAACAGGCGAGAAAGTGAAGAAGTTATTCATGAATCCAGCTGAGACGCTGACATCTAGTGGACAAGAGTAAAATACGTCAGAAACACAGTTATTTACATTTGTTTTATACATTTATTTACAACACTAGAAATAAACAACAGTGTTAAGCCGTAAAAATACAAGAGACGATGGATAAAGATGACAAAGGATGATCTGAAAGCTGTGATTCAAAATGAATGTTTCTCAGCTGTATTATTATATTATTATGAGCATTAATATCTGTGAGGATCTGCACTGCTGTGGGAATCACTGTTTCTTTCATCTCATGGATCTTTTACTACATGAACACTGTACAACTGCTCTCTGATCACACAAAACACTGAAGAAAACACATCTGAGCTCTAGATCACAGATCGACTGAACTGCACTGATAATATGAGGCGATCAGCAACGTTGATCTTAAATAAATACTTATTAATTGTAGAATAATTCAAACTCCAGTGCTGCAAACATGATGTTATTTGTCTTTGTTCTCTCGATCTCATGAATTTATCTGAATGTAAATAAGAGTATATGAGTTATAATGCTTTTATAATGTAGATTATGTCATAATAAAGGATCTGATCTGCCATCTGAAGGTTTAAATATTCAGTTTACACAGTTGAACTTTGCTTACAGCTACAATCATGTTTTTTTTTTTTTTTTTTATCACATACACAGTAAAAGTGTTATAACACAATAAAACACACCATGCATATGTTTACAGATATTTACAAAACCAAAAAAAAGGTACAAAACCATTTATATTAACAATGAATAACGTCACTACCGAACTCAAATTCACATGAGATTTAGATCAAACCATGTCATTTTTTTATTTGTAAAGTGCTTTTTACAATCCACATGGTTTCAATGTCTCAAAGTGTTCGGGATAAATCAGGAATATTCCCCTTCTCATGTTTGTGACTCCACTGAATCAAGGCTGAGTTTCCTCCTGATCTCCAGTGTTCAGACGCTTCATCTCTTGTGTTTCTGTTGCCTTCTGCTTCTGTGATCTCTTCTATCGTCTAGATCTCACTGCATCCTGAGATTAGAGCAAGGCACTTCTGGAGAATTGTGCAGTGTGAGGTTAAAGTCTCCTGAGGTTGCAGGTCAGTATTAAACCTCAAATCAGTGCAGCTTTATAAATGATACTCACCTGACAAGACTGAAGACACTTTTTGAACTCTGTGAGGTCAGAACAGAGAAAGAGAAAATACATTAGTGGATCTGTTGAATCTGATCATTCTCCCTTCAAACTAAATTAAATAACTCATTCACCCCGAACATTTGATCTTAATAGTGACTCTGAGTGGTTTAAGACACACTGTAAACTATTACAACCCACTTCAAGTTGAAAACATAACATGGAAAGATCACTGATAGACAGCAGCACAAAAATGAACTGAATAGACCAGAGAGTCAACAAATACAAATATTCAACACTTAACACACACGCCACAATAATGGTGACAATAACACATACAAAGATCAGAATAACCACCATTTCACGCATGTTTTTATCACAGAACGTGCTCTACACGCGTCTCGCAGGTCATGTGATAATCTTGTGTTGGTTCAGTGTTAGTGATATTATCAAGTGCTGTTCTCTCTGTAACCGTCATTCATCTTCACTATGAGCCGCTCTCAGTGTGTGAAACTCAGACGCTTCAACTCAGCATTTCAGTCTCAATGGAGCTCTGGGGGATTTTAACCCTCTGGCGCTCTTCACGTGGTGGACAAGAGTGACCGAATTTTATTTCAATGAAATTAATTACTATAAAATACTATATTTTAGTCTGATAATGTTTTTTTATTTAATATTTTGTATTTTTAGGAAATTTTATGGTAATAAATTATTTTTACGCTGTAGTTATAATCCATTTATTCACTTGTTGAGCATAAAAAGACATTTCCAAATTAAACTCTCAATAAATCTTCAATGCTTTGGTTCAGAGACTGAAGTCTGGTCTCTTTTTAAAGACACTTGGCAGATTATTGCTGAAGAGAAAAAAGTTTTTAAAAGTGAACAAAAAAGTTACAGAATTTGACGTTTATTGTTATGAAATATGCACAAAAATACTATTTTCAATTCTTTAATGTTTACATTTTAATATATTTTAACACATTTTACTGTAAAACTGCATAAAAAAGCCATAAATCTAAACAAGAAAATGAGCTTTCAGTCAGGTGTTGTTTGTGCGCAACACCAAACGCTTGCACAAGATGAAATTTGTTCCCCATTCATTTCCAATTTTGTTTTGTGTGTGTTCACATAGCAAGTGCCAAAACCTTTACCAAGTTTTGTACCATTCCAATAAAGTAAAAATAAATAAATAAAATAAAAAATATTTGGTCAAAAATGACCGAAGAGCACTAGAGGTTCAGTGTTGTGAGAGTAAAGGGAGAAGCGATCGAACATCAGGGAGAACAACTAGTGTGTGTGAGTACTGTATTCATTTCCTCATTTGATCTGTAGTTCAGCTGTTATTTAGAACGTTGTCTGTGTGGTGTAGCTGGCTGTTTGTTTGTAGTCTCGTTTTTTAACATGCTGATCACGTGACCTTGTGCGAGCTAACGCGTTTCACTGGGCGTGGCCATAAGCCAGCGTGGTATATAGAGCGTTGATTGTTTACATTGAGTTAGAGAGAAACGATCGAACATCAGGGAGAACAACTAGTGTGTGTGAGTACTGTATCCATTTCCTCATGTGATCTGTAGTTCAGCTGTTATTTAGAACGTCGTCTGTGTGGTGTAGCTGGCTGTTTGTTTGTAGTCTCGTTTGTTAACACGCTGATCACGTGACCTTGTGCGAGCTAACGCGTTTCACTGGGAGTAGCCAGCTGTATTCAATAACGACACTTAACGTGAGTATAAATTGAGTGGTACTCCGCGGCCCTTGTGTGAAGTCCTCCTCGTGTGAAGACCGAAGAGTGTAAAGACCATTCGACTCTACTCTGTGCGACTCCACTCGAGCAAGGACACCGACAAGGCACTTTAGTCTAGCTTTTCTTCTACTTAGTCCAATTTTGTGTTTTTGCTTGTTTTCATCTGTTTATTTCTCTGACTCGTATTCACAATGTGCTTCCAAATCTCTACTATTACCACACACACCCGCAAGTCACGTTCATTACATTCTAGACGCCGTAATCCTAATAATCTGCGTAGTATACCTATTTCCTCTGCTACATTAATGTCCATTCCAATTGGTCTCTGGAATTGCCAGTCTGCTGTAAACAAAGCAGACTTTATTTCATCTATTTCTACTCATTCACATCTCAGTCTCATGGCTCTAACAGAAACCTGGATCAAACCAGACGACACTGCCACTCCTGCAGCTCTCTCGAATAATTTCACTCTTTCACACACCCCTCGCCCGATTGGGAGGGGTGGAGGTACTGGTCTGCTCATCTCAAATGATTGGAAATTTGAGCCCATTCCTTCTCTATCTGCCAACTGCTCATTTGAATCACACTCAATCACTATCACTCACCCTGCTGAAATACATGTTGTAGTTATTTACCGCCCTCCAGGTCAACTGGGTAACTTCTTGGAGGAATTGGATATTTTACTCTCTCATTTCCCCGAGGATGGCACTCCTCTGGTACTGCTCGGTGACTTCAACATCCACCTTGATAAACCCCGGGCTGCAGACTTCACCACTCTTCTGACCTCATTTGACCTTAAGCGAGTATGTACTACAGCTACTCACAAATCAGGTAACCATTTAGACCTTATCTACACACGCTACTGCTCCACAGACGACACTTTAGTTACTCCATTGCACACCTCAGATCACTTTCTCACCACTCTTAACCTCCGACTGACTCCTGACACAACACCCACTCCTCCCCAGATCACCTTTCGGCGTAATCTACGCTCACTCTCTCCCTCCCGTCTATCCCCTATGGTTTCCTCCTCACTCCCTCCACCTGCTCAGTTCTCAGCACTGGACACTAACAGTGCTACTGACACTCTTTGCTCCACTCTAACATCTTGCTTAGACAACTTCTGTCCCGTTTCATTCAGGCCAGCCCGCACCACCCCCTCTGCCCCTTGGCTGTCTGATGTTCTCCGCGAACATCGCTCTGGACTCCGGGCGGCAGAGAGGAAGTGGCGCAAAACTAAAAACACTACTGACCAGACCCTGTATCAGTCTCTCCTCGCTTCCTTCTCTGCTAATGTCTCCACTGCTAAAACTACATACTACCACAACAAAATCAACAACTGCTCTGACTCTCGTGCACTCTTCAGAACGTTCTCTTTGCTCCTTTGTCCTCCTCCCCCCCCTCCTTCATCAACTCTTACAGCTGATGACTTTGCATCATTTTTCACAAACAAAACCTCCTCCATCAGCAGCCAATTCTCCACACCACAAACCGACGTGCACATCTCAACAACCATCACACATACGCTCCCCTCCTTCTCTCTGCTCTCTGAAGTAGATATCTCCAAACTCATCCTTTCCAACCACCCCACTACCTGTCCACTTGACCCTATCCCCTCTCACCTCCTTCAGGCCATTTCTTCTTCTGTTACTCCTGCACTCACTCACATTGTCAACACCTCTCTTCACACCGGGACCTTCCCCACAGCATTTAAGCAGGCTCGGGTAACCCCACTGCTTAAGAAGCCCTCTCTGAACCCAGCACTTTTAGAAAACTACAGACTGGTATCCCTTCTGCCTTTCATTGCAAAGACACTTGAGAAAGTTGTGTTTAACCAGCTCTCTACGTTTCTTGAACAGAACAACCTCCTGGACATCACCCAATCCGGCTTCAAAAGTGGCCACTCAACTGAGACTGCCCTGCTCTCGGTTACGGAGGCACTGAGACAGGCAAGAGCGGCTTCCAAATCCACAGTACTTATCTTACTGGATTTGTCTGCTGCTTTTGACACAGTTAACCACCAGATCCTCCTTTCAACTCTCACGAAGATGGGCATCTCAGGAACTGCTCTCCAGTGGCTCAAGTCTTACCTCTCAGTTAGGTCCTTCAGGGTGTCATGGAGAGGTGAAGTGTCTAAGTCACATCATCTAGCCACTGGAGTTCAACAGGGCTCAGTGATTGGACCATTCCTCTTCTCCATCTACATGTCATCACTGAGATCTGTCATTCAGAAACATGACGTTTCCTATCACTGCTATGCCGACGACACTCAACTCTACTTCTCATTTCAACCAGATGATCCCACGGTTGGTGTTCGTATCGCTGCCTGCCTAACAGACATTTCTGCCTGGATGAAGGAACATCACCTGCAACTCAACCTTGCAAAGACAGAACTGCTTGTGGTCTCAGCCCAGCACTTCATCATAATCTCTCCATTCAGCTAGGATCATCAACCATAACTCCGTCCAGGACAGCCAGGAACCTTGGAGTTGTGATTGATGATCAGCTAAAATTCACTGACCACATTACTGCAACAACCCGGTCCTGCAGATTTTCATTATACAACATTAGGAAGATTAGACCCTTCCTATCAGAGCAGGCCACACAACTCCTGGTCCAAGCTCTTGTTCTCTCCAGACTGGACTACTGTAATGCTCTTCTGTAATGCTCTTCCGGCATGCACTATCAAACCCTTGCAACTGATCCAGAACGCAGCGTCGAGAGTGATCTTCAATGAACCGAAGAGAGCGCACGTCACGCCTCTCTTCATCAGTCTCCACTGGCTGCCAATAGCCGCTTGCATCAAATTCAAGACACTGGTACTTGCCTTCAAAGCAACCACTGGCTCTGCACCAATATACCTAAACTCGCTTGTTCAGACTTACACACCCTCCAGGAGCTTACGTTCTGCCAGTGAACGACGCCTTGTGGTGCTATACCAGAGAGGCATGAAATTGCTCTCACGGACCTTTTCCTGGACCGCCCCCACCTGGTGGAATGACCTGCCTATCTCAATTCGAGCAGCCGAGTCTGTAGCCATTTTCAAAAAACAGCTAAAGACATGTCTCTTCCAGCAGCATCTGACCAATCAAGAATAGCACTTAACATTCTATTCATTTTTATGTCTGTCTAATTTATTAAAAAAAATAAAAAAAATAAAAAACTGTCCTGTGTGTTCTGTGTTAGATTAACTGAGACTTGTTACAGCACTTCTAGTTGCTTCTATTGCTCTCATTTGTAAGTCGCTTTGGATAAAAGCGTCTGCTAAATGACTAAATGTAAATGTAAAAATATAAATGTAAAGGGCGGATCATTATTAGATTATTAGGAGTCTGAGATGAACCAATGAGGAGTGTGTGTGAGTCTCTCAGTGAATAAACACACTCACTGTCAATCAAACAGCAGCTTTACAGCAGATGAACACACACACAGACACACACGCCACAATCTGTGTGTTAAACCAGTCAATCCGACTAAAGGATCTTTTATCTGATGACAGATGATTGTGAGACGAGAGAACATGAAGATCTGCTCGTGTGATGTAAATGTGATCTAATGGACAATTCTGCTTTATACTCACGTGATTTAAATAATCCTGAAATCAGCAGAGAGACGACAAAGAAACATTCAACCGGAAAGATTATGAATCTCAGATCTCCAACCGTACGATCACCATTCACTGAAACATATGAGAATATGATCATCTCTGTTTGGAGAAATGAAATCGATGTATATTTGTGTAATTGCTCGAGGGGATTTCTGCCTCAACGTGACACACTTCAGTATTTCAGGCACTCAGGATTAAAATGATCTTATTAATACATGCTTAAATATATATTTACCATCAACTTTATGCAGTAAATGTCTGTGTTTACCTGTTTTCAGTGTCAGTTCTGTTATCAGAGCAGTGGAGGTCAGGAAAACAACAACAGCTGATCCAAACACATACACGAGGACATAACGGTGGAAACCTGTAAAGTTTAAATATTTCATATGAAGATCAGACACACTCAGAGTTATTGCTTCAGTTTATCTTTAGGGACAGAAACATGCTCATATGGTTTAGTTTAATTAATTACTATTTCATTATTAGAAAAATATTATTAGAGAAAACGATAGAAAACCACTAGAGATACACAGAAAAACATTTAAAATGACTTATGAAGTATTTAATATCTTATGACTGTATTTATCCTTCAGTCTGAGACGATCATCTTAAACTATTGTGCTGATCAGTTATTCATATTTGATCATGTTACAGAGTTGAGCTCTGATATTAATCTGATATTTACTGTTAATGAATGAGATCGATCAGTCACTGATGAGTCTCTGCGTCTGTCAGCGTTTCCATCAGAAATCAGATTCATAACAACTAAAACTATAATAAGACACAGAGCCTGATGATGTTTTCTCTTCTAAACACACAATCCTGCTTAATATCTCTGGTCCTGCACGGTTTAATGTCCTGAACTACTCGAGTATTAACTGTACATGAGCTCAAACTGATGTAGAAAACACAGAGAAGAAGAAGAAGAAAGATTATGATCAATAGTGTACCTCGAGACAAACGGAAATAAATGGAAGAAACATCTGTAAACTTCACAAGTGTCCAGAGGATCTGCAGGAACAGCAGCACACAGGCCCATCCCAGAGGATCTGGAGATCAGATAAAGCATCACTTTCTCCAGCACTTTCTACACGTGTCTCATTCATATCCTGATCATGTGATCAACCGTTATATATTCTGATCATGTGATCAACATTTATATATCCTGATCATGTGATCGACTTTATGTGAAAGACACTTTGTAAAATGAACGTATATTTTCTAGATCAGGGATGTGTTGTGATTCCAAACATTATTAAAATTTGATCATACCTGTTGTTTTCTCCAGTGTCATTATGTAGAGGCCGATAATCACTGCATTCATCACTAATGTCAAGATGAACACCACAGTTCTCGTGACTGAATCTGACCCTGAGAGAGACGAGAGTGAGAGAATGAGTTCATGAGTAGACAGAACTAGAGCTGATCAGAGATTAAACTGAATAAAGACACTCGATGTGAAGATGATCAGAAAACAGAGAAACATCTGAACTCAGATCATCACAATCCGCATCACTGAACAATCAAATTCATATTTCTGATTGTGGTGAGGTGGGCGTGGTTTTCGCGAGGTCTGCGGGCGGAGAGAAGGAAAGGATCCGAGCGGTGAGTAAGCGGCTTGAGCGCTGATTAAAAACACCTGTCTCTGATTACAGTAATTGGTGTGGAGAGAGCTATAAAGCCGGTGCGAGAGAGAGATGGAGAGAGAGAGGGACTGGGACACGACTGCTGCCGCATCAACGTGCTGTGACAAGAACACTTGACTGTTGTGAGAAGTTTTGAGAGACTGTTGCGGACTTGAGTCCTGTGCGCGCCCACGAGCGCTGTTTTGTTTGAAAATACTGAGTGTAAATAAAGAGCACGTGTCCCAGTCACGCCGACCCCTGTCTTCTTCCTTCCTTACACTACATCGAACCTTCATCACACTGGTGCCGAAACCCGGGAAGGGAGAAGAACGCCGCCGCCATGGAAACCCCGTCAGGAACGCCATTTGCGGAGATCATCCAGTCGCTGGCTGGTCTTCACCAGGAACAACATCTCCAGCTACTGGCCATGAGGGAGGAGCAAGATAAGAAGTTTGAGTTGCTCCTCCAGGCCCAGTTTGAAGACCGCCAGCTGTTCCGGAGTTGGATAGACCGGGAGGGTAAGGCCACAACCCCCCCCCCCCCCCGCCCCGCACCATCTGACTCGGCAGCTTCCGTCCCGCTGTCGAAGATGGGTCCCCAGGACGACCCCGAAGCATTCCTGGACCTCTTCGAGAAGTCTGCCGAGGTCCGGAGGTGGCCCACCACGGACTGGCCAATGCTACTTCTGCTACTTCCCTTGCTGTCCGGAGAGGCACAGGTAGCCGCCCACCAACTGCCAGTCCAGAACCTCCTGGTCTATCAGGACCTGAAGAGGGCCATCTTACAGCGGGTCGGCCGGACCCCAGAACAACATCGACAGAGGTTCAGGACCCTGGGCCTCGAAGAGTCCGGCCGGCCCTTCGTCTTTGGCCAACAGCTCCGGGACTCCTGCCGCAAATGGCTGATGGCCGATGGGAGTGACGTCGAGGGAATAATCGATCGCGTGGTGCTGGAACAGTTCGTCAGCCGACTGCCAAAAACAACTGGCCAGTGGGTCCAGTGCCACCACCCGACGTCGCTAGCCCAGGCCATCCAACTGGCGGAGGACCAACTGGTGGCGTGCCCGGGGGTCGGCGAACTCTTACCATCTGCCTCTCTCTCCTCTTTCTATCTCCCTTTTGTCTCCTCCTCTGTCCCTAAACCTGTCCCTTTACCCAGGTCGCGAGGGGGCCCCGCCCCAAAACCGGCGCCCAGGTGGAGGACGGGATCCCCACCGGCTCACTCGCGGCTGCCTCTTCCCCTCCGCTCTCTCCACGCCAATTGCTCGAGCCGCTTCCTGTCACCAGGGTGGCGGTGAGGTCTGGGCCGGCTTGTTGGCGCTGTGGGGACCCCGGACACTTTGTGGATTGCTGTCCGGTAATGGAGGTGGGGACACTGATCCGGGTCCCCGATGAGCCGCAAGCCGCCACCCCGATCAGGCCGGCCTGTACCAAATACCAGTGAGTATTAAGGGGGGTTCATATCATGCGCTGGTGGATTCAGGTTGTAACCAGACCTCCATCCACCAGAGTTTGATTCAACCCCGGGCATTGGTTAACAGCTGCGTGGTTAAGGTACGGTGTGTGCATGAGGAGGTGGTGAATTATCCGCTGCTGCCTGTTCAGATTCATTTTAGGGGACAAAAGCATAGCGTTGACGTTGCAGTTAACCCGCACCTCCGGCACCCGATTATCTTGGGAACCAATTGGCCGGCATTTAATAAACTGTTATTTATGTGCGGGTGCCTCTTGGGGAAAGAGAGACCGAGGCAGGACCGCGGTGGTTCAGCTCGGGGAAGTTCAGCCGGGACCTCGGGAACCTGATTCGGGGGAAACGAGCGCTCTACAGAGAACTATTCTCTCTGAGCGCGATGACTTTCCCCTGGAACAGTCCCGCGATGAAACGCTCAAACATGCGTTCGATCAGGTCCGCTCCATCGACGGTCGACTTCTCCGACCTGACCAGCCGCTCTCCTACCCGTATTTTACGGTCATCAAAGATAGGTTGTATCGGGTAACCCAGGATGCCCAGTCGAAACAAGATACAACCCAGTTGTTAGTTCCAAAGAGCCGTCGGGAAATGCTTTTCCAGGCGGCTCATTCTAATCCAATGGCCGGACATTTAGGTCAGACAGCGACACTAAACCGTCTCATGGCCCGTTTCTTTTGGCCGGGCATTCACGAGAACGTGCGCAGGTGGTGTGCGTCGTGTCGTGAATGTCAGTTGGTGAATCCCCCGGCCACCCCAAAAGCACCATTGTGCCCCCTTCCTTTAATGCAGGTCCCCTTCGAAAGAATTGGTATGGACCTCATCGGGCCATTAGAACGGTCTGCACGTGGGCACCGCTTTGCGTTGGTCCTTGTGGATTACGCAACACGGTACCCTGAAGCAGTGCCATTGCGTAATATTTCCGCTAAGAGCGTCGCAGCGGCACTGTTTCAGTTAATCTCCCGGGTGGGAATCCCGAAAGAGATTCTCACTGATCAGGGCACGGCGTTTATGTCACGGACAATTCGCGAACTATACGAGTTATTGGGCATTAAATTGATCCGCACGAGCGTCTATCACCCACAAACGGACGGTCTTGTGGAACAATTTAATCGCACGTTGAAAACCATGATTCGGAAGTTAGTGCGGGAAGACGCCAAAAATTGGGACAAGTGGCTAGAACCTCTGTTGTTTGCAGTACGGGAGGTCCCCCAAGCCTCCACAGGGTTTTCCCCCTTCGAGCTCCTCTATGGACGCCAGCCCCGTGGGGTTGGAAAATTCAGTATGTCCTGGAGCTGCGAACAAATCTCCACACTTTGGGGCGGCTGTCAATGGAGAATTTGTTGTAGGCTCAGGACAGGCAACGTGCGCAGTACAATAGGGGCTCTAGATTACGTCAATTTGCACCGGGAGATAAAGTACTTGTATTACTCCCCACGTCTAACTCTAAATTACTCGAAGTGGCAAGGACCCTTTGAGGTCACACGGCGAGTTGGCGATCTCAATTATGAGGTTCTTCGTACGGATAGGGACGGGGCACGTCAGATTTATCACCTCAACCTTCTAAAAAAATGGTCTGAGGTGGAGTCGGTGTTGCTGGCGACGGTAGTGAGCGGGGAGGAGGATCTCGGACCGGAGGCACTCCCAAAGCCCAAATCCGCTGCCCTGGCCCTTGGTGGAGATCACCTCTCACCCTCGCAGCTCACCGACTTGAAAAGGTTGCAGGCAGATTTTGCCGTCGTGTTCTCGCCCCTTCCCGGTCGAACGAATCTCATCCATCACCATGTTGAGACGGAACCGGGTGTGGTCGTTCGTAGCCGCCCGTATCGCTTACCCGAACATAAAAAAAAGATAGTTCAGAGCGAATTGGAGGCAATGTTAGACATGGGGGTAATAGAAGAATCCAACAGTGACTGGGCGAGCCCGATCGTTTTGGTTCCAAAGCCTGTCGGCTCCGTTCGTTTCTGCGTGGATTATAGAAAAGTCAATGCGTGTCTAAATTCGACGCTTATCCAATGCCCAGGGTTGACGAGTTGCTTGACCGGCTTGGTGCTGCTCGCTTTTATTCGACACTGGACTTAACCAAGGGATATTGGCAGATCCCCTTATCTCCTTTATCCAAAGAAAAGACAGCTTTCACCACGCCGTTCGGGTTACACCAATTTGTCACCCTTCCTTTCGGCTTGTTCGGGGCTCCAGCAACCTTTCAGTGTCTGATGGACAGAATTCTCCGGCCGCACGCTGCATATGCCGCTGCCTACCTGGATGATATTATCATCTACAGAGGGGATTGGCAGCGTCATATGCAGCATTTGCGGGCTGTCCTGAAGTCGCTGAGGAGGGCTGGGCTCACGGCCAACCCAAAGAAGTGTGCGATTGGGCGGGTGGAAGTAAGGTATCTGGGCTTCCACTTGGGTCACGGGCAGGTGCGTCCCCAAATTGATAAGATGGCAGCGATTGCGACCTGTCCGAGACCCAAGACCAAAAAGGAAGTTAGACAGTTCCTGGGGCTGGCGGGATATTACAGTTTAACTTTGGTATTGTTATTCTAATTTGGCTCGGTACGGTGACTCTTTGACCAAATTCTGTGATTAAAATATTTTTGTTTGTTTTCTTCTCTTCTAAATCGTACTAGGTTGAGACCGTTGTACCTTTCTTCATGACGTGGTGACATCATTTGTGGTAAAAATGAGGTGACCCCTTAATCATGGAGCTCTCTAGCTCACATTCGTTTAAAGGTGGCCTGCCGATATTAGGCGTGGTGCATCAATCCCTATATCGTGACCTTGACCCTTATGGGGTAGACAGGTATTTTACCTAATGAAAGAAGAAGGAGAGGGAAGGAAGAGGTGAAACAAAACAAAGCGGTTGCGTGTTTCTAGGTCTCGTCTACAACTACTCGTGCAGCTAAGGTGTCGGGTAATCTATCTAAATGAGAGGTGTTCTACTTGTTGGGTAGATTGTGCAATGTTTCCTATGATGAGTGTAGCCGGGTCCATGCTAAGCTAGTTTCTGATGCTAGTTTCTTCCTATGAGAAGAACATGTTTGTTGAATGTTTTCCATGGCAGATGTCGTTAACTTCTGTATATTAACGAGTATGTAAGTTATGTACTGTATGTAACAATGGATGTATGGTCAGATCTGTTCTAGTCTGTTTTGGTCCCCCCTTTTCTGGAGGGCGTGTCAATCAGAATCTGACTCGTCCCATTTCCTGTCCTCTTCATTGCTTTCGAGGAATTCTCTCACTAGCTGCATGACTTCTTGTGAATCGCTGCTTTGCGTGTGCCAGTGGTCGTTTGGTTGTTTGGGTCTGGCATTGGCATGAGAGTCTTGTACTTGGGCGTACTCAGTGCTGTGCTTGACTGAGCGGTGCCGAGGTAGGTTTTGTCGTCGCTTACCCACGTTAGATGCTCTGGAATGTGTGGGACGATGATGGCCTTTGGCATCTTTAGGGTTTCTTGAGAAGCGAGGCTGGTCCCATGGCTTTTCCCAGCGGTTGGTGTGGTAGCTGTCATGGGAGTCACGTTCTCTGTGCTCTTCATGATGGACTGTAGCGTAGTCATGCCACTGGGTGTCGTCCAGTGCAAGGCTTGGGTCTTGGCTGACGGAGTTTGACACTGCGGATGTTTTCAAACCTTTCTTTGAGGCCATCTTTTGTTTGATGTAGGCCTTGTGTGTCAGGTCACGCAGCTGTTGGGTTGTCATCGTGTATGGGCAGGCCATGATGCCTAGATGACGACTCACTCCAGGGTGCAGGTTTCTCAGGAAGAGGATTTTGAAGTTCACGTCCTCTTCAAGTTCAGGTTCGTTATATGCACCAAAGTAGGCTTGTCGGAAACGGCGGTAGTAGGCCTGGGGAATCTCTTGTCGCCCTTGTTTGGTTTCCCAGGCGATTAACGGTCCGTGTTCAGACTCTGGGCCTGTAAACTCTTGGGTCAGCGTCTCACGTAGTAGCTGGTAGTTATACTTTACGTGAACAGGTTGCCGGTCTAGAAAGCTTTGTACCTCGGGACTGGATGTGGCTCTGAGGAGGTACAACCTGTCTCGGTTCGTCACATGAGGTCTTGCCTCTAGGTAGAAGTCGATATCTCGGAGGTAGGCCTGGATGTCGTGGCCCTCCGTGGAGTTTGGGTTGAACTGGGTGATGTTCTTAGCGAGCTTGTCGAGGTTTTCACAGGTCATCTTCTGTGCAGGTTCGGAGTCTGCTTGGATGAGCTCTCTTTTGTTGGCCGGGACGAATTCTGTGGTGAGGGCCGGTGACGTTTTGGGTTGTGGCCGTTCACTTCGTCCGTTGTGTGGCAGTTCTTGGAAGGGGGACTGTGTTCTACTCAGCAGTAGTGATGCTGAGGGAGTTCTCTCCCTTCTTGGCTCTGGTCTCTGTTTGACAGCATGATTGAGTTCATATCTGACCGCCTAGAGCTCGTCGTTGGCGTCGTCTCGCTGTCGGGTCAGATGGTCCATCTCAGTGCTGTACCTTTCAAGGTGGTCTTCCAGGGCCTTGATTTTAGAGTTCTGGTCTTTAATATCAGCGTTGGCTTTCTCTAGCTGATGTTCAGCAGACTGGAGTTGGTTTACCAGATGTTTATGTGCAGTCTTTAACTCTTGTTTGTCACGTTCAGCGACTGCAAGGGCTTCTTGGAGCTTGTCAACTTGTTTCTTTGTTTCTTGCTCCGCTTCGTCGGGCACTTTGAGTTTGTCTTGAGCTTTAGCATTGAGCTGGTCTGTGCAGCGTTGAATGTGCATCAGCTCTCTCAGGAACTCAGTGGTCTGACGCTTGAAGTCATCCTGGACTTTCACTTCCAGCTTGTCTATGCGGTTTTGGGCACGTGTCAGCTCCTCTTGAAGGTGGATGACGTGCTTGTCGCGTAGTGTCAGCTGGGCTGTGAAGGCGTTGCTTAGGGAACAGGTGATCTTGGCTAGTTCCATGTGGTTGTCGTTCTGGCTTGAATCATGTGTCAGGAACCTTCTCAGAATCAGGATTATTATTAAAAATAATAACAGTTCAAGTGTCTTTGGTGTGAGGCAGTCTGTAATGCCTCTGAGACAGGCGTCCACATCTTCCCCTTGGGCAGTGGGGTTTGTCGTCTGCGACATGTTGGTACGCTGGGAGAAGAGACTGACACAGATCTGTGTGGGGTATAAGCCTATGTGTGGTGGAACAGCTAAGTGTCGTTTCAGTGATTGTACACCAATAGTGACGTGTGGTGATGACTAAGTGTTGGTCTCAGTGTAGACAGATAGGCGAGTGATGTGAAGGCTTTGTCACTCAACTAGGTAAGGGAAAGAGAGAGAAAAGAGTTATAACAAATCTCAATAGATTGAAACAATTTCTCTTTTCACTTGGAGAATTTCTCTTTTTCCTAAAAACAAAATTCTATCAATGGAAAGCTGTTTCCAAATCGTGATGCGAGGACTATGTCACTCAGCTTAGTAAGGGAGAAAGAGAGAAAAGGTTAAAAACCTATTTCAATTGAAAGAAACAAAAATACTTTCACTGGGAGAAATATTTTTTTTTTTTCAATAAAATACTTCCTATCACTGAAAATCTGTTTTTCAAAACGGAAACAATATTATTGTTTATGTTACAGATGAAAACAATACAATAATAATGCTGATACCTTTTTCTAGTCTGACAGGATTGACACCACACACCTTACAGGCGGACCGCTTACGCAGGGATGCGTTGAAGGCGACGGTGGCTCAACAGTTGTCTCTGTTAAATGAACTTGGATATGTCAAAATTTTAAATTGCGTTTACAAATGCAGGGAAAGTATGGAGAACGAAGGAGGGTTTGATTACCAATCAAATGCCTACTGGTTTGTTTCTCTGGGAAGGGTTATCGTTCTCTTTCTTTTAGAAATGATCAATGGTTCTTCCAGGCTTGTTCCCTATAAATATGAAGAATAAGATGGAATAGAGCAGGACAGAACAGGGCAGACGTGAGGAGAAGGGAGGAAAGGAAGGAGATCCGGCCCCGCAAATGGCTCTGAAGCCTTTGTCTGACTACGAGTATAAAATTAATAGTTGATGGTCAACTAATCACACAAAACAAAAATTTAGCAAAAGAGGATTGTCTCGATTTTGTCTTGATTTATTTTGAAACTCGTAGGAATCTGGCACTGTCTTCTATTGAGGCTCAGGTGTGTTGCCTCCAAGCTAGGCTACAATGAGAAAAAGAAAAGTTAAATAAAGAGATAAATGAGTAAATAAAATAGAGTGGCTAAGTGAATAGCTACAATAGGAATAGAGGATAAAGGAGGGTCTAACGCAATAAAATAATGAACAAGTGTGAGTCCAAAAGGTTTGGTAATAGGTATCAATTTAGTGGTTCACTTGAACTTCTAAGGTTCCAGACTTTATACCTAAAGTAATTGCATCTCAATGAGAAATTTAGAAATTCTGAAAATGAGTCAATTCCAGAATATTTAGAATAACTTTAAAATCATTTTACATGACTTTGAGGAATGGCTCTTGAATTTGTTTATTAAATTCAAACTTAACAATTAATAATTGCAAACCATTATCTTTCCTTTTCAAGTAAAATGTAGTTAAAGTAACTAATAATTGTGAACCAATATTTTCCCTTAAAGTAGAGTATAACGTAATGTATTAGAAAGATAAGAGAAAGTAAGAAAGACCAACAGGTGTACATAAAGTTGAGGTGTTTAAATGGTTAAATCACTTTAAAGTGACTCAAACCGACACTGTATTTACACGTATGTTAATACGGTTGATACCTGAAACTAATGCTAAAGCTTTAGCATTTAGGCTTCAATGTAAACAACTGCTTTGATTAGCTTAGCCAGTAGCTACCGTAAGGTTTGTTTACGATATGGCTTCGACGTACTGCGCATGCGCTGAGTTTATCCGGAAGCGCTGGTTGACTTCCGTGCCGCAGTCGTGACTATGGCGACAAACAAACGCTAGCGGCAAACATGTGAATTGCAGACAGTATACAGTTAGAAAAGTCGGCGTTTAAGTTACACATAAGTTTAAGTTACACATAAGTTTAGCACGTGCAATCGAGTGTATCACGTGAAACGTCCGCACATTTCAACAATGAAAATCAAAATAAGGAACACCACTCGCAGCTGGTTTTGCTCTGTGGGGCTTATCACTCAGTTTGTTAAGAGTGAGATTAAACTTAAGTTATAGTTCAATGTTACAGTTTTGCGCTGCAAATAGAACACTAGTGATCGCGGCGGATCTGTGTGCATATCAGACAACAGGGAAGATATAGCTTCGAGTTACAGTGGAACACGCACTGAATTAATAGCTATAAATACATACAATGCCTTAATAAATCGATCAAGGAACACGCTTGATCTGCCTGTGAATATATTTTATATATAAAACAACAGGGTTTCAGACAACTGTTGATTCTTTCAATGTCAGCTTTACTTGGGTCAAATAATTCTCCTTTAAGTCGCACTGGGACACGCAGTGCTTTACGAGATGATATATCAACCGGCAAGCTCTTAGCTGTTTAGCACAGAGAATATATATGTGGCAGGAGAGAGCCTGCAATTCTTATGGAATAGGAATTACAGGCAGCTTTAAGAGAACCGACTACGCCACTCTGACATACACAGAGAATAATTGATACCTTTATCTTAAGGCACGCAAGTTGGTTGCATTAGGAAGGAGCAGAGACGTGAATATCATGCACAATAATTCTTTATTAACAATAAAAAAAATCTAATTTAAAATCAACTGGGCGTGCCAGGCAGGACATGCCACAACAACTGATTCATATACTCATTTATATACTCAGGGAAGGAAACATGGTCGTTTTAACAAACACTCACAATGACCTACAATAACAGTACATTCAAGAGCTTTGGCTGAGGACTCAAGAACAGGTAATACCTGGCTTCACACACACACTCTGGGGCAACTCACACCACTGCACACAAAATCCGTGCGTCTCACTGCACACCACACCCTGTGTTCAAACCATCACCAATCCACAGGAAAGGAAAAGGAGGATTCCTGACTGGAGCCCCCAGCATCTAGCAAAAGAAACACACTCAAACACACACACACACACTCAAGCACAATAAAGAAATAATTCCAGAATAAATCAAATTAATATACACAATAAAGGACTAATAAACCCAAACACTCGCCTGGGAACAATAGCTCTCACTAACAAATAATTCCCACATAAAGAAAGAAAAACAAAAGAAACAAATTATAACATCGTCATTAATCAGGGTGAACAGGCAAGAAAGAAATAGATTGTAGGACAACGGCGATTCCTCGCATTAAATAGGCCCTCTGAATCGAGAGCAAAAGATTTGCTCAACAGATCTCAAACACCTTAAAGGGGAGAAACTCAATGGTTAGTACCCACGGAAATGCTTAATGTCTCAACCCAAACAGGAAAAGCTTACCCGGCAATGAAGTCAGTCAATCGCTCATAATGAACCACTTTTAGATGGTTTGGTTTCACTTTGTTCCTGCCGCATAAACTGGTCTGTATATCTCTGAAACAAGCTGTAAGCACCTCCTTTTTAAAAATAAGTGCGCCCACATGCAGAGCCCATCACTTCCCTCGACCCAGACTTACCCGACGATGAAATCAGTCAAGCACCAAACCGCCCACCGATTATTTGATCTCGCTTTGATTCTGCAGCGTCGCATAAATGAGTTCACACATGCCTGTAACAAGCTAAACGTCATACCCGCAAGTCAGATTAATACCCAACCACAATTGTCATAAGACACTGCATTACAAGCTTACCGTAAGAAAAGCACGCAACCGCTGGCGTGACGCCACACTCGAAATGCCCGCACGTGGGACGCGAAAAGGGAACCCCCGAGTCAACAGGAAGCAACGTATCCCAACAGGCTGAAAGAGGCTATTTATGGCCAATCGGAAATGACGTGTCCCAATACTTAAAGGGGAAATGTACGGCGGAAATCTCTGGCTTAATTTATATAAGTGGGCAACAGGGAAAGGAGAGCATCCGGTCACATATAGCTTCGGATTACAGTGGAACACGCACTGAATTAATAGCTATAAATACATATAATGCCTTAATAAATCGATCAAGGAACACGCTTGATCTGACCGCGCTGTGAGGAGATTAATCCTCGCAGGGTATTTCAACTTTTATGCAGTTTTAGGTTCGTTCAGTTCTCTGGCTGACTGATACACGTATAGCTATTTAATGACACTGGAACACGCAATGACATCAATTCGGCTATAAACGAGGCATAGAAATTAAGGAACACGCTTAATTCTTACCTTATCGTATAGTGTGAGATCTCAGATCTTAAATTACTCTAATGCAGTTTTAGAGTAGAGACAGACTGGGGTTACACAGCATTCATTCAACAGGACTTTCAAATAGGCGCGCGCCCTTGCGTCACTCGAGCGCGCGCACACACACACAGAGACGCGTCTGGCGCCGCGGGTCTGATCTCTCAAGATGTAATGCAAAGATCAATTCTCGATATATATGCTTATAATTTAGGTTAAACTGCTCGCATTATTCTCCACCAAAATACTGTAGCGACAATGAGTCAGATTAAATAATAACTCAACGGGGAATTTGAATTAAAATGAAAGAGACTCGAATTACGCTATAATTTATAAATAATTCAGAATTAATGTTTACACCTTAACTTATTCGTCCACCGATATGTGAGAACTTAAAGGGGAGTCTGTTAAAGGGAAACAGGTCTATGTAGCTCAAAGGAATGAATTAATGAATTCATAAGGAATTTTGCGAGAGTCTAATGTACAGCCGGGCAAATGAGCGTTCATTTGAACGGGCCGTAGATATCAACTCTGCAGCGGATATTAATATCCGTACAATAGTGAAACACTATTTAACAGCCAGGTAACTTAGATCGGCAGTTCAAGACATTAAATTCATAAGCACATAACACAAGAACAGTTATCTTTGACTACAAACAAAACTTTATTGATTACTCTAACACATCAAACTAATATCTAACATAAACATACGCACTCGCACATTCATACGTTGCAGAAAGAAAGAAAGTGAGGAAAGAATAAGTTTAAGAGAGAGAAATTATGAAATCCCAAGCAATATGCATCTATGACACATGATCTGAAGAAACCATTGATCAGTAATTTATCCTCCTATCGTTTCTTAGGCGGGGTTATTACATTTGATCTAATGCACCATTTCAGCTTGAAATCTAGAGATGTTACTTGCGTTTGTCACACGTGTGTCGTATGACAAAGGGGGAATCCCTTTTCCTGCTGGCTGGAGAGGGTTCCCTCGGGTCTTTGATTCGCTGAAGGTCTGGTCGTGTCTTTGATCGACGTCTTGGGAAGCCAATCACGTGGCGTGTTTGGCGGCTGGATGAAATTGGAAGGCGTTGTTGAAGTTGACGCTGTTGGAAACTCGTTGAGTAACTTTGCGGCGAAACTTAGCACAAGCCGAGACTTACGGAAAGAAAATAAACTTTAAGTAAAAGAAAGGAAAGTGAGAGAAGAGCAGATGGCCTGAATTAAATCTGTTAACCCATTTTCTTTGATGGTCTGCCACGATCGTCTGATCGTCGCTTTGGCGGATTCTGGAACCGCGCTGCGAACAACTTGCGGTGAACGTCTGTGCGAACACACTTTCTCCACTCGAACCTACAGTCTTCAGCTGTGGTCTGAGGTTAAAACTCAAATTTGTCCATCCCCTGGATGGGTTCTGGCCAATTAGGATTCAGGGGTGACTGTCTCCACCCCTCCCATACAATTGGATTATCTATAGTCATTTAGTTTCCTGCTCTTAAGCGGAGAGTAAAGTTAGACCTAATTTCTTATTATGAGGACATGATCGATTCTATAAAGATTTAATTCAGCTCATCTGTTTGATTATGCACTTTCGAACACAACGGTATCAAAAACGGTGTCTTTTCATCCACTCATTCAATAGTTACATAATTGCATGAATTTGAGAGTGATATACATGCATAATAGTCACGTGTATCAGTTGTAAACACGCTAACAAACCATGTTGAAGGCTATTTGAGTGAAAGTCCAATAATTATAATCTTATACATTCTTATATGTACATTTCCTGCTTGTAGCTTTGGAGTCTTAAACTGTGTCACTTGGAGTTCATTTAGCAGTCCTTGAAAAAGACAAATATCTGTTTGTTTCTTTGTCTTGCGATCACAACGAGTCTTTGTGAAGCTTTGGTCAAAAGTCCATAGGAAATCACGTAATTGGAATGTAGAACTGATAGCCTTAGGCTGAAAGGAGCCTCGTGACAAAATGATGATTTCCTGGGGTCTGGAGCTGAATTAGGCTTTGTGAAAGGGGATTGTTCATCTAATGAATAATTTGGAAGATTCATTCAATGTCTGCTGCATAATCGTTACAGCTGTCTTCCAGTGCCCTGGGTAAGTGCGAGTGCCCTTTCGTAAGACTAGTACGGACGAAGGACTCCCACTTATCACAGGAATACCAAGGTACACTGGGAAGCATATTCGAGGTGGAGATATGCCAAAATGCCTACCCGTAGGGAGGACTTAGAGAATACACATATGACCCGCTAAGGGCTGCATATGGAGAACTCTGAGGTACCAGCCGAAAGTGGATTTTTAACCCCAGGGTGGCAAGGGGCTTGCCAAGGGAAAGACACCTGCCCAAGGAGGCTTACGGTGGAAATACACATGTGGGGGTCGCAGGAGGGGAACCATGCACACGGGGCACCTGGCCGGACACGAGGGTCTGGGCTCGAGAGGGCAGACTTACTGGTGTCAGGATCGACAGTGCTGGAGGAGCTCAGGGTTTCCGGGAAGCTCACCTGAGGAGAATATCCAGTCTGTGGAGTGGAATGGCGAGCAAGCGAAGACACCTGAGCCTAGTCCATTACCGGCCACTAGTGGAGGCGAGTACATAGTTGGACACAGGCTCCACTCGGAGATTGCAGAATCTTGCGAATGTATTCGGTGTCACCCAGCCTGCAGCTCTGCAGATGTCTGTTAGCGAGGCGCCATGCGCCAAAGCCCAAGAGGAGGCCACGCTCCGAGTGGAGTGTGCCCTGACCCCAAGGGGGCATGGACGGCCCTGCTGCTAGTAAGCCAAAACAATGGTGTCCACTATCCAGTGAGACAGCCTTTGCTTTGAGAGAGCTCTTCCCTTCCTCTCTCCACCATAACAGGCAAAGAGCTGGTCTGAGGTCCTGAAACACTGCGTCCTGTCTACGTAAGCGCGGAGAGCGCGTACAGGACAGAGCAGTGCCAAGGCTGGGTCTGCCCCCTCCAAGGGCAGCGCTTGCAGGTTCACCACCTGGTCTCTGAACGGAGTGGTGGGCACCTTGGGCACATATCAGGGCCAGGGTCTCAGGATCACATGAGAGTTAGCCGGCCAGAACTCCAGGCACGCTTCGTCAACCAAAAATACCTGCAGGTCCCCTACCCTCTTGATGGAGGCCAATGCGGTCAGGAGCGCTGTCTTCATTGACAAGAACTTAAGATCGACTGACCGCAAAGGCTCGAAAGGAGGCCTCTGCAGAGCATCTAAGACTACTGAGAGGTCCCAAGAGGGTACGAGGGGAGAGCGAGGAGGATTCAGTCTCCTCGCTCCCCTCAGGAACCTGATGATCAGGTCGTGCTGATTTACCTTTTTGTTCTCCAAGAGGTCGTGGTGGGCACATATTGCGGCCACATATACTTTAAGGGTGGAGGGCTTTCTTGGAGGAACGAGAGCACGGACCCGATCGGGCATTTCCAGGGGTCTTCTTGGTGGGAAGAACACCAGTTGATGAAGAGGTTCCACTTCAACACATAGGCATGCCGAGTGGACTCTGCCTTAGCGGAAGTGATGGTAGCCACCACCAGAGGTGGTAGGGTACTCAAACCTACCGCTTCCCGTCCAGGAGCCACACGTGGAGGTTCCAAAGCTCGGGACGCGGGTGCCCCGTCTCTGAGTGAGGAGGTCCTTCCTCAGAGGGATAGGCCAGGGAGGGGCTGTCGCAAGGAGTAGGAGTTCCGAGAACCAGGTCTGGCCGTGCCAATACGGGGCGACCAACATGACCTGCTCCTTGTCCTCCCTGATCTTGCACAGAACTTGTGCGAGAAGGCTCACTGGGGGGAACGCATATTTGCATGCCCTCGGTCAGGGAATAGAACAGGCTGCAATGGGAAGAGTCGTGGGAGGCAAACAGATCTACCTGTGCGTCGCCAAACTGTTCCCAAATCAGCTGGGCCGTCTGGGGATGCAGTCTCCATTCTCCAGAAAGTGGCTGAGACCGTGAAAGCTCGTCGGCTGCACGGTTCAGTTCTCCCGGGATATGGACAGCACGAAGGGACCTCAGATGCTTCTGACTCCATAGAACGAGATGGCGGGCGAGTTGAGACATACAGCGGGAGCGTAGACCGCCCTGGTGGTTGATGCACGCTACAGTGGCCATGTTGTCTGTTTTGACTAGTACATGTTGACCCTTCAGCAACGCTCGGAAGCGGTGCAGGGCGAACCGTACTGCCAGCAACTCGAGGCAATTGACATGCAGGCGGCGCTGGGGTCCTGTCCAGGAGCCCGCGGCAGCATGTCCATTGCACATGGCACCCAGCCCGTGGCAGAGGCATCTGTTGACACAACAACATGCCTGGAAACTCGTTCTAAGGGCACACCAGCCCATTGAAAATTGAGGTTCGACCACGGGGTGAGAGTCTGGAGGCAGGCCAGAATTACTAGGACCCGGAGTGTGCCAGACCGCCATGCCCATCTCGGGACTCGATCGCGAAGCCAATGCTGAAGCGGTCTCATATGAAGCAATCCGAGCGGCGTCACCGCGGCTGCAGATGCCATATGCCCCAGGAGCCTCTGAAATTGTTTCAGTGGAACCGCACTCTTGCTCTCGATTTGATGGAGGCAAGTCAGCAGAGACTGTGCGCGCTCGCTTGTAAGCTACGCGCACATGGCGACCGAGTCGATATCCATACCGAGAAAAGAGATCCTCTGCACGGGGCAGAGTTTGCTCTTCTCCCAGTTGACCCGAAGGCCCAGATGGGCTAAGTGCTGGAGCATCAGATCTCTGTGTTCGCACAGCTGCTCTCATGAGTGACTCATTATGAGCCAGTTGTCGAGGTAATTCAGGATGCAAACCCCGTGCTGCCTGAGTGGCGCAAGGGCTGCCTCGACAATCTTGTGAAGACGCGAGGGGATAGAGCTAGCCAGAATGAGAGGACTGCGTCCTGATATGCCCACCCCTCGAAGGCAAACCGTAGGAACGGTCTGTGTCAAGGTAGGATGGAGACATGGAAGTAGGCGTATCCTTTAGGTCGATCGTTGCAAACCAATCGGCTGGACGAACACATTCGAAAAGGTGTTTCGCTGTCAACATCCTGAACGGAAGCCTGTGAAGGGATCGGTTCAGGACGCGCAGATCCAGAATTGGTCGTAACCCACCGGTTTTATTGGGTACAATGAAGTAAGGGCTGTAGAAGCTGGACTTCATTTTGGCTAGAGGGACAGGCTCGATCGCACCCTTCGCCAGTCGGGTGGCAATCTCCGCACGCATGACAGGGGCATTTGCCCCGAGCATAGTGCAGCGGACTCGCCGGAAGCGGGGAGGAACCTGTGCGAACTGAATCGCGTAGCCGAGCCTGATGGTCTTCGCGACCCAGCGGGACAGTCCCGGAAGCTGAAACCAGGCTCCCAGGAACTGCACCAGTGGGGTCATTTGGACCACAGATGTACCCAGGGTGGGGCAGCGAGGCAGTGTTACCGGCCCGGACGTGGGAGGCGTAGCGTCCCGGTGTGGGGGCATGGTTAACGGCTGCGTCCTGACAGAGGAGACCAGGGTAGGAAGCGCGTTCCACTGGGGTCTGCTCTGAGAGGAGGCTGGCGACCGAGAGGGACAAGATAGGCGTGGCCCGGGGGCAGCGCACACTGCCGTCACCGGTCTCTGGGGGCTCAGGGATGGGAGTGTTAGTTCTTTCTTTAACCACATTAGGGTGCTGCTGACCCGGGGGCCAGCAGCTGAACAAAAGATTCTCCCCCGGCCCTCCACCGGGGGAAGGAGTGTCCCTGCTGCCATCTCCCTGAAAGAAAAAGAGGAAACCAAGGCCGAAAACCGAAACACCGAAAGAAATTATGCCAATTATTAGTACCATTGCATTTATGGCTATGACTGTGTACTAACTTTACTAAAATCAAGGCATTGCAATTGCATAAATTAATATTGAAGTTTCAAAGAATAAATCAATTACAAATTATGCCAATATTTATTTAGCACATTGCAACAATGCACAGTATTAAATAAAATTCAACTAAAATGTTTAACTTGACCCCACTCATTTGTACATTAAATAATAATGTACAGGCCAACAGAAAGGTTTTAAAATTAAATGTTCTTATAAAAACAAAGTGCATTTAGGTCAAGTGCATTTAAATTTTTTCTCTGTAGGACTACTACAAGAAAGTGCATTCAGAACAAGTGCAACTGATTAAAGATACAACTATTTTCTCTGTAGGCCTTCAACATAATAGTGTATCAAAACAAAGACTGCCATATGTTAACTGTAGAATAGGGGCGTTACGGTACACAAAACTGATGGTTCGGTACGGGTTTGGTACAGCAGTTTTACAAAATGGCTTTTTATTTATTTTTATTGTTTTACTGAAAAAAAAAAGTATCTGTCCTTAAATGAATTAAATTATGACTAAAAGTTTATTGAAGATATTGCTGTAAACTATATAGGGAGCCCTTACTTGCACATTAATATTAAAGGTTAACAACAGAGCCCAAACTATTAGCCTAAATTCAGTTATTTATTTTTAGGTCTTGTAAGGTGGAAAATAATCAAAGATATTTGAAATGGAACAAAATCATCTGCCTTGCTGTTAACTGCCATCGTCGTGATCAATATATTGAAATTGACTCAACCCCCTCCCCCTTAACGCCATCAGAAGGGCCAGGTTGAGTTAGAAAGACAAAAGAATGACTGGCCGGCTGGCCAAATGGTTAACACCTTTGATACAATGGGGGAAGTTTTGTCTGATTGGTTACTTTCAAATGTCTCACGGTTTGGTCTGATTGGTCAGTTTTACAAGAGTCAGATTTGAATTTGGTGACTTCAGGGAAGAGGATAAAAGAGAATTGCATTCTGTAGCTCGCTCTCTTTTGGATTCTCTGGCTTTCTCTGGAGGGAGCTGTTCTTTAGCTCCCCCCCCCCCCCTCTCTCTCTCTCTCTCTCTCTCTCTCTCTCTCTCTCTCTCTCACAGGTAACATTCTAGTTAGAGGCCTACAGAGCATAATTAATGGTTTATGTTTACATCTATTTGAAACTATTTAGAGTGTAACCATAACTAGAATTTGTGTTTCCTTTTAGAAGAGATTTATGTCTATGATGTAATTGACATTTTACGTTTACTTGATTGTTAATAAATTGTTACATTTTGATCCTTTCTGAATTAATCTGTAATTATTAACTATCTCCAATGTGGAACGGTATAATTGCAACAAAGGGTTAAAACGGAATGATTAAATGTATGATTAACTATCAAATATAGATGACCAAACAATCGGTTGGGATTCTCTTCTAAATGCGATAACTATGATAAATGGAGTCAGATAAAGAATATTATAATCAAATCCATTCTTCCAGCTGAGACACTGAACGCGTGCGGCCTTCGCCGCGGTTCGCTACCGATCCTTGGAGCGAATTCATGCGGTTTACAGTCTAATAATCAACACTCAAATAACATAGTACGCAAACATGTAAACTTCACATAAGGCAGTTTTTGCAACAACTTCTAAATCTAATTATAAAATAGTTTTTTATCCAATTCGTTGTTGAAATATAATAACTTATACACAGTGTCTGTCATTTTCATGACAGGTTTATTTAAACATATGCTACATGAAATAATCAAGATATCATTAACAGGTTCAGTAGAATAAAATGAATATAACGGCTAATATAGGTCATATATTTAGTGAAAGAGTTGATTTACTCTAGTGAATAAAATCCTGTGGACACTGAATGACTGCCTGAGGTCATGTGATGCTAACGTTACATGACATTGTTTCGTTTACAAGCAGTTATATTGACGTCTTTTCGCCGTTGAAACACAGATTGAGCGATTACACCACATATGATAAGTTGTAATGTATCCTCTAGGGCTGGGCAATTTTATCGATTTTTTAAGCCGCGAGTATCGATACATAAGTCCCATTCAAATCCCCGTGTTTACCTCCATTTGCGTTGCAGGAAGAGCGATTTGGTCAGCCAGCCGCTAGTATCGCTGTAGAGCAAGTTACCCGTACTACTAACTTCACACAGACGCCGACGTCTACCTCTTCTTGTTTACGGAGTCAGAGCGAGGAGATTCAAAAAAATGGCGGCGAATATAAATCCAGCGCCTTCATGTTTAAAAGCAGATGTGTGGGAGCACTTTGGGTTTAAAAAGAAGAAGGAAAGCGACGACTTAGACTCAGGGGTCAACAACATGAGTCGCCCGCAAGAACCACATGAGTTGCCCGCGGGTCTGTTCTAAAAATAGCTCACCATAGCAGCTGCGTTCAGTCGCTTTGTTCATTTAAGCGCAGGGCTCCAGACTGAAGCCGAATATATACTAGTGTCTGTAAATAATAAACTGCAATATTACTCCTGCATGTTCTGCGTCTGTGTGGATGACGAGCGCGCGCGCACTCGCTCTTATAGTCTCTGCCGACCCGAACGCATTAACCTTCACTTCATGAGAATTTACCGTTTCATTTGAGAAAACTGGGTGCGTCTCATTCTGCTCCTGGTTCAGTAGTCAGGGCACTGATCAGGACATGAGTCAATGGGCTGATCCCTGATCAGTGGCCTGACTGAACTAGGGAGCTGAATGACTGAGACGCGCACCCACTGTCATATCATGAACACAGACACTGGTAATCACAGCAACCCGTCAAAATAAAAGTTTGGTTTAACGTGAAGAGATTGACTACAGATTGTAGCCTACAGTAAATTTAGCTACGTATCTATGTAATAATAATACGTCTCTACTAATAATAATAATTATGAAATAAATAATACTAATTATATAATTATTAATGGTTGCTTATTTTTCACTTGATCTTTCATTTATAAACAATGTTTACTTTTAAACAGCATACAGCCTTTACATGTTTATGTATTATTTACTTATGATGATTATCATCATATATAATTGAATTGAATTGAATTGAATTTATTTTTATTTCGAGCAAAAGACGCATAACAAAGGCAATAAAGAAGCATTATGATTAGTCTGTACAACTAGTTAAATTCATCATACTTTAACGTAACAATTCCAACTGTTGCTCGAAAAGGAGTGGGTAGAAGTTAACTTATTTAAACCCACCCCGGTTACAATTTAAAACAGGAAAAACAACAAAACAAAAAAAAGGGGAAAAAAACAAAAACAAAACAAAAAAAACAAAAAAAAATTACAAAGATAAACAAGGGTAGTGCTTCCTTAATTATTAACATTATCCAACCATTCCATTACAATTTGATATATATTCATACGATAAAAACTCCAAAAGAAAAGAAGGGGAAATCCCCCCAAAAAGCAAAACAAAAAACACATTCCTTAGATACACACCATATATTACCGCATGTAACAATTAAGATAATATCAACAATGATAATCAGAATTCCTACGAGATAAGATACCACAGACTGTGAATTCATAGATCTATACTTATTAGAGTAATACCAACAATGGTAATCAGAATACCTAAAAGGTAGGATAACACAGACTCTGTATACATAATTTTACACCACACAATTAAACCACGCACTCCTTATAATGAGACAAGACCTTCTGTTTATACAGTGCCTTAAATTGATGAATGCTTTTACAGTGTTTATGTTCGAGCCCCAGACTATTCCATAGCTTAACTCCACATACAGACACACAAAAACTTCTCCTGGTGGTTCTGATTGTTGGTCGTAAAAAGTTCCCATAACCCCTCAAACTATATAACTGCTCTCTCTGCTTGAATAACTTTTGTATGTTATCAGGTAATAAGTTGTAAAATGCTTTGAATAAAAATTGTGCTGTATTAAATTTAACTAGGTCATGTATTTTTAATAATTTTGATTTAAGGAAGAGTGGATTTGTATGTTCAAGGTATTCAGCCTTATGTATGGTACGTATAGCCCTTTTTTGTAAGATAAATAGTGATTGTATTAAGTTAGTATAATTATTTCCCCATATTTCCACGCAGTAAGTTAAGTACGGAAGAATAAGGGAACAGTACAAGGTACGGAGTGTATTCTCATCAAGGACCTGTTTGGCTTTATTTATTATTGCTAGGCTTTTGGAGACTTTGGTTTTTATGTGTCTGATGTGAGTTTTCCAAGTTAGTTTGTTGTCTATTATAACTCCTAAAAATTTTATTTCAGAAACATTTTCAATTTGTATCCCATCTATCTCAATCATCTTATCCTTTTTTTTATTGTAATTACCAAAAAATATAGTTTTAGTTTTTTCTAAGTTTAAAGATAATTTATTACTATCCATCCATTTTTTTATATTCCTTAGTTCCGCATTTACCACATTGATAACCTTATCATAATTGTCATCACAATAGAAAATATTGGTATCATCTGCAAATAAAACACACTTAAGTAGTTTTGAAACATAAAATATATCATTGATGTACAAATTGAATAATTTAGGGCCCAATACTGACCCTTGGGGGACACCACAATGAATTTCACGACAATCAGATACGGCCTCTCCCATCTGCACATATTGCGATCTGTCACTCAAATAACTTTTTACCCAGTTTCCAGCCACCCCTCGTATCCCATACCTTTCAAGTTTCTTAAGTAATATTGAATGATTGATAGTGTCGAAGGCTTTTTTCAAGTCAATAAATATTCCAATGGTACATTTTTTATTGTCCAATGCCTTTGATAATTCTTCAGTTGCATCAATTATAGCCATAGATGTAGATCTTTTGCTTCTAAATCCATATTGACTGTCATTAATCAGATTATATTTATCAACAAATTTTTCTAATCGAGTATTAAATATTTTTTCTAAAATTTTTGAAAATTGAGGAAGCAATGAAATTGGTCTATAATTAGTAAATGTCTGTTTATTGCCATTTTTGAATAGAGGAATAACTTTTGCAATTTTCATTTTCTTGGGAACACAACCATTTTGAAGTGACAGATTACAGATATGCGTTAGAGGTGTTTTGATGTTATTTATAACTTTTTTTAATATTGCCATATTGATGGAATAACAGTCCATAGAGAAGTTATTTTTGGACTTTTGGACAATATCCATTACTTCTTCCTCACTAACTGCTGAAAGGAAGATGGTGTTTGAATTGATCTCAATTTTATCAGTATTGTGCTCAACATCTGGGATTCTAGATGCCAAGTCACGGCCGATGTTTACGAAAAAATTATTAAAACTATTAACTATCCTGTTCTTATTACAATATTCACCATCTGCGTCAACAAAATATTCAGGGTAAGTATTTTTTTTTAAGTCTTTTTTGAGAATGCTATTTAATACAGCCCAAGTTCCTTTTATATTATTTTTATTATTAATCAATAGTTTCTTATAATACAATTTCTTGGCTATTCTTATTATATCAGTTAGCTTATTTTTATACAATTTATATCTATTATCCGCTTCTTTTGTTTTTAGTTTAATGAAAGATTTATAGAGATTATTTTTCTTTTTACATGCATTTTGTAGACCTTTAGTCATCCAGGGACATTTGTAATATTTATTATGTTTACTATACACTGAAATGGGGCAAAACTTATCATATGAATCTGTGAATATTTCTAAAAAGATATTATAAGCTCTATCTGTGTCGGTCTCCCCCAGAACACAACTCCAGTCTTGTACTCTCAGATCATCATTAAAAGCATTAATAGCTTCTTGAGTTTGTAATCTTTTGCAGCTTACATTACAGATTTCTTTAGTTTTAGAAATATTACAGTCATATGCGACAAAAACGGGTAAATGGTCTGTAATATCACAAATAAGCAAACCATTAATTATGTTATTTGTCAAGTTATTTGTAAAGATATTATCAATTAAGGTTGCACTCTGTGATGTGATTCTACTAGGTTTTGTTATTGTTGGAAATAAGGACATAGAGTACATTCTTTCAATGAATTCGTCAATCCGTGTGTTTTTGTTTGGATTTAAGAGATCAATGTTGAAGTCCCCACAAATAAATAAAGACTTATTATTAATTGTTGAAAACAGATTATCCATTTCTCCATTGAAAGTATCAATACTTGACCCAGGCGATCTATAAACACAACTTACAATAATGTTTTTTTTGTTTCCATTATTAATTTCTATTGTTATACATTCCATTACATCATCAAGTACAATTGACATATTCATTAGAAGCGAATATTGTAGAGTTTTGTGCACATATAGCGCGACCCCACCTCCAGTTTTATTTTGTCTATTCACAAAATTCAGATCATAATCATCCATTTCAAAGTCGATTCCTTTCACTTGATTGAACCAGGTTTCAGAAATCGCTATCACACTGAAGGGGTATACAAAGTTTTGTAGATATTCTCTTATTGCATTAAAATTCGTATACAAACTTCTGCTGTTAAAATGAATAATAGTCAATTTGTTCTTAATAATACAATTATTGTTGTATTGATCGTTTGTATAGTAATAGCAGTTGTTGTTGATAATAGAAAGGAAATTGTTATCAGGATCAATTTCAGACTCTACATCATGCGTATTGTACTCAGTATATTCCGATGCACCCAGATCCATTTGACGAAGTTGTTCAATTCTCTGCAAAAAGTCTGTCTCTGTATGATTGTCTTTTTGACCTCCTGTGTGTGGCTCAGTACTCATTGTGATAGTATAAGTCAAATGTTACCTTAATTGTTTCCAGATGACTGATGTACATCATGATCACTGATATTTGTCCAATTCCTCCATGTTTCTTACCATGAGAATTTTCACCTCCTCTGGAGACCCATTTAACTTGATGAAGATTTTACCATTTGTTACCCATGTGTGTTGGATTTTTTCTTGCTTCTTGAGGTATCTTGCTTTTCTGGCTATGTCTGCATTCTTTTTTGTTAAGTGTTCATTTATATATACATTCGTCCCTTTTAGTTTGCGGCCTTGTTTTAACAGAGCCGTCTTGTTTTTCCTGTTGACAAATTTCAAAATGACTGCTGGTGGTCTATCCTTGTTGATCCTTCTAGGTAGAGGGTGGCATGCTTCAATGCAGTCCAGGTCCAGCTCTACTCCTTTGCTCTGGAGAAAGGCTGCCACTTGTTGCTCCACTGAGTGCACTTCCCTCTCCCCCTGCTCATCTCCGCTGTCCGCGGCTACCGCGCGCGCGTACGAGCGTGGTTTGATGGGAATACCGGTGATGAGCAAGTCATTCATCCGGGAGTACTGCTCCAGATCGTCCACCCTCCGTTCAAGCTCCACGATCCGTTTGTCCTTTTCGATGTTTAGGAGGCGCAGCTGTTTAACCTCCTCTAATAATTCCAGAAGACGGCTCTGCTGCGTCTTCACAGTAATCATCTCCTCAGTTAGGAAGTCGAGAGACTTTTTAATGTCATCGACTTCCTCTGTCTGCGCGTTCTTTTTTGGACCCATTCCGCTGAAGCCCCACAGTCAGTGGCCGTCAGTGTTAATAATAATCACAGCACGTTGCCCAAAACATTTAAAACATTTAAAACATTTATTTAAAAAAAAAATAGTGGTATTGTACCGACTACTGGAACTACTACTATACTCTTTCAGGTGTAAAACAGTTTGGATAGTTGTTAATATGAGAATTATGATGCATTATTTAAGAGTTTTAAGTATTATATAACATGAGTAGCTCTCTTTGACTTTCTTTTTTAAAAAGTAGCTCTCAAATGAAAAAAGGTTGGAGACCCTTGACTTAGACAAAGCATCGCGGTTTGCAAGCTGTGTGACACAAACGTGAAATACTCTGGAAATACCAACAAGTGTCAGTGTCAAGTTAAAAAAGCTGTCAAAGAAACTGTTCAGAACAGGCCACTTGCTGCTACTTTTAAAACTCCATTGTTAATTGCAATATTGCACTTTATTACTTTTCAAAGGCTTGTAGGCTACAGTTTGCACTGTTTCAATAAATGGAACTAATTTTCTCAACACATCTTTGATTCATTTTGTCCAGCATTTGCAAGCTGTAGACTCTCTGTCCCGTCAGAGACATATATTGTGTAATTGATGATTTTAGTTTTCAGTTCAGTTAATTCAATCCAAGTAAATGAAACACTCACAAGATGTCACCAAAATCACTCTGTCCCCTTTAAATCTTTCAGAAAATGATGTAAGTGTATCGAATTATATCGAATCGTATCGAATCGTATCGTTGGCTGAATATCGTGATATATATCGTATCGTGAGCTGAATATCGTGTATCGTATCGTATCGTGAGATTAGTGTATCGCTACAGCCCTAGTATCCTCAACACACCTTAGATGTTCATTCATGTTTATTCTTAAGGAAGAGATGATCGATCGCGCTCACAGATGATCGCGTCCACGCGCGCGCACTGGCGCTTGAACTGTGATGTGATCAGTGATGCCACATTAAAGAGCGTCAAAAAGGCATTTATCGTTTGAATTTCGTGATACATGTTGATCGATGTTGGTGTGAGAACTCGGATTGAAGTGTGTTCCGCGCTTAAAACATGCCCACTGTTAAAGATTGCATTCGGAAACCGTCCGGTTTCACAGTGAAGTCTGGTCCTCTTCTCATCGAGAACATGAGCTGCTGCACTGAACAGCTGCACTGAACAGCTCTCGCTGTCAGTGCTTGTGCATGGAGCAGACGTGGGTTTTTCTCATATATATTGAAATACGTACACACCGCAGACATGTTGCTTCAGACAAGCATGTGCAGGTCGCGGTTTCTGTTTGCGTCATCACATTTTCGCTGGCCGAATATTCGGTGCATCCCTATATTAAACTAAATTAACCATATAAACTAAATTACTGATCTATGACTCAAGATGACGGCGCGAGTAGATCGCGAGGCTCGGGGTCTCTCCAGATTCTGCAATTTTGCGGTATTTTTCTTGTTCATCTCGGGTCTGTTCGTACAGAACAGTTGTGCCTTTACATCGTACACCCATTGTGAGCTTTTGGATATTGGTTTGCGAATTTCCGACAGTTTTATGGACAATCTTCGACTCCTTCCTGAGATCGCTAGGACACCCGAGGCTGTGCACTCTACCCGGCCGGGCGGAAGTGCTAGAAGACGGCGTCAGGATCGTAAACAAAGGCGTGGGAAGCGCGGAGGAATACGGGCTAAGCTAATGCTAATGCCTCATCGTCTCTCTTTACCCAGCATTTTCCTTGCCAATGTCCGATCGCTCGTGAACAAAATGGAGGAGATTCGACTCAGCATCACACACAGTAAGAGACTTTTGAACTGTAATGTCCTAATCTTCACTGAAACCTGCTTAAACAGCGGAATACCGGACACCGCTATTGAGCTAGCGGAACGCCACACACTCCGGGCAGATAGAACATTAGATGGCTCCGGGAAGAGCAGAGGGCGTGGACTGTGCATGTACATTAACAAAGCTTGGTTCACAAACACTGCCATTGTTGGGAGTCATTGTTCAGCTAACCTTGAGTTTCTCATGGTTAAATGTAGACCGTTTTATCTACCGCGGGAGTTCACTTCCACCATTATCACTGCAGCCTATATTCCCCCGGATGCTGATGCTAAGCTTGCTATGAAAGAACTTCACGCAGCCATAAACAACAGACTGATCACCCGGAAGCTGCGTTTATTGTTGCAGGTGACTTTAATCTCTCAAACATAAAGTCAGTGCTACCCAAGTTTCACCAGCATGTTTCCTGCCACACCAGAGGAAACAAAACCTTAGACCATGTTTACACAAACATGGCTGAAGCTTATGTTGCAACACCCCTCCCCCACCTGGGACAGTCAGACCACCTCTCTTTGTTTCTAACCCCGAAATATGCACCCCTCATCAACCGTGTGAAGCCATCAGTGAAAACCATCAAGGTGTGGCCTGCGGGGGCAGATTCCACACTCCAGGAAAGGTTTCTAAACACAGACTGGAGTATGTTTGCTTCTCAAGCCACCAGTGGCGCTCACACAGACATTGACTCATACACCTCCTCTGTATTGGATCATATCAATACCACCATCGACAGTGTTACAACCCAGAAACAGATCACCACATACCCAAATCAGAAGCCTTGGATGAACAGGGAAGTGCGACTCCTGCTGAAGTCACGAAACACTGCCTTCAGATCAGGTGATGCACAAGCCTACAGCACATCCAGAGCAAACCTGAAGAGGAGCATCAAAAAGGCCAAGCACTGCTACAAGCTAAAGATAGAGGGACACTTTTCCAACTCTGACCCTCGACGCATGTGGCAGGGCATTCAGGCCATCAGTGACTACAAACCCACCCGGTCCACCCCCGCAGCCACTGATGTCAACTTCCTGAACGAGCTAAATTACTTCTATGCTCGTTTTGAAAGAGACAACAGAGAAACTGCCACCAAGCTCAAACCCTCAGCTGACCACTCACACTCTCCTCCACAGAAGTCTGCAAAGCACTGAGCCGGATCAGCGCACACAAGGCTGCTGGACCAGACAACATCCCTGGACGTGTTCTCAGGGCATGTGCGGAGCAGCTCGCTGGGGTTTTTACAGACATTTTCAACCTGTCTCTTGCCCAAGCAGCTGTTCCAACATGCTTTAAACGCACTTCCATTGTGCCAGTGCCGAAACACTCTAGCCCGATGTGCCCTAATGACTACCGCCCTGTAGCACTCACACCCATCGTCATGAAGTGCTTTGAGCGGCTGGTCCTGGAACCCCTAAAAGACTCTCTACCATCCACATTGGACTCACACCAGTTTGCCTACCGCAGCAATAGGAGCACAGAGGATGCAGTTTCCATGGCACTGCACTCAGTGCTCACCCATCTGGACCATAAGAACACTTATGCACGCATGCTGTTTGTTGACTTCAGCTCAGCATTCAACACTGTCATCCCAACCAAGTTAATAGCCAAACTTGGAGACCTGGGCATCAACACTTCAATGTGTAACTTGATTTTGGACTTCCTAACTGACAGACCACAGAATGTTCGATCAGGATCCACCTGCTCCACGTCCATCACACTCAACACTGGTGTACCACAGGGCTGTGTGGTAAGTCCGTTTCTCTACTCCCTCTTCACCTCCGACTGCAAGCCTGTGTATGGATCTAATTCCATCGTCAAGTTTGCGGACGACACTACAGTGATTGGTCTCATCAGCAACAACGATGAGACTGCCTACAGGGAGGAGATCCAGCACCTGGCCACATGGTGCGCTGATAATAACCTGCTCCTCAACACCACCAAAACAAAGGAGCTCATCGTGGACTTCAGGAAAGAGTCAAGAGGCACACACGACACCATCCACATCAATGGAATGGCTGTTGAGCGTGTCTCCAGTTTCAAGTTCCTGGGGATCCACATCTCGGCTGACATGTCGTGGACGACCAACACCTCCAGCCTGGTCAAGAAGGCTCACCAGCGCCTCTTCTTCCTGAGGACACTGAGGAAGAATCAGCTCTCCTCGGCTATCCTGGTGAACTTCTATCGCTGTGCAATAGAAAGCATCCTGACCAACTGTGTCGCAGTATGGTATGGGAGCTGCTCTGTTGCGGAGCGCAAGGCACTGCAGCTGGTGGTGAAAACTGCCCAGCGCATCACAGGGACTCCACTACCTGCCATCGAGCACATCCAGAGGAAACGCTGTCTGCATCGAGCTTGCAGCATCCTCAAGGACTCCTCTCACCCAGCCCACAGACTGTTTTCTCTCCTGCCCTCCGGCAGGCGTTTCAGGATCCTCCGGACCAGGACCAGCAGACTTAAGAACAGTTTTTTCCCCAGAGCTGTCTCTTTACTGAACTCAAACCCCCGTTGATCCACTCCCTCATAAACTGTTAACTCTCCTACCTCATATCTGCCTTCACTTTGTTATTTGCACTACTGACTGTTTATTACAGTAACAACTGTTTACATATGCATTCTGCACTGCCATATCTTAACTGGATTATGCTCATTTGCACTGCCGACTGTATTTATAGTACCACTGTTTACATTTGAATTTTGCACCGTACACTTTCCACTGCACTTTCTCACTTTTTTTCGGATAGCTCTGTCCATAATTTATTGCACTACCTTAATCCACTGCTATATTCCTCATATTAGCCTAACATATTATTGTACACCTATCTGTAAAATTCTGTTTAAAGTAATTTGCCATCTGTATATTATATTCATAGTACATATTCACCTGTAAATTCTGTTTATAGTAATAGCCATCTGTATATTTATTCACTGTACATATTCACCTGTAAATTCAGTTCTGCTTATAGTAATAACCATATCTCTATTTATACATCTCTATTTATACATATATCCATGTCCTGCACTTACGCAAACACTGTATATCCTGCACTTGCTGCAAGCTCTTTTTGTGAGAGGACGCCGAAGCGCCCAGGGAACACACACCAGCTGTCTAGCAGACCACTGCGCAGATCAGCAGGCAGGAAGTATGTGATCGCTGGAACGCGCCGTTACACTAACGCCACAGGAAAGCTGCTCGTCTGGAAGGCTGACAAAGACTCAGTATCAGGCTTGTAGGAGTGAAGAGTAGTTCTTGGCTCCAAAGCAGAAACAAAAACATAATGCGATGTTGCCAGCGTACTTCCTTATATACCCACGCAGTGGGGCGGAGTTACGCATGCAAATTCCACATGCCCATGGCATTGGCACTGCCATTGGGCGCTGTTAAATTCTCGAAGATGATTGGCTTCTAAGCAAAACCCCCATTCGCTAGTCACTAACTTTACGTCATAGTGACTGAAAGAAAGGGAACTAGATAACAACAGATTTAAAACCATGTCAGTGGGCAGCATAAATTTCTTGTCAAGCAGATTCTTAAAGTCCTCATGAAATCAAAATCGACCTTATTTAGTTTGTTAGCACACATTACAGGTCTTAGGGTGAACAACTAATCCGTGCAAGTTTATACACACAAAAAAAACATTGTTTGTCGCGGTAATCTTTAATCAATATCTGAAAAGTTACTTCCAGTCTGAAATGGCGTTCCCTTTCCGAGGACGTCGGTTTGACGGCTTGGCTTTGAATCTCCTTAACCTCCCCTCCAACCATTAGTCTGCTATGAGCGAGAGATGGAGAGGAGGAGTTCATTGTCCTGCGATTTGGGATCAGACTCTGGGTCGAACATGTATGGGCGAATCATTCTGCTTGCCATTTTTCCACATTTGAAGTTTTCAAAACAATTCCCCACGTGTACGGAGTCAAAACTCATTATAGTCTTCAATGTGGCACGCATAAAAAACTGAGCGTTTCAAGAGCTAGGCTCAAAACCAGGGCAGAAAACAGCCTATTACTTATTCATTATGATGTTTTTGAATGTAAAAACCATGTGAACATAATAAGTTGACCTCAGACAACAGTATTTAAAAAAAAAAATCCCTTTAAATGAGCAAGTTTTCTTTAGCTAATTTTAACTTGGCATGAATCAAAAATCAAATCAGAGCTGTATGCTATATTCATATTTACAAGATGTATATTCACCAATACAACTCCTCGTAATGCACAACTTAATAGCACGCAAATATTTCTTCCCGTTTTCGCTCGTGTGATTGTCAGTCTCTGCTTTTCTGCTACAGACTGAAGCGCCGGGCGTTACTTTCAATTAATAAAGGAATTTTTGTGATTGTTTGGGGCATTCTAAAGCCCTTCATCAAAACTTTCAACACATAGCCCACCTCAGATTTTTTTAATCAATGCGCAAATGGTAAAAATGATACCCCTGTCCATGCCTAGAACTGGCTCTGAAATACAGAAGAAGCTAGTTTATTTATGTTTATTGTTATTGATACAGGTGAAATATCAGCATTCTTGGAACGCCTTTTGTTAAAAAAGATTTGAGTACCAGGGTCTGATGTATAAATTGTGTACGCACAAAATGGCCACTGAAATACGCGTATGCAATTTTCCACCCAAATATCGGGATTTATAGAAAATAAACTTGCCGCAAAATATGTGCGCACCATTTTATGACATTGCGGTCTCAAGCTAAATAAAGCCCAAAGCTTACTTTGGCCGTCCATGCACCATCCGCATGACATAATTTTCGCAATCAGGGGGGTTCGCGGACGTCCGCACACCTCATGTGCGTGGAGCCCAATTTTTGAGACCACACGGACGGTGAGCGTACAACAGCGCATACGCAAGATAGACAGAAGAGTCTACTAGGTGGCAGTGTGCACAGTATAGTGCACATTATGCAGTCGCTGAAGAAAAGTGCGGAAAGAGCGATTCAAAAACAACACGCTTGAAACAGGAGGAGGAGGAAAACACTACAATACTTGATGAGTGTTTGTGCATTGTTATTTCTTCTGTTGCAATGGTTGATCCACTACTTTTCTTCTATGATCCTGCCCAGTGAATATACTGTTGATGACACAACTCATGTTGCCCTCCGATGTCTGGTATTAAAAAAATATTAAAAATGTACTGCGCATGTGTCGAACTCGGTCCTCCACGCCCATCCGTGGTTGAGTATTGTCAGGGTTCTGTCACTTCGGTTTAGTATATTCTTGGGTTTGTGACAGAACTCTGACACTCCTGGGTATTTGTTGTTGCTAGTCATGTGCTTGTGTTTGTCATTTTTGGTGTGAGCCATGTGCTCTCTTGTCTATTGTCTTGACCCCGCCCCTCTTGTTACCTAATTATTGATTGATTTGCCCCACCTGTTCTCCCTCATCACCCGCCTTGTTTGTTCCCCTTATGTTGCGTTTACACAAAACGCGAATAGAGCGCCTGGAACGAGTGATTTCAATGTCAAGTACATGGAAAGGGCATTGACGCGCGTCTGGAGGTTCTGTGGCGCGATGGACGTGATTCCGCCTCATTCGCTCAGTTTGCGCAAATGATGCAAATTGAGCGTCTTGCGCGAGAGATTTTATTTAGTGCTTTTTGTTCATTCAGGCATTTGAAGCGAATTCGCGTTTGACACCCAAGTTGGGAAATCTGTACTTTGCCGTCTATTCGAGCCTGTTTGCTGCTGTCACATGGTGAAGTGACGTGATGAGAAAGCCTGCATAATTTAAAAATACTGTTATTGTGTCACAAAATTTTAATACTTTTCAGGCGCGAACAGGGGCGTAGCCAGAACATTTTTTCAGGGGTGGCCAGGTAAGACCCAGTGATTTTATTGGGGTGGCCAAAAAAAATTACTACTGACTATGACATGCTGTACCAAAGCAAATTCTACAGAAAATATAGATCACAAACGAACAAAAATAATTAAAAATTATAATTTTATTTACAATGTCATACAAAATAAGTCAAATATGTACTGTATGTTGATAATTTTAGGGAAAAAGACAAAAAGCTTAAAGTCAGAAAAAAAATCCTAAACAAAATTAACAAGTCGTTCACACATGAACAAAATTCTCAAACTTTTTATGCTTACTGCTTTGTCCTTTGCCAAACAAAATGTTGCCCTAAGAAAACAGATAAAGTATCATTACAAAAAGAGAAAAGTTACTGAATCTCTGCTTCCTCATCGCCTCTCTTAGCACCAGACATTTCCACTGCTACTGTCCTCTCTGTATCAGTATTTCCCCCTGCCTCTTTGTCATTTTCAATTCTGATGGTACTAGTCCTTTTTGTAAAAAAGGAATGTATCCCCCTATCTTCCTTTGCTTTCCTTTTCATGCTCTCTACAGTTCAGACAAACAGACAAAGAAACGATTGTATTATTATTAATATAAACAGCTACTTATACAACAGTGACAGTCATAATGTAAGTGTATATGTAATGTTTGTGGTACCTTTTTTTAATTAACTTGCTAACATTTGCAGTAACTTTAGCTAACATTAGCTAATTTATATGATTAATAGAGAGTATGCGCATCTGGGTATTCGCTTTGGTGAGTAATGAAGCCAATCACAGTCACAGACATGTTTGTTGATTTCTAAAACGCAATGGCCAATCACAGGTGTTGAAGTTAGAATCCACTCACCACCTGAGTTTTTGTCCAGCGACGAGGTCTGTACATGCACTAATAGACCTAATAGACCTTATTCACAGCAGCGCCTTCTTTATGAAAGAAGTGAGGCTGTGGGGATAGACATACATCTCTTCAGTGGGTTGTACTGTTATTTAATGTATTTTTGGATTGTTCTGCTTATAAAACACTGAAAAAATATATTTCAAAGATGTTTCAGTAGACAAAAAAGCTGTGGAAAATGATAAGTGATTTAGGAGCTTTATACAGCCTTTTACAGCGGATGCCATTGAAATGGTACGTCTTACCCTCATAGCCTCACTTTCAAACCTGGAAATTTTCCAATTTTCCATTTTCCAGATGTTCAAGCCTGTCATGGCTCTGCTCTGAATAAGGTCTACACTCCAAGTGTAGACATGTAAGAAATTAATTGATTAATATAACAGAACTTGAGATCACGTTCATTGAATGACTGACAGCTTTTAGTGATTATAAAGGGAATGCTCTTTGCACACTCTCTAGGCGATATAACATATCTAATATATGATATATATGATATATTCAGAATTTGAATAAAACTTTTATTTTCCATTCATGACAATATTTATGTATCGAAATCAGGCTCATATAAATGTCAGGAAAACATGATTCCTGGCTGCATGTCAATATCCATGGATCGCTGGATCTTTGTTAAGTTGTAAGGAACACTATATCGAGTCCAAAACCTTTAGTTTAAACTGATAACTGTTTTTTTTACTTGCGTTTCCCAAATCAATATCCATTCATGCAGCAGTCCCACTGAGTCCCGACTAACGACGATGCATACCCTAACGTGTTTCTGCTAAGGAAACATTCGCAGTACCTCAACTTTAACAAATTCACCGAAAAGGTAGGAAAACCTATGTAAATAACATTGACTTTACTAACCTGATCATCACCGTATCCTCTTGCGTAAGGCGTTGCTCACTCGGCTTGTGCTGAACTTGAAATATTACCGCTCGCTTATACCGTCACACAGAGACAGAACCTCAGACAGTGCGCAAGCGAACCCCTTCACCAGAAACCCCGCCCTGCAGCTAATTTCATTGGTTAAGGTACTAGTGACAGGTGGTTTAGGAATCAGTGTTTGGTCAGTACTGTGATTGTCGTGACCAATAAAATCGTAAGAATCCGCTGCAGGGCGAAGTTACCGTCGAACTGGTTTTGGGGGGAAGCTGTTCAGAATAGCGCATTTTGCGCAGACTGTTTGTGTGAGAACGGCGATTTTAACGTCAACTCTTAGTCATTGTCAAGTGCTTTTCAGCTTGCACAACAGGGGTGGCCAGAGGGGTGGCCAAGCTTCAAACAGGGGTGGCACTGGCCACCCATGGCCACCCCTTAGCTACGCCCCTGCATAAAATGTCATAATTTAGAAATAAAAGGCATTTTTCTATAGACTTGGTCGGCATTACTGGGAAAGCAGTTTTTCACGATGAGCGATCACATAGTCACATAATGCGCAAGGTTATTAATGTACAAAACATTCAAAAGTCTTCTTTATTTCATGATGGGAAGGGCTGGGCTCGTGCTTGTGCTTCAAGTATTAAATGCTTAAATATTACACGACATAATAGCTAGGCTACTTCATAAATCACCCAGTCTTTTGATGAAGATGGTTGCTATAAAAAAGTAAATTAAAAAAACTTTGCTATTGTCGGTAATTCTAATAATATTGTGATACTGGCATGTCAACTCCAAATATCAATTTCATAGCACAAGACAGGTTTTATGATTATTTTTAAATGTTAAATGTATGTAACCATGTATGACCAAGCGGCAACCTCCCGTAGTTTCTCTTGAAGCCAATACGGAATGTGACTTAAACTGCAATTCATTGACTGGCCACTAGGGACAGGCTCATTGAATCTCATTGAGCCTCATGTTAAAATGCCCAACTTTACAGCAGAAAAAAAAACATGTTTACAGTCTGGTACAAATTGTGCTTTTGGTCTATACAGCTAATTTTGCCCTTCATGACAGCTGTGAGGGGGGTGAATTTTTTTAATAACTTATTCGTTTACATTATTTAAAGCCTTAAAGTTCTGCATAATTAAGGGCGTGGCCCTTACTTTGAGTGACAGGTGGATTGTCGTTTGTCTGCTGTCTGTTAGTCATCACGTGACCTCAGCTCTGCCCATGTCCCGCCTCTTTGCCCATTTTCTGTTATCCGGGAGTGACGTGATGACGCTCTGCCAAGATGGCAACGGCCAGCTCGACTCTACTTTACGCTTCAAAACTGCTCTTCAGAATCCAATGGGTGACGTCGCGGACACTACGTCCATATTTTTTTTCAGTCTATGAGCCTGACAAGCCAGACCCACAACAAGATGTTGGGCCTGGGAACACACCAATGACAGGGCAACCAACCAGAGCGCTATCAGTGGTGACAACAATCACAAGCGGGTTGTGGTGGCAGAGTCCCATGCGTTTTCCTACCAGCGGAGCTAGTTGATAGATTAAACTTTTGCCGTATCCGGTTGGCAAAACTCAGAACACATCTTCCTTTCTTACGAATGACTTCAGTGTCGTAACGTTCTTTGTTAGCAGGGAAGTACACATCACAACATGTAAATAGGAAAATGTTGTTGTTATTTTGTCACTTATTGAGCAGAAGGCTAGCTGGAGCCATTTACCTCCAGTCTTTGTGCTAAGCTAGGCTAGCGGTGGGTGCATCAGACAGAGTTATGGCACACACGGAGATGAGAATGGTATGTATGGACTTATCTAACTCTGGGGGATACAGTGAATAAGCTAAAGTCCCAAAAAGTCGATGTGTTCCTTTAATGAACACTGTTACTCACTGTTTGTGGCGGTGCTGTTGAAACCATATCGTAAAAGTATGTTTGTAAAGCCTGTGCGACTAAAATAAACGGAATCCATTTTCTCCAAATTCTCTGGGTGGGCAAAGCAGAGAAAGGGGAGGTAACCTTTCCTTGTATGACAACATACAGGGAGGATTCCAGATCTTCAGATGTCTGAGCTTTCATTTTCTCAAAGGTAGAGCAGGACACGTATTGAAATTTCTAGACACTGGTGGAACGGCTAGGGGAACTCAGGTTAGTGTTAAAAAAATAACCTCATAAAGTGAAATTTTCATGTCATGGCACCTTTAAAACTTTCATCTTCCTTATCACAAATGGGCCATTGACAATCTAACCATACTTTCTTGTTGAGCCTTACTCTATCAACCCACATACATCACCATTATTCATCTTACCTAGCCTGGATGCCAGACGAACTTAGCCCCGCCCACAAAAATATTTGCACGGGCAGTTCGGTCTGGACTTGATCCATAGAGAAGTAATTATGCCCGAACAGAAACTGTTCGGACCAATTAAATTGTCAGGGCGGGCTTTAGACGATGATGGACAGATGATAAACAGTAATGTAATCATCCACATCATCAAAGGCGCTTGGGTTGAATTTGTTCTAATCCTAAACGGAGAACTTGTTCGTATATGCATTCACCTTTACTATTTCTCTCAGAAATGATGATCGTGTTGGTAAGTACTCTGTGTATCCTTAAATTATTTTTTTACAACACCGGCAAAGATCGTTTACACTCATCTTCTTCTTCTAACGTGACTTATTCTAGCATGCGGGCAGACAGGGTTGCCAAGTTTTTACAGCAAAACTCGCCCAATAGCTACTCAAAACTAGCTAAAAACAAGCCCAATAGCTTTCCGGGTGGGGGGGTTCTCCGGGTAAAATGGCATTTGGGTGGTAAAATATGTGTTATTTTGGCTGGACTGCCTGCTAAATTTCGCATTCCTGGGTCTGTATATCACGTAATTGGGGTCGCTTCAACCTGCGGACTTGGCAACACAGTGCAGTTGAGTTCTGTTGACATTTGACAACTAACCAACGTTATGCGTCGCTCCGTCGCTCCATTGGTTGTAGGTCTATCCAATTGAGGTCTTTCCTGGTTCGGTTTAAACACGCCCCATAATCACAGCCCAACGGAGCAGTATCAGACTCATATTCTGACTAGAATTGAGTATGACGACGTCAGGCTACATCTTACCTGCAATAGAGGTTTCATTGAGCTTCAGCAGAAAAAAACATGTTTACAGCCTGGTACAAATTGTGCTTTTGGTCTACATATCTAATGTTGCCCTTCATGACAGTTTCTTTCATAGGCATGCATGACTCTCTCTCAGGATACACCTTCACAATGTAATTTTAATGTTATACAAAATCATTTTAACTTTATTTAAATCAAAATGTTCCTGATTTCCGAAATGAAACACACAAACTTAGTCTGTTAAGAAGTCACAGATGACAGATCAGAGAAATATGTTTGAAACACACAAAGCCACACTGTAATAATTATCATGATTTTGTGGTATCTAATCAATGCTGTTATTTATGAGGGTTAGTTAATGATGACAGATGTCATTTTTACATAATAATTAAACATTTAATAAGCAGTGCTTCATCCACATGCACCACACATACAAGAGAAATTCAACCGTTTTCCGTGCCACCAAAGGCAGAAGAAGTAATCCTGAAACCCATGCTTACATCCTTAAGAGATTGAGGGATTTCGCTCATCCTACAACAAGTGCATCTACAAGACGGTTGGCATTGACACAAGTGTGTTATAAATGCGGCACTGGAGCATGTTTTATTAAAGGAGTCCTATTTCTGCCAGAGGCACTGAAATGTTGGTCCAGAAGATGGCGTCCTTACCTCACTGTGGTTTAAAGTTCACATGAGAAACAATGATATTTTGAATGAATAAATATGCATAAATAAATGTGTAAATGTATAAAAAATATATATACAACAACAAACAATGTGTGTTATAATACACTGGGGTAGAGAACAAGTCTGATGACAGTATACACCGATCAGGCATAACATTATGACCACCTTCCTAATATTGTGTTGGTCCCCCTTTTGCTGACAGAACAGCCCTGACCCGTCAAGGCATGGACTCCACTAGACCCCTGAAGGTGTGCTGTGGTATCTGGCACCATGATGTTGGCAGCAGATCCTTTAAGTCCTGTAAGTTCCATGGATCGGACTTGTTTGTTCAGCACATCCCACAGATGCTCAATTGGATTGAGATCTGGGGAATTTGGAGGCCAAGTCAACACCTCAAACTCGTTGTTTTGCTCCTCAAACCATTCCTGAAGCATTTTTGCTTTGTGGCAGGAGCATTATCTGCTGAAAGAGCCATAGCCACCAGGGAATACCGTTTCCATAGGGTGTACATGGTCTGCAACAATGCTTAGGTAGGTGGCACGTGTCAAAGTAACATCCACATGTATTGCAGGTTTCTCCAAGGTTTCTCAGCAGAACATTGCCCAAAGCATCACTGCCTCCGCCGGCTTGCCTTCTTCCCATAGTGCATCCTGTGCCATGTGTTCCCCAGGTAAGCGACGCACAAGCACCCGGCCATCCACGTGATGTAAAGGAAAATATGATTCATCAGACCAGGCCACCTTCTTCCATTGCTCCATGGTCCAGTTCTGATTCTCTCTTGAGCAGTTTGAGCTACAGTAGCTTGTCTGTTTGATCGGACCCCAAGGGCTAATCTTCGCTCCAAATGTGCATCAATGAGCCATGACCCTGTCGCCGGTTCACCACTGTTCCTTTCTTGGAGCACTTTTGATAGACACTGACCACTGCAGCCCGGGAACACCCCACAAGAGCTGCAGTTTTGGAGATGCTCTGATCCAGTCGTCTAGCCATCACAATTTGGCCCTTGTCAAACTCGCTCAAATCCTTACGCTTGCCCATTTTTCCTGCTTCTAACACATCAACTTTGAGGACAAAATGTTCACTTGCTGCCTTATATATCCCACCCACTAACAGGTGTGGTGATAAAGAGATAATCAGTGTTATTCACTTCACCTGTTAGTGATCATAATGTAATGCCTGCTCGGTGTATGTGACATGCTGTAGAAAATAAATTTTGCTTTGTGCCTTAATGGTGTTTGACTTACTTGCTTTTCGATCATCAACTATATTACATAAAATAGTTTAAATATAATAGCTTCACTTTAAAAGCTTCACTTCCATAAACACTATATAAACAAAAGTATTGGGACACACACCTGTTAATAATTTAATTGAGTTTCATTCATACCCATTGCCACAGTATAAAATCAAGCTCCAAGCCATGCAGTCCGCATTTACAAACATTTGTGGGAAAAATGGGTCGCTCTCAGGAGCTCAGTGAATTAAAGCGTGGTGTGATAGGATGCCACCTGTGCAATGAGTCCGTTTGTGAAATTTCATCCCTCCTAGATATTCCAAGGTCAACTGTAAGAGGTATTACTGAAAAGTGTAGAAGCAGCTCAGCCACAAAACATAACACCATGTAAAGTCACAGAGTTGGTCACAGAGTAAGAGTCGCCAACACTGATTCCATTGGCACTCGTTTTTTTTAGGGGTGTAACGGTATACGTATTTGTACTGAACCGTTTCAGTACAGGGCTCTCGGTTCGGGTTCGTGTTCGTGTACCGGACGGTTACGAATGCAATCTTTAACAGTTAGTCGGCTTGTTTTAAGTGAGGAAAACACTTCAGTCCTAGTTCCCACACGAACATATTAAGTATTCAGTCCATTTTATCACGAAATTCAAACGATATGCCGTTTTGACGCTCTTTAATGTGACGACTGATCACTGTACACTCTAAAAAAAAAAAGGTTCTATATGGCACCAAAAATGGTTCTTGGCTCGTAATCATAGGGGAACCTTTTTTAGTGCTATATAGCACCAATTTTGGTGCTTCAGTGGTTCTTCAGCGGTTCTTCAGCGGTTCTTCAGAGGTTCTTCACCGGTTCTTTGACTAAGGTGCTATATAGCACCTCTGAAGAACCGCTGAAGAACCACTGAAGCACCAAAATTGGTGCTATATAGCACTAAAAAAGGTTCCCCTATGATTACGAGCCTTTTTTTTTAGAGTGTAGACACGTCAGCTGAAGCGGCCGCAGCGCGTGTGTGTGTGTGAACGCAATCATCTGTGAACGCGATCATCTCTTCCTAAAGAATAAACATGTATTAATATCTTAAGGTATGTTGAGGATACATTAACACCGAAACGTATCATGTGGTGTAATCGCTCAATCAGTGTTTCAACCGCGGAAAGACGTCAATATTAAAACAGCTTGTAAACAATGTTGCATCACATTTACCTCAGGCAGTCATTCAGTGTCAACGGCTGTTAGTTCACTGGAGAAATCAACTATTTCGCTAAATATATGCACTATATTAGCCTATATATTCATTATATTCTACTTAACCTGTTAGTGATGTCTTGATTATTTCATGTATGTTTAAATAAACCTGTCATGAAAATGACAGACACTGTGTATAAATGATTAGGCTATATTTCAACAACGAATTGGAGAAAAAACATAATATTAGAAATTAGATTTAGAAATTAATGCAAAAACAGCCTTATGTAAAGCTTGTGAGTGTTGATTATTATACCTAAAAATAAATAGCAACTGAATTTAGGCTAATAGTTTGTGCTCTGTTGTTAACCTTTAATATTAATGTGCAAGTAAGGGCTCCCTATATAGTTTACACAGCAATATCTTCAATAAACTTTTAGTTATAATTTAATTAATTTAAGGACAGACCATTTGTTTCAGTAAACCACTGTTTAATAAAAATAAGTAAAAAGCTATTTTGTAAAACTGCTGTACCGAATCCATACCGAACCGTGACTTCAAAACCGAGGTACGTACCAAACCGTCAGTTTTGTGTACCGTTACACCCCTAGTTTTTTTACACTCAGAACATTACTTTAAACCTCAGTTAGCATATAAACGAGGTTCACAATAACACACCGAGTCTTGTCAGAACAGTCGTTGCACTGCAAAATAGTCCATATTTAGTCCATATCCTGTCCTGCTGACAGACGCCCTATGATATAAATGCCCATGTCTGTGCTGAAGAGGAGCCGTGTTCTTCATCAATGTTCAGCAGTATGCTCTGCCCCAATTGTCCAGTATTGTGGAGTTGATGCAGGACGGTTCAGTGCCATTCATGTACAGGGCAGTGTGTTGGTCTGCTTGCTCTTGCAATGACGTGATGTACCACAAGTCTTCCGGCGCGTCCAGCTCCAGAATCTGCTTGATGCGCAGTTTCTTCTCAATGGTCCTCCGCTTGAATTTAAACTCAATGATGGTTTTGGTGTAACGGTTTAGTGCTGTGACCGCCGAGCCCATGCAGGTGCCGAACGAACCCCATGCCAGACTAAAGAAATAAAGAAATATTTAATTTAATTTAAACTTTTACTACTAAAATTGTTTTTAAAACATAACTTAGTAGTAGTTGAACACAACTTAAGTAGTTGATGCACACCAATATACATATATACAGACAAACCAAACATTTATTCAGACACCTTCAACATTTTCACAGTTTATTCACTATGGATTAGAAAATGGTAATAAAATGTGTCAAGAACTCAGAGTTAAACTGTCAGAGCAAATTCATCTCGATAATGTCAGATAACTTTGATAGAAAGGGATGTAATGATTACAATCAACCAATCAGCAGTTAAAGGTAAGTACACCATTAGATAATACAAATTTAGATTAAGCAATGACCAAGCAAAGCTTCATTTTGTTCAGTCTCTGGTGTAAAATGTCGCATTAGCAATTAAAGAAACCACACTTAAAGCTGCACTATGTAAGTTTTCCGTCCACTAGAGGTCGCCTATATAAAACAAAGGCGTAGTTTGATGATGCCAAGTTTGAGCGCAGAATCTTTGGACATGTGGTCTTCACCTCACAGCCGGTGGGAAAGAAGCGGGACAGGACTCGGGCAGAAATCATGTTCACGGATGCGATTATTAACGTTACTGTAGTGTGTAGCAGAGCAGTTACTGTGGTGGAGCTGAGCAAGGCCGCTGGAGTGATTGTTAATAAGAAGAGCGGAATACACGCCTCCCGAGCAGCGGGACTTTTATTATGCCAGTCGCTGGCGCCACTTACGCTTTTCCGGTCATGAGTATGAGGTAATGCAGCTCTGTTTATCATATTAGACACATTTGAGTGTGTTGATGTTGATGTTATGGCGTTACTCTGTGCGTTCTCTCGGCGGCTGCTATGACACTTGTTCACACTGCAGTGAGAGTAAAGCGTTTCTGCAAAATAAAACCAGAAACCGAGGGGAACGCAGATATGACGTCATCGACAGGCGACTCCCTTACGCGTCCCGGTTCCTCGGTTAAAATAGCAATTCTCACGATTTACAAATAGTTGGAAGCATTTGGGATATTGTAAGTACTCAACTGAACAAAATATATAACACTGGCCTAGTGGTGTTTGGATATTTTACTGATTTTTTTTTCACATAGTGCACCTTTAAGCAAAACATGGTCAGGTCAAAGTGTCTGAATCATTTTAATCCCAAATGTCTAATCAACTTTACTGGTAGTCACTGTATGAAGAGTTTTTGAGTATAATATGTCAACTTTATTTTTACAGAAATGAACTATTGTATCCTGCACCCACTAGTAAAATCGGGTTTTTGAATACATTTTGCTTTTACTGTATATATATAATTGCAGAATAATTAATAAAAGTTTACACTTCTTACTGTATGTAGAGAACTTGGTGTATTTGTGCAAAAGACATTTTCAAGTCTATAAGATCAACTATCCTGCTTGTGTCTGGCTTGACAATTATTAATGAACGGCTGCTGGCAAATGTTTTTGTAATGTGTCATATGTCAGACTCACAGATAGGACCAGCTGTAGTCCCATGTCTTCGGTCTCCAGTCTTCTGGACCCAATTGCACAGCCAGCTGGAAAGCTGTGGTGAACATCATATGTGCAACCATCCCGAAAAGGCCTGAGGCACAGAAACATTACATTGCATGCGTTGTCATTTTTGTTTTTGTCCACAAGATGTCAGTATGAGTCTCAGTATAAAGTCTATACAAAAAAATAAACTCTGTCCGGTTGCAAAACCAACTCAATACAAAGTAGACATTATTAATTATTGTTTATTAATAGGCGTAGTATTGTTACATTATTGTACCAATGTACTTGACCAGCTGAAATAGGATCATTTTCCGAGAGAGGCAAGTTCCTCCTCTAAGAACTGGATAAAACCAAAACAATGCAAAACATAACAGGCTATTTACCATGGGGAAATAATTTTGATACCCAAATTCCCGAGATGGGCGTGCCATAAACTTTAAACATGGTGGCAGGGAGAATTACTGCTGTGACAGGTGTGATTTATTCGTTTTATTCTCCACAACAGCTACATCGTCTTGTCTTGTCATTAGCATATTTACATATACAAGTAATCATTTGAAGCACATTACATTTACTTGATACTCTAAATTTTCCCATTAAATTTAGAGTTGATTCTAAAATCCCTATGTTTATATATAAGGCGTTGTCTGGCCATGCACCAAGGTATATAAGTGATCTTCTTGTGCCTTATTGGCCCGCTAGGGCACTTAGATCATCTACTCACTTGCTCTTAACTGTGCCTCGGTGTCGCTTTAAATCAAAGGGTACCCTTTTCTGTGGCTGGGCCCAAGCTTTGGAATGGTCTCCCCTATCATGTGAGGTCTGCTCCTTCATTGGACATTTTTAAATCCACTCTTAAATCGTATTTTTATTCTTTAGCGCGTGAAAACTGCTTTGTACTCTGTACAGCACTTTGGATCGATCCATATTGTGTTTAAATGTGCTTTATAAATAAATGTTGTTGTTGTTGTATTGTATGTTTGATACACAGCGAAAATAGCCTGCATTTGACCGAAATAACAGAATCGTCACTTTGTCAGTAAGCAGACTATCTGGACAACATTATAAATGTTTATATGGTTGTCAGTGCATGTGACACTACATGTAATGTTGGTTTTAATAAGATTTTTCGGCCCCACTTTATATTAGGTGACCTTAAGTACTATGTAGTGTCTGTGACCATCTTGGCACTTGCAGTGTTTACCTAGCCTAGAAATCTAGACGCAGCCAGGGCGTCTAGCAACTCTCCATTAGCTTGCGAGCTGGAAAAACCAAACTCTAGTCAGGCCAATCACATTGTGTATAGAGTCGGTGGGTGGGCTTAACATAATGACGGCAGAGTTGCGGCAGTTCCGCGTGACGGCCAGTAGGGACTACAGACATTCCTCCAGGGCAGGGATGGGCAACTCCAGTCCTCGAGGGCCACTGTCCTGCAAAGTTTAGCTCCAACCCTGATAAAACTCACCTGCCTGTAGCCTTCTAGTAATCCTGAAGACATTGATTAGCTGGTTCAGGTGTGTTTGATTAGGGTTGGAGCTAAACTCTGCAGGACAGTGGCCCTCGAGGACTGGAGTTGCCCATCCCTGCTCCAGGGTCTCTGAGATCACCAGCCCCAATATTTACATAAACCCCTCCTCCGAGAATATTAAATAAGGGGGGCGAGGCCATTTTGATTTGCGGCGGGGAATAGTTGTTGTGGTAGGCTAGTTAGTTGGCTGGAGTGTTGTAGCCGCAATGCCGACGAAACGCTGTTATTTTCATCCGGATTGCAGGTCCACTTTGTTCAGCCTTCCTAGGGACGGGGGTGCGTTGCAGTGCGTTTAACATAAAACATGTTATATGCATGTGTGTATGAGACAGAGGGGAACAGGTCGCATTTGCAGCAGATATATGCTGCCCATCATAAATCAAAGCACAAGACAGACAGGGGTCGGAGGAGAAGACCGGAAAATGTAACATAATGGACAATATTCGTCTGTATTTGCAATACACGAGCCGCGGTTCAGCTGCGCGAGACAAACACTGTCAGTGTGAGACGGGCACGCGCGGCTCCCGCTGCACATTTCACGGAGGAAAGCTTCCACAATCTTCGCGAGTTCAATGCAGGATTCTTACAACGGCTTGTCCTGAAAGATGGATTTAAAAACAGAAGCTGTTTACGGGCCACAACCTGTAAGTATGATTTATTTTTCGTCGATGTGTTTTCCTGTAATAGTTTGTGTTGTTAATTGTATGTTGTAGTAAGGAAGTAAACATGACAACGCTGTTTGGCTCTGCAAACCAGTTTGTTAAATGCTCATTCATACTTAATGTTATCCGACAAACACCTAACGTTACAAACTTTTTAAAATCTCAACAGCGAACTTGGCATTAGTGTAAATTATTCTTTGATTAGAGCTTTTATGTATTGTTTATCTACAGGCATGCTAAACATGGTTCTGTGTTTGATTTGGATACTATAGTAAAGCCAATGTTTAGTGTTCGTTTTGGGTTAATAGTTCTTGCGACAGATATTTGGCTATAATCGTTCTAAAAATACAAAAGTAACAGTGCCATTCAGGAGCGATCACTATAGATCCGCAGACTTTACTCTTGAGGACTGAACAGGTTCTGCTCGATCATCTTCACTAAAATTGTCTGGGTCTGATTCGGGCTCAAATTGGTATGGTTTTATTGACGCCTTTGTTTCTAATACTACCCAAAGCAAAGTCTACCGGTAAAGGTAAGGGGCGTGACGTTTCCGACAAACGTGCACTAGGCGGTTAGCGAATCACAACACACTGGGCCAGCTAACCAATCAGAGCCCATTGCTTATTTTTGAGGGACTGGCTTCATACAACCCGGAAACCATCAGACCGTTTTTACAAGGAGGGACAGAGCAGTGTAGAATAAAGGTAAAATATATGAAAAATAATGAAATTTTTTAAAAACGAAGCATGAACACATGTTACAGTGCCCCCCACAAACACAATCAAGCCTTCGAAAGAACGTGTTTTACTACCCCTTTAAGAAAGGAAGATGTGTTCGGAGTTTTGCAGACCGGATACGGCGAAAGTTTAATCTTTCAACTAGCTCCGCTTCACCTTCTCCGTTGCTCTGGTTGGTTGTAGCGCTATCCTATTGCGTGCAGAGGGAATTTGAAAGATAACCATATATCCCGCCCCTCGGATTGAGCCCTGCCAATGGGGAGTTCTCAGACCCAACATCTTGATGTGGGTCTGGCTTGTCAGGCTATGTGTTTACCGTGTTTAGCTTTCCTGTAGCTCAAACAATAGAGCCTTGAATGCAATGTAAGTCGCTTTGGATAAAAGCGTCTGCTAAATGCATAAATTTAAATGTACCACATCTGATCACTGATTATCCAAGAATAAGATTAAAGATTAAAAAGAACAAATACAATAAAATACAAATTTTTCTACTTTATTTTGGAATAATTGTAGTAGTAAGCACTATCCTGTTACAGTAAAAATATAATTGTATTGGTTGTTTTTTTTTTTTATGCGAGTAATATTTATTTATTTAACCTGAAAAATGTGTCTACATTAGGCTTAACATGAACACGAATTGACGTTTAAATTAATTTTGAATACAAAATACCGTGAGTGCCTTGGCTTTGCCCTGAACAACACAAATTTAAGTACAATCCTATTGAGATGAATAAGAACGGTAACACATCACATCTGAATTAAATCTGCAAGTGATCTGGTTCAATTACCACTCAGAAAAGTTAAATTAAAATGCCTGCAACATTTAATACACCTGCAGTGTTTACAGAGCTTGCATTGACTGATCTGAAAATAAGGTAACACTTAAACGCCAAAAATGTTTTATATTAGGCTACTGATTATGAATTGAAACCGAGTAAACATTAAATTCAACATTTATTTATATTGGACTAAAAAACCCAAATGCAATGCACATGCATCACACGATGAAGCCGCTACTGTGTTTTTTTTTCTCAATGTCGTTTCTTCTAATGACAGGTGCTGATGTGCATCAAGTGTGTTGGTGAGCATTCCTACAACTAGGATTAGTGAAAATATAGGGGGAGGGAGGATGGTCTCCGCTGGCCATGTCACGTACCAAAACCACTAACCCCCACACCAATCCGATTACAGCACAGACCACCAAATCCCCACACTGTTGGGACGGATCGCAGATTCAGACCAGAGTAGAGAGGCAGCTTCCTGTCCAAAACAACTTCCCTGTTTTTTCTTGTTTTCAGTATTTTTCACCAAAAAAAAAGCATACTATATTAACTTTTCAAAGAATATTTATGCTTAAATTAAGATTTTCTTTCCTCATGTGCAATTTTGTTGTTGTTTTGACCATACATTTTGCTCAAAACCGCACTAGATTTGGTTAAAACAATACAAAGCAATTAGCTAATAGGTTAAGAAAAGATATTCTCTAAATGTATATACTAAATATTGATATCTTATGCCATCTTGTTTCAAGCAGGACTTTACATACCTTTTACATAGATTTTTCAAAATGTTTGCACATTCTTCCCCTCTGTAGGCTATTTATCTAAAGGTTTTTTTTGTTGTTTTGCATGGGGAAGGGGAGGTTATTGGTCTTATTGGTTTATTCAAAGGAATTAAATTATTAAAGGTTCCAATTCTATTGTAGTTATATAATCCTGTACTGCTCTGAGAGATACAGGTAGAGGATCCAAACGCAGCTTTATTGAAAGGGTAATCTACAATTGTAGTCAAGAGTTCAGGAAAGGTCAAAACACAGGCAGGCAGTCCAAACAAACAAACACAACAAGGCTGAGAACACGGGCAAAAGAGTAATCCAAGAACAGGCAGGTAATCTAAAAACCAAAAGACAACCCAGGGAGAACGCTCAGAATTGCAGTTGTTACACTAAACAAGACTTTGCAGTGACTGACAAGGTGAACATGGTTTATATAGACAAAGTCAATGAGGTACAGGTGTAGACAATAGCTATGTTTCCATCCAAAGTTGCGAATATAATTAATGCGCAAAAATGCAATATCGCATTAAACATTTGCGAATAAAGCCCCGTTTCCATCCAGTGAGTCGAAGAGAACATAATCGTCACTTCCTGATAAACTACCGCTAAAAAATCCCTAAGAAACATAGGAGAAGCCACCATATACAATCATTTTCGTAAATAATAAATTATTTGCGTCTCAGAGAAACTCGTGTGTCTCAATAAATGTGTTGTCATGCTTTCAGAGGCAGATGTGCTGTTTGGGAACGCAGTCGTGTAAGACAGTTCTAGGAGGGAAATATACCGAGCATCTTTGACAACAAACTCCTGAATGACCAAACCAGCATTTCAGATTTTTCCGCTGGTTAGTACAGTTATGCTGTTACATCGCGAAAGTCACATGATTTTCTTTATGCACATCAAGGAATTTATTCAGTAAATGCGTTTCCATCACAGTTTATGCGTATGTTTTCGTATCAGATAGAAAATTTATCCTACTCAAATGAGCGCATAAGTTTGTAATGCGCATTTTTAGAATTTATGCGCATCTTGCCGTTTCCATTCAGCATTTTTTGATGCGATATCCCAAAATGCACATAAAAATAGGTTGATGGAAACATAGCTAATGAGTGATGATGGATTGGCAATGATGGGCAAAGGATTATGGGTAATGTAGTCTTTGATGGAATGACAGCCCAGGGTGGCGTGCCCTCTGGTGGTAATCACAGGGCACTCTCACTGGTGATTGTGACAAATATTATAGTTAGATTATATAATATGTAAAAATGTAAGGCATTTCTTGTCACGTCAAATTCAGTTCTGATTTACATAAATAATGTCATATTTTCAATTCAAAATGGTGAAGTAGTTTGCATCACTCGATATTACTGTTGGTTGCTGAACGTTTTTATTATAAAGCAGTTGTCAAATATTAAATGTTTAGCTACTTACATCTTACGAGGCACTCTTTCACTGCTATAACTAAAGTGTCACGTTGGAATTCGCACTAACAATAAGCCCCACCTACTTTGATTTGATTGGTCATCTCACTCATTCCGACAGTGACGAGTGCTGTTAGACCGCCCTAGCAAACAGAGCGGTGTGTAATACAGCAGAGCAGCATCAACATTGTCAAAAATGGGGGGTTTGTGAGATAGGGGGTATGTGAGATAGTGGTCCGGTGGGTTAAACCATAGAACTGACACGCAGAAGGTTGCTGGTTCGATCCCAGCGGTCACCACCAGTGTGTCCTTGAGCAAGGCACTTTACTCCATGTTGCTCCAGGGGGATTGTCCCTGTAATAAGGGCACTGTAAGTCGCTTTGGATAAAAGCGTCTGCCAAATGCATAAATGTAAAATGTAAATGTAATGTTTGTAATTATTCGGGGGGACTTGCCCCCCTCAATGTCCATGGTGGTTACGGCCCTGCTATAGAGATAAACAAATCCCACCCAACTCAGCCCCTCAACCCCACACATGCAGTATCGACCATTGGTCATATGGGGGCCCATTGATTTTTTAGGGCCCGATGGTGTGAGGACCCTATTGTAATCGCTCATTCTTATTCTTCTCCGAAATGTATCGCATTTTTGAGCGCCTAAACATGCTCGAAAACTCATGAAACTTTGTACATGCGTCAGAAGTGCTGGACAGTTACGTTTGATATGGGTTTCAGAATTAAGTGTGGCAAAATGTCTCAAAAGCGCCACCTACAAATCTTCAACAAAGTGCCCCTCGCGCTACGTTTCACATACATGTATGGAATTCGGTAGACAGATGTAACAGCCCAATACCTACAAAAAAGTCTTGCATTTTCTTTGCAAAATTTCCAGATGTTGTACTCCTAGTGATTTTATCAGATCAACATCATATTTGCACAGTCTAATCTAAAGGCTTTGCCAAAGTTATATTGTGAAGATCTTGAGATTTCGCTGAAAGGCGTGTCTGTGGCAGCCTCACAAAGTTTGATGTTTCGCCATAAAACAGGAAGTTGTTGTAACTCATGCATACAATGTTCGATCTGCCCGGGAATGTAGTTGTAAGAAACCAAAACCCTGCAGTGCCTTAATTGTGTGTAACATCAAAAAATTAATGTTTGCCCAAATTGTTGTTACATATACAGCAGGGGGAACAAACTAGAAATAATGTAGAATATGGACTCAGGGAGGAACTTCTTTCGCTGTGATGAACAGCATTGCTCAGTTGATCTCTGTGGCATCGCTGACCCATCATTGCTCTCTGTAAAGTGTCGGGAACACGTGAAGCGGTTGGATTTGTGCTGTATAATCTCATCTCTGTTTCACAGCTGGGGCTGACTGGCAGGAGTTGAGCTAGCAGGATTTTTTGCTTTTCTGGCAAATGAGCATTCAACAGGGACTCGTGTTCCTCTGCCTGTCTGTGCCAAAAAATGTGAAAGCAAGAAAGAAAAGTCTGTTAAAGTAGGGCCCAATGTACTGTGTTAATACTGTGTTTTTCCCCGTGGTATCGCGGTCAAAGTTGTGGCCAGTGAAAATGCTGAGTGGCTAGTAACTTTGGAAAACCACTAGTGGCTGGTGAGCAAAAAAGTTAATGTCAAGCCCTGATTGTGATGCTATGAAGTCATATCCATGAAAATGTTAACATTTCTGCCAACATTTACAGATCAGTGTTTATACAGCAATTTGGCTAATCCTGATGCACAACAGTGTGAACTACATCAGTACACAGAGCCAGGAGTTAATTACATAAAGTGTTAAAGGTGCTGTAGTTAAAACAGTCTGGTCTTTACTGGATCTACTGTCTTAGCACACTTTGGGTTAAAATCAGTCAGCGCAAACCAACCGCATTGAGATTTTTTTTCTTATTTCCACTTTATTAACCCTCATCCTTCCCTCGCACTTTGTAACAAATCCTTCCCTCGCGGGTCAAAATGACCCGAAGCCCTAAAATTATACGTTTTTTTTTTTTTTTTTTTGGTCCAGAAAGCTTAATGCAATTTTTGGGGGATATTTTACCTTTAAAGATATTTACCTTTAATGTACTAGATTTGATCAATAATCCATATTTAAAACTTTATCAAGTAAACTTTCGGGCGACCGCCTTCCGTGAAAAAGTGTTGAATGTTGAAAGTGAAACTCAAGATGCATACGTGACATCTGATGAGCGTACCTGGTCGCGTTAGTCTTTCGATCGGTGGGGGAACTTTCAACAATTTTTCCATAAATTGAACAGGGAAGGCGGTCGGTCGAAAGTTTACTTGATAAAGTTTTCTGGAGAAGCGTTCAGTCTTTCCGCTCACAAATTCCTCCCTGTAAATAGCGAATCTGCCACGGCCCGAGCCCAACTGGCTTTTAAAGGGAATGGGAGATGAGACTCTAATTGGTTTATTGTATGTTATGGCTAAAACACCCATGACTCATTTCATGAGTTAACATATAGTAATGTATGCGTATTGGCGTGCTGTCCGGGGGAGGGCTCTGAGCTCGAAATTTGGCCTGAACCCAGGGTACTCCCTCTCCTTGACTGTGATAGAAACAGCCAAGAGTGAGGCAATGGGGTAGAGGAGGGATGCAGTGAAACTTGTCACGGGACAGAGGTGAGAGATGGCTATATATACTGGCTTTAAAAAATAAAATAAAAATGGATTTGGGTCAAAATTATCCAAGGGAAGTTAAACATCATACACGTTAGTAAATCGTGATTGCATGCTGTCAGAGAGAGGCGGCTTTCTGTGTGCACGCTTGAGCTGTGTGTCAGTCAACGCAAGCACCAACTGCATTGAGTTCTTTTTCACAGCTTATTGCGCTCAACATCAAGCACGTCCCACTCTTTATTTTCTCATTCAAGCATGTTTCTTTATCACTCTTAAGTGCATATTCCTTTACTACTACACAGTTTAAGTGCTACACAGATATATTTACATACAGCAAAATAAACTATAAGTAAAATCTCTAACGATAGACACTTTATACCGTGGTCACGATACAGTTAAAACCCATACATTTAAAACTAACAGTGTGGGCTATCTTAAACTAAATGCAATTAACTATTTAAAAAAAAAAGATAAGCCCTTCAATATGTCCCGCCCCTGCTGTTCTTGTCTGTTTCATTTATTTAATAGATGTGAGTTACCTGAGAGAGCGGTGCACAGAGCTGCAAAGGCATTGAGCTTGAGTCTGTTGATCATGTTAAAGCATGGACACATCTCTATGACCATCAAAGCTCCACCGGTGAACAGCAGAGCAATGTACAAACACTCAGCCACAATACACAGCCAGAGCACTCCTGAGAGAGAGAGAGAGAGAGAGAGAGAGAGAGAGAGAGAGAGAGAGAGAGAGAGAGAGAGAGAGAGAGAGAGAGAGAGAGAGAGAGAGAGAGAGAGAGAGCTTTTTACATTATACCATACATCCTCTACAATTGTAGACTTCTTAGAAAAGTACTATATAATTCCAATGTTTGTTCTCAGTAAAAAAGAAAAGGGATTAATGACTTTATTATGTAGATATTTACGTCTTAAGTGACAACCACAAAGTTGTTTGTGTTTTAGATCATCATTTTTTTGTGCCTTTTGGTCCACTCCAAACATGCTTTTTTCCCTTCTTTTTTTTTGTTGTTGTTGAAAGTCTTCCATATAGTCCGGTGTTACGCAGATAAACTAATGCACCTTTAGGCGACTTTATTCTCAGTTACTGAACACTGTAACTCATTGCAAGTAATCTCTGACCTCTCACGAGTATCTAATTTATGTGTATGGTTTTGCTCATATAAGTAACATGTAACACTTGTTACTTACCCACCTCTTTCATGATCTGGTGCAATCTCAAAAAAGCTCCTACAGTTAAATCCTATAAAGAGAGACAGTTGTGGTAAACATTGGCTTCAAATGTGCATCAAACAAATGGGTTCATATCCATTAACAATGAGCAGGTTTTACAGTATTTATTATAGGTTACTGTTAATTTATAAATCATAAATACTATTGTTAATTGTTATTCATGCTTGTTCATTATTCGTGAACTAATTTTCCCTTTCATAGGTTCATTTGATTCTGCATCATAGTGTCTGAAGCCCGTTTGGATACTCTGCACCCTCAAAAATAAAGAGTACAAAATTGTACCTTTTAAGGTACAAGTGGCCGTCACTGGGGTGATACCCTTAAGGGTACATTTTTGTACCTCTAAGTCAGGGGTAGGCAAGTTCGAGAGCTGATGTCTTGCAGAGTTTAGCTCCAACCCTACTAAGCCACCACAGTATAAAACTCATGGCTCCCAGCATTCATTGCAGCATTAGCTATGTCACCATTGTTGAGATTCATATACGGATTCTTGATATCTGTGTGCGCCTAACTATTTTTCCCCTAAAATGTATTTAAAAATCAGAATTCAGAATGTCTGATCTGCGGCAAGAAAGTATTGATGGTGAATATTATGTGTTAATATTTTTAGTCAGTGATGAGTTTAGTCAAAATATTTCTTCATAACAATTTTAGTTTATGACTTCTTTTGATTTGAACAGATTATGTGTTTTGTTAACACTGTAACACAAAAACCACAAACTCACATAAAAAGCCAAGAGTCAAACTGCCCAACTAAATGAAACACGGATCTCCATAATGGTGACATTTTCAATAAAACATCTAAACCTCTGTTAATTCTCAATAAGAGCTTCTATAGATGTCTTTGACATCTCTGCAGGACAGCGATTTGCCTTCCCCTGCACTAAGTAGAGGAAAACAATGGTATAATTGTACTCTAAGGACCAATTGTGTACCTTTTAAAGGTACAATTATTCGTTTTGTTCCCCAAAGAACAAAATTGTAACTCCACTGTACCTTTTTTTTCTGAGAGTGTGTATAGGTGTGTGTGATTGATGTGGTGCGTTGTGCATCTAAACATTTGGTTTGTGTGATTCGTTGCTTATGACTGATACTGCTTGAAAAACTCTGCCATGTGGCATTTCGGATGATAGCAGTTTAGTCGTGTATTTTTTAACGATAGCTCACTCACATGACAACTATGTTGTGGTTAGGCAATATGGTCCGCCCCACTCACAGACGACTGTGGTGCACGATCTAGTCCAAAGGCACACTGGTACCCACGTAGGTGCATTAAACTAAGGGTGGCAATCAAGTTAAATCAATTTTATACTCCTCATATCTCATGTCGTGGTTGGAGACGCTGCAGGCTCTGTCCCTACGACACATTTGCAGGTGACTATGTCGCCTCACATTAGCTCCATCGCAACCTGTGTCTTTGATGAAAGCAGACCGTTTGTTTGCCCCGATGACAAGGTACTCCTTTTTTCTCCATGCTACAAGAATTTTAGAGTTCATGGTTTGCAGAGCAACTGATGCCTCTCTCCCCATCTAGCAAGGTGGAGACTTCTGCCAAATGGTGGGGTTCTTTGAGCCATAAAACAGGGGTTTATCATCCAATTTCACTGTGGTCCGCTTTGTTTAAATAAAGTGTTCGCTACGATAGCTACTGAGAGGCTCTCATTTTGGGGCAGGAAGTTCTTCCTCTTTGGAGAGAGGAGCCATAGAAGAAGTATCTCCTGCTCAAAGGGAGTCTCGCTTATACTGGGCGAGATTTACTAACAGCTTGCTCCAGTGCAAACCCTCTTTTCACAAGTTCACACTTACAAATGATTAGATTAGAGTGAAAGAGTATGCGTATTTGGCATGTGGGCCGAACCCAGAGTACTCCCCCGTATCTCTACACTAGTACGTTCATATCTTCCGTCCACCTTGAGACGGCATTTTTAGCAACGAGAAGCTTTTTGAAAACATTGCACTGCATTTGCAACAAAGCATTGTAGTGTGGACTGTGAAAACAGAGGTATTTGAAAACGATGACGTGAGTTTAGACGCATATTGAACCCATTGATATTCATGTTTATACTAGTACTTACATTTACATTTATGCATTTGGCAGACGCTTTTATCCAAAGCGACTTACAGTGCCCTTATTACAGGGACAATCCCCCTGGAGCAACATGGAGTAAAGGGCCTTGCTCAAGGACACACTGGTGGTGACCGCTGGGATCGAACCAGCAACCTTCTGCTTATCAGCTCCAAGGTTTAACCCACTGGACCAACATCTCACAGTATTGTGCCTGTTATGTGCTATTCACTTTCACAAAGTTGATCAAATATGTTACTTTGCACACTCTTTATATCACAGTCCTGCAAAGTGAACAGCATCAAGTGAACCTATGGAAAGCAACATCTCAGTTCCCTGAACAGAGAACGAGATGCTATGTAGCTTATTCATTACTGCTTTCTTCCTTCATCCAAATCTGAGGAGTGATGGAATGTGTGCTTACTTTGAGGCGCTGGTGACACAGGGAAGGCAGTGTCAGCACCACCAGCCAATAAACTGTTTCTATACAGGCTTCAGACAATCAACACTATGTTTCCATAGCATGAGCTATGCAGCATCCTGATCCCTACTCAGGGAGCCAAGGTAACGTACGTAACCAATTGAGTGGTTCCCAACCCCATCCTGGAGTTCCCCCAGCTCTGCACAGTTTTGATTAGTCTCCCTAATCAAACACACCTGATTCAACTCATCAGTTCATTAGTAAAGACCCCGAGACCTCAGATAGGTGTGTCAGATAAGAGAGACATCAGAAATCTGCAGTGTTGGGGGGGTCTCCAGTACCAGGTTTGGGAACCACTGCTTTAATTTATTGAAATGGAAGTATTTTTGTAGAATTTAACATAACCCAAGAATATTTTCAGTCCTGTAAAAGCATTATTCATTGTTATTTCATGTTAGAATTGAACCTTATTGTGATATGTTACCAGAAAAGTATATCAAGATGAATTAACGTTATAAAGTGGTGTTATTCATTGTTACCTCACGTCAACTATTGCATCAAAAAATGTTAAAAATGTATGCCATATGGCAAGAATTAACTTATACTCATTTCCTTGTTATTCAGAAAAATATATACAATATATTGCGCTACGGGAATTGAAAGGGCAGGCCTTAAGGTAGCCAATGATGTGCTGTTTCTGTTTTTAAGTAAAATGATCTTCCAAAAAGCTCCAGAAATTGCTCTATTAACCTCATTTCTATAAACATCTCTTCTCAATGGGGATTTTTTTGCAGCATCTTTGGAAAGTAAATCAGATATTTTTATTCACAAATCAACTTTGTCTAACATAGTTTTACTGTAATATGTTTCCATATTTACTGTTTCCATATGGCAATGCTGTACCACTATGGAACAATATGTATTTCCGCATTGGGATTTTTTTATGGATAGTAGCATCAATAATATGATTGCAGTTATTTATTTATTTGAAGTGCTTATTGTAGTAGAGTTGTATTTATGTATACATAACAAAATCTTCTTTTCAGAAAATTAATACATTTACGGAAAGCGTAGTAGGAAAAGTGCAAAGTCCCAGAATGCAATATTTTATTGCTTCTATCTACTTTCTAAAGGCAAATCTCTGGTATGTATTTTTATTATTATTATTATTATTATTATTAGTCCACCTGGAACAAAATGTCTCTGGATACATTTTATTTGGTCAAGTTCATCCCATTGAAAATTCTGTCATCATTACATCCAAACCTGTATGGTTGTCTTCTCAGGAACAAAAAAGAAGGTATTTTGAAGAATGTTGCAACCAATCAAGTTGCCATTTGGTCACCATTGAAATAACTAACTAACTAACTAACTAACTAACTAAAAATAATAATAATAATTTTAATTTTTGAGTGTAATATCCATTTAAACTTACCAAATCAGGTAGCTGTCAACATGGAGATGAGAGTGAGGATGAGTTGGCCATTTTGAGGGATAAAGGATTGGAATCTACTTATTTTTGGTTTGCATGAGTTCCAAGTATATAAATCTATTGATTTCATAAAGAAATGTGCATATAAATAGCAGAGAAAATCATAATTTTACACCATATAGCAACGTTTCCCTAAGTATACCATAGAGGGTTATGTTAAGAGAAAGAGCTTTTTCACTGTTAGTTCATATTAAGTTAACATTTAAGCTATTATTGTTAAGAAATGCAAAGTTTATGGACAATTTAACATTAACAAAGATTAATGCTGTCTAATGACCATTGCTAATGTTAACTAATGCATTTACTAATGTTAACAAATACAACCTTACTGTAAAGTGATACCATATTAATTTCCTCAGTCTAGAATAAACTTCTGCACTGCACTTTAAATGCAAACACCAGTGGAAACCTCCTCCGGCTATACTCTCCTAAATCCAGCCATGAGAAAGAGTCACTAATTCTGCCTTACCTAGTAAATCCGTGGTTTGTTCGCAGGAGAACCAGATGCCTGCGTGGAACTTCCTCATGAGGAACTTCTCCTCTCCGGTCTCATAGATGTACTGCACCAGCCGCGTGTCGTTAATGTTGGAGCTGTTAAAGCGGATGCAGTACGTCTGCTTGACTTTCACCGGCCCCATGCAGAAAGGCTTGACCACCTTCCTGGTCCCCTCACACCAGTAGCTGGTGGTGACGGCCGAGACCGCCATGGCGAACGCCACATAGTTGAGCGTGAGAGCCAGAGATGCTCTCTGAGCACGCTGTATACCCATAGTGCTCCAGGAGGCACAAGGAGATGAGCAATCCTGGCTTCGAGGTCCTTGCTTCAGACATTCAAACTTTTGTTTTGCAGAAGCTTGCGTGTCCCATCGGTGCTTTCTTCTCCTAGATAGACCAACAGGACAGATGCGGGGCTTTCATAAATGACAGCTGCTCTACTTCATGTCTAGCTCTAATGCTATCAGCCTCTTGCATTTTGCTCTAATTTACCCTACGGCCCCCCTCCCAAACCCCAAACCCACCCACGGTTCCCTTCCCCCCTTCCTCTTCACTGTTATCATTTCAAAGGGCAAATTACATGTAAGACCTCGGTTTTGTTCTTCCATCTAAACCCGTAGCTTATTTTTGTGAGCATAGCAATAAAACAGATTATCAATCAGATTATTCTTCAATCTGATGCAGGACAATCTGCCAAATCTCAGTGGGAACTTCCTCCACTTTCAAGAGCCTCTCAATAAACATGTCAATGAAGAGCAACAGTTTGTTCAACAATGGTTTACAGTAAAGAAGATAAAGATAAATCTGTAACATCTTGGATGCTGCGAAGAAGCTCTTATTTCTGTTTGCGCATGCAAATTCTTGCTTTGTACACACACACACACACACACACACACGTACACACAAAGCAAATCCTGTCCGATTTGACAGATTAATGTTGGATTTTTCATACAAATGTAGGGAATCGGCTGTGGGAAATATGTTTAAGGGCTGACAGATGTCAGCATAAACAGACACTGGACCAAGCCCACAAGGGATTATACTGTAAATTATTATTTAATATTTATCATTCAGGAATTCACTATGTATCCTGGAGAGAATAAAGAGGGTTTTTGCTGTTTTATTCAATGCTTGTTGTTATTTACTCACCCTCATGTATTTCATGAAACACAACACAAAATTCTATATTCAGCAAAATGTCCACACTGTTCTTTTTACAACGCTTTCACAATGAAAGCCAATTGTTCCTTAGGGTCAAACGACAAAAAAAAGCACATTGAAAGTAAGATAAATGTAGTCTATTTCACTCATGCTCTTGTGTTTTGAAGCCATAGCTTTGTGTGAGAAACGGAAGTAATGTGTTTAACACAAACAAATGGGTTTGGCGTGACATGAGGGTAATTTTTTTTCTTCTTCTTAAGTGAACTAATCCCTGTACGGCATAGATTATCACAAGGGTATTACAATACAGTAGGTTATAATAATTATCCATATGAACAGGTGAAAAGAGATTGACAAGGATGGATCTCCTAGTTGAGGATAAAGGAGGGAAATATAGGAAAAAGGAGGAAATTACTTTTTCCCCCCCCGTGTTTTTCAGAGGTGCTGTTGAACCGGAAATGCCAGGACTGGATTAAGGCTCATAATGTCAAAGAACAGTGGAGGATGTTTATGTAATATGGAATCCAGGAATCATTTATCTGTTTCTGGATATGTCATGCTTTGTCACGGAGATATTCATTTTGCAGAATGCAATATTGTATTGCTTCTATCTACTTTTTTTTTTTAGTCCACCTGGAACAAAACGTCTCTGGAAACATTTTATTTGGTCAAGTTTATCCCAATGAAAATTCTGTCATTGTTTACATCCAAACCTGTATGATTGTCTTCTCAGGAACAAAAAAGAAGGTATTTTGAAGAATGTTGCAACCAATCAAGATGCCATTTGGTCACCATTGACATCCAAAAACAAACTATATATATATTAGGGCCGGGACTCGATTAAAAAAATTAATCTAATTAATTAGAGGCTTTGTAATTAATTAATCGAAATTAATCGCATTTTAATTGCATACAAATATTTGACCTGAGAACAGTGAGAAGTAATTTTTTTCACATGGATTTTTAGTATACCATTGAATAATGACCGAATACATAAGCTTAATCAACAAAATATAGTTTATTTATTTCAGTCCAGCAGACCAGTGACTTAGTTACCCTGGTCCTGAAACCAGTCATCTGGTGGAGTGTGGGTTGGGTGTGGGTCCTTGTAACTTTACTCGGAGTCGGGTCACGCTAACTCCTATGTGTTTTGCGTTGAGGTGATATTTGAGGCTCGATGTGCTGCGGTGACACGCAAATTCCTTGTTGCATAGCTTGCACACAACCATGCTCTTGTCGACGCTTCCATCCTTTCTTTTTTTAAAACAAATGTCCCATCCAAGGGGCCAAGCAAAGCGGTCTCGTCAGCTTCTTCGTTCATGTTCACTGGTTTGTTGTTGTCAAGAACGCTAGTTGGTGCTCCAGTATAATCGGTCCGTCGAAACTCATTCATTGAAAAACGTTCCGCGGTGCAAAAATAAGTGTGGTTAAAATTACGTTATTTATTTTTTGCGTAATTAATCTTAATTAACGCGTTAAAGTCCCGGCCCTAATATATATATATAATGTGTGAGGGACTCGACATGGAGGCAAGATGGGATCCAAAGGCTGGAAGTTTATTAGAAAAACAGCAACCAAATCCTAAACAACAGGCAGAGACGTAGTCGTTAAGCAGGCAGAATCAACAGTGATGAATAAACAGTCCAAACAAGCAACCACAGCAAAAGCGTAATCCAAAAGGCAAGAATCCAACAAAGCAGGCAAAAAGGTCAGTAACAAGAAGGCAATGAAATATATATATATATACAGTAATATCCCTTTAAACTTACCAAATCAGGTAGCTGCCAACATGGAGATGATGCACATTACACACTAATCCTTGAAAATCATAAAAAAAATTATGCAAAATGTATGTCTTAGACTAAATTAAATACGAATTGTACTGACCAGAGTGTGTTTTTTGAGGCGATTCATTGGCCTTTAAGAGTGTGAAACCGTCAAAATTCAAAGCATCAAAAATAGAGAATAATCCCATTAAAAATAGACATTTAGAAGTCAAAACTCTCCATTATCCTACTAAGCATATTGCCATGATAAAGGGAGGGTGTAACGCTATTTCATGCATTCTGAAAGAGTTGAATTATCGTGCTAAACATGGTCAAAATTTCCCCCCAAAAAATTGTTGGACGTTTGACAGAGTATTTCTGTGTCAAATACATTCCTTCAGGGTTCGAATAAGTTTTGGAAAGGTTTTTTTTTCGAGTATGGCCCTGTATGACGGCATAAAGCATGGAATTGCTTGTATGGGCACTTCTCCTGAATGAGCACATGCACATCAACCCGAACGAGAGCAAGAGCCACCCATCAACGAGCTTCGTTCGGGTTACAGGAGCCGTCAGCAGCGCTGTCATTTTGTTTTTAGACCACAAAATCAACAATGTCACTAAAGAAGTGTGTTTTTGGTTGTGAGAAAAAACCTTGTTCATCTTCCCAAATAACCCAGTGTTAAGGAAACAGTGGATGCAGTTTGTTTTTCCCGGAGCAGCAACGGAGTTCTGCAAGTGTGCTTGTTTGTTCCCGGTCATGAGTGGAAACCGCAGGTGGGGAGTGAAACTGCATCAAATGTGTGTGTTTTGTTGGCAATCGGCGTGTAAGAGCATATAATGTAAACAACACAAACGTATAGAGAATCGAAAGTTATCCAGGGATAATGCCATAATGTATTTTGTGTGTGTGTGTGTGTGCTCGTGTCTCTTTAGCTCCGCCCACTGCACGTGTCCACAAGCTTGGCTGTTTTCGGAAAGAATCGGTACAGCGTATCTGTCTTTTATAAATTTAATTAAACTAAAGACTCTTCGGAGATATGAAGGATGCAACACTACTCTATAGGTACTCAAGATTAACATGAGACTGGCAGAAACTGTGTGTATTTGTACCCTTTGATACTGATGCATATAAATATAATTCAATGCTGATGAGCATCTTTTTTATTATTTAAGAAATTGTACAGGTTTACTCAAAATATGAAAAATCTGATTCACTAAAATAAGTACTTTTAAAAGCTAGTATCTGATAATGGCATGGCAGAAGTATTCAGTATTTTATGTAGGGGGTGGCTTTATGTAACAAATAATCCATATGATTACCATTAGATTTCTGATGCTCAACATAAAACAAAAATTACAGTAATATACAACCTATAGTGCATTCACATTTGTATATAGGCAGTCTTCCACTCAATTCAATATACTGTAGATTTGGGATAAGTAATAAAAAAATAAAAAATCAGGAATAAATAACACATAGGTGATTTGTCTACAAATCTCATTTAAAAAGGAACTTCAGATGCTTTGAGGATTATCTGCGCTGTCATTTGATGAGGGCTATGACCTTATAGGACATACTGTACATGTCCTACATATACAAACTACAGACTCCATTCAATGCCATAGCGATTGCTCAAACCCTGCTCTCTCCTTGTTACATACAGTATTGTTTGTTTAATTTTTAAAATTCTAAACCAGTTTTGTGTATGTTAATGTACATTTCAGAATTAATCCTTCAACATCTGCATGAGGTTAAATGTTAAAGGGCACAAACAGAGATTGTAATCAGAACCACGCTGCCCACTTGATTGTGGTTTTGCTGTAACTTCCTGGAAAAGAGAAGCAAAAGCATGTAATCCTTACCTGCATATCCTCCCATGCCAAACTTAATTGCTTTTTTTGTTGTTTATTCTATACTGTAAAAGACAGTATGGGTGTTAGCAACACGAAGAAGAAATATTTAAAGTATTTATGTAAAATGACAAATTAAAAAAGCACTGTCTGTAAAACATCAAATGTTTCAGAATCATTTTGAAATCACAATGTCAACATTAGATAATCCTGTTAAATGACTGAATCCAGCTGACTACATAAATCAGATTTGACCTCTCTCATGCCAAGCCCCAACAGCAGAGCTCATATGAAAATAAAAAGCAGTTCTCATCCGCAAACAAACACCCCCCCCCCCGCCCTTGAGTAGGTTCTGGTGCTGGATACTTGACTGCTATGGTTTAATAGCTGAGGCTGCACTGTAAAATCCAACAGTTGTTCTAACTAACACTTTTTAGTTAACCTTACTTAATGTTTTAACTCAATTGTAATCTGTACTATTCACATGCTATGCTTTGGCTACTCCGGAAACCCAAGTTGATTGGTTTGAGTGCCATTTTGTCAAGCAAAAATAAAAGTTTTTCAGGCGGGGCAATTCTTAAGGCGCGACACTACAGGTGAATAGGGATTTTTTTTTATATTAGAAGATATCACTGTGAAACTTCTCCAGTTTATTACTGGCATAAATATAAGTTAAAAATGTATTACAAGTTTTGTGTAAATTAATGTTTTAATATGCAAATGAGGCATTATATACTTAAATATACGCTCATTTGCATACATTTTCAAAAACAAAATCTGGAAATTGGAAAGGACCAGGTTTAAAATTATGGGTTTCTATTTGTTGACATATTAGATGATTTTACAGAGGGGATTTTGGATATCTTATTTTGTGCTTTAGTAAATTAGAGAATACTGACAATAGCTTTAAAAAAATCAATGTTCGCCATGTTTTTTTGGAGTAAAAGGACCTATATCTCAGAATAGGAATGATATATCAACCAATTCCTCTGTAAAAGCCTTCAGAATATAGTTGAATATAAGACTGGAAAAGCTGGGGGTTGTTGTGTAATGTTGACATATTGTTTATTTTGCCATGAAAGCTTACATGTTAAGGGAGCAAACTGGCCCAAAATTGACCACTGCATGAAAAAAACGTTTTTTTCCCCTGCCGTGTCTCGCCTTGATAGACTTTTCACTCATTTTCTCTACTTCTGCAGTTATCTTTCTCTAGCTGCATGCACTCATTTCCCAAAGTCATCTTGAATGTTGAATTGTCAATACAACTGAATAATTTGAGAGAACATCACATAAGCTGACTTGATTTTCCTAAAATGTTTTTGTTTGAGCTCACCATTATGGTGATCAGTGTTCCCTTTGTTTGGGCACTGGGAACTTCATGTGTATTATTGAAATTATCTTCCTATTGATACAGTGAAGCAACACAAAATCACAGTTATTTGGTTTCTAAGGAAGGGAAGTAATAAATACGTTGCTTTTAAAAGGTTACTTTTAACCTTTTCTAAAAGGTTGTTTTTTAAGTAAATCTAACTAATTAGATTGTACAGTGCGTGTGGCCTAGATTATTTGACCAGAGCAAGTCTGGGCTTCTTCATTGTAACAGCCATAGGGATGTACCAAACCATAGACTGTAAAAAAAATATGGACGTCAGTTTTGAAGTGTAAAGTAGGGTCGAGCTGGCCGTTGCCATCTTGGCAGCGTGTCATCTTGCGTCACTCTCGGATAACAGAAAATGGGCAAAGAGGCGGGATGTGGGCGGAGCTAAGGTGACACGATGACTAAAAGACAGCAGATAAATGGCTATCCACCTGTCACTCAAAGTGGCCACGCCCATAATTATGCAGAACTTTAGGGCTTTATATAATGTAAACAAATGAGTTATAAAAAATGTACCCCCCCTCACAGTTGTCATGAAGGGCAAAATTAGATATATAGACCAAAAGCACAATTTGTACCAGACTGTAAACATGTTTTTTTTTCTGCTGTAAAGTTGAGCATTTTAACATGGAGCTCAATGAGATTCAATGAGCCTGTCCCTAGTGGCCAGTCGATGAATTGCAGTTTACTTCCGTATTGGCTTCAAGAGAAACTGGGGGAGGTTGCCGCTTGTTCCCAACCCACTGACACACATGGCAGTTTACCAGTTAAGATGTGTTAATGAGGCGAGTATTAGATTTGCCTGACATGATATGATGAAATAATCCCTGTGCACGCTCACCACTACTGTCACTGTGTCAAACAGGTAGTAGCCAGTTCTATCTTCCATGTTTCTCAGGACTGTATAGTAGTATTATTTTCCATTATTTATTAAACTTCCTGAAGAGTGTAAATGCTACATCTATTTTGTGCTTTTAGATTGACTCAACCTATGTCATGCTCAACTTGCTTATTTGAGTGACGGTAAATGGGGGAACAGCAGTGGGAATGCGCAACGGTTGTGCTCCGAAAACATGCATGTCATTGTTTTTACAATTCCATGTGATATAGTACAGTCCCTGACAAAAGTATTGTCGCTTGCTATTAACACCTGCTATTAACCTGACTTTTAATTAATCAATTGGTGTTAGAAATAGTTCATATGAAAACCCAAAACCCTCCCAAATGATGTTTAATGCACCGAAATAAATTAGTTTCACTGAAAAAAGATTTATCATTTAATCAAGACAGAAAGGTCACATTTTTACAAGAAAAGTTGTCGCCTATACAGAAATTGAACAAATTTACTGCAAATACAAAAATATGTCAGCAAATTAAGTAGTGGTGCTGTGAGATCCAAATTTAATATCTTGTATGACTTCCATGAGCTTGAAGGACTGCATCCATGTAGTTTGGCAAGGATTCATACAATTTATTGATGAAGTCATCAGGAATAGCAAAGAAAGCAGTCTTGCATGCCTCCCAGAGTTCATCAATATTCTTTGGTTTCATCTTCCATGCTTCCTCTTTCATCCTACCCCACATATGCTCAATGATGTTCATGTCTGGCGACTGGGCTGGCCAATCCTGGAGCATCTTGATCTTCTTTGCCTTGAGGAACTTTGAGGTGGAGATGGAAGTATGCGATGGAGCGCCATCCTGCTGCATAATTTGGCCTCTTTTATGGTTGGGAATATAAGAGGTAGCTAATTTTTTTTTGGTATTTTAGACTATTGATGTTGCCTTCCACCCTGCAGATCTCTCACACTCCCCCATACTGGATGTAACCCCAGACCATGATTTTTCCGCCACCAAACTTCACTGTTTTCTGGGTGAATCTCGGATCCATGCGGGCTTCAGTAGGTCTCCTGCAATATTTGCGGCGACTGTGGTGTAATTCAACAGAAGATTCATCTGAAAAATCCACCTTCTGCCACTTTTCCAGCGTCCATCCTTTTAGCAGGCTGTGGGCCTTGGCAAATGCCACACGGTTTTTCAATTGTCTTTTGTTTAGTGCTGGCTTCTGGGCACTGATTCGACCATGGAGGCCATTTCGAGACAGAATCCGACAAACTGTTCTGGTTGACACAGGGACTTCAGGTGACCAGGTCTCGTGGAGCTCTGCTGCAGTGGAACATGGGCTGGCCTTGGATTTTCGAGCCAACAAACGGTCCTCTCGAGCAGTTGTCTTGCGGGGTCTGCCTGACCTGAGCTTGTCAAAAACGTCTCCAGTCTCTTCAAATCTTTTTTTTGTCCTCTGTACTTGACACTGAGACACATTGAAGGTGTCTGCCACATCAGCAGTGGATCTGGTCTTCAGCCTCTTGATAATCAAAACTTTAGTCTCAGGGTGAATCTTAGGCATGTTTGCAGAGGTCTAGTTGCAGTTGATGTGAAGGTCTAGTGTACTGGGGTTCTTTTTATACACACCTGAGACCTAATTGATCTATTATTAGTCACAGGTGAAGCTCATATGACAAGGCGACAACACTTATGTCTTTGCAAAAATTGACTCAATGGGTTTTACCAAGCTGTGAATATTAGAATACTTTTTGACAGTTTTGTTTTGTCACTGAAACAAAACTACAAAAGCTGTTAGGATTAAAATGGGCCATTTCTTGTAAAAAAATCTTATTTAGAAATAAATTTCAGTGGCACTTCAGGTCAATGACACAAGCGACAAGACTTTTGTCAGGGACTGTACTGTTAGTGATGGAAAATACAGAAAAGAAATAATGAAAACATTCAAGGAAGAAAGACAACAATGCTTCAGGTGCATTGAATAAAAAAAGAGACTAAAGCTGGGCTCAAGACTACAGGAGTTTTTAAATCCCAACCGATTGTGAAATCTAGTTGCATCACGCACAGAAGGAGAATCTTCTTTCAAATCTCAAACCTGCACACACTACAAGATTTGAAAATAGTGGCCCGTCACGCACGACAAGATATTCTTAAGATTATCATGCCAGATTTAGCACCTCACGTGATCTCTCGGGGAAGCGGATATAAACAAAATGGATACTGTGTCGCGGCAAATTGCTGTAGCCATTATATGAGGAGACATTATAAAGGCAGTCGTGTTGTTGCCATAACTAAACCAGTCGTTTCTCCATCTCTGTTGTTCACCGGACCCGCACAGCTGCTTATTGTTTTCGCGGTTGCCATTTCAAAAGTCCCATCACCTCTGTCTCCTTGTAGACTTGTTACTCATTGGCTATTGTGAAAGTTCAAACAATCATGTGTTCCTGAGCAGATTTTAAGATTTCCAGAGTTTAAGATTTGATCTGTAAACATCTCACATTACCAGATAATCTGGGCCAAACATTGGAACTGACTGATGTCCTGGACGGGATTTATAATGTCGGGAGGGGTAAATCGGGAATGATCGGCCATGAAACTCCTATAGTCTGAGCCTAAAAACAGAAATTTTTTATCCGTTGTGGCCGTTCATTTACATGATGACGACGCATTTGGGGGCCTGAAAACACAAACTTTTGAAAACGGGTTTCAAAGTGTAAATTTTTTTAAAATAATGCTGTTTTTGTCTCTGTGTAAACTACAAAAACATGAATTTGTGAAAACGGTGACGTCATGCGCATTAAAACTATATGTTCAGTCTAGAGGAGCATAGTGTTTCTTTACAACGTGACATCGCCAACTACTGGCCTGGCATGAATAATACAGTGTTTTTAGTCATTTTCTCTGTGTGATTGGGGGAACGTTTTGACAATGTTGTCGTATGTACGCGGAAAAATCAAAGGAAAAATGTTTCTGTTTTTAGTACGTCATTACCCTAATGCTAAAGCTCTAGATTAAGGGGCTGTTTACGTGACAACTAAAAATGGAAAACTTTTTATGCGTTTTGGCCATTCATTTACACGACAACTGCGTTTTGGGAACCTAAAAATGCAAAGTTTTGAAACCGGGTTTCAAAGTGCATGTTTTTATAATGATCATCTACATGTAAACGTGAATTTGTGTAAACAGTGAAATGCGTATTATGTGCATGCGTATTACTTGTTCAGTCTATACCCAGCAAGCAATAGCCGCTATTTCACCATCTCGGGTGAACTAGAGACCCAATATAGTCCGGCTATGAGTAACCCGCTTCTAGCCAAAATAACCTTGAGTTTGGTTACATGTTGATTTCGCCAAACTAACTTGTGAGATGTATGATATTTAATCATCTAAGCAAAGTCAACAGTGATTACAAGGTGTTTGGTTTAATTTCTTTGACATGTTCATGTTCTGAATGACTAGTCTATTGTTTTAGACTTGTCTTGTTTTAGCCTAGACGTCAAGGTTGTGTTTGGAAGGCTATAAGATGGCTTTTAAAATGCAAAATGGCTTGCTGGATAGGCATGCGGGAGGACTTGACAACCAAAACAACAATGGCGGACTACAGGACTATGTTTGTGCTGCTCAAGGTACAGAGTTTAGATGGCAGAGACGCATTATTTACAAATTATAACAATCACTAACCAATTCTAATTCTGACCTCGTCAACTTGTTTTTGTGGATCCGTGTGAATGGGGATGGATTTGACAACATTGTAGTATGTACATATGTACGCATAAGGACATCGTTGTCGTGTAAACATACCCTAAAAAGCTAAGGATTAAAGCACAGCAGACACACTATCACTAAGATCAGTTTCCCTTTTTTGGCTGGCAGATCTGTCGTCAGTCATAATCTGGTTAGCAGAGCAGTATTGACCTCCAAGACTTGAGGCAACATATATAGGTGATGTGTGCTAATAAGTTTAGTGAGGTCAGTAGCTCAGGCTGTTCACCATTCAAACAAAAGCACACCCACTCAGCAAAATAACTCCAGCACAAGCAAAATAAATTGCATTAAATTAACAAAAAAGTAACACTAATCAACATGACACGTACGACAGGGCTGCAATGTGTTATAGAAAATAGTATTCTAATTATAGAAAAGTCATGCCCTCTTGATGCTACTAAAGGAAAGTCTCATCCCCGAACCACAGCAAGAGCAGGCAGCACAGAATAAGTGAGCAGCCGTTCATTCTAGTTATGTTCTTGTGTCCAAAGCGTGATCGAACTGAATGGAACAGAATGCTTTATAAACTGAGGATGAATGCTAAAATAAACCAATTGGAAATGCATTGCAATGCAACAGCCGCTTCCAGTGCAGACAGCTTCTTTGCTACCATAGCTGCAGATGTGTAAATCCACTCTATTTCCATAAACTCTTAAAAATAAGGTTCCAAAAGGAGGTTTTCACAGCAATGCCATAGAAGAACCAGTTTTGGTCTGAAGAACCTTTTTTGAAGAACCTTTTTTAAAGAACCTTTTGTGGAATGGAAAGGTTTCATGGATGTTAAAGTTTCTTCATGGAACCATAGATAAACCTTTATACTTAAAAGTGAATGGAACCGATCTACTATTATGGTTAGGAAGCAAATCAAGTAAGGATCATGACAGGTCATGACTGACAAAAGAGGTCAATTTATTGACTAAACTAAACCTATGATTAAGGTTATAAGCTGTCCAACACCTGTCAGACAGACAGAAAATGCAACAATCCTAGTTAAAACACATGGGACATAATAAAAACGATTATGTTAGGTGGCCACCACACCTGTCCCTAACTCTACCCTTAAACTTACCCATACCACCACACATGTCCCTAACTTTTCCCTTAAACATACCCATACCACCACACCTGCCCCTAACTTTACCCTTAAAATTACCCATACCACCACACCTGTTCCTAACTTTACCCTTAAACTTACCCATACCACCACACCTGTCCCTAACTTTACCCTTAAACTTACCCATACCACCACACCTGTCCCTAACTTTACCCTTAAACTTACCCATACCACCACACCTGCCCCTAACTTTACCCTTAAAATTACCCATACCACCACACCTGTTCCTAACTTAACCCTTAAACTTACCCATACCACCACACCTACCCCTAACTTTACCCTTAAACTGGAAAAAAATCAAAATGTATATGTAATGCAAAGACAGCAAGATGGATACCCCTGTCAGGCCCCATTACTTGATTCTCTCGATTCAATTCTCTATCTGCTTGTTAAGTCACGACTTAAGAAATACTGGTTCCGAGTCCAAGATTCTACTCGTTGTAATTGCGAAAACAATTTCAACAGCTGTTTAAGAGCACTATTTAGTAATATTGCACATTTAAGCTATGCTTTTTAAAACCTTGTAGACTACACATGGGCTTAAAGCATCCTTGACACCAATATTTTAACAAGTCATAAAAGATGAATCACTGTCTGGCCATCTGAGATTTTGGTAAGGAAATGAAGGTTAGGATCATGATTTGGAAGTATTACAGCACACAAGTGTGTATTGGCACCATTTGTTGTTTGATTTTGGCGCATGATAGAGTGTTTGGAGACAGAAACAGTGACTTAACAAGCCAATTGTTTATAACTGCAAAGCACCAAAATAGTGCTTCCTGAAGAGACCCACACCATACTCATATAACATGAAACTCCACATTGTTCATATTTCTAAAGAGAAAATGAAAACCAAGCAGCTTTTGCAGTGTTCCCCCATGCATAAATGCACCTCCAGGATGCTAACGCTGTTACAGTAACACAACCCTACCTAGTCCAATTAGGGTAACAGCATATGGTCTTGTAAGCTGGTGGGTTTTATTGGAAAATGAACCCCCATGTAAAGCTCCAAAACCCCATGTAGAAACCGACTCTGAGTAATGGCAGCCGTGTTGCTCATCACACCTGATGACAGGTTAATCAATAGCAAATTGCAGAGTTTTGTTTGCCATCCTTGTTTTGATAGAACACGTCGTAAAGGAGCAAATCAACATAATGCAGCACTCATCAGAAGTGGTGTGACGTAACTAACTAATCTTTCAGAAAGCCTGTCTGGATTTAAATAGAGATATACATAATCCCATTCAGCACTTAGAGAAGTTGTCAGGGGGAGCCAAGCCCAAAGAGGGGCCAACGCCAGCACTCAGCACAACGCTATCCCGTTATTCTGGTCGGAGAAAGGAACAGAGAAAGAAGAGAGAGCGTGAGACAAGAAGGTAAGCGAGGAGGGTGGGTGAAAGCAAGAAGAAACTCAGCAAATCCGTCCCTTTTACTCGTGTACATCTTGGGAATATGGGGAACACCAAGAGTGGTGCTTTGTCCAAAGAGATTCTGGAGGATCTGAAGTTGAACACCAAATACACGGAGGAAGAGCTCTGCACGTGGTATTCAAGCTTCCTCAAAGAGTGTCCCACTGGACGGATCACCAAAGAACAGTTCGAGGGCATCTACGCCAGTTTCTTCCCAGATGCCGATCCTACCGCCTATGCTAGGCATGTCTTCCGCAGCTTTGACACCAACGCCGACGGCACCTTGGATTTTAAGGAGTACATTGTGGCGCTACACCTCACCTCGTCAGGCAAGACCACGCGCAAACTCGAATGGGCGTTTGCTTTGTATGATGTAGACGGCAACGGGACCATCAGTAAAAACGAGGTGCAGGAGATTGTACGGGTGAGTATCGCTCATAATTGGATTCAACATACAAGACTTCTTCATTCATTTGCTGTTGATTGAGTATGGGAAGTGTGCAAGACTTAGGGGTTTGTTTGCAGCCATTGCTCGTGGAATTTAGTTGTAGTATTTAGGTAACAGTCCAACAGTTGTGACCAGATGGCTCAAGAAGCTCAGGATAGATTACACCAGTGATAATACAAGTCTCAATCACTTATCCAATGCCAGTAGCTGTCAATGTGTCAGTCATTGTTTTTATGTTAAAAGCGACAGAATTTTTAATATTTTGTTTTCTCCTGGGAACAGTCGATATTCAACATGATTCCGGACGAAGACCAGAAAACCCTTCCGGAAGATGAGAACACGCCAGAAAAGCGAGCAGACAAAATTTGGACCTTTTTCGGAAAGAAAGATGATGGTATTAACTCATCATACAATGTGCCATTGCAGTAGAATTCATGAATCATGCCGTGTGCTCATAATCAATGCGGTTTCACGATGTCTCATTGTCTTCACAGATAAGATCGAAGAAGGGGAATTCATTCAGGGTGTCATGCAAAACAAAGACATCTTGAGGTTGATACAATTCGACGAGCCAAAGAAGATTCAGGAAAAACTCAAGGAAAAGAAGCATTAATGACCACATTACCATGAGACTGATCGGAGCTTCATTTCTATTCATTTGACACCAAACCTACACGACCCAGACTGCTTCTCCAGGTCACATACTGGACGCATCCAGATATGCTATCCATAAACACATCAGAGCCATGAACCAGACAAACCTAGCTTTTCTTATAATACATACAAGACTTCTGTTCTGGACCACCACCTCTACCTGAAAGGCCTCTGAAGTCATTGCTATTTCCATTGTTTTTGAGTCCAATCAATAAGAGCAATTAGGCTCATGTTAACAGCCAACTCAAGCGTACGCAATCCTCTTAGGATCTGAAGGTCGGGTAAGACAAATCCGCAGGGTCCAGTGGCTCTCCTCTTTTAGATCCCTTCAGGGTTAAGGTGGTTTAAACGCTCAACATGCATTCATCAGAATCTGTTTAGCAGACGAATGGGTCATTTTTATAGAACAAATTTCTTGTACTGTATTTTTTTAGGATTTGCAATGATGGTGACTAGTATTTCTAGAGAATTTTTACATGAAAACATTTTAAATACATATTTACATATTCCATATCATTACTGATCAATCCACCAATGCCAATTAGCCATATAAAAACACTTTATTGTACAGTGTCCTTGTTACATATGTGACATGTTACTGTAGTAATAACATTAAATTAGGCATAATTACAAGCTACTAACCAGGTAAACCAAACATGTTGTTACATGCCAGTCACAAATGACTGCGTGGTTTCTGTCCATGTATTTGTAATATAATATAGCAGTCTGGTGTTTTAGATAAGTACAAACGTTAACATATGTTGTTCATGTTATTTTTTCAGAACACTTCAATATACTGTATATATTTATATTTTTGAGATGATTTTCATTGCAAATAATTGGTAATATCATGCTACCACCATTTGTTGTCAATGACCTACTTTTGTACATGACATTATCACACAAAACAAAGCTGTTTTAAAATTGATATTTAAAATGGATACTGATTGAATTTGGAGTGAGATTAGAGTCTCCAAACATGTACAGACTTCAAACTTGAATACTAGAACGGGCTCTCACCCCAAGTGTATCTTCACCATGTTGACGTTGCTTACAGCCAAAGCTCTAAGGACAAGCCTGAAACGCAGGGGCTTACCTCTTTCTTTTCTTAAAGCCGTCTTTGGCTCTGGCTAATGCATGGCCTGGTTTCAACACTAGGACACCGAGCTGCAAAACAATGGCCAGAGCTCCGCAACATGGTTGCTTTTGACTCAGTGGAAAACAGGTTTAATGGTCACATGCAAAAACACAGAGGAGCATTATTAGTTGTACAGTTGCATTAAACTCTAATCACCTGGTTTTTGGTTTGGTCTGCCATTGTTTTGAACCAGCGGGTCAAGGTATGGCTGGTTAGCTAGAGCAGTCAGCCTCTCCACAGCATTTTTCTCCATTGACGGCTGTTCAAAAGTTGGCATGCATTCTGAAGAAATACAATTTAGCATCATGCTACATGCTAATGTTTCTCAAAAGAAGACGCCTCAGTGATGATAAACCATTAGAGTTATTTTTATTATTATTATAATAATAGACAATGTAGTGATTTTCTGGGCAAATTCAACATAAACATCATATCTTCATAAACATGTTGATAAATGAATTTTATCAATGAAGACTATTAAGTTGAGAGCAAATAAATCAACATTTACAATATTATATTTATATATAAAAGATCTAGTTTGGAACACAGACATTCAACTGAACAGTTTTTTCAGAATACACATAATGCACACCATTGACATCAATTTTTCAACACGATTTCTGCAACATGTAGTTCTAGATTAGCTTGGGCAATGCAGAACAGTAAAACTTGTTACATGCTAAATGTAAACCAGTCATAACCTATGTTAGGTGAAAGGATTGTAAGTAACTTGCTATAAACGTAATAATAAAAGTAAACAATAACCTGAATGCATTACCTTTCATGGTACAGCATTTTTTTTACTTGTCCATTTTAGATGTACTTTGACATTATCGGACATGCTTGTATGCTTGTATGTTCTTAGCTGAGCACATGAAATCCATTATATTCCAATTATATTCCCATCATGTATTCCTGGTGCGCATGCATATATTGTGAGTTTATCCCAGGCAGTAAGTCCTATATACCTTGCAGTTTGTTTTGTTGTACCGGGCTGCTATGTTTTTTATCTAACTCTAACCACTAATGTATTTCTTGCCATATTGACCAATAGTAAAAATAAATACAAATCTGATAGGAATTTGAACGAAAGCACAGATATTTTCCTTTTCCCAAAAGTGTGCTTTGACTGCCTGTGCTATATAAATATATCAAATTTCTCAATATTACTGTATAAAGTTTGAAAATTGAAATGTGTCATATATCTTCCAGTATTAGAGCTGTGCGGTTTGAACAGTGTGATGATTAGCTGCCTATGACAATGTGCATTCAGCAGAAAACTGTGGCATCCATCAGTCAAATGTTTAAGTATCAGTTAAAACATATTATGACAAAGACTACAGAGAGACGAGCATAATGTAGAATGAGCCTGACAACAATTACGGACAAAAAAACGCCACGCACATATTTACAGTTATGTACAAACACTTAACAGAATAGATTGTGAACATTCCAAGGCATTTTACCTTTAGGCACTAAAAGGTGTACATTATAACTCAAATCATTATAATTCCCATCGGATCCACCTTTGATTGACTCCGGGATTCTACAGCCGAACCATATAATTTCACCATTAAGAAACAGTAACGTCTAGTGTAACTTGCAGAAGAAATGTGGATGCCATACGAGTAAAACTGGCTGCATAAGAGGATTTATTGGCTTCAACCGGGAAGAATTATATGACTTTGCTATCGAGTCCTGGCTAGTTCACACATCTTCCATGAACACAATCAATGGACTAACCAGCACCACTCAAATTACACATCTATTTTTCCATTAACCATACAAGAACTACTCCTACATTTGGACAAAACATGCTTTTCTGTAAAATAAATCTGCAAAAATAGGAAAATATATCAATTCCATACTTCGACAATGCAACCTGACCCCTTTTTCATAAGGAAGGCTGTAGATTTGCCAGCAGTTTATGTGTAGTTTGTGAAAATAGCGTTAAAAACTTTCCATTGCATTCCTTGTTGCAAAAAAAAAACTTTTTTTTCCCTTAATACAATAAAGATTTAACAATATAACCATTGAATGATGATATGCTTTAGCTTTTTTTCCCCTCATAACTTTGATGCTGGTTATTTCTGCTAAAGTTTTTGAGGTCTTTGAACACCTGTATGGCATCCAGAAGCTGTCTGTTCAGACTAAAACAATCATCATAATGTTAAGCTGCGTTCACACCGCCAGTGATGCGCAGCGACATGATCCGATTCATTTCAATGGAGAGCTGGCGATTTCCGGCAACACGAGCGACAGTGACCATTGGCGACAGGATGTAAGTGTGTCCAGCGATGCGACAAAGGCCCTTTTACACTTCGTATTAAGAACTGTTTTGGTCAACTGGATCACAAGTAGACGAGGGAGACACATTCCTGTCTACACCTGGTGTTTTAATCTGTCTCTTTTGTCCACTTTCAACGACTTCTGTCCTGATTTCTTCAAGGAGAGGGTCTATGGGCGCCATTGGGCGGGTAAATGTATGGACTTTTTCAGATCTTTCCATCTGATTGATGAAATAAGCTCACACAATTTACATATGAACGTTCCCGGAGACGACTGAAAAACACACAGAGAGCATCAGCTTTAGTTTCTGCTTTCACAGCCACAAGACCAGACTAACGCTGTGAGTGTGTGTTAGAAATCAGGAATGGTTGGAGAACATTGTGCTTGGTACGTTTTCATCTTCAAACTAAACTTGGGTCTCCAGCCGACAAAGTTTAAATCCTGTCTGGCTTGTGCGCATCCCATAATGTTTATACATTAGGTCAGTAGGCGCTCTTTAAGTGGCTGCATTTTGACAACTTGAGCATTTACACTAGGAAAGCAATCTGGTCAAATGGGTTTTCTACTACCTCTAGCCGAGTCGGGGACTCAGAATCTCAAATCTCATGGTACCACGACCTTTCCTGTCCGAACGGGGGTGACTCGAAAATTTAGCGGGTAATCGGAAAAATAACATGTCCGTGGAATGGGGGCGTGGCCACCCCACCCACCCAAGGATTGGACCAATGAAAAGACACGAAAATAAAAGAATAGTAGGTAATCGGGCCAATATTAGGTTAGTGGGACGCTGCCCACACCCTTGACTAACCACTCCACAAGGCCGATAGTCAAACGGACAAATTTTAGGCGTGACGGGCAGCGGTCAATGTAGACACCATTAATTTAATAGGAGACCGGTCAGATAGTAGACATTTGGGAACGACTTACATTTATGCATTTGGCAGATGCTTTTATCCAAAGCGACTTAAATTGCATTCAAGGTACACATTCACATTTTGTCAGTTTTTGCTTTCCCTGGAAATCGAACCCATGACCTTGGCATTGCTAGCGCCACGCTCTACTGTTTGAGCTACAAGAAAAGGACTTACCCCTTTTACCTGTGTAGCGATGACAAGTGGACATTTAAAGGGTTCAGGGACCGGGGGTGGGGGGTTGGGGCACCTTTTAGACCAGTGTCGCCCACTATGGGTGTCCGTACGGCTGTTATCCCAGGGGAATCAAGCTGTGGTCAGCGGAGGCGAGGTTATCGAAAAATGTCAGCATGACCGGTATATAACAGATGAATGAGATCCAAATCCACCCTATGGACCCTTTGTGTAATTATCTGCCCATTGGACAATTAAACGCATGGGCTTTTTCCCGCGAACTCGTTTTTTGGACTACCTCTGGAAGTGGTCGAAAATTGACAAGCTCAAAAAGTTTTAGACTCGGTTTACACCTGTATTTAGCATCGTCCACTTGTGATCTGATTCACCAAAATAATACCAAGTGTAAACAGGACCAAAGCTAAGATATGTTTAACTTTATGCAAATGAAGAGTGACTTTCGGGGGTGACAGTCATTGGAGAGCACGTGATCCGTCACTACATCCTGTTTATTCTTTTCCCTCCAAAATGTTTGTTTTTAGCGGGAAGAAAACGGATGCGGTGTCTACACTGTAAAAAATAAAAACGGAAAATGTACTGGTGATTTTCTGCCAGGACATTATCCAGTAATTTTACGGAAATTTCTGTTAACCCTTAAAACACAAACTAATGCAATGTGTAATTCAAAATACAGGTAAAACACCTGTAAAAAACCAATACGCAAAATTCCTTCATATTTATATAGTACATTGTACCCTATTTTTACAGACTTTTTTTTACAGTGTGCCGGCCATGCTCTACGGGGCCAGGACCTAGACAGGCAGAAGCTGGCAGTGACCGGACGCGCCCTCGAGCGGCGGATGGTCTGCATCAAGAGGACGGATCACATCAGCAGCGAACTACTGAGGAAGACGGGCAAGGTCAAGGATGCCGTCAACCAGGCCGAACAGGCCAAGAAGCGCTAAGCCGGACACGCTGCCAGAACGTCGAACGGGCTATGGACGCGGGCCGTGACCGAATGGCTGCCTCTCGACATCAAAAGACCGCTCGGCTGCCCCACAACCCGATGGCGGGACTCGCTCAGACAAGACATCAGCAGAGACTGAATGGGTCTGGCTGGGGAACGAAAAGCCTGGAGAAGCCATTAGTGACCTCACCGCCAACCACTGGCGACAGTGGCAGTGAAAACGCAGCTTTAGACCCACACTTTAGTCCAGGCATCTATAAATATCTGCAACTAGCTGTGATCAATGTGCGTACACTATCACTTTAACACCAAAAAGATATTAAAAAAAAAATTGATTAGATGAAATGTTTTTAACAGGCATCCACCTTGAATTAAACAAACAGGTGTTTTACTGTGCAGTATTTGTTCAGATCTTTATCAACGGAGGCCTTGACTATTTCCTTCATAGTAATGTAATAGACATACTGGTAAGTCTTAAGTAGCATCTTAAAGGACATGCAGGATTATATGGATAGCTACTCAATATCTTAATGTGTCTGCTGTCCTTTCCTGCCACTCATTCCACATGACATTAAGAAAATCTTTTATAAAGCTTTGATTTCGTAATTATCTAATATTTTCAGTGGAAATCCACAAAACAAGCAGTGCTTCAAGGGGTGATACCTGTATGGCTTTGGCTGAGAGGTTGAAGTACTCAGGTAGACAGGCATGCAGGTAGATTCATATAGTATAGCGAGTGTGTGTATGTGTGTGTATGTGTGTGTGTGTGGTCGGTCTAGATGTCCATGTCCACAGGTCTCAGATCTCCTGTCTTGTGTTCCTTTACCCAGAGCTCTCTGTCTTTGGCTGGGTCCACACTCTGTAGGAGCTGGTCCACCGGCTCCAACGTCTAAGAAACAAGAGCAATCAAAAAAGGTCTAAGATGTTAGCTACCAAGCACACTGCTAAAGAAATGTACACTACAAAAGTTTGGGGTCAGGAAGATTTTTTTTGAAAGAAATTAATACTTTTATTCATCAGGGACACATTAAATAGATCAGACATGCCAGTAAAGACATTTATAATGTTACAAAAGATTTAAATTTCAAATTTTCATAAATTCTGTGCTTTCTATTCATCAAAGAGAATGATTTCTGATGGATCATGTGACACTGAGTCAGCTATTTAGGGCTGTGTTTTAGTTTTGTATTTGATTTTTGCTTTCAGCGATTATGAAAACATGATGCCGCTTTCCGTTCCTTTCCTTTAAAGCGGTGCGCTGTCACCATATGTAACATCGAAATCAGCCGAATCATGTAACGTCATGTGAAAAAAACGTATTGAGCTGCGAAAGAGACGCTGTTCAATAGACGGTTTTTCGTCCACGCGATCCGAGACGGAGAGAAACACGAACAAGTACAAGCTACTTTGGGCTTCGGGTGAGTGCTTAAACAGACAAATACATGCAAAAATACACTCACCTAAAGGATTATTAGTTACATCATACTAATACTGTGTTTGACCCCCTTTCGCCTTCAGAACTGCCTTAATTCTACGTGGCATTGATTCAACAAGGTGCTGAAAGCATTCTTTAGAAATGTTGGCCCATATTGATAGGATAGCATCTTGCAGTTGATGAAGATTTGTGGGATGCACATCCAGGGCACGAAGCTCCCGTTCCACCACATCCCAAAGATGCTCTACTGGGTTGAGATCTGGTGATTGTGGGGGCCATTTTAGTACAGTGAACTCATTGTCATGTTCAAGAAACCAATTTGAAATGATTCGAGCTTTGTGACATGGTGCATGATCCTGCTGGAAGTAGCCATCAGAGGATGGGTACATGGTGGTCATAAAGGGATGGACATGGTCAGAAACAATGCTCAGGTAGGCCGTGGCATTTAAACAATGCCCAATTGGCACTAAGGGGCCTAAAGTGTGCCAAGAAAACATCCCCCACACCATTACACCAGCCTGCACAGTGGTAACAAGGACCTCAACCAAGGACCTTTCTTCTCTCAACAGAAATCGAGACTCATCAGACCAGGCAACATTTTTCCAGTCTTCAACTGTCCAATTTTGGTGAGCTTGTGCAAATTGTAGCCTCTTTTTCCTATTTGTAGTGGAGATGAGTGGTACCCGGTGGGGTCTTCTGCTGTTGTAGCCCATCCGCCTCAAGGTTGTGCGTGTTGTGGCTTCACAAATGCTTTGCTGCATACCTCGGTTGTAACGAGTGGTTATTTCAGTCAAAGTTGCTCTTCTATCAGCTTGAATCAGTCGGCCCATTCTCCTCTGACCTCTAGCATCAACAAGGCATTTTTGCCCACAGGACTGCCGCATACTGGATGTTTTTCCCTTTTCACACCATTCTTTGTAAACCCTAGAAATGGTTGTGCGTGAAAATCCCAGCAACTGAGCAGATTGTGAAATACTCAGACCGGCCCGTCTGGCACCAACAACCATGCCACGCTCAAAATTGCTTAAATCACCTTTCTTTCCCATTCTGACATTCAGTTTGGAGTTCAGGAGATTGTCTTGACCAGGACCACACCCCTAAATGCATTGAAGCAACTGCCATGTGATTGGTTGATTAGATAATTGCATTAATGAGAAATTGAACAGGTGTTCCTAATAATCCTTTAGGTGAGTGTATGTCAAAATGTCCTTCTCGGGGACTTAAATGTATTCAGTTATGTCTTTGGTGAACAGGAGGATTATTCAGTTAGCTGGGAAAGTAACCGAATGCTTGTCAGAGTATTAGGTCTGTGTATTTGGTCTTAAAGGGGTCATGAACTGGCTTTTTAATTGTTTTATACTGTTGTCTGAGGTCAACTTATGACATTTGTGTGGTTTTTACATTCAAAAACATCATAAGGAATAAGTAATAGGCTATTTTCTACCCTTGTTTTTAGCCTCTCTCCAGGAACGCTCGGTTTTTATGGGCGTGCCGCACTGAAAACTTGCAAGTAAACGCCCACTGCTATGATTGGATAACAGTTTTGCATAATAATGATATATATATATATATATAATTTCGGCTCTCAGTCAGTACATGTGGGAAATTGTTTTGAAAACTTCCAATGTGGAGAAACGGCAACCGGAATCCATCCACAGGGCTCGCAAAATGTCTTTATCAAACAAACTCAATGTTTATTTAATTAATGGAGTTTTTATTTATTATTAGTTTTTTTTTTACATTGCTTTATTCCATTTCTGTATAGTAGGCTATTATAAGCAGTAGGCTAAATTGTTCATTTCATTCATATATTTATTTTCAGCTGTATTTGTCCTATTGCTTTTTATTTTTTATTTACTGAACGTTTCAACTCACTGTTGCTTGTTGACACTGTACACTGCTCTAAAAAACAGATTAAGGGGTTGGGGTTCATTCTGTTACATTCCAAATGTTTTGGGATTTAAATGAAAATTGCGCAGCGATATTCATTTTAGGGCCCTTTCACACCTACCTAGTTTGGTCTGAATTTTCGGACTTTTCAGTTTGATCCAAATTAAAATTACAGGTGTGAAACCTCCCCCGGACCAAAGAGACAAAATTTGATCAGACAAAAAGAGGTAGTCTTGGTCCGAAACAAACTGAACAAAGGTTTGGTTCGTTTCTAGTGTAAAAGCATTTTCTGTATGGTTTGGACTGTATTGGTTCCTGTTATATTTATATTTAAATATTATAATGTTATTTTTAAATTTCGTCTTGGCTATTTTGATTATGAAAAGTGTAAAAATGCGCAATATGTCAGAAGACAGAAGGTCAGAAAGGATTTTGACCACTTCATTAAGTTTTGTTTTATAGAAAGCCTTTATTTAAAGTGAATTTAATTTTGTATAAATTGTATCTTAATTTTAATCAATGTTTCATCAGCCAATTGCCTGGATTTAATAAATAAGAAGCAAATAGGCTATAGCAGACAACAATTCGAAACGAAAATAAATAGTAATGCGCACTGTTCACTGGTGGCAACGATATGCGTCTGTTCATTCATTCTTGTCAAAGTTACCCACCACATTGACAACTGACGTCAGACGCATGTCCATTTACAAAGCAATCAATGTCAAGATGCCGCCCACATAGATGATGACGACAGGACACAAGTACGTCATGTAAAGTTCTTTAGTGCGCTCGCAAAATTGCAATGTGAAACCAAAACTAACCGAATGTATAAAATGTATCAAAACATGAACTTCGGTTCGGACCTTGGTGCAGACTTTCAGGTGTGAAAACACCCTTATTTATAGGTTTTATTTGTAATATATATTTTTAAATTTTAGGTCCTTTCATAATGTGCTTTTGTTTTTTAAATATTGCTATGTAGATTTAGTTTATTTATATTTCAGTTTCAGTTTTTATTTATTTCTTGTAGTGCTTTATTGCCAAGGTAACATTTCTAAGTTTTTTAACTAATATTTATATTTTGCTTTATTTTGTGGTATTAATGTAATTTATTATTTTACATTTGTAAAACCTGTCATAAAGTATAAATGTAATGTCTGTCCACTAATCAGAGACAGACTTCCAATATTCTCACTAAAACATAACTTGTTTTTTTAAGAGGTTTATGTCTGTTCTGGCCGCTTCATGAAGTGTTACAGAAAACATGTCCTTTCAGGCTGAGATCCTGCTTGAGATCCATCTGTTGAAACATACTCAGATTGATGGTAAGTGTTACTCTGTTTGTACGGGCTTGTGAAGTTGAGAGCGCTGGCAGCTAGTCCTCTGTGAAGGCGGCAGTTTTCTCTAACACACCCCAAGGGCTCTGGAGCAGGTGTTTACACTCTGATTTGCCCTGAAACACGAACTGTGTGTATTTGCAATGTGTCTAGCTTGCATTAACCTATGCTTCAGCAAATCGTGATGTAACCGAGATCCACACATACAACATCATCTTAACAGGTAGACAGAAAAAAGTATTTGAATTTACAAGTTGTTTCCTGAGTTAACTTATATACTAATGACAATTGTTTCCATTTGAAACAATATTTTTCTTTTGTTGCATTGCTGGTGTTCACTTATGTATGTCACTCTATGTGAAGCACTTGAGACACATCATTTTTACACTTTGAGTACCCAGAAAAGCGCTATATAAATGTAACAAAATATTACTTTTATTAACTGCTTTGAAGAATTTTAGAAGGACCTGTAGATGGTAAAACTTCAATTTCAAAGATGCAAAAACATTTAAAAACACATAAAAATCAATGTCTTTGCTGTATATACTTTATATACAGATCAAAATCTGAAGCATGGTCAAGTGCCTTCCGCGTCACAATAAAGATGCTAAAGGCATCCCTAGGCGTCACTATATCGACGAGCAGGTGCTCCATTGATTTCAGTTTTTTGCCCAATGTGTCAGATCAAGACGCATTTAATTCTTTGCATTTGTAAAAGCAGACATGATTTTATGAATATTTATAGGCTACTTTTATATTTTGGAGAAACTAACCTCACTACTACCCTAAACCTACACACTTCTAAACAATATAAAACATGTAACAGGCAAATAAAAGTACAGTCACAGGTATTTATTGCAAAAACTGACCAAAAACAGTATAAAAGTATAAACTCATGTTGCATTCTAAGTCTTTTGAAGTCATACGATATCTTCATGTGAAGAACTGAGTTGATCTTAATGTTTTAATCGCTGAAATGATGAACGCATACACACACACACACACACACACACACACACACACACACACACACACACACACACACACACACACACACACACACACACACACACACACACACACACACACACACACACACACACACACACACACACACACACACACACACACACACTCTCTCACACACACTCATACTCACACTCACACTCTTTCCCCGCCGGTGTCTTTAAAATAGTTGGCATCCACCACCAGGGTTTTTCATCATTTTCACAAAAATGTTATGCCCATAGAATATTTTGTTGTATGAATATCTGAGCATGCAATATATCAAAAGAGCAGACCCTCTGCTTTTTCAGTTGAGTAAAAGACATTCAGCATAAATATCTCTGAAAAGTACAATTATTTCTGAAATTATAAGCTTATAAGCCGAGCACATGATAAAGCTCATGTAATGAGATTTTCTGATCATATGAAAGATCATTTGAAAACTGCTTTAATGAAATTCAAATGCACTACAGATAGCTGCAGATATTATCTGGATATGAAGCTTGGGTTATAAAACGGGGTTTAGCTGAGATGTGTATACCCAAAAGAACATACTGTTACTCACACTTTGGTTGAACATATCGGTCTCATGCCGCAGCGTGGTGTACTGACGCAGATGCTGCTGGATCATCTCTACCCGCTCCACCTCCAACCTCTCCAACTCCTTTAGAGTACAGAGATAGTTACAGTGAAGATATATAATTCAGAAGCCACAGGTCAGAGAAAACTTTCAAATTTTGCATTCAATTGCTGAATTCACAGTAAAGAACTACACCATGCACTACATAAGCAGATGATTTGTTTCCTCACTGCCCTATCAAGCAATGACTTTGTAGGAAACGTTTGTACATGAAGGTGGTTCACAAAACTGATTTAGAACAGACTTTACAGTGTACCAATATGTACCATTTAGGTACTAATATGAACACTTTTGGTACCAATATTTACCATTTAGGTACTAATATGTACACTTTTAGTACCGATATGTACCATTTAGGTTCTAATATGTACACTTTTGGTACCGATACGTTCCATTTAGATACTAATATGTAAATTTTTAGTACTGATATGTACACTTTTAGTACCAATATGTACCATTTAGGTACTAATATGTACACTTTTAGTACTGATATGTACTATTTAGGTACTAATATGTACACTTTTAGTACCGATATGTACCATTTAGGTACTAATATGTACACTTTTAGTACCGATATGTACCATTTAGGTTCTAATATGTACACTTTTGGTACCGATACGTTCCATTTAGATACTAATATGTAAATTTTTAGTACTGATATGTACACTTTTAGTACCAATATGTACCATTTAGGTACTAATATGTACACTTTTAGTACCGATATGTACCATTTAGGTTCTAATATGTACACTTTTAGTACCAATATATACCATTTAGGTACTAATATGTACACTTTTAGTACCGATATATACCATTTAGGTACTAATATGTACACTTTTAGTACCGATATGTACCATTTAGGTTCTAATATGTACACTTTTGGTACCGATACGTTCCATTTAGATACTAATATGTAAATTTTTAGTACTGATATGTACACTTTTAGTACCAATATGTACCATTTAGGTACTAATATGTACACTTTTAGTACCGATATGTACCATTTAGGTTCTAATATGTACACTTTTAGTACCAATATATACCATTTAGGTACTAATATGTACACTTTTAGTACCGATATATACCATTTAGGTACTAATATGTACACTTTTAGTACCGATATGTACCATTTAGGTTCTAATATGTACACTTTTGGTACCGATACGTTCCATTTAGATACTAATATGTAAATTTTTAGTACTGATATGTACACTTTTAGTACCAATATGTACCATTTAGGTACTAATATGTACACTTTTAGTACCGATATGTACCATTTAGGTTCTAATATGTACACTTTTAGTACCAATATATACCATTTAGGTACTAATATGTACACTTTTAGTACCGATATATACCATTTAGGTACTAATATGTACACTTTTAGTACCGATATTTACCATTTAGGATCTAATATGAGCACTTCTGGTACCGATATGTACCATTTAGGTACTAATATGAACACTTTTGGTACCGATATGTACCATTTAGGTTCTAATATGAACACTTTTGGTACCGATATGTACCTGTGGCGGAGGGGCGTGGTTTCGCGAGGTCTGTAGCGGGAGAGAGAGAGCGGAGCCGAGCGGTCGGTAAGTAAGTCAAGTGCAAATGACGAACACCTGTCTCTGATTGCAGTAATTGACGTGGAGAGAGTGCATATAAGCCGCTGCCGGGAGAGAGATGAGAGAGAGAGTTGGACTGGGACTGTGCGCACGCTGTCTGCCTGAGAAAAGTCATCTGGAACCTGAGTGATCAACGTGACAAGTTCAGAGTGAATGTTTATGTGTTGATGCGCCCACGTGCACTGCTTTTGTTTGTATCTGAGAAACTTCATGTAATAAAAGTTGCAAGTCCCAGTCACGCCGACCCCGCCTTCTTCCTTTCTGCCCAAGAGAACATCGAACCGCATTACAGTACCATTTAGGTACTAATATGTACACTTTTAGTACCAATATTTACCATTTAGGTTCTAATATGTACACTTTTGGTACCAATATTTACAATTTAGGTACTAAAAAGCACTCTTTAGGTACAAAGGCGTTTTGAAAGGGTACCGCCCCAGTGACAGCTTTTGTAAAACAAAATTGGAGTGTTTGGTACATATCTGGATACTTTTGCTAAATCAATAAACTTAAATATATATTGTTGCCATACGTATAATAAATGAACATAAGCAAAAAAGCTTTATATTTATCATAGTTTTTGATTACATCACTTGTAGAGCTTCTTGGGATGTGTTGCTAAATAATAATGAAATGCATCTCGTGTATAATTCATTTATCAAAATAATAAATGAGCCTCAAAAAGATTTAAAAATCACTGCATAAATATGCATGAAGTGTCATCTTGCACAAGGAAACTAGAGAGAAACATCATGAAATAATAATTACCAGGCTTGTGGTGACCATCTCCTCAAACCACTTTGACTGACCCTGGTTGTAAAGGTCCACACAGCGCATCAGATCATCACCTATTCAGATAAAAACACAGAGACACTCATACAATCATGCACTCACATATTTAAATAGGGAATAAAATGTAGTGTGATTTGTATAAACTCTTGGTTTCTTCTTAAATTTGATTTCAAAACTATAAACATGTTGAAAATAGCTTATATGTGAAAATGCACAAAAAAAAAAAAAAAACGTTTATTGCAATTTAATTATTTTTAGCTGTTTAATTAAGTGTAAACTGCATAATTAATGCAATCAGAGGATCATCCAAAAACTGGGTATTTAGACCTCATGGTCGATTTTGCTTTTCAATCTTGTTTAAATGATATTTGGATATTTTTACTGGTAAAACAAACAAAGATAGCTACTGATTAGGAATATTTGGTAATACATGGCCCCGCTTTCACAGACTTAAGCCAGTCCCAGGCTAAAATACAAGTTGAGCTGTTTTAATGGAGAGAAACTTTCACTGATATATCTTAAAATATGTCAGTGCCATTGTTTTGTCTTAAAGGGATACTTCACCCAAAAATTAAAATTAGCCCATTATTTACTCACCCTCAAGTCAGCCTAGGTGTATATGACATTCTTCTTTCAGACTAATACAAATTAAAGTTATATTAAAAAAGTCCTGACTAATCCAAGCTTTATAATGGTAGAGACTTGATGGGTCGTTTTTGTAGTCCATAAAAGTGCATCTATCCATCATATAACTGCTCCACACAGCTCCGAGGGGTTAATAAAAGCCTTCTGAAGTGAAGCGATGCTTTTGTGTAAGAAAAATATCCATATTTAAAACTTTATAAACTAAAATAACTAAATTCCGGCGGATTGCCGTAAGCATTGATTTACGGCGAAAGAGTAACCCTTGACCCTTGTACCCTTGACGCATGCGTATTGACGAACGCAGAAGCGCAGAGGATGGAGCAAAACAAAACAATGGTCAGAAATTAGAATTTTTAAAGAGAAATGCAGAGGATTTCGATATAAGAGAAGAGGGGCTTGAGTTTGTTGCCCAGCCCAATCCTTGAGACACGTCAAAGCTTGTGATGCTCCTGTACGTCGCATCAGCGGTTACTTGCATACCGCTGACCTCTGGAAGCCAGTTATTTAAGTCTATAAAGTTTTAAATATTGATATTTTTCTTACACAAGCGCACCACTTTGCTTCAGAAGGCCTTTATTAACCCCCCGGAGCCGTGCAGAGCAGTTTTATGGACTTCAAAAACGAGGCAACAATTCACTGCCATTATAAAGCTTGGAAGAGCCAGGACTTTAATATAACTCTGATTGTATTCGTCTGAAAGAAGAATGTACTATGAGCTGCTCTCACTGAAAAAGCTGACTGTCCAAAAGCAGTTCACCTCATTTGTATTACACAACCCCCTCTTGCCACAGACCTGGTGTGTCTAACAACAGTTGTTTTCTGCTTTATAACAGCAGTAAATGCAGGGGCAGTACATTTTATAGACCAGGCAAGCATCTGTAAATGTGATGAGATTGACCCAGGTCATTAAATTATGTTGTTTTTTTTAGGCAGTAACAATGGTGATGGGTATTTGGCTTCCTATCAAGCACTTTGGAAGCTTGATGGTAAAGTAGCTGCACAGGTTTAAGTGTTGTACTGGAGGCTTGTGTCCAGCTAGTCAAACAGATATGGCATGATCATGACATTAAAATATATATCAAATAAAATGCAAACGAATATTTTGATTAGATTTTTTTCATAGCTGTGTAGGCACAGTGCTTGTCTCTACCAGCAGATGGCAGTCTTAACTCATTTATTAATATACTATTTGTATTCCTGTCTAAAACAACAATTTCAGGTAACATTCAAACTCGAGCTGTTTACCATGGAAAACAGTTTTCACACACAACTATTGGGCTTTACAATTAAGTGCATAATTAAAGGTAAACTGAGGAAAAAGGAGGCAGCCGTGTGCGAGAGAGAGCGAGGGAGAGAGAGAGAGAGAGGAGAGAGAGAGAGAGAGAGAGAGAGAGAGAGAGAGAGAGAGAGAGAGAGAGAGAGAGAGTATTGACACCTTGAAAGAAAAAAAAAAACAGATTGCTCCATCTATATGTAAATGAGCTGTAGTGATTTGTAAATGTGCATTAGTGATTTGAGCTGCCATGATTATTGAAGGGAAACGGCATTTGAGCCCTGCTTAATGCTCGGCCGTTGATTTATAGCGGGGACTGTGACTCGCTCGGTGCGTGGGAGTTCGAGAAAGAGAGAGACGCGGATAACATCACACAGGGTTTTTCTACTGAGCTCAGCTGCAGTGGAAAACACAGTAAAGCTCTTGGCAGCAGCACAATTAAAAACAATCTCATGCAGTCGAGCACTGGAAGAGGTCTCTGCAAACAAAGGCAATCAAAGCTGGCTTTTAAAACCCCATTTGACACGGACAACCTTCTGCATAATTATCAAATGGATTATAGTAATTGGAGTAATTCTAATCAATAACAAACGAGTTTGATAATAAACTAGATTTTTACATCGCCTTTTTTAGTTTGTGCTAGGGTGTTGTGGATGTCTGCCTGCCAGTTTGTTATGGAGGAAGAAACCTGCAAAAACAATAAATAATGTATTGTAATGTGTACATATACACTCACCTAAAGGATTATTAGGAACACCATACTAATACTGTGTTTGACCCCCTTTCGCCTTCAGAACTGCCTTAATTCTACGTGGCATTTATTCAACAAGGTGCTGAAAGCATTCTTTAGAAATGTTGGCCCATATTGATAGGATAGCATCTTGCAGTTGATGGAGATTTGTGGGATGCACATCCAGGGCACGAAGCTCCCGTTCCACCACATCCCAAAGATGCTCTATTGGGTTGAGATCTGGTGACTGTGGGGGCCATTTTAGTACAGTGAACTCATTGTCATGTTCAAGAAACCAATTTGAAATGATTCGAGCTTTGTGACATGGTGCATTATCCTGCTGGAAGTAGCCATCAGAGGAAGGGTACATGGTGGTCATAAAGGGATGGACATGGTCAGAAACAATGCTCAGGTAGGCCGTGGCATTTAAACGATGCCCAATTGGCACTAAGGGGCCTAAAGTGTGCCAAGAAAACATCCCCCACACCATTACACCACCACCACCAGCCTACACAGTGGTAACAAGGCATGATGGATCCATGTTCTCATTCTGTTTACGCCAAATTCTGACTCTACCATCTGAATGTCTCAACAGAAATCGAGACTCATCAGACCAGGCAACATTTTTCCAGTCTTCAACTGTCCAATTTTGGTGAGCTTGTGCAAATTGTAGCCTCTTTTTCCTATTTGTAGTGGAGATGAGTGGTACCCTGGTGAGGTCTTCTGCTGTTGTAGCCCATCCGCCTCAAGGTTGTGCGTGTTGTGGCTTCACAAATGCTTTGCTACATACCTCGGTTGTAACGAGTGGTTATTTCAGTCAAAGTTGCTCTTCTATCACCTTGAATCAGTCGGCCCATTCTCCTCTGACCTCTAGCATCAACAGGGCATTTTGGCCCACAGGACTGCCCCATACTGGATGTTTTTTCCTTTTCACACCATTCTTTGTAAACTAGAAATGGTTGTGCGTGAAAATCCCAGTAACTGAGCAGATTGTGAAACACTCAGACCGGCCCGTCTGGCACCAACAACCATGCCACGCTCAAAATTGCTTAAATCACCTTTCTGTCCCATTCAGTTTGGAGTTCAGAAGATTGTCTTGAACAGGACCACACCCCTAAATGCATTTAAGCAACTGCCGTGTGATTGGTTGATTAGATAATTGCATTAATGAGAAATTGAATAGGTGTTCCTAATAATCCTTTAGGTGAGTGTATATATGCTGTTGTATCTAGCACCAAGATGTTTGCAGCAGATCCTTTAAGTCCTGTAAGTTGCGAGGTGGGGCTTCCATGGATCGGACTTGTTTGTTCAGCACATCCCACAGATTGGATTGAGATCTGGGGAATTTGGAGGCCAAGTCAACACCTCAAACTCGTTGTTGTGCTCCTCAAACCATTCCTGAAGCATTTTGTGCTTTGTGGAGGCACATTATCTGCTGAAAGAGCCACAGCCACCAGGGAATACCGTTTCCATGAAAGGGTGTACATGTTCTGCAACAATTCTTAGGTTGGTGGTACATGTCACAGAAACATCCACATGGATGGCAGGACCCAAGGTTTCTCAGCAGAACATTGCCCAAAGCAACACACTGCCTCCGCCGGCTTGCCTTCTTCCCATAGTGCATCCCGGTGCCATGTGTTCCCAATAAGGGTGTGATAAGATCTCGTGCCACGAGACTAAAATATGACGAGATTTATTGCGTCATATTGTCATGATGGACTGTGAGGGTGAAGTTAGGATAGAATATGTCACTGCTACATTTACATTAGGCCTCCACTGTTTTGCTTTTTATAGAAATAAAAACTATTTAATTCAGGTGGATAACGGTCACTTCAATTCCATCAGCTCATCCAACATGAGCTGTTTGAGATGTAGTGTGTAGCATTGATCACGTGACGAGAAGACCGACAGGACCGTGACGGAGGATTTGTTGCACAACAGAAGCGACAGACAAATGTCTATTTTAAAATGCCCGTTCAACACCCTGTTCCCTATTCAGAGTACGCACAATCGTGAAATTGAAAGTGAAAGTAAATGCGAGCACGCATTTCAAATCGCTATTTCGCTACTTCCCGGAGGCATGCAAATATCTCTCAATATGAAAGCTATCTATGTAGTTGTAACCATCTCTTAGGTCTGTAACATGCTTGAAGAAAAATGTTGTCTCTATTTGCTCTTTGAATATTGAGAATATTGAGTACTTTGATTATGGTTGCACTTATTGTTTGCACTTGATCTATGATTAATTTGTGTGTAGGAGTTCAGTTAGGAGGTCAAAAGTTGTAGAGGCTCATAAAACATGTGCAGTTCTAAGGTCTGGAGAGACAATAAAAAAAAAGAAAGAAGCCAGTCAGTTGAGTTTGTGCAAAACATTTTACAATGCTTGAGTATTGTCTTTTACTGCATATGACGGCAAATTCATACTCAGAAAGTAGAACTGAAATGACATTCATTAGAAGTTGATGAGTTAAATCAGTTCAAATGCACCTGCAATCAATTTTTCTAGTCATGTATTTCATCTTTGAGGATTTCTTGAAAATACTATGTAAAAATCTCGTCTCATTCTCATTCTTGTGAACCTAATCTCTCGTCTCGTGAGATAAGTGTCTCGTCAGACCCCTAGTTCCCAAGGTAAGCGACTTTTGGCGGTGGACAGGGGTCAGCATGGGCACCCTGATTGGTCTGCGGCTATGCCGCCCCATACGCAACAAACTGAGATGCTCTGTGTATTCTGACACCTTTCTATCAGAACCAGCATTAACTTCTTGAGCAGTTTGAGCTCCAGTAGCTCGTCTGTTTGATCGGACCACACGGGCCAGCCTTCGCTCCCCACGTGCATCAATGAGCCTCGGCCGCCCATGACCCTGTCGCCGGGTCACCACTGTTCCTTCCTTGGAGCACTTTTGATAGACACTGACCACTGCAGACCAGGAACACCCCACAAGAGCTGCAGTTTTGGAGATGCTCTGACCCAGTCGTCTAGACATCACAATTTGGCCCTTGTCAAACTCCCTCAAATCCTTACGCTTGCCCATTTTTCCTGCTTCTAACACATCAACTTTGAGGACACAATGTTCACTTGCTGCCTAATATATCCCACCCACTAACAGGTGCCATGATTAAGAGATAATCAGTGTCTAAATCAGTCATAATGTTATGCCTGATCGGTGTATATCTCCATATTAATAACAGTCTTGAACTGTAAACTCTCAATATGATTATGTGTCTATTCAGAATGACTTATGAGCAGCAACCTTTTTATTTTGGGCATGTCATTTATGCCCCACTTGCCAAAATGTGAGGTGTCTAGTAAGGGGTTAATATTGAATAGTGAACCAGGAACTTCTCTCACAGTGCTGCCAGACTAAAACACTCAGGCCGTTCATCTTTCATGGTCATTTGGCCCTCTGTGCTGATAGAGTCAGACTATAAGCACTGAATAAGACACCCGTTAGGGTTCTCAATAATGCAGCAGTCACTCAGGCCAACAGGTTGTCCCGAACCTTGAAGGGTGAGTGAAGTCCCCCCTGTGTGAACCTCAGCGCTGCCAGGTCTTCTTGCGTTAGAGATGTGTGAGTGTCCAGCTCAGGACAAACCGGCATTGATAGTAGGCGTTCTGAGCAATAAGAAGCTTGGCATGCTGATCATCATCTCCCACAGGGACCATTTTCCCACTGCAAAAATAGATCATTCTCCATGCCTTTCCCAACTCCGTCTGGAACCAATACGGCCTGGCTCCTCTCGAACACAGACTCCTGGGACTGAGCCAAGGTCCTCTTCTATCCCCATGCATATCCCTCCCATCCTGTTTGTCATGCCTCTCTCCACAGCTCAAAAACACAGTCCCATCTCCACACGCAACAACAAAGGCAGCCAACTGGTGCCCTGCTCAAGATTTCACCACAAAGGAAGCTCCTTCCTCAACATACTGTAAAAAGCACTGATGAGAGATCACAGAGGGTTCGTTTCATTTGCAAAGCCATCCTGAGTGGAAGAGACTGGCTGGAAACTATTGAGGAAGTCAGAAAGTTTGTCTGCTCAGTGTTATGACAGCTGGCAAAATTTGAGGGAAGGATGACTTGAGGATTCTGGTAGTTGGAATGTAATTGCACACAGTCAAGGCTTTTTAATTAACTTCTTAACCCTATAAAGCCTACTTCATCTAAATTTCGAAATTATCAACATGATCAAAACTTTGCTGAAAAACATTGATTTACATCACACGAGCTATCGATCATGTTGGGTCATATAAATATAATACAACTACACCACATTGCATAGTTTTGCTCAGTTTGGGCCTCTGAATAAAATGTAGGTGTTTTTCCCCTTAAAACATGAGCTCCATATTCTCATTAATATAATATTATAAAAGCCGGATGTATCAAATATGATACTTGTTTACATACTTATGATACTTTGAGGACATTTGGAGCTTGACAATTGCTTGTGAAATGGACATATGATTCCATATACAATAGCTTTGCATAAGGACCAGACTAAAATTGTCCATTATTATGTCATTCTTTGAAACTTTCCCATCCACTGCAGTTCTCAGATATATTCAATTGGACTATAGAGACATCATATCACCCCTACAAACTTGAACTAGCATTGTAACTCCACTTATTTCCCAAATACTGTGTGTTCAGTGGCATCTTAGATATCAAAGTATCTCCAGGTTTATAGTGTGTAGTAAGATCATACTACTATGACGGGCTTTATAAACTGCTTTTGTACTGATGCTCTGACCTGCTTGTGTGGATTTCCGTCGGGCTTTCTTTATATCCTCCTCTGTTTTGTTGCTCAGTTTGATCTCAAGCTGCTGTGTTTTCACCTCAAGATCCTTCTGTCTGTCTGCTAGAGCCTTCCGTGCCTGAAAAAAAAAACACACAACGCAAACAAGTCATGTGAAGACCAGATGTATATGTGGAAACTTTCCACAAACAGAATACTAAATGTGCCATAATATTTTTCCTTCTTCAACAAATGATCAGAGAAAGGAAGTGTCTAATCAACAGAAAAGAACACAAGCTTACCATCAACCTCAAAAGGTCAAACCAAAACTTGAGAGATATTTTCTAATCACTTTCAATGGAATTAGCATTTTTAACACTATATTAAGACATTGGACAAAGTTTAACCTCCTTAGCTCTGGGACTATTTTTGGGGATTTCCGCCTGGATAAAAGTGATAAACATTTAAGTATATGTTGTCTGAGCTGTAATAACCCCCCCCCCCCCCCCTTTTTTTGTTATAAATTCCTTTTTGAAAGCGTGTAACTCAGGCCCTGTGTGCTCTAGCACCCTGCAGGCAGTTTTGGCTGTTTCCACTAGATGGCAGCAAATACTGTAAAAAATGGTGTTGTCTGTACCATGTTGTATGCAAGATTTATTCAAATGTATCTAAAGGGAGGAATATTACCTTTTTTATGTAATTTATGCCTACCCAAAATCTCTCCAATATACAAGCAATATGCAGTGGTATAAATGCAATATCCCAGTGTCACAAAAAAACTTCTCTTTTTTGGGGGTTTATTACAGCTCAGACAACATATACTTAAATGTTTATCACCTTTAGCAGTGTTTAATGTGATTTCAAACCAAAATTGATTGTGTATTTAGAGCACTGTATGTGGGTATGGGAAGCTTTTCAATTTGGGTAGGCCAAATCCAGGCGGAAATGGTCCCAGAGTTATTTTAGTGTGAATAAGTTACTTTGTGTAAAACAAATGCCAAAGTGATGTTCATTCTAAGCTTTCAAATGGTACCACATATGAGGTCAGAGCTCCTATACAGACATTTAAAATTGAAAGCATATACTTGATGACGCCATTCCAGATCAGGGTCCTTGGAGGTTAAGAGGTTAACTCTTTCTCTGACAGATTTTAAAAATAACGAAGTTGCTACATCCAGATCTGATTCAGAACGATGATCAAACACAGATCAAACCCTAACACTTCACAGTCCTATAGCTCGTCCTGGGTCGACATTTCATTCAGTAACATTAGGCAGTTTTGATTTATATGCTGTTTAATGTTGATGATTGCTTTATTTTACAAATGCATCTGCTTACATATGCTATCTCTTGTTTCTGCATCTTCTTCGCCAGTGTTTTGATCAGAATATGTGTAATAGCGCCCCCTACCGTATAACAGTGATAAGACGGAAATTCTGTCAATGGCAGGGAAAGAGTTAAACCCTTATTTGTGCGATTTTTAAATTTTCTAGCAAGTAAATTAACATGTAAATTAAATTGAATGTACTGTAAATAAGATTTATTATGCTGCAGTGGCTAACAGGGCTGCACATTTAGTCTAAATTCATTCACATGGTCAAGTTGTCTGGAGGTTGTATTCAACCATATCAAGCCATGGATCATGTGAGCTTCACTGTCTGCAATCCCATCGATAGCAGCCACATTGCGTCACAGTTAACCGTGCTAAACTTCGATGCATTGCCTATGGTTACTGTCATGTCGCCAGAAATGGCCAATTCTCACTGGAAAAGAATGACGGATAAGTGGCCTGGGGTCACTGCTGATGTTTAATCAGCGGGATAAACACAAGTGAATCTCTCAAGGCATCATTCTGATGTGTTCTCATTTCTCATCCAGCCATCTGCTGTCCATGCACAAGTTTGAATAGTCATGTCGACACACTGGCTTCAAGACTTAAAGTGCAACCTGGGAAACGTTTTAGAGCCATTTGTATGCCAGCAACACACAAACTTCAAAAGAACATTTTGACAAAATCAAAATGGACTTAAAGTTCCCTTGTGAAAAAGAAGTACTTAAGCATATGGACATAATACACTTTAAAGGAATATACTTATGTGTGAACTGAAAGTAATGTTTTCAGATGCTTAACTGCATGTCATTTACAGTTAAATGAATTAATTGACAATTACCATCGCACACCTCTTGGTAATAGATAGTTGCGTAGGAAAGATGATAAATAAATCCAAAAATCTCAAAAATAAAAGGAAATCCAGCACACTATCGATATTTGCAGTAAATATCAAAAACTTTTTATTAGCAACATTTCGGTCTCATGACCTTCATCGGGTATATACGGTATATATGTTATATATGCCTGATGAAGGTCAAGAGACCGAAGCATTGCTAATAAAAAGTTTTTTTATATTTACTGCAAGTATCGATAGTGTGCAGGATTTCCTTTGATTTTTTAGATACAGTTAAATGAAAATGTACTACAGTTTAAATATATATTAAATGCAATTAGCATTTATTTTTAACCCACTTAAATAGGTTAACCCACCTAAGAAGGACTTAAGTACACATGTAATTTCATATATTCTATTGTAAATATACATAAAATATACTTTAATGGAATTTGTGTTGACACTTGTATGTCGTGTATGTAAATATATTTGTAATTACACATTTGTAATGATGAAGTTGCAATTTAGCACATTTAAAATATATGAACTTGATGTTTAACATCAAATTACAAAGCCCCGCACATGACGTGCAGACAAATAAATGACTATATACACTCACCTAAAAGATTATTAGGAACACCTGTTCAATTTCTCATTAATGCAATTATCTAATCAACCAATCACATGGCAGTTGCTTCAATGCAATGGGCTACAACAGCAGAAGACCCCACCGGGTACCACTCATCTCCACTACAAATAGGAAAAAGAGGCTACAATTTGCACGAGCTCACCAAAATTGGACAGTTGAAGACTGGAAAAATGTTGCCTGGTCTGATGAGTCTCGATTTCTGTTGAGACATTCAGATGGTAGAGTCAGAATTTGGCGTAAACAGAATGAGAACATGGATCCATCATGCCTTGTTACCACTGTGCAGGCTGGTGGTGGTGGTGTAATGGTGTGGGGGATTTTTTCTTGGCACACTTTAGGCCCCTTAGTGCCAATTGGGCATCGTTTAAATGCCATGGCCTACCTGAGCATTGTTTCTGACCATGTCCATCCCTTTATGACCACCATGTACCCATCCTCTGATGGCTACTTCCAGCAGGTTAATGCACCATGTCACAAAGCTCGAATAATTTCAAATTGGTTTCTTGAACATGACAATGAGTTCACTGTACTAAAATGGCCCCCACAGTCACCAGATCTCAACCCAATAGAGCATCTTTGGGATGTGGTGGAACGGGAGCTTCGTGCCCTGGATGTGCATCCCACAAATCTCCATCAACTGCAAGATGCTATCCTATCAATATGGGCCAACATTTCTAAAGAATGCTTTCAGCACCTTGTTGAATCAGTGCCACGTAGAATTAAGGCAGTTCTGAAGGCGAAAGGGGGTCAAACACAGTATTAGTATGGTGTTCCTAATAATCCTTTAGGTGAGTGTATATTGTTAGCAAAATTTAATAACTTGTTTCCTCATTTTGGTAAATTGTGGCCATGTGTACTAATTTGTTTACTCGTTTTGATTTCACTAAAACAAGGAACAAAAATATTACAACGTGGCCATGATTTAGTAAAACGAGAGAATTAATTATTGTGTGCACTATGTAGTACCGAGGGACCTAATTATTTTATTGCACGATTTACTTAAAGCAAGGGAAGGAATTATTATATTGTGCACATGATTTAGTAAAATGAGGGAAGGAATTATTATATTGTGTGCACGATTTACTTAAAACTAGGGAACAAATGATTATATTGTGCGCACTATGTAGTATCAAGGGAACAAATTATAATACCATATGCACAATTTACTTAAAACGAGGGAGCGAATGTGCGGGTCTCCAAAACAAATAACACAGTACACTTGTAAAATAAGTGTACTTCTTTAAAGCGCGAAAAAAGAAAAAAAAGAAAACAGGATTATTACTTAAGTGTACTTAAGTGTGTTAAGAACTTAAGTGTATTCTCTTTAAGCACACATAATTGGCCATTAATTTAATTGATATCATATTATCTGCACATACTATATTAAGATTTGAATGTAATTCAATGTAATTAAGTGCACTTCATTTTTACAAGGGTTTAAACAAAACATCCATAGAGTTTGCACCTTCTCCACTGCAGCATAACGGCTGACCAGCTGCTTCCTCAGGTCAGCGATGTGGTGGTCGTATTTCTTCATGTCTTTTTTAAAGTTGTCCCCTCTGAAGGTCAGTAAAGGCTTCTCGACTTCACTCTGGAGCTGGAGACAAAATCCTCAAAATCAGTTACACCGCTGCATGGCATTTCCTCCGAACAGAGTCTAAAATGAGCTGTGGGGTGTGTGTGTGTGGTTCTCAGACGTCATTTACTTCATTTCAGCGCATACAGCATTTGGATCAAGCCTAAAGTTTCCGCTTCAGTAATGATGATGATGATGTTCTTTAAGAAAGAGGGCTTTTGTTTTGCCTTCCACGTAAATCATACGTGAACTGAGGGAATAAGACTGCAGAATCACCTCCATCTTTCTGCAATTAATCACCCACACTGGCGCTAAATGGAGCACGTAAGTGTGAACGCGGGAAAGCACAGCGGTGAAAATAGACAAATCACAGCAGACTGGGAAAAGCTGTGTAGCTCATTACATACAGGCAGCTAATAACATCTCTGAGGGGAAGCTATTCAGTGCAGCACAGAAATGAAATAAAGGCCAGATACTTCATCTTCCCCTAACAATGCATGAGTTTGAACCGCCAGTTTCTCTGGGTCTTATATCGCCTCTTTTGAGAAATGTCATAAGAGTGAATTGAGAACTGCCCACCTTTGAGGAGAACTTGAGATGGACCTCGGCTTCATCGGCTAGACTCTTCTTGACTTGAGCCCAAGCGTCTCCAAGAGTCCTGAATCAAACCAGGTTAAAGCTACTATTAGAACGCGACTATTAGTAGTATTAGTATGATTACATAGAGTCCACAAGACAAAAAAATAGCTGAATTTATTAAAATAACCCCGTTCAAAAGTTTACGAACCATTGATTCTCAATACTGTGTGTCGTTCGCTGGATGATCCACGGCTGTTTTTGTGTTTAGTGATGGTTGTTCTTGAGTCTCTTGTTTGTCCTGAGCAGTTAAACTGCCCAACGTTCTTCAGAAAAATCCTCAAATTCTTCAGTTTTCCAGCATCTTTTGCATGTCTTAACCCCTTACCTGCAGTGACTTTATGATTTTGAGATCTATTAAGAGCCGGGGGTGAAAACTTTTGGTCCAAATGTTTCTTATTTTGTTTAAATATCAATTTTTTTCATTTAGTACTGCCCTTCAGAAGTAATAGAAGATACTTACATGCTTCCTGGAAGAAAAATTAAGTACAATTTACTTTCACCTTCAAATTCTAAAAGTGTTCACCCCCCAGCTCTTAATGCGTCGTGTTTCCTTTCAATAGTTGTGTTTGAGTTTGTCAATCGTCCTCAGTGTGAAAAAATGGATCTTAAAATCATACAGTAACTGCTGGAAAGGGTTCAAATGTGCAAAAGATGCTGGAAAACTGATTTTTCTGAAGAACATTGAGCAGTTTAACTGCTCAGGATGAACAAGAGACTCGAGAACAACAATCACAAAACACACACACAGTGGATGATCCATTGAACGACACACAGCATTGAGAATTTTTTATAAATTCAGATGTTTATTTTTTGTCTTGTGGACTATATGTAAACATCTTTTCTGTAAAATATCTTATTCGGGAGAGTACTAAATAAAAATAACATGCATTTTAATACTATTTAAAACAACTGAAAATGTACTTTAAAGTAAAACTTTTAATTTTACATTATTACAATGTGCACCTATTATTTCAATAATACTGTATTATACATTTTCTGCAAGTAAAGTGTTTTAAAATGATAGTTTGAAGGGTCTGACGTTTGAAGATTTGAAGTACACTACAAGTGCATATTATATACAAAAAACGGCATGTGTAAGCATGTTTTTAAGTATGTGTTAATTTAATCTTGAACCCTCAGTAAACTTTTTTAATAGATTTCATTATTTTCAAATGGATCTAGTTCAAAGTTATTCATATAATAATTATACAAAATGTTATCCTCAAATGGATGGACGAACTATGGAAGCTTGTTTCTGCCACTGAATAAAAAAAAGGTATTTGTGTGTTTATATCGCGCAATTCTGACTTTATAACTCGCAGTTGTGAGTGTATATCATCCAATTGTGAGAAAAGTCAGTATTTCTTTCCATTGCAGTGGACTTTATGACTCACAGTTATGAGTTTATATCAAGCAATTCTGAGAAATGAAGTAATTTAAGCTCAAAGTTGCAAGAAAAAATGTCAGAATTACAAGATACAACTTGCAATACTACTTCAGAATCATCCTTGTGACGTACCCTTCCTCTTGTGCGGCCATTGGGAACATGGAGAGTTTGGAAAGGTTCTTGGCATATTCCTCTTCAATTTTTATCCTGAAACATAAAGCGTTATCAAGACAAAACAATTCAATGTGGCATATAGTCTCATACAGTACTATATAGTGTCATACAGTACTACTGAAATGATCCACCGCAAGATGACTATAAGTAATACAACTCTGATCTACAGTAATTCAAATGCTAAGAAACACCTAAAATCAATCAGTAACTATTGATTTCACTGAAGAACATACACTTCTGTCACAGAATGAATTCTGGTTAACCCTTACGAAAATCAACCATGGTTTTATTGTAGTAAAAATGTAGTAACCATGGTTTTTTGGCTAATTGAATACCATTTATATAACTACAGTTTAACCACAAATACCATGGTTAAACTATGGTTAGAGAAGCAAAACCATGGTTAATTTGCGGTTACCATGGTTTTACTACAATAACCATGTTTTTTTGGTTTTATTTGTAGTAAAACCATGGTTTATTTTCGTAATGGAATTTATGCATTTAACATAACATTCAACATTTTGTCATAATTACAGCAGAAATACTGACTTAATGGACAATAACAATGGTTGGATCCTTTGAATATTTTGGGCAACCTTTGAGTCCAAATGTTTGAGAACCACTACTGTAAACAAGTATGATTTTTTTTGATTCTCTTTGAAAACTTATTGTGTTTTAAGGATGTTAGACTTTTTTTTCTACAAGGCAAAGGTACTGATTAAAGTCACCATGAAATCAAAATTGACAAATCCGATTGTTCTTATGGAATATTGTGGCATTCGAAGGGAAAGTTTACCCAAAAAATGAAAATTTGATGATTTACTCTGCCTCAAGTCATCCTGGGTGTATATGACTTTCTTCTTTCAGACGAATACAATCGGAGTTATATTAAAAAAATGTCCTGGCTCTTCCAAGCTTTATAATGGGAGTGAATGGAGGACGAGATTTTGAAGCCCCAAGGGGGGTTAATAAAGGCCTTCTGAAGCAAAGCCATGCGATTGTGTGAGAACAATATCCATATTTACAACTTTATAAACTAAAACTTCCGACAGACCACAGTACGCATCGATTTTACATTTACATTTACATGTATGCATTTGGCAGACGCTTTTATCCAAAGCGACTTATAGTGCCCTTATTACAGGGACAATCCCCCTGGAGCAACATGGAGTAAAGTGCCTTGCTCAAGGACACAAGGGACCGAACCAGCAACCTTCTGCATATCAGGTCCATGGTTTAACCCACTGGACCACCATCTCACATCTCACTCGATTTACGGCGAAAGAGTAACCCTTGAGGATAGAGCAAAACACGGGTCATGATTAGAGTCTAAAACTCTAAAATATTAAAGAATATTTAAAGAGAAATGGGGGCGGATTTCGATATAAGAGAAGAGGGGCTTGAGTTTGTTGCCTAGCCCAATTTGCTTGAACCACGAGAGGCGTCAAAGCTTGCGCTACTCTTACATCGGTTACTCTTTAGGCGTAAGTCGACTTGTGCAGGCCGTCTACCGGAAGCTAAATATTTTAGTTTATAAAGTTTTAACTATGGATATCTTTCTTACATAAATGCATCGCTTCGCTTCAGAAGGCCTTTATAACCCCCTGGGGTTTACTTTTATAATGGATGGATGCTTTGTTTTTGTCCTTCAAAATCTCATCCTCCATTCACTCCCATTATAAAGCTTGGAAGAGCCAGGACATTATTTAATATATCTCCGACTGCATTCGTCTGAAAGAAGAATGTCATTAACACCTAGGATGGCTTGAGGGCGAGCAAATCATGGGCTAATTTTCATTTTGGGGTGAACTATCCCTTTAATATATATTTGTATCAATGCACATCATTATTTTTTATTTAAATGCATGTGCCTCATAATCTTTCATTAAAATAACTTCCCCTCGCTCTTCCAGCTCATCTCTTCTCCGATGTCATGTTTAACGGCGTGAGGGCGGGGCAACCTGTCACTCACATGAGATCCACCAAGAGCAAACCACAACCATCCAATCAATGGACAAAATCAACATTTGTTCTTGTTCCGGAAGGCGTTTCACTCAGATATACGTCATGATAAGCAAGAAAAGACTATCGCAACTTCCATTTCATGCCGACTTTAAGAAAATGTTTGTTTGCAGTGAAATACAGAGTGGGGTGTTATATAAGGAGTCAGCATGAGAAAGAGGCTTCCCCACCTTTCTCTGATGAACTCTGCCATCTCTTTCTGCATCTGCTTCCCCTTCAGCTGTTTCTGCAGCAGCACCTCGAACCCTGACACTGTGGCCCCCTGAGGGTCCCTCTTATCAGCCTGCGGAGGACAGAGAGACGTTACACACGCTACCACATCATCACCAGAACCAGACTGTCAGCAACACGTGAGCGGCATCAGTGTGTGTGAGTCAGAGCGTGGGTCTGCATGAATCAGAGCGCGTGGGAGGGGGCGTACGGCCTTGCGGGTGTAACTGTGAGTGTGCGTTTCAGTGAAGGGTGTGTATAGGTTGTTGAGGGTATGACTAATGTAACGTGAGGGCTCCTGATGCAGTGTGTGTACGCCGCATGTTAATGGAATATGCTTTTCTCTCTCTGTGTGTGAAGGTGTAAGAGTCTGCTGTTGTGACGTGCCAAGCCACACATGACAGAAGTGTCATAACCTCTTCACACGCTTGACTTGAGAAACAGCCAGGAAGAATCTTCCCAACAAAATACGCCTTTTAGCATTTGCCTGTGGTTTTGCCAAGACATGTTCCTGGATCAACATATTATTTGATCCTGAAACAACATTCCTGTTCGAAAATTTAGTCCTAACCCTATCCCTACCCCTAAACCTAACCCTACCCATAACATATTCCTGAAATCAGAGGGCAATAACGTTCAATACGATGTTGCGAATTGAAAATACACTCAATTGAAACACGTCAATTTTGCAAAAACTCCAATGAGGTGGTTATTTTAGGCAGTTTGAAGAATATTTCGGAAAACTGCAATGGAAACTTTTTTTTTTTTTTTTTGCATTTACAGGTCACCTGGCTTACGTAAAAGTTGATCTTCGGTCATTTCTGACCCGAATTTGTTAAAAATCTTAGCTTCATCGGAATGGCACGAAACTTGGTGACTTTATTGGTACTTGGTATATGAACACACAAAAAAAATGGGGACAGGATTTGAAAAGTCTAAGTGGTCGTAAAACAAATAGTCACACTCTGGACCTTCGGGTCAAAAATGACCCCCATAGGAAATGAATGGGAAATTGGCAAAAATATGAAAATACAGAGTTTTTTGTGCGTACAATCTACAAAAAAAAAAAGCACACAACAGTGAAGGGGTGAATCTCTAAAACATCAAGATTGCAAAACAGACAAATACACTCACACACACACACACACACACACACACTTATACACACAAAAACACACGCACACACAAATGAACGTGTGTCATTCCAAAAGCTAATTTTGTGAAATGTGTGAAATAAAAGCAATTATTCATCAATGTAAGAAATAAAGCGCACAGCAATGAAAGTATGTGACTGTAAGCCATCAAGTTTGCAAAATAGACACAATCACACACACACACACATAGGGAAAATGAGAGACTGGTGAAACTGTAACAGAGAAATGTGAGAAATAAAATCAATGAATCAAATAAAGGGGAGACATTGGATCAAAAATGCAAAAGTCACATACCATGTCTCTCTCTTGAGACACACACACACACACACACACACACACACACACACACACACACACACACACACACACACACACACACACACACACACACACACACACACACACACACACACACACACACACACAGAGTAAGATTTCCATTTACTGTTTGGTAATTATTATACTTTTGCTGTTATTTTAGTTTTTTTGTTCATAATTGCTGTTGCCAATTAAGAGTTGCTGTTCATTGAATTGTACAAACAATTATTTTAATGAAAATATTTATTATAGAAGGTTAATAAAAACATGTTATGACTGAAAGAATTGCATTTTTATTAAGTTACAATTAAAACAATGGGTAACAAAATGCTTTCCATTTGTTCTCTTTCTAATGCAATGTTCAGGTTTGACTGTATTATAAAGTAAAACTTTACCATTTAAACCAACCAAACAAACAAAAAACTTGACAAAAAAAGTCTTTGAGAATCTCTTATTATATATTAAAATCCACAACCTGAAAATAAATAGGCAAATATGTGCAAAAACAACTAAAATTCACAAGCCTTTCTACAGAGAGCTGTAAATCCATCTAGTGGTTCAAATATGATATTGCATGATGATAATGCTCACTGCTTCCACCAGATGGCACCAATCTGATTTCCAAAATTGTTTTCTATAGGCCTAGTCTCTACTTTAACCTGAAATACAGCATTAATAATAAAAAAAATAAAAAATAAAAAAAAAAAATATATATATATATACATTTTCTATTATATTCAATGGGGAAAAATGGATCATAATTATTGCATAAATATTCATTATTATCATAAAATTATCTCAAAACTATTATATACAAATATTATTGAACAAAAATACATTTAATTGATTTTACCCAAAAAAAAATATATAATTGATTTCAGGGGTCGGGTCATTTTTGACCCGAAGGTCCTGAGTGTGACTGGAAAACGAAGAACCCCAGAGGGACAGAGTTGGACAGAGTTCGTTATTAATAAATGATGGGAATACTGGATTCTAAACAACAAAGAAATGGCACAATTTATCAAGACCTTGAAGCAGATATGAGGGAGAAACACCCAGAAAGGCCTCATCCTTGCCATTAATGCTTGGATAACACGCCTACGTCTCCTTCTATTAAAAATAATGGCTAGTGCTGTGGCTATGATATAAGTAAACCAACCGACATCCGTCAGGACCGTCTCCATAATTTTTGGAATGAGTTATCGCGATAAGGAAAAAGAAAGTTGCATAATGTCAGTTAATGGAAACGCCATTATTTCGCTTTTTTTATTGACATTTAGAAAATATCGCAAAAGTTTTACGCAAATTTCTAATGGAAACACAGCTACTGATGTAGAAGGTGATAAAACTGGTGCCTAAACTTGACATAAACTGTAATGGTGTGTGCACACCAAAAGCGAAGCAACATTCGCATCGTTTTACTCGCTGGATAACTTGTTTTTCACGTCAGTCGCATGAAAAAGTGTTTTCGCGTGCCATTTTGTCTGTCATCAAACATGTTGGAGATAACAACTATTGCTGCTCTGTACATATTGTGGAAGACCCAAACACGCCGGAAAAGCCAAATGACGACATGTCTGGGTTCACAACACCATCCAGAGGCGCACACAACTCTGTGAATTTCACCGTCTTCTCCAGGAACTGCACCTGGATTTTAGCGCTACTTGAGGATGACGGGTGCCCAGTTTGATAACATGTCAAACCAGACGTGTTAATAAGCTCTTCACACATTGGCCCGCATAACAACGCGTCAAGCAAAGATGCGATTTAAGTGAATATCACGCGTTTGCGGCAAATGTGTAGCCTACTTTGCATCTATGGAAAGCCAAAAGGTTCAAAAACGTGTGAAATTTAACGTCAACAATATGTAAAATATGCATATTTAGCGTGTATTTCACGTGATTTTTCACGCACAAACAACACGTATTTAACGCGTGAAATACACGTTAAAAAAACGCATATTTTACGTGTTGTTGGCATGTTAAAATTCACGTGTTTTTGAACCTTTTGGCGAATTCACGTCTATTTGCGTCTTTTCATTGACTTTGTATGCAATCTACTCGCGCAAATAATTAAATTCGCGTTTGTTGTGAACATAAACTTTCACTCTCTGTCCAGGGTTATTAGAGTTAACTAAAACTAAAATTAAAACCATTAAAAAACTTGTTATTGAAATAAAATAAATGCTACCAAAACAAAATAAAATATAAAGAATAAAATAAAGCTATCATGTCTTATTTTAATTTAGTTTAAACTGATGAGCAAAAATAAAATTAATACAAATTAATAGATATTATATTTTTTTAAAAATACTAATACAGTTGAAAAGAACACACAACTTAATACATTACAATGTGTTTAAACTTTAAATATAAAAACTAATTCAAAATATGAATATAAACTACAATAGGATCTCAATGGTACTAAAACAACAGCAATGTCACTGTCATTTAGATTCTGCTGAATGAACTCTGACTGTCTCTGAAGAACCATAAATGTCATTGCTGATCTCATTCTCACTTTCTTTGTCTCCTCCTAACAGGAAGTGTGTTAAACCAGTCCAGGTAATGTGGCTGAAGTGCAGGGACACAGATCACATTTTTGTTACACCTGTCAACGGCGATGGTTTGAGGAAATATACCGTGTTTAAATAGTCCTAGTGTTGCTGAGTGTTGCTGAGTGGTTGCTACACTCAAAAAAAAAAAGGTTCTATATGGCACCAAAAATGGTTCTTGGCTCGTAATCATAGGGGAACCTTTTAAAGTGCTATATAGCACCAATTTTGGTGCTTCAGCGGTTCTTCAGGGGTTCTTCACCGGTTCTTTGACTAAGGTGCTATATAGCACCGCTAACTAAGGTGCTATATAGCACCGCTACCATATACAGAACATGTTAAGATATGGTGCTATATAGCACCAAAAGTGGTTCCTCTATGATTACGATGAAGAACCATTTTTGGTGCTATATAGAATCTTTTGAGTGTATAGGGTGTTCTGGGTGGTTGTTTTGTGTGATTTTATTTTCTTATTTTATTGTTTTATTTTATTGTTTGGCAATATAATATAAGAGCTCATCTGTATTTCATAACTATAAGCAAAAATATAGTGATGCTAGTTTCCCATGCATATTTGCAGCATCATGATAGCTATATTAATCTTGTTGTAAGAATGTTTAGATAAGCACAGTATTAAAACATCTTTATTAATAATCTACAACAAATAAATCTATAAATAAAGCAAATTTTAGCAAGGGGTATGCTTCAAATAAAAAAACAAAAACAAACAAACAAAACAAACAAACAAATAAATAAATAAATAAACAAACAAACAAACAAACAAACAAACAAACAAACAAATAAATAAACAAACAAACAAACAAGCAAATACAATTTGAAACTGGGGTAAGATAAACTACTATAAATAAGAAAAACTACTCTCAAATAATTGCATCTTGTTAATATTATAGTCAGTAGTAAAATAAATAAATAAATAAGTATAAACACATAAATAAATATAAATTCTGATTAAGTAAATTCGTTTTTTTTGCAGCCCAGTCTTGCTGTGAAATGCCATCTGTCATTAAAAAATGTCAAAACGAAAACAAAGGATAAATATATCCGCACCCTGAAATTAAAGCTAAAAAAGAAAGAAAAAATGTTTGCATCGGGTTGAAACATTGCAAAAACATTTTTAGGGGCTTTAATTTCAGTGTGTGGACAAATTCCTGGTTTCTTTATTTACTCATTTGACTCTATTTTGTAAATTGTTATACTATTTACAGGATAACAAAAGTTTGTCACAATGAGTGTTTTTTGTCCTTTTAATGGTATTAGTTGTGACCTATTCGATACTAATCCTAGTATGGTATCAGCACTCAGCCACTGCGGTCCACCATGGATGATTGTCCTCTCTCTCTCTCTCTCTCTCTCTCTCTCTCTCTCTCTCTCTCTCTCTCTCTCTCTCTCTCTCTCTCTCTCTCTCTCTCTCTCTGTGTCTCTCACCCAGAAATAGTCGCAGTAGCTCCATTCATTGGGCTTGAGAAGCTGCTGCTCCGGCGTAGACATGGGCACCGGGAAGGTGACGCAGTTGATCTGTGGTGAGATAAAACAGAGGGAGGTCAGTTCACAGTGTGTGTGTGTGTGTGTGTGTGTGTATGTGTTGTTTTGTCAGGATGGTTTTATTTTCAGAGGAGCGAGACAGAGCCGGCTTGTGTACGTCTCAGAGGGGAGACAAATGAAAGGTCACGCTTTAAAAGAGAAAGACTGGTCATATAGACTGTGACCTATTGCTGCCTGAGAATGAACTGAGAGCAAGGGAGGAAGAGAGAGAAAGAATGGCAAACTATTTTTAAAAGCCCGCTATTTTGGGTATGCACTATGTATAGCGTGCATAGTCGGCAAGATTTCTCTATACAGGTCCTTTATCAAAGCACATCGCATGAAATACTGTATCATGTGTGAAGAATGAATGCTCATTAATGCATATTTAATACGCTTTAAAAATCTTAACAAGAAGCACATGCCATTGTGCAAAAGAAGCACTCTTTCTACAGAAATAATATACTTAAGTGTGAACTGAATATTACAGTTTAAACTTACAGCTGAACAGCAGTGCTTTTTTGACACTTAAGTATTTATATGTAATTGCATAATTACCTCTACTGTCTTTGAAATATGATTAAAGTTCAGGTGACAGGTATAGTTCTCACTATTAACTAGTTGTTTATTAGCATGCATATTACTAGGATATTGTCTGTTTATTAGTACTTATAAAGCACTTTTTAATGCTTTATTCTGCTTGACCTTATTCTACATCCCTTAATCCTAACCAATGCCTAAACTTAACAACTACCAAGCAGTAATTATGAGTTTACAGTTGTTTTGTTTTTTTATTTGAAGAGATTATGTGTTCTGTTAACACTGTACCAACAACCACAAACTCAAATAAAAGCCAAGAGTCAAACTGGTCAAATAACGGAAACACTGATCACCATAATGGTGACCAAGTATTTTCAATGAAACATCTAAACCTCGGTTAATTCTCAATAAGAGCTTCTACAGATGTTTTTCAGGGTTGGAGCCAAACTCTGCAGGACAGCGACTCACTGGGACTGAACTTGCCTACCCCTGCTCTAAGTAGAGGAACACAATGGTATAATTGTACCCCCTAAGGACCAGTTGTGTACCTTTAAAGGTACAGTTATACGTTTTGTTCCCCAAGGAACTAGTAAACTAAAACATACATTAATGTCATATTGAATCTCGTATATTTGTAATTACACATTTATAATGATGAATAATTTAAATTAACTTTAACATTACCTGCAGGTTTTATTTTACCCTCTGTTGCTCTGCGGTCATTTTTGACCAAACATTTTACATTTCGTTTTTTTTTTTTAATTCTTACTACATCGAAATGGTGTGAAATGTGATAAAGGTTTGGGCACTTGCTATGTGAACACACACACACACACACACAAAATCATGGACATGATTTGAAAAAGATAAATGGTCTTGGGGAAAAAAAAATCACACTTAAGCCACATTTAGTACTCCTCACAATCAAAAATGACGGCAATGCAAATGAATGCGAATGAATGCTGTCCAACAACATAAAACCAATAACATAAAATCCCTTAAAAATATTTTTGACCGCCACGCGTGAGGGCCACCAGATAATGCTTTTAACATTTGAAGTAGCCTACACTACAATTCAATACAATTAAGCGCACTTCAGAGTATATAACGAGCAGAACAAAGTGATTTCTTTTTTTACTGAATATTTATAGGGCATAATTTGTGTAAAAATGATCAAAGCAGTTCACTTAATCAGTTTAATTTACCCCAAATCTAAATCGACTGTTTGTCATTGCACGCTATCTGGAATATTTGATGTTTTGAGAGACAATAAAAAGGAAAGGATCTGAGGGCTGTAGCTGAGAAAGCACAGTGTTTCTCAACTGGTGGGTCGTGGAGTGCCTGAGAAAAACGTGTTGTCCCATTTCAGTATCTGTGGTCAGATGATATGTTGTCAGGCTATATGTCAGTTTCATTATTCTAATGTTGTTTTCATAGCTTGTTATGAAATAAAAAGTCTCTCTCACCTCAGAAAACAGAACTTTTATGGGCTCATAGCACGCACTCTTCAATTGCACGCGCAAATGCGGCGGCACGCATGGCAAGCTGTTTTGACTTTTATTCATTCACAGCATTTGAATTCTTGATATCAACAATTGAATTGCTACTAGTAAAAATGTTCATTTTTGATATCTACAATTCAATTCTTGATATGCTAATGCTAATTGTTGATATCAGGAATTGAATTGTTCATATCAATAATTCAATTCCTGATATCAACAATTGAATTTGAATGGCAGCCTATAGTGACATTTCACTAGTGAAAATATAATTACTGATATCAAGAATTTGTGTTTTCACTAGTGGAAATTGAATTGTTGATATCAAGAATTAGCATTTTAACAATTGGAAATTGAATTGTTGATATTAAGATTCATATCCTCTGAATTATTAAAAGTCAAAATGGCTTGCCATAGGCACGCGCTGTATATCACTTCATATATAAAGAGTGCAGAGTTACATTGTCAGATAGTAAGTCATGAAATAAAAGTAAATAACCAATAAATCACATAACTGGTTTGACGTGTGTTAGCTGGGAAGGATTTGCATGCAGGCATGATGTCCATTCTGTTCATAAGGAGCAGTTTTCATGTTTCATAGTTCATGCTGGAGTGTGTATTCACCATGGTAACAGTTGTTTCCATAACCCCAAAATGCCACTTTATTTTCACTTTATGTTATTTTGTATATTTTTTAATTAGTGTGGTGGCTACTTTACCGTATTGACAAAAACTAGTTTGGGACTGCTATATAATAGCCTTACCTTATAGGCCTATTTATTCATCAGTATTAGTCATATTCATACAATTTATGGGTATATTAAGTAAAGTGGGACAGTACTTTTTTTAGAACCCCTGCTCTAGCACAGTTTGCAGGTATGCAAGTACACTATTTCCTACCTCAGACTGCAGTTAGTGTGTGTGCTCAAAGTGTTTGCGTATACACTCTAGAGTCCACGGCGTCTCCAATTAGCCTGTAAGCACTGCAATTATGTAATGCTCACCATCTGTACCGCCTCCCTGCCAATGCCAAACAGGATGTGCTCCCTACCATAGCCCTTCAGTGCCTCACACACACACACTCAAGCACAAACACACACTCACACATATTCATGCTCAAATACACCACTGTAAACAAATTGGTCTTACCCTCTTGTAAGCAAGATATTTTGCAAAGTTACATCAATTATTAAGATTATATCCATTAACATTGACATCTATTTAACACACTAATGTCATTCATTGTATCTAACTCAATCATGCCTGAACAAGTTTATTGTATTTTTTTTAAAGGTGCAGTGTGTAATATTTATGAGGATCTATTGACAGAAATGCAATATAATATACATAACTATGCTTTCAGGGGTGTATAAAGACCTTACATAATGAACCGTTATGTTTTTATTATCCTAGAATGAGCCGTTTCTATCTACACACACCACAGGTCCCCTTACAGTGAAGTCGCCATTTTGCGTCACCATGTTTCTACAGTAGCCCTAAAGGGACAAACTTCTCTACAGAGCGCTAGCAACTGTCTGCTCTCTCCGACGACATTTTTGTCCCGTGTCGACCACCGTAGTTTCTCTATGCGCTTCAAAAGAGAGGGGTGAGCGGTTACAATTCACAACCTCACCACTAGATGCCGCTAAAATTTACACACTGCACCTTTAAATCGTTTAATTTGTAAATGTTACTACCGATCTTTCAATAAATTAATCTCAGGAATAAAGTAACCACCGTGGACATTGTAGGACCACTGTTTTTCAATGGCAGATTCTTACATTTTTACTCCATTTCTATTTATATCTGGTCTTGCAAACTATCAATAGTTATTTATTGTTACCTAGTCGCTATAATTGCTTTAACCCTGTTACAGTAAATTTGGCATCGATAATTTCAAAACATAAAGTATATTCTGATCTGTATCACTCACTTTGTGTAATTAGGAAAAAATATGGATGGATGGATGGATGGATGGATGGATGGATGGATGGATGGATGGATGGATGGATGGATGGATGGATGGATCAATCAATAAATAAATAATGGCACATTGTAATTGAATAAAAATGTATTTAAAATTGTACATTTATTCTTAAAAACTTGCTTTATGCTGTTACAATGTTAAATTCAAAATATGTCAGAGTTAAAGGTCATTGTGAAAATAGCAGCCTAAACTAGCAAATATCTGCAAATATATGCACAAATATTATCATTATTAATTATTGTACAAACATATAACATGGCACTGGTGAAAATTTGCTAATATTACAATAATAAAATGAATCATTTTAAAATTATTTAAATCTTGGCATAATTTTTTTTTGCTCAGCAGTCACTGTGGCTAGTGGTTTTCCTAGTTACCAGCCACTCAGGATTATCACTGACCACAATTTTGACATCAATACCATGAGGAAAAACTGCCATATAGATATTTTTAATATTATCTCATAATTTGGCAGCAGGTATATTAGGCTGCTGTCACTTTAAGACCTGATGCACGGGATCCATTATACTGTTACACACACGTTTTCTTTCTCAACTGTTTACGTTCACTTAAAACAGAACTGACTGTGTTTACATGAATACTCACCAAAACAGGCATTTAGGCATTATTTTGTGTATTTGACTAAATTTAGTGCTGAGAGGAGGCTTTATGTGCGCACATGTTGGGTGTGAGCACAAAATCTGCGGGAATGAGTTAAATTATGCACAATATGCACAATCCGGAGCAAATGAAGGAGTGAGTGAGGGGTTTGTGTGTAACTCGCTGTCGGAGAGATGAGAGAGAGAGAGAGAGAGAGAGAGAGAGAGAGAGAGAGAGAGAGAGAGAGAGAGAGAGAGAGAGAGCAGCTGGTATTGTGTGTCTACTCTGGGAGCGTTTCAGATATTTTAGCATTGAAAAATCGATATTTTTGACAATACTACATTGCACTTAGTTTATTCATTCATATGCCTATTTAAAGGATTACAATTGAAAAATCCATATTACATATAAAATTCAACCCGCCAAAGTGTCTCTTAATGTCAAGCCCTGTACACATACACACACAAACACACACATTTTTTAAATGTAGTGTATATATGTTTTTAATTTGGAATACACACTTATAGAGACATCAAGAAAGCTTACAGAAATTAGTTTAGTAGTAAGTGTACACATATAGCACAAAGTTCCCTGACAATGTCTTATAGCCACAAGGACAACACGCACCGGAGACTGGATCGTATATTTTTAAGGGGACTATAAGGGCAAGCCTTGATGAATTATGACTTTTCTATCTTGTCTCAGCAAAGCATCTCTGAATGCTAACTCCTCAGCTACATCAGCAGCGTTTAGGTCTAGATCATTTGCACAAGACGGCACAATGCCAATTGTGCAAACTTGAGCACAACAACACACACACAAAATGCAATTACGATCAAGACATTCGATAGATGAACCATACACATGCACCGTGATAAGACCATATCCACTCACCCCAGACACTTCCTAATCTGATCCCATTTGAGCTGATTTACTCATTCCTGCCTCGTTGCTTTGTTCATTTCATGCCTGGAAGATCGCTGATTGTCATGGCCACTAGATTTTCCCTTACAGTGCCGCCACATCTATCACTCCTGTTGTTTATCATCACCTCTCATCCTCCACCAAATGAGACCATTCTTTAGATTCAGGCCCTATAACTCCTCAGCGAGGTGATACATTATTATCAGCTTATTACACCCCGTCCGCACTGAAATACATCCCCCTCCACATACTTAAAAATCAGGTCAGTTCACATCCACCAAATATGAAACTTAAACCATGATTTGGGACACCACACTTGAGTGTCAGTGCATGGAGGGCTGTTACTCTTGATATTGTAGTAAACTAGTTTTATTGAGGGCCACAGTTATTTCAATCATGGGCTGTGAGTGAAATCTCACGCTAAACAAACATCATCCCTACTCGTGGAGCTCTAGATAGGCCAGATATCTACACAATTGATGCATTCCATAGAGATCAGTTTTAATTGATATATTTCTTACGCAAATAACATTTTCAGAATTTACATAAACTACTTTACATGTACAAGCCATTACAAGCCTTCATGAAACACCTCAGTCGTGCGCTTGAGCTTGAATTGGATTGAAAGGGTCGGTGTAGACCTAAAATAAGCCAAACATTAGGAAAAAACGAACCATGTACATGCTTGATCTCAATCGTATTCAAAAATACCTTGCACACTTGTGCAGTGCAGTGAAAAACATGTTTACTAGAGGCCTTTCGTAATAAGAGCCCTATTTACATAGTGTATATGTTTATTTACATATTGTGAACTGGTCATTGAAGCAGACTGAATATTTACTAAATATTTGCTTTAAAAAAAAAAAAAGCTTTTTTGAAATATTGTCAGCTTTCCTTTTAGGTATGTTTTAGGTAACAAAGTGCACAGGCCGCTATATATAATGTTAAAATTATAAGACAAAATAAAGATAAGAGGCGAAGAGAGGGATAGACTGACCAACATAACACTGATTCCATCACTATTTCAGCCCCGCTACAAACTCTCACGGATGATGCCACTGCTCATCGGTGGGTCCTCATATGTTTTGTCAATGGGGACCTCAGATGTCAACCTATATTGCTATATTCCTGTATATAGGACAAAGTATATAAATGACAAGAAAAGCAGACACAAGATTGTAATTCAACTGTACCTTTAAAGGGATAATTCCCTGCTGAAAAGCCCTGCATGTTGGTCCAGGCTGGGTTATGCTGGCTAGAGCTAGTCTAGTTCTCAAGCAAAACTGAGCTGGAGTAGCTGGCGCAACAGCAGTTCCTCTTCCCATGCTGGTGGCCAGAAAACAGCTTCCCATGTTGGTCCCAGCATGCCTTATGCTGATTAGCAGCAATGCTGGATTTTTCAGCAGGGTCACCCAAGAAATAAATATTCTGTCATCATTTACTCAGTTTAATGTCATCCCAAAAAACATTCTACACCGCTGACTTTCGTTTGTTGAACAAAAAACAAAACACAAAGCACATGTAAAAAATAAATCAAAACAAAAAATACAAAGCGTAAAAAGTAAAGCAAAACACAAAGCCTAAAATTGTAAAACAAAAAACAAAACAAAATGTACAACAAAATAACACAAAGCATAAAATGTACAACAAAAACAAAACAAAGCACAACATTTAAAATAAAACAAAAGAAACAATACACAATGCATACATGTAAAACATAAAACAAAAACAAAACAAATCAAAACAAAGCACAAAATGTAAAACAAAACAAGTGTAAAACAAAACAAGACAAAAGCGTAAAATATAAAATAAATAAAAAATAAAAAAGTGTAAAACATAAAACAAAACAAATGTAAAATAAAACTAAATACAGTCTAAAATGTAAAACAAAAAACAACACAGAAAAGTAAAACAAAACAAAAGAAACAAAACACACAAAGCATAAAATGTAAAACAAAACACAGTGCAAGATGTAAAACGAAAACAAAAAACAAAGCACAAAAATGTAAAACAAAAGAAAGAAAAGTAACAAAGCACACAAAGCATAAACAAAAACAAAACAAACCATAAAATGTCAAACAAAACAAAAAGCGCAAAATGTAAAACATAAAACAAAACAAAATGTAAAACAAAACAAACACACAAAGTGTAAAATGTAAAATGTAAAACATAAAACAAAACACAATGTAAAACAAATGTAAAACAAAACAAAAACAAAAGATACAATACACAAAGTACACAATTTAAAACAAAACACAAAACAAAAGATACAATACACAAAGCGTAAAATTAAAAACAAAACAAAAGAATCAAAACAAAAAGTAAAATGTAACCAAATTGTAAAACATAAAAAACAAATGTAAAACATAACAAAACACAAAGTGCAAAATGTAAAATGTCAAACAAAACATAAAACAAAATTATTGTATCATCACTTAATCATTCTTCAAAATGTCTTCTTTTATGTTCCACAGAAGAAGTCATACAGGTTTGGGCAACATGAGGGTGAGGAAATGATGACAGAATTGACATTTTTTGGGTTAACTAACCCTTTAAGAGTTAATAGATCTTACATTTCATGAATATCAATAATTGTTTGACTGACATTCGATCAGGGAACCGAATGTATTCCCTAAGTCAGGAGTTTAGAAATAGTTGTGGTTTGCAACGTGTATATAACTGTATTGTCCCATGCGTGTGAGTGCTTGTGTAGGGAAAGTTAAAAAACGGATGCATTATTTGTTTGGGTAAGCAGAATGTCTGTGCCTGGCACCGGCCCATGAACCCGCTGCCCTACTCTCTTTTAATGCAGTAATGAACACGGCTGCTGGAAACCAACCATTTCTGCTGAACAGCCGCAAATATCACGGACCTAATGATAGCATGCAGCATGCATGAGCGACACAAAATCACCAGGCAAGCAAACAAATACATCAAGAAAACACAAATCCAGTCCGCAAGCTTCACTCCAACATACACACATCCATCCATACATCCATCCATCCAGAGATCTCAACCGCTGTTGGGTCCTCAGCCTCTGTTGCTAAGCGACAAATTGCTTTCCTGTAAGGGCATTTTCCCCATTACAAAACAATATTTGTGCAATACTAATAATGGATGACATCATTTCTAAGTGCAAAACATTTTCACAAACAAACATGTCTCAAAAGGGGTCTCCAGATATTTCTAGTTCACAATATTCTGTTGTTTACGAGCGCAGGCATGAAGACAAGCTATTGACAGCTACCTATTATTTCAAGTGCTGGAAAGTGCATCAAGGACTGAGAGCGAGCGTGAATCAGTCAGCCAAACTGACATGCCTTTGGCTCCACATTAGTGATACTCAAAAGATACTGAAGGTGAGCAAAAGGTGAAAGCTTCTAGGCCAGCCTTTCAAACACCTGACAGCCTCACACTATTGATTCAACGTGTCTCCAATTCAGTGGTTGTCATGGAGAATAGCTTGTGCGTCTTGAGTGAGCTAAAAATACCTTGTAATATGTAGAGAAATCCATATATGCATTACACTTTCAGTAATGCGCTTTGTAATATTGTAATTTCTTGCCAGATTTGAGATAAATGGTGCATTTAAGCAAAATAAAAAAGTGCCATGGCTCAGTGATGGCATCATATGAGTAGTTCTAGAGTATACGTATTTATACCATTATGCAGTTTGTGTATGTATATCATATCAGGAGCATGCACTCTGCAGACTGTGACACCGACCACACCCTTGTCCGCTGCAGTCTAAAACTCACCCCAAAGAAAATGCACAGTGCCACTCCAAAGCCCACTCTAAAGCTAAACACTGAGCTGATGCAGAAACAGAATCTGTGCGTGTATGGAGGCCCTCAGAGTTGACCACACTCCTGAAAACACCTGGGCCGAGTTAAGAGGTTCCATGACGGAGGCTACATCTGAGGTTTTCGGCCTTTTTTGAAGGAAACAGCCAGATTGGTTCCTTGCAAGCTCTGCTGCTCTGCTACCGGCCCTAGCGGACAAGCGTGCTGCCCGTCTCAGTGTTCTCCAAGATAGAAAGATAGACTCCACCATCGCTCACAATCGTAAGGCCAGGAATGACGTCAAGCGTCTCACACAGAGTACTGGCAGGACCTCAGTGAGAAGGTAGAACGGTGTGCAAGTACTGGGGACATACGCGGCATGGACACTGAGCATCAATGAGGCACTGGGTCCTACAGTGGAAAAAACAGCACCTTTGCGAGCCACTGATGGCATCCTTCATCAACGACCTCCCAGGCCAGGTTGGTAGATGGGTTGAGCATTACCGCTTGTTGTATGTCACTCCTGTAGACGCCAATTTGAACACTGTTTCTGCTGCTGTACCACAACTACCTGTCCTCAACGAGCTGGATGTGGAGATCTCAACAATGGAAATCGAGCATGCGATTGCAGCTACAAGTCACCGGGCAGCGAAGCAATTCCAGCGGAGCTGCTGAAGTGTGGCGGGGCAGTGCTGGTCAGGTGGCTTCACTGCTTGTTTCGACGCTGCTGACAGAACAAATGCATCCCTAGCGAACTCAAGAATGCCAACATCATCACTCTTTACAGAAACAAGGGTGACAGGCAGGATTGCAACAACTACCGAGACATCTCGCTCCTTAGCCTTCCGGGAAAATGCCTTGCCCGTGCAATCCTTCCAAGACTGCAGTGCATTGCTAACCTGGTGCTGCCGGAGAGTCAGTGCATCTTCCGTCTTCCGACCTTGGACATGATTTTCTCGGTGCGCCAACTTCAGGAAAAGTGTGTGGAATAGCAACGCCCACTGTTTATTTGTCGATCTGACTAAGGCTTTCGATTATATGGTCGCACTGGTCTCTTCCACGTTCTGCAGTGGCTCGGTTGTCCGGCAACACTTTTGGCAATACTCAAAGGCTTCCATGATGGGATGCGGGCAACCATACAGTTCAACTGTCCCCGCTCAAATGAGTTTAATGTCTGCTGTGGAGTAAAGCAGGGGTGTGTCCTCACTCCCACCCTGTTTGGCATCTATTTCTCGGCTGTGCTGCGACGGGCGTTTCCGGATCCGGGTGGGGTTCTCCTGCACACCATTGTGTAATGGCAACTTCTTCAGCCTGGCTCGTCTGAGGGCCGTAACCAGGGTGAATCGCGTCCTTGTGCAGGAGTTGCACTATGCAGACGACGCTGCCTTCGTGGCTCACACTGAACAAGAAATTCAGGAGATGTGCAATTATTTTGCCGCTGCCTGCACAGAGTTTGGACTCACCATAAGCCTCCTGCTCCCCCTCACATCACCATCAATGGCATGTTGAGTAATTTGTCTATCTCAGCCCAACCCCGACAGCAAACAACAGCCGGTCGTGCCTCAGATTGGTCGTGCCTCAACAACCTTTGAGCGACTTCAATCTGGCGTCTGGAACAACAGCCACCTTTCTCTCAAAGTAAAGGTGCGCATATATGAATCCTGTGTGCTCTCCGTTCTGCTATATGGAAGCGAAACGTGGCCTACATACCGGCAGCAGGAGCACAAGCTTAATGCTTTTCACTTCCATTGTCTACGAACACCACCGTGCTGAAGCTCACTAACAGCAGTGACGCCGCGATCCGGAGGAGACGTCTCAGATGGATTGGCCATATATGCCGTATGCCGGATGAACGTCTTCCAAAGTCCATCTTCCATGGGGAGTAAGCTGTGGGGCACCGCCCTCGTGGCCGACCCAAGCTCCGCTTTAAGGAAGCCGTCAAGCGGGACATGAATGTCTTTAACATCAACCCTGACCGATGGCATCACCTTGCGTAAGACCGGGCAGCTTGGCGGTCTGCGCTGACAGTGGGCACGACTTTGTCACTGAGCTCCTGAGAGCGACCCATTCTTTAACAGATCTTTAACAGATTTTATACACCTGTGGCCATGGAAGTGATTGGAACACCTGAATTCAATCATTTGGAGGGGTGTCCCAATATTTTTGGCAATATAGTGTATATGCACACACACACATCACATATAAAGGTGTGTGTGTGTGTGTGTGGGTATCCATATATATCCATATACATATAACTGGAATAATGTACAGCCAGTTGATCATCATAAAGAAAAAAAACCCTTCAACCCTGGATCAAGACCCTTCTTATCAACCTACCTGTGTTCGTTTTCATGTACATTATACCTAATGCTTCAATAAGCGAACAGGTATAAGACAGACTGCTCTAGTACTCATACGTCATGTACGTTAATAAACTTGTCATTTCCTCTAACAAAAGAAGGAAATGACACGTTTATTAACGCACACCACGTATGAACACTTGAGCAGTCTGTCTTATAGCATAACAGCCGCTAAAACTGCAGCATACTAAACACACCGCATGCTGCCTTTCTGAACAAACAGTGACAGGTTGAATGACAGCTTTCTTTCATTCCTACCGTTTCACTCGCTTTCTTTTTCTCTCTTTGTGTGTGTGTGTGTTTTTTTTTCAACACCCATTAGTCAGTACTATTGCCTTTGTCACCATGGAAACTGGACTAGCCACGTCTTCACTGGTTCTCTAGTTCCCTCTCTCTGGTGGGCGGTCTTTCTCTCGTCTGACGGACACCTCACCTGCCCTATACACACACAGAAACCAGAATATCTGTACATCTCTCACACTACAGGTTACACTACACTAACCAACCCAAGCCTGCCATAAACACCCTCAATAAATGCTAATGTAAATATATACTGCAGTACCTGCATAAAGAGGAGCCAGTCATCACCACTGACCATCAGTGCGTTTTAATGAATGAGAGTTACCCATCAAAAATACACACACTCAAAGTGAATGTTAGGGCTTATTCAGAAGTGAAGAGTTCTGGTGAGAATAAATCAGTGTTGCGTTGACCTGCAGTGGCATGCAGCTGCAACATCTGACCTTCTGCGTGCTGCTTTATGAAGCATAGCTTTTCCAAATGCACTGCAACACAACTAGTTTCTCGAAAGCTTTGACTTCCAATGAAACCCCAAGCACATCAGTTGTGCGAGCGTATAGCCTTATGCAACGTTTCCAGGCTGGAAGCTGGATCAAAGCAGGGTTCGAGCAAAGCCATGTCTCCGCACTCACACTGCATACATAATTTGAAAAGAAGTGGCGCGGCTGCAAGCACCACGTATGTGCGCGAGATTCCCACTGTCGAGCATCAGCCATGTCACATAACAGAGCGTCCGCACAGCTTGTTTTGGCATTCGAAATACTCTCTTCCTTGGTGTGCTCGAATGCTGAAGAACATTTGGAATAGCAAGTGGTCTATTGGGAAGGAGAGAGATGTAATGCATATGCAAGAATGACAATCACGGAGTGGTTTTTGAAAAGTGTCTGATATTTTCCACTCCATTTTATTCAATTTGGCTCCGTTCAAAGCAGTTCCCGGGAGTTCCATCATAGCAAATAATCTTGCAATGATTATTTGAATCAACGTGTCCATGTTGGTGAATCCTTTAAAACACGGTATAGCAAAACAGTGGTGATGTAATCCACTAGTCAGACTCTCAGAAGCGCACACACAAACTTCCACAAATCACTCATGAAACACACACAGGCAAAGCAGTGAAGAGAGTGGCACAAAACACAGAGCAGATGTTTCACATCTGTGAAACACTTCAGGGAAACACTGATTTGAAATCCCAGGGGCGAGTTCTGGAAAACACGCACATCCTGGCACTTTCTGAACGACATTATCATTAAAGCTAATCAATCGAGAGACTGATGCAATTAAGAGTATATAGAGCGTCTCATCTATACATCTACTTGACAGCAGTATAAGTGTGTAGGTGTCTGTGTGTAAACAATACTCACAGTGATTTTGGTCTCCTTGATCTCCTTCTCTTTATTCTGCCTCCTGGCTGGGGACGTGGACCCTGGGCTCTGGGGGGACAGACAGGAGGCATCATCAAAACTGCCATCCGCATCAAAGCTTTCCTCCATCTCCATTGCTCCGTGCCTCCTCTCTTTCTTTCTCTTGCTGTCTCACTCTTTTTGTACTTTCACGCCGCTGCTCTGCCGCTCGACTCCCGCGTGCAGTCTGACTGCCTGGCTCTGTTACTGTGGCAAGCGATGCAGAGTGGAGCGTGTGTGTAGTGGGGGGCGGCGATGGGGGGGGTATCAGGGGGAGGGGGGTCGTGGAAGCGTGACAGAGTGAGAGAGAGAGAGAGAGATAGAAATAGGCAGAGAGTAGGTGAGGTACACAAGAATTCAACAGTTAAGAGGGCACACGGTCAACAGAAAAGAGGGTGAATTTCATGAAACCTCAGGTCATATTTTACCCCCCCAATATTAATTTTTTGCATCCATTTCATGCATTTATTATGAAAACCTCAGTCAGGATTTTGATTTCTTATATTTCTTTTTTACACATACAAAATTTATTTTTAGAAGTCCACTTGAGTGGACAGTATGCGTTTTAACTGAAGAGATACTGTATTAAACATAATATAAGTAATAACACAGCAATACACCGTGTATTTATCAAATCAATATAAAATAAATACAAAAGATATAATGCAGCTTCAATTATTTCAAACACAATTGAGTTTGTTCCCATTCGACCAGCAGACGAAGAACTGCATACAAGTTGAACTTAGCCTATCAGAACATGAGATTCCATCAAATGGTGCTTTTCCACTGCATGGTACGGCTCGGTACGGCTCACTTTTAGGGGGTTTTCCACTGTGTAGAGTACCTAGTACCTGGTACTTTTTTAATGCCACCTCGGTTAAGCTTCCAAGCGAGCCGTACCGATACTAAAATGTAACGTGCAAACACTGCAGATCACTGATTGGTCAGAGAGAATCATCACTACCAGCGTCATTGGATTTGTGACACCAAACCCACTAGATTTAAATAGTCAGCAACAGCCACTGCAGTATCAATTGTTTGCACAAATTATTTAAACGGCTTGCTTTAAATGATCGTCGCACGCAACTTGAAAAAAGAAATGGCTGTATTGTGGTTAGTAGACGAGGTGGTGGCACAACTAGAAAGATCAGTCTATAATCCCACCCACAAGCGGTACTAAACTGTAGTGGAAAAGCAAACCGAGCCAAAATAAAGCGATCCGAGCTGTGTCATGCTGAGTCGTAAACTCAGACTATGTAGAAAACGCTCACGCTCCCTCCAGTCTACCAGAGTATGTTGATTTACCCTTATTATCTGATAATTCTGATTATGTTCAAAATGGACACATTTCTACCGTAGCTCTTATCTCTGAGAAAATCTGAGACTAAAATCTACATTGATCTATTGATGTTTTCAGACTGTGCAAAAACTATTAATTAGGTGTTTTCAATCTCATCTGAAATCAGCAGTGTTGGAAGTAACGCATTACAAGTAACATGCATAACGTAATCAGATTACTTTTTGATGGGACGAGAAAAGTAACGCATTACAAGTCACAGACATTACATAATCAGATTACCTTTTGATGTTACAAGTAAACTAAACCATTACAAGTAACATGCATAATGTAATCAGATTACTTTTTGATGTGACGAGAAAAGTAACGCATTACAAGTAACATGCATAACGTAATCAGATTACTTTTTGATGTGATGAGAAAAGTAATGCATTACAAGTAACATGCATTAAGTAATCAATTAACTTTTGATGTAACAAGTAAGCTAAACCATTACAAGTAACATGCATTACATAATCAGATTACTTTTTGATGTGATGAGAAAAGTAATGCATTACAAGTAATGTGCATAAAGTAATCAGATTACATTTTTATGTGACAAGAAATAAAAGTATTGCAATAAATAAAAAGTATCAAAATTGCAAGTAAAATGGATAACGTAATCAGATTACATTTTTGATTTAACAACTAAACCATTACAAGTAACATGCATAACGTAATCAGATTACTTTTTGATGTGATGAGAAAAGTAACAGATTAAAAGTAACATGCATTACGTAATCAGATTACTTTTTGATGTGATGAGAAAAGTAACAGATTAAAAGTAACATGCATTACGTAATCAGATTACTTTTTATGTAACTGCAAATTACAATCTAATAACACAAATGCAGTTATTTACAGCCAAAAAAAGTTACTGCGGATGAAGTATTCATTAAGAACAACAGTCACAGTAATATAATGAATTGTGGATATAGCTGCATGTCCAATTTAGTGGACAATGGTATGACTGATGCTACTTGTATGGGTATGATGGTACTTGATGCTACATCTTTTTTTTTTTTACCTGCTAGTCTCCTAGGATAGAAGGAATGGATTGATATTTCGGAGCAATTTGGCATTAATGCAGTAATTAATTCCAATTTTTAAAGCACATTTTATACTGTAAATTTTTTTATTCTCATTACTTTATTCTGAATTTTTTTTTACAAATGTAAGTTTAATTAAACATTTGGGGGAAATATGATTAATTGTCATGTAAATAAAGCCACAGTGAATTAATAAATAAATAAACAAACAACGAAGTAAATAAATGAATCGAAAATATATAAAATATGAAAAAAAGAAATGTGGGGTGTGAAATTTAGGAAGATAAAAACAGACAAACAAAGTTTTTGTCCTTTATAAAGAGCCATATATGAGAGATCCATATTGTGGAGAACAGCAGAGAAAAAGGCTCTTAGTGGTTGTTAGCGTGCTGTTGTGCGGTTGCTAGGGAGTTCTGGGTGGTTACTAGGCAGTTGCTTACTGGTCCAAGTCAAAAGAGTCCACCCCCAAGTCTCTATGATATTCTAGTCTTTAGAGATCGGGTCTCTCTTTCAGTGCCTATGGGTTTTTTCACCAGTTTGATTGCATGCCAGGCAAAAAGATCATTAAAAAGATCATCACATGCCTTAAAAAAGTAATAACACACATCCCTCCAACAATCAACGTAATTTAGGTAATATTCACAGTACAAATGGTGTGGGGTGAGCAATGAGCCAAAGTTCAATAAGCGATAGACGTGTCTTACCACACATTTAAATAATAATATTAAAACCTACAAATAAAAAGAGTTAAATATAAGGAGAGAAAAAGGATGGGAGGCAAATTATTTATTCAAACGGCACCACACCTCCTTTCTTCTGTACAGCGTACGTGTGTTTGAGCAGAGAGGAGGGGAGGAGAGAGAGGGAGGAGGGGTGAAATGGGGCTAATTATCATTGGAGGTAAGCTGCAAACAACAGCATGCTGTCAGACGAGAAAAACCACATGACCTGCGAAAACAAAGCATTTCTCACCGTGGTGTCAGCTTAACTTTCAGACTCGCTGATGCTTCAAGGTATCTGTATTCATTTTGCATCAGTATTAGTGCGTCGAGAGAAGTGTGCACGTGTGTGTCCAAGGCTGTTGAGTGCAAGTGTGTGTATGTGCCTTATTTAAAGCTGCAGACACTGCATCACCGTCACTGTGTGCTTAGCGTGTGTATAAGCAAACATCTCCCAGCATGCATCAAGCTACACTGCCTCCCCTCTGTGCTTAACTGTACTAGGATAGTGCGTGTTTGCATTATGTGCCGAACGTGTGTACACCTATGTACACACACTCCATCTTTCCAATAAAAAAACAGGACCGTGCGTGGCCAAAGATCCAGCATGCACAGCACTCCGTATAACGAAAAGCTAATGAACGTGCACAACCACACATTTTCTGTCTTACCGTCCTGCAGAACATGTCAGCGCAGGCCCGCAACCTGCGGTTACGTTCCTCGCCACTCACCCGGTCCTGTTCGATAACTATTCCGCACCCCAGACTCTCCCAGCGTCCCTCTTCCTATCCGTCTAACCCTCCCCAGCTCCGCTTAAACCCAACACCTTCCCAATCCTGGCCTGATATCAAACTCTAACAGCGTACTAGGATCCAGAACTGGGCCGCCCATATGGCCCACTCTTTGCCGCTCCCATTTGCTGATGGCATGAGCTGCCCTTGTCTGGCTGTTAGTCGATCACGTGGGATGGGGAGGGTTTTACTTGGCCCTGCTTCACCATCTTCTTTAACTGTTACTGTCCCCAGATTGGCACAGATGGCACCAGATCTACTGACTCACATGTTTCTGTCAGAATCCAAGCATCCAACCAAATCATTTGGTATTTGTACATTGTATGCGCTTTATTCTTGGAATCATTTCACAGATATTCCACAGAAGTTCAGAAGCATTATTCATGAGCAGGTGATATCTCAAAATGGGACTGTACCTGGTTGCTGATGTTGGTCTTCCTCAGGGACACATCTGGAGGCTCCTGCACATGCCCAGAGGCTCCGAGAGGCTGACGTCCATTTACTGCAACATTGAGGCAGGAAGTGTCTTCATTAACCTCAAAGGTTCCCTCACATGTGTTCAAAATAGTGATCGATTAAAGTTTAAAACTGATAACCAGAAGGTTTCTGGTTTAATCTCAGAAAGGATCCCATGGATGCCCAGGAGCCAATCACAATGGGGATCCCTAGGGGGATGTTCTTGTAAGGGAACTCTAAATCAGGTGTTTGCGAACTTTTTTATGCTAGAACCCAACTAGAGAGATATAAAGATGCAGTCACTTTTACTGTTTTTCATATTTCCACAGTGCAAAATCCAGTCATTTGAATGGGAATACACAGGATTGGTGTGAGGGTGGCGTTGCCCTTGCAGATTTCAGAATAGGTTCAATTTGGTCCACAGCGATGATCAACAGAGAGCTTCTTGATTTGAAAGCGACTGTGTGAGCTGTGCTTTATAAGACCCTGTTTACACATGGTATTAAGATGTGTGTTGGTCGATCGGATCACAAGTAGACAACTCTAAATACAGGTGTAAACAGGGTCTAAAATGTTTTGAGTTTGTCCACGTTCGATCACTTCCAGAGGTAGTCAAAAACGCATTCAACCAAATTGCTTTCGTAGTGTAAACGCTCATGTGGTCAAATAAGTTTGAACAGCCACTAAAAGATCGCCTACTCTCCGCCCTAGTGACCTAATGTGTAAACATTATGGGATGTGCGCTAACCAGACGGGATTTAAACTTTGTTGGCTGGAGACTCAAGTTTGGTTTGAAGATGAAAAACATCCCAAGTACAATGTTCTCCCACCATTCCTGATTTCTAACACACACACTCGGCTGGTCTTGCGTCAGTCAGAGCAGAAACTAAAGCTGATGCTCATCATTTGTTTTCCTGTCATCTCCGGCACGTTCATATGTAAATTGTGTGAGCTTATTTTGTCCATTAGATCTGAAAAAGCCCATATATTTACCTGCCCATAGACCCTCCCCTTGAAGAAATCAGGACAGAAGTGATTGAAAGGGGACAAAAGAGACGGATTTAAACACCAGGTGTAGACGGGAATGTGTCTCCCTCGTCTACTTGTGATCCGATCGACCAAAACACATCTTAATACCAACTGTAAACAGTGCCTAAATTGCTACACTATTGACAATGGACCTGTTATTACCCACCAAATTTGAGTGAAATTTCACTAATGCGAAAGCACCTTACCCAACTAAACACTGTGCAGAAAACACTGCTGTGATTGGTAACAGACTTGTTGCACGCCATGCCAGAGTAAATACAAGTTATGCCCACCAACGAACGTAATTGTTTAATATTTCTGACAAAGTATAAACACACCACCATTCTCACACATTGCACAATTTGAACTGCGTGACCCACAGCTTATAAAGCACTGCTCCAAGTCAGGCTAAAAAAAAGTGTCTGATACTTACATAATATAGTACATGTTTTAGATCAGGGGTTCTCAATTCTGACCCTTGAAGTCCACTTTCATATCGAGTTTATATCCACTTTCTAGTAATTCTGACGACATTGGCTGAATCCGAAATTTCCCCCTAAACCCTCATTCACTATTCACCACGTTAGTCCACTAATACAGTTCACTTGAAGGAGTGAATGAAAACGAATTAAGTCGGACAGCCACTGTGTGTACAGCAGCTGTACACTCGTTATTGCGGTGCAATGTGGGATTGAATGAGTGCACTCGATAATGTCCACTATGGTTTCGGACACCACTACAAATGGCTGTCCCTTCAAATAATGCCCTATTTGAGGTTATAGGAGGCGATTTCGGATTCAGCCATTGATTAACTTGTTCAGGTGTGTTTGATTAGGGCTGGAGCTCTGTAGAAAAGTGGACCTCGGGGGCCAGAGTTGAGAACCCCGAAATGGAGCTTGTTCTATGTTCTCATCAGTTTATGCAAGCAGTGACACGTCCACACACTAATAATCCCTTATTGACATTACACTGAAGCTAATGTGCAAGATAATGCATTATGTCCAAATGGTAATATCACTGAGTCTGGCCCAATGGCCCACAGATGGCTAACGCTCAGCTCTTGCTAAGGCTGAACAGCCTGTGTGTGCGTTCAGTGACTGTGTCCAGTGGTGAGTGATTATTATGATGGAGGCTGTGGCACAATGCTGTTCTTCTTTGAGCTGTCCCTCTCCTTCCCTCAGGGCTGAAGAAACACACAGTCAGAGCTTTAATGAGCCAGCCTTCCCTCATATAAGCTCTGACATCCAGCATTTGATAAAAACACTATGGTCTCCTGAAATACTGGGACATTCTTTATCTTGCTGGTGTTCCCATGTCTCTGATTCTTAGCCTGTTGTCTTCCAACATTTAAACCTGTATCCACTATGTCACCTCTTGTGGCTTTCTCCACCATGTCCTCTTTCTTTGTATCCCTTTTTCCATAATGTCCTCTCCCTTGACCTGTGTCAACTTGTCATCTACCAACACATCTATCCACTCTGTCCTCTCCGAACATTTCTGTCCACCATGTCTTTTTCCTTTGCTCTGTCCATATTGTACTCTCTCTACAGCTCTATCACATTCCCCTTCAACTTCTACCTCTACATGACCATGACCTTTTTTTTTTTTTTTACTTCTTTTTTTTTTTCCTACATTGAAAATATGTTGGTCTTGGCACGCTTGTTGATGACCTTAATGCGATTAAAATGGTGTGAATAAAAATCCCTTATTTCTTTGGTTAAACTTCTAACTTCACATTCTTTGACTTTGTATCAATTGCCCTTCCAATGAAGAAATATTCCAGTGATTTTGGTTGGATTTATTCCTCAAAATTAGTCATAAAACATAACTTCTAATTAATACCATGTTTGTTCCAAACTCACAATATAATGTCAGTCGCGTGTTTGAAATAACTTCCTGGCTTTTTATTACAGAATGAGGCAGAAGATATATTACTTTATAGTATTCTGCACATTAATATAGGCTATTCTTAATAGCATTGTATTACACATAAAGTGCTGCTAGAAACCCCTTGCAGAATCTGTGAAAATGTGAATAATTTTGTGAGGACAATTGAGGGACTATTAGAAAAGGTTGAAACATTCACTAATGCTCCAGAAGATAACACGATGCATTAAGAGCCGGGGGTGAAAACTTTTGAACAGGATGAAAATGTCCACATTTTTCTTATTTTGTTTAAATATCTTTCATTTTTTCTCATTTAGTACTGCCCTTCAGAAGCAATATAAGATACTTACATGTTTTCTGGAAGACAAATTAAGTACAATTTACCTTAATCTTAAAATTCAAAAAGTTTTCACCCCCTAGCTCTTAATGCGTCGTGTTTCCATCTGGAGCATCAGTGAATGTTTCAACCTTTTTTTAATAGTTGTGCTTGAGTCCGTCAATCGTCCTCAGTGTGAAAAGATGGATCTCAAAATCATACAGTCCCTACTGGAGAGGGTTCAAATATGCAAAAGATACTGGAAAACTGAAGAATGTGCAGGACCTGGAGGATTTTTCTGAAGAACGTTGGGCAGTTTAACTGCTCAGGAAAAACAAGGGATTGAAGAACAACCACCACAAAACAAACAAAATAGTTTGTTCCCAAAAGTTCCCATCCAGGGAACGACACACAGTATTGAGAATCAAGGCTGTGTAAACTTTTGAACGGGTCAATTTTATAAATTCAGCTGTTTTTTTTTTTGTCTTGTGGACTCTATGTAAACATCTTTTATGTAAAATATATTATTCAGGACAGTACTAAATAAAAAAATAACATGCATTTTGTGTGTTCCCTCTTATTTTCACAGATTCTGCTAGGGGTTCATAAACTTTCAAGCAGCAACAATAGTTTATTATTATGAAATCGTGTACTGTATGTGGATGACCATGTTCAAAATCCCTGTTCTGTACACCAAGTTTTCTCCTTAAATTTCTGTCCTCTGTAAATTAAAATAAAAAATGTACATTGGCATTTTAACTGTTAATTGCCAAACCAATTTTGATCATCTTAAAATGGTAAAATATTGATTTATTGGGAGTATGTCATTGCATGATTTAGCATAATTGCTAAATAACATAATTGTCAACATTTCATTAGGTTGTCTATTGAATATAAGATGCAAATTAATTCATTAACACTTGCTTTGACTGTTTTCTAATAGTTTGTAGCATGTAAATGCAGAATTGAGAAAATACAGACTTGTTGAGTCATTGTGATTCAGTTACTCATGATGACCTTGGAATTGTGTATTGTAAAAGCTATTTTGTTAAATTGAAAATCAATATTTTTCCCAAGCCCTTGTGGAAATATTACCTGAGTGTTGGTGAGACCCGGGAGCCTTTGAGTTGGTGGTGGATGTGCTTGGCCGTTCCCACGTTGTCTCTAACACAAACACAGGCATTTTTATATTATTTACAGTACGATGCCCCGCTCATCTTGGTAGTGCTTACTAGTTTTGATTGCTCTGCATTAGATTTAGGACAGTACACATAAATTGTCTTTCTGTCTTTGAGCTGTCCTATCAGGAATTACATTAAAAAAAAGATTAAATAAAACTAAAGCTCTTCTTCAATCAAGACTATTCCTCACTGTCAGTTACTGGATAACATTGCAAAAGCAATTTCTTTTTCACAGTCATGGATGAAAATTGTTACCATATTTTTCTTACAGTCGCCCCATGTTTCCTGTGAGTCAAGATGGATTTTTTTTATGCTAACTCTTGCAAAACAGCATCCTTCTTTCCAAGCACTCAGTCAAAAACGATTTTCCCACACAGAAACATTCTTGAGCAAACATAATTTGCTAATCAGCCTCAGATAGGGCATCCAGAGATGTACAGCAGTGGTTCTCTGTCTGTTGTGATAGGGTCATGAACAGCAGAGAAATATTAAATGAGGCTATATAATTGTAATCAGGATAACACAATAAAAAAGGCATAAAACTTCTAAAAGTGAAAATAACCTGCTGCCCATAAGTTTTGTTGTTGGCGTTAAAGGTTGTGCCTCCAGTCAAACACTATGGTATTTTCCTGTAAATTCATTTGGTATTATAAGTAAAAGTAATAAAAAATGTTGGCCCAGTGTTTGTAAATCACATTTCCTTTTGCTACACTCTAAAAAATGCTGGACCTTCATAGGCCCAACATTATTAACACCACATAGACTTACACTCTAAAAAATGTTGGGTTAAAAATAACCCAAGTTGGGTTGAAAATGGACTAACCCAGCAATTGGGTTGTTTTAACCCAGCAGTTGGGTTAAATGTTTGCTTAAAACAACCCAATTGCTGGGTTAAAACAACCCAATAGCTGGGGTTTTAGAGTGTATTCAGCCTATGTCGTGTTAATAATGTTGGCTATTATTGGGCCTATGAAGTTCATTGTAATGGGTTTAAATGTTACTAAAATGAAACGTAGATTTTTATTATATATTAAATTTTCTTTAGTGTGTAATGTCACTGTTTGAGCATGAAAAATACCTGCAAAGTTGCACAGCCACTCCAGAGGGAGTTATTCTCTATATCAGTGTCACTGTTTCTGAACTCCCTGAAACGCCATATTGTAGTCATGAGTTTTCCTTCGGGAGCATCACAATATTTGAATATTTGACAATCACAACACACTAGTCCAACCAACCAATCAGAGCACACTGCACTTTTCGGAAGGAGGGGCTTGTATTTCAATGGTGTACTTCTTCTCACCATTGTTTCCTGATGATTTATTGAACAATTATTCCGAGTCACCCTCTGTTTTTTCAAGAATAGCACAACGTCGAGCGGGTCGAGTATAAACACCTCCCCAAACGGCCTAGCACGCAAGCAGTCAGCAGAGGCTCACACTGCAGGGCCAGACGAAAGTATAAACAAGGCTTAATGTTCAATCTTATAAGATTGAGCTTGGTCCGGTGATGGCAAGACAAGCTCCTGAATCAAGACCAGCTGAGAACCACTGTGTGGCGAGCAGCGAGGCTGAGGGGCCGTGAGTGCGGGACTGCAGCGGTCTCGTGTCTCACGGAGGAGTGACAGGAGTATAAAGGAGGAGCGACGACAGTGAAGGACGAGAGAGGACCAGGCCTGGAATATAATTTGTGTTTTGTTTACATTTTTTTATGTGTGTGCTCGGCAGTCGTCCGTGAGGAGCTGCCGCTTTTACTTTAATTTTGTGTTCATTTGTTTTATTAAACTTGTTTGAATGTTCGCCGGTTACCGCCTCTTTCTTCCCATACGAACAAACTCTGTTACATTGGTGCCGAAGCCCGGGAGGAAGGAGGGACATGCTGTCGAAGAGCCCTCGCTGCTGAAAGGGATCGTGGTGCTGAAGAGTTCGGGCAGCGAGGATGAGAGAAGACCGTGAGGGGCTGCCCGAGGCGGTGGTGATGGAGCGGATGAAGATCAGTGGGACGGAGAGCTCGCTGCCGTGCCCCTGGGTCGAGGTGGGGTGGCTGCCGTCCTAGAGGGAGCGGAGGAGTCGCCGGTGTTCGACGTGGGCCGGAGCCTGCGTCCGTCCGCCATGTAGGGGAGGAGCAGTGAGCGCGGGACTAGCCACCGCCGCCAGGGGGCGGAGGAGGATTGAGCCGTCCACAGAGCATCCAGTGCCATCCCATGGCACCGCGAGGAAGAGCCTCTCGGCTGGCTGAGGACCGAGCGGCAGTGTGTCTGGGAACCGGACCAGAATTATTTTTTTTTCTTCCTTTTCTCCTCTCTCCACTATCTCGTCTCTGTCGCTCCTCATGCTCCCTGGTCTGTTCTCTCACCTCTCTGTTCTTACCCCCAGGTGCCGCGGCCGCGGTGATCGGGATAGTAGAGCGCAGTCTCGGGAGTGCCCCCCGGCCTGCGAAGGGCGTTAGGGGTGTGTGGCGAGCAGCGAGGCTGAGGGACTGTGAGTGCGGGACGAGGCCGCGCTCATCAGGGTGGATGGGCACCAGCTGTGCGCTGCAGCGGTCTCGTGTCTCACGGAGGAGTGACGGGAGTATAAAGGAGGAGCGACGACAGTGAAGGACAAGAGAGGACCAGGCCTCGAATATAATTTGTGTTTTGTTTACGTTTTGTTATGTGTGTGCGCGGCAGTCGTCCGTGAGGGGCTGCTGATTTTACTTTCATTTTGTGTTAATTTGTTTTATTAAACTTGTTTGAATGTTCGCCGGTTCCTGCCTCCTTCTTCCCACGCGAACACCGTTACACACTGATATATAGTAACAGTTCTGACAAGCTCCCATGGAAATTTGATAACACAATGAAGCTACGTTGAGACTGCGGACCAAATTTTTTTTTTTGCTCACGCATGACTCAGATCTGTTTTTCTCATGACAGTGTGAACAGCACAAACACATGAAATCTGATCTTTTCAAGATCTTTTCTTTTGTGTCACTTCCATATATGGCACTAAATATGATACAGGTCGGATGTTTTACAATGCGACCGAAGTCTGAACAGTCATATCGGATCTCATGCAACTTTTACGTCACTCTAGATCAACATTCATCACAATTATGCGCTAAAGGTAGTCAGTGATGAACAGTGTTGTGTCAGAGCTCATATTACAGTAACAGCTCTACAAGACTTGTATCATAAAAGTTTTCAAAACTCTGCTCCCTTTTTTATTATCCTCATCTTTGTTTTTAATATTCTCTGCGCATAAATTCGCATAAGTCCTCTGTGTTTACTTCCGTATGACAGCGTGCAAAACTTAGACGATGCCAAATTGTGCAGCTTTTGGCTGTAATGTAATTTTCAGTTGAAGGGCAACAGGAGAAGCAACGTATATCGCGTTTCTGTTCTCTCCACTTTAACCTAACAACTTCGGTCGGTTTACCGTGTCACACACATCCACAGACCCAAATGGGCTTCCCATTTTTTTCTCCTCTTCTTATGTCGCTTCTCCTCTTGCCCTTCGACTGAAAATTACAGTCAAAAGCCGCACAAAGTGGCATCGTCTAAGTCTGAGAGTTATGTTGTGGTAAAAATAACTACAGGTAGTGCCAGTTGCTCACCAAGTGCAACCATTTGACGTCATCGACTGCACACCTAAACAAAATGGCGCCCCCCTTTGTCCAAAATATATATAAAACTATGTGGATTTTATGGGTTTTCTACTACATATTTCAGTAAGAGACATCATTTAAGTTATATTAAGCCATACAAGTCTTAACACCAGGGGTTCCCTTTAATAGACTACAGTATGTAATTATAAGCAAAGAGAAAGAAAGAATAAGCATAGAATGAAAGTGTTTACAGTGGAAGAACAGCAGCACATGGCCGTGGCGCTGTACACACAGATCGCCTCTGGACAGTTCTGCCAGTGTTTACAGGGCAGTCATAGTTTACTGCCAGACTGTTGGAGATCATGCTGGGTGCTAGCTCAGAACGAACAGAAATACACAGCACATGTTTACAAAAGACCGCAGAACAGCATGGCTGTTTTAAAGTCAAGTTTAACCTTCACAACATCCAGTTACCTGAAGAGCAAAAACAACATCAAATCCTAAACTAAAGGACTAGGGTTAGGTTCGGCTGGATATCTTTGTGACCACCACATTACGGCGGCAATATTGTTTGAGGAAAATATTCACTGAACATGCCTTTACACAGTAGTTTGTGCATCTTTATATCCGTCTGGTGTTTATGCTGTATTTTACTAAATGTTTTTTGACATTTAGCATGACTAAACTGCCATGAATTCAAAATTAACTTCAATTACGCTTCAGCCGAAAACAAGAGGTCATTACAGCTTCATACGTCCCAGGCAGCATGCTGGGGTTTGTCAGAAAAGAGAAAGAAGAAAGATGAAAACAGTGTGAGTATGCGGGAAGGGACATGAGACTATCAGATTAATCCAGATCAGCTTGATGTATCCCTCTTCAGATGAATTGGCTATGAGGATGATGGAGAATGCAAATGAAGTTTTCCAGCCTGTGGCGCTGTACAAGGAAGAACTGGATTCTATGATTACACAACAACATACTGAGATACCTTATCAACGCTTCGCATTTTTATCAGGCAACGCACACGTGTAAAAAGGAGCCTGAGGGTATATGAATGAATCACTGTGGCATAGAAGACTGATACCACAGCAGCAGTGGAAAGCCCGATAAATAAGATACATTTGTAAAGGGCAATGAAATTAGCTCTGAGCCTTTTTATATGTATATATACGACAATTCATGTCACATGCACAGTGGTCAGAAACTCTGGTCTTTATAAAAACCATGCACTGTTTCAGACTAACTAAAATTGAGGTATTATATAGAATGCCATTACTGTATCACAAACCCTGACTGCGCTTCTCAAAGCACAGAACATTATTAGCACATAAACCTTGCTTTATCTCTATGGTACATTGCCCAAAAAGCATATTTTCCCTAAAGCATCAGTTTATCAGCAAAGATATGCTGGCATAAGTCACAATGTGTTGCAGTGTTTTCAAGAAAACCCCTACCCTTAGGGAATACACTCTAAAAAAAAGTTTGTGTTATTTTTCTACCCAAATCCTGGGTTGAGCCTTTTTGGGGTTATTTTTTCAATGTTTGGGTAGTTTTTGTGTAACCCAGCTCCTGGGTTAGACGTAACAACCCAGTGTTTGAGTCATTTATCGCTGGCTTTTTGGGACCTCTTCAGGAGAGAGCAGTGCAGCTCTGTCAAATTGGCAGTGTTTTAGTCAAGACCAGCTCATTCGAGGCCGAGTTCAGAGAGGGTTGAGTCCGAGTCGAGACCGAGTTCAGAGAGGGTTGAGTCCGAGTCGAGACTGAGACCAGAGAGGGTTGAGTCTGAGTCAAGACCTAGTTCAGAGAGGGTTGAGTCCGAGTCGAGGCCGAGTTCAGAAAGGGTTGAGTCCGAGTCGAGACCGAGACCAGAGAGTGTTGAGTCCGAGTCGAGATTAAGACCAGAGGGGGTTGAGTCCGAATCGAGATCGAGTTCAGAGAGGGTTGAGTCCGAGTCGAGAACGAGTTCAGAGAGGATTGAGTCCGAGTCCTGACCGAGTTCAGAGAGGGTTGAGTCCGAGTCGAGACCGAGACCAGAGAGGGTTGAGTCCGGGTCGAGACCGAGTTCAGAGAGGGTTGAGTCCGAGTCGAGACCGAGACCAGAGAGGGTTGAGTCCGGGTCGAGACCGAGTTCAGAAAGGGTTGAGTCCGAGTTGAGACCGAGACCAGAGAGGGTTGAGTCCAAGTCGAGACCGAGTTAAGAGAGGGTTGAGTCCGGGTCGAGACCGAGTTCAGAGAGGGTTGAGTCCGAGTTGAGACCGAGACCAGAGAGGGTTGAGTCCAAGTCGAGACCGAGTTAAGAGAGGGTTGAGTCCGAGTCGAGACTGAGTTCAGAGAGGGTTGAGTCTGAGTCGAGACCAAGTTCAGAGAGGGTTGAGTCTGAGTCGAGACCGAGACCAGAGAGGGTTGAGTCCGAGTCGAGACTGAGACCAGAGAGGGTTGAGTCCGAGTCAAGACCAAGTTCAGAGAGGGTTGAGTCCGAGTCGTGACCAGAGAGGGTTGAGTCCGAGTCGAGACCGAGACCAGAGAGGGTTGAGTCCGAGTCGAGACCGAGACCAGAGAGGGTTGAGTCCGAGTCAAGACCAAGACCAGAGAGGGTTGAGTCCAAGTCGAGATGAGTTCAGAGAGGGTTGAATCCGAGTCGAGACCGAGTTCAGAGAGGGTTGAGTCCGAATCGAGACTGAGACCAGAGAAGGTTGAGTCCGAGTCGAGAACGAGTTCAGAGAGGGTTGAGTCAGAGTCAAACTGAGACCGAGACCAGAGAGGGTTGAGTCCGAGTCGAGACTGAGACCAGAGAGGGTTGAGTCCGAGTCGAGAACGAGTTCAGAGAGGGTTGAGTCCGAGTCAAACTGAGACCAGAGAGGGTTGAGTCCGATTCAAGACCAGAGAGGGTTGAGTCCGATTCAAGACTGAGACCAGAGAGGGTTGAGTCCGAGTCAAGACTGAGACCAGAGAGGGTTGAGTCCGAGTTGAGACCGAGACCAGAGAGGGTTGAGTCCGAGTAAATATATTAAAATATATTAAAATAACACAGTTGAGAAATAATGTAGCAATGTGACTTTCTGGGAAGTGGGATCACTACAGGTTGATGGCAGGTGGACACAGTGTAAAATAGAATCGAGAGCGGGCTGGTCACAGGTGTGGGAGAGAACCTGGCGGGAGTCTTTGCACTAACATCTAAAGTCATGCACAGTTGCGCACAAGAAAATCACCAATCATTGGACGTGTCAATCAAACATCAATATAAAGAAATATTAACATACAGTAATATTTATGAAATATTTTGAATGGGACTCGAGTGGACTCGGGAATAAGCCCATTCCTAATATGTTCGAGTACGAGTCAATACCAAGAGTCTATGACAAGACCAAGACCATTAAAATATGGTCTCGAGACCGAGTTCAAGACCGAGTCCGAGTCTCGAGTACTACAACACTGCAAATTGGTGCATGTCTTTGGTAAAATATGTGTACATTTAATTGTATCTATAAATTCGTTATTGTGCTGTATATCATTTAATTTTATGCAAAGCAACATACAGGGCTCGGTGTGAGTCATCTAAACGAGTGTCGCGTCTGTCTTTTCGCGTGATGGAAATGCCTGATGCCTTGCATAAAAGTTTATGATTTTATCCAAAAAGATACAGAATATAAATTCACAGGATGTTAAAATATGTTCTCAGAACTGTACACTGATTGTTTATGGACAGGTTATGGAGTCAAACGCAGGGCCACGATACAAGCTCCGGCACGAGATCCAGCACCGTTACGATGGAAACGAGACAGAAACTGCTCGATTACACTTGAATTACTTCTGAATGTTTAAATTTTTACTTCTAATATTTGTTAAATGACCTAAATGTAGGCAATATGTATTAAAAAATGTGCTATACTGTCAAAATATGATCGGAAGTAAAGGAATTATCATGCAAACCAGTGGTTGTGTGGAGTATTTTAAAACAGTTTGGAGGATTTAAGTTAATCTGTAAACGTTAATTATTGTATGACGTAAAAAATAAGCAAGTATTATAATAAAAACGAATCAACCCATTATGCTGGGTAAAATTAACCCAACATGTGTTCTGTTTTATTTTTACCCAACCCAAATTGGGATTTTTTTAACCCAGTGTTTTTTTAAGAGTATATGCTGCTTCATTCTCAAAGCACTGGACAATCCAAAAACAATTATCCAATTCAAAAATTACAAAAACAGAGTGCAAATAATGGGCGGCAAAACAGTGTTTTGGTCACAAATGCCTTCCTTCAAAAACAACATCTCACACAAAAGAGAGCTTTTTCTTGTGGGAATATTTTTCTTGAGATGTTATTTGTTCTGTCTTTTTTAAATGTTCTTTTTTTAAATGATTGTCTCTTAAAACAGCACTAGAGATTCAGCGAGCCTGTTCCAAGAAGGGACAGGAAACTGATTTGGCAGCTTATAATGTTTATGCACACTAGATGTATCTGAATCTGACTGTTGGCTTGAACACTCGCCGTCAGTAATACTAAAAACATTTTGAGTTAAAAAAAAAAAAATCAGCTTCCATAAAAATACTGCTCAAACTCTAGACAGGAAAAACAAGCTTACTGACATACACAAAGACACAAAAGACATCAGCAATAATACCTTTAGTGCTTGTGTTGACATAGTATTTCCGTCCCTCAGGTGATCTGTAGCTTTTCCAACCCACAGGAAGAGATGCATTCTCGATTTCCTCTGTTGGCATACAGCATGAGACTACTGGCTGCTGCTACAGAAACAAGCAAGAACAAGATACATAGATATAAATATAAACACTATATAAATAAACACATTTATAATAAAGCTTGACATAAACTCACATAATCTTTTTGAGCGCACACAACAAAAGCCACACAGCATAGTGTGAGAAGTTCTCTTTGGCATCTTATATTGCACTTAAACTGAGGAATACACACAGCGTTAATATAAACACAATCATTTATATCTTAAGTGAATGTAAATAGTTTGAATGCGTGTCATAATATTATGATATGCAGGTGTGTCAGTTATATTAGTATATTATATATTAAAGTAACAGCACCCTAATAAAACTACTGCCGTCTGTGTCATTAATGCCAATCAAATAACAAAATACAGGGAGAAAATCACTCACTGGTCCTGACTGAACCTTATATTGTTTTGTCCTATTATTTGTCATCTTTATTTTTTTATTTGAATAACAAAGATTAAATAATTGCCTAAATGGTCTGTCATGGTTTATCTTTTTTGATTTTGCTACCTTATAGTGCTGCATTTTAAAATAAAATAAAAATAAATTAGAATTTTTTTTAATTTAAAATCCAACATGAAGAAGAATCGTGATAAGATCGTGATCCTTCCTGAAAAAAATTGTGATATGATAATATGATAAAAAAATATGATAATTTTGGCATTTCACCCCTATTATTGTACCATTTGTTTAACCCCGTAAACCACTACTGCAGGCCGACAGCCTAAGCCAGTTGAGTCTGACGAGGTGTGTGAGGTAGCCCAAATGTCTGTCCCAGCGGGTAGTTTGATAGCATGGAAAGGAGTCCCACCTGTTCTCCCGCCACTGACGTGAGTATGCTGAGCTGGGTCCCCACTGACATACTATTAGATGAGCTAGATGATGTAGTGTTCACAGCTCCAAGTCTCCTTTGTTGCCGCTGGTCCTGCGTAGCTCCAAATCTCCTTTGTCGCCACTGGTCCCGCACAGCGCCAAGTTTCGTTTGTCGCCACTGGTCCCGCGCAGCTCCAGGTCCCCTTTGTCGCCGCCAGTCCTGCGTAGCTCCAAGTCTCCTTTGTCGCTGCTGGTCCCGCACAGCTGCAAGTCTCCTTTGTCTCCACCGGTCCTGCACAGCTCCAAGTCTCCTTTGTCTCAACCAGTCCTGCACAGCTCCAAGTCTCCTTTGTCTCCACCAGTCCCGCACAGCTCCAGTTCTCCTTTGTCGCCGCTGTTCCTGCGCAGCTCCAAGTCTCCTTTGTCGCCACCAGTCCCGCACAGCTCCAGGTCTCCTTTGTCTCCACCAGTCCCGCACAGCTCCAGGTCTCCTTTGTCTCCACCAGTCCCACACAGCTCTAGGTCTCCTTTGTCACCGCCAGTCCTGTGTAGCTCCAAGTCTCCTTTTTGCCTCTTTTCCTGCTCAGCTCCAAGTCTCCTTTGTCACCACTGGTCCCGCACAGCTCCAAGTCTCCTTTGTCTCTACCAGTCCCGCACAGCTCCAGGTCTTCTTTGTCACCACTGTTCCTGCGCAGCTCCAAGTCTCCTTTGTCGCCACTGGTCCCGCACAGCTCCAAGTCTCCTTTGTGTCCACCAGTCCCGCACAGCTCCAAGTCTCCTTTGTCTCCACCAGTCCCGCACAGCTCCAGGTCTCTTTTGTCGCCGCTGTTCCTGCGCAGCTCCAGGTCTCCTTTGTTGCTGCTGGTCCCTCACAGCTCCAGGTCTCCTTTGTTGCTGCTGGTCCCTCACAGCTCCAGGTCTCCTTTGTTGCTGCTGGTCCCTCACAGCTCCAGGTCTCCTTTGTTGCCGCTGTTCCCTCGCAGCTCCAGGTCTCCTTTGTTGGCCCGGTCCCTCGCAGATCCAGGTCTGTTTTGTTGCCGCTGTTCCCTGTTCTGATCCACTTTGTGCTTCGAGGTCTCCAGCTCCATCCTGATGTGTTTATCCCCTGGCTCCACCACAGGCATCTGAGCCCTGGACTTCACTTCGGCTTGTCAACCCATCGGCTCCACCTTGGATTTACGCTCACACCGACTAGGCCCTCCAGGCCTACGGTGTCACCACGGGTCTTTGTCCCCTTGGCTCTGCCCTGTGATTCAATTTTGCCTAGTATTTACTTTGTGCTGGTGCCAAAGCTATTACATTTAACTACTCATGTGGATTATTTTCTCTGTTTTTGTTTATAAATAAGGTTCTATGTCTGCTTCTTGATCAACCTCTTTATCTCCTCTACCTTTGCCTGACCTGACCTTACAGATATATTATTGGGAGATAATCCCCCTTTTGGCCATATAAATATCAGCATCTCCGCTAAATTGCACATTTTGGCCCATTTTTGCCTCTGAATAAAACTGAAGAGTGTTTAATATGAGCTTCAAATTCTAACTTTATCAAACTAACCATAAAAGCCTGATCAAATCTCAAATATGATACTAAAATGTCTAGGCCACCATTTGTGTTACTTGCATATAAATATGATCATATGGAACTGTTCAGGAACTGTTTTTGTTTGAAAACAACATTTATTTTGCAATTCCATTTGTAGTGCATCACTTATACAGTGTTTCAAAAAAATAAATAAATGAACACTGGCACTCTCTCAGTACAGAGCAGAACACCAGCTAGAATAAAACTAAAAAGAGATAAAGGGCTAATAATTGAATTTCACAGGCGATCATGCATTTTACAGCAGCAGTCAGTGAGGACTACTCTGGACTGATCCCTCCTTTGATGCATAACATAAAAGAGATTCCACACCCACACCATCCATTTTTCTCTCGGTCTGAACCGCTCTACCTACATCTGTCCCTCCATCTATATCCCTCATCTATTCAATCTGTGAAGGGAGTACAGAAAGTGCAGGTTTCTCTCCATGAAGCAGCTTTTGTTCCATGCCGTTCTGTCACCAGTTAAGACGAATAACAAGCAGTCATTTTAGTGAAACCCAGGAATAGGGGAAGTATCCGTCAGCAGAAGCAACTAAAAAGCATTCAACCGGCCACTATAGTTGACAGAAATTTCTCTTTAGAGAAAGTCATTGTTCTTTCTTCAACTTTGTTATTGAACATTATGGTTGTTTAGGGGAGGGGTACTTTTCAAATCTTTTGATGACAATGCATTCAAACACAGCTATTTTGATGCATAATAACCCATTTATACAGTGCAATGCTGTTTTATACACTATTAAAGTATAATGTATTTTTAAATATTACTATTTAGGTTTCAGTTAGTTCAGTTTCATTTTTATTTATTTTCACATAGTAATTTATATATAGACTTACTAATTATAAAGTTCAGTTTTGCAAGAGACACATTCCGTACACATTCCCATTCCACACCCTAAATTTAGACTCAACATTGTTGTGATTTTCAGTCATCGACAGGCACTAAGCCAACATATTATTATAGCAGAAATCATAATATGATATTGCTACTGATATGTATGCCAGTTGGTTTCTATGGATACTAATAGTAGAGCTGGAGTCAATGGTATTTAAATGAACCCGATTTTCAAGATTAACTCAATTCATAAGCTGAGCTGTATTCATTAGGGGCTACTAACAGAACCCTCTCACAAATGTATGAGGGAATTTGTGTTGGCCCAAATCCTTACATCAGAAGAGCCCTACTACTAGAGAAAGCTAATGAACACGACTATAAACAAACCAGACTTCATTTGACGTGGGCTTTTCTGTTCTCCTACAAGAAAAGAGGGGGATTTAAAGAGACAGGGGGGAAGGTCAACAGCAGGGGTTTGAGAATACAGACACTCTCAGAGATGCAATGGCCAGTTTGATACAAGTATTAGCATTTCCTTAACCCCTTAACTGTCACCCCTTTTTGAGAATAGACATGAAAATCCACTTACCAAACTTAAAGGGCTGTAATTCAAGAACCTACATTTGGCCTTGTTTTAAAGAAGACACTGTAGATTATTGGTGAAGTGAAAGCAATTCAAATTATGAAAGTATGAAAAACTTATGGAAGTTTAAATTTACTGTAAATTAAAAATACTGTACATTTTTTTATTTTATATAAAATATATATTTTACGAAAAAAACCCTCTAAAATTACTATAAAATCAAAGTCATATGTTTAACCAAGTTGTGTTCCATATTTGAAGTTGATATCAGAAAAATTGAAGTCCCCATGAGATTTTGTAGAGGCGCTATACCAAAAATAGCCACCGGGTGTCATCCACATTCCATTGATTGTTTTTTTTAATGCATTTTCCTGTAAATTTCTGTCCAAATATCACTTCCATCACAAAACAGTCACTGAATATGGAACCTTGAGACTCAGACCTTTCCGACGATGTGTTTTGTCAAGATTAGAAAACATTTTGATTATAAAGTAGTTCAAATACATTTATGAAACATGACATCGCCCACTAGGGGAAGAGCCCGCTAGAATAACTTAGAGTACCGTTTCCATGGTAACACAATGTCCGATATCAAAACGGTTTTCACAGGATTAATTTTTGAGTTCGTAAGCTTTCGAATGATACCTAATTTATGATAATTACTAAAATATATTATATGAAAAAGGCGATAAAAAAAGAGCGCCAGGCGTCCCGCCAGCAGGACGGTGACAGTTAAGGAGTTAAATAATTATATAAATCAGGTAAAGGCACAAACTCTAGAGGCACTTTATCTTGAGAGTAAGGTTTTGATGGATGCAACATACTACCACAATCTGACATACTTTACTGGGGATGTACAGCAAGATCAATAGAAAATGTAGACTTTTTAGTGAATTTCCCCTTTAGTATCATTTACAGTAAAAATAAAGTTTCTTTATTGGCATCTATGATTCCACGAAGATCATTTAACGTCCATAGAAACTGTCCAATGTTCCTTATAATGGAAAAAGGTTCTTTACATCTTTAAAATGTCACTCAAACTAAGAAAAAAAGTACCTTTAAGAACTGTTCACTAAAAGATTCTTTGAGAAACTCCTACGTACTTCCGCTCAATTTTTATTTTCCTTCAGTACTCCATCTGGGACTGCGGAATATTCTCTGGTTATCTCCAGTCAAATTTTAACCGGTCCAATCAGCGAACAGAGGGAGTGGCTGAGAACGATGACGTTGATGTCGTACGACCAAACGTTAGCGATTGGTTATGGCAGATCCAGAGTGGCTCTGGGCAGATCCAATAGTTTTAAAGGAAGTTAACGCTTGTCAATGGAGAGTGGCCAGACTCGCTGTACAAATTAAATGTACGAGAGTCTGGTAGGACCAGGCTAGTATTTTTAAGAATGTAATAACAGCAACAACAACAACAAACGCACTTCTGCCCTGTTAAAAAAAAAAAAAAACAGCATATGGTGATTAGGTACGTTTTGAGTTGGTTTAAGCTGGTCCTTAGTTGGTCATGAGCTGTTCCTAAGCTGGTCCTAAGCAACTAGCTCCAGCTCAGGACCAGCTTAAAACCAGCACTAGACCAACTAAGCACCAGCATAAAACAGTCTGTATTATATAATACAGTATGTACATAACCAGCTCAAACCAGGTGCCATACTTCAAACCTAACCGGCATATGCTATTTTTTTCAAAAGGGTGTGATGATGCATTTTGGCCGTTTATTTTGTGCTCACACTGTAAATAAGCTATAACAAGCTGCATTGACCAAAAAGGACGTCTTTGCAATAAGTACAATTTATTTGGCTTGTTGTCGAAGATCTTTACTATGGCTGGTTTAATTTATATACTGAGCTCACAATGTCAGAACAACATAAAGAGTTCAGTTACCCAAACTCCCAAAGCTAAATATGGTGTTGATGTATTGAATGAGAATACAATGTATAAATAAATTGGGTAAAAAATAAAAAATAAATAGGTCATCACTAAGTCACGATCGATTAAGAGCACTTGAGGCATAATGTTGACTTGTATATGGGTTACAGTGAAACACAATGGAATTGAATGGGGCCAATTTGTAAACGTTAAAGGGCACTTATTGTGTTTTTTTTTCTTAGTGTGTAAGGTTTTAGTGTGCATGTAAGCAACATGTTACAAAGCACAACATCCATCGCAAACGAGTAAATCTTACACACTTGCCTTAACCACCTCGTTTGTCCTGCCATTATTTCTGTGTAACTACGTCACCAACACATTTGCATAATGCCCACTTGCTGGCTGCTGTGGCCCAGCCTCAAAGAACAGTTGGGTAAGAGAATTTTGCTATGTCGAGGAGACAAAAAACAATTTGAGGACTTTCAGTACCGATGCCATTGTTACCATAGATATAATAAAGTTTACAGCGGCTCACAAAGCCTCGGGAGCTGAAACCCAGAAAGATTAGCTTTAAAGAGACAGGAACTAAAACAGAGCATTTCAGGCAGAGGGTGAAAAGAGGTGCTGCAGCAATATGACAATTGTGTTTTTTGTTACTTTAAATCATGTAAATGTATTCTAACAAACCCCAAAATGATCTTGTATAAGCAATATGAGCACTTTAAAATATGCACTCTTTGCCATACGATTAAGTGATACCTATGTTAGCATGAAGTTAGTGTGAAAACAACTGGTAACACTTTACTTGAAGGGGTGTGCATAAGACTGACATGACACCTTCATAATCATGACATGACACGTCATGAATATGAAAGAGTTTTATACATGTTCATGACAACTGTCATTAAGTGTCATTCGCTCAATTATGTCATTTTTAATGCAAAGATGACATTATTTGAGATGTCTTAGTTATGACAACTTGACATAAACCAATACATCATAACCTATCAGTGTCTTTGTCATGACAACTTGACATTACCAAAACAACATAACCAGTCACAAAGTCAAACTTAAGTATAAAAATATTAAATATTATCCAAATTAAGTGTTAATACTCAAATTATTTTATATAAGTGTCATGAATATTTTCCTTGACCTAAACTACAGTGGTACAAGTTGAATTTGTCATTAAAATGTCATTAAGTTTCAATACTCTGTCAAATTATTTTTATAACAGTGTCATGAATATTTTTCTTGACCTAAACTACAGTGGTGTAAGTTGAATTTGTCATTAAAATGTCATTAAGTGTCAATACTCTTGATAGAGTGATAGAGTCTATAAAAATGATCAAAAGTGGCACCACTGGTTAGGTGTACGCCATTATGATAGTGTCTTAGCTAGACTTATCCATGATGTAAAAAAGCATTTCAAGAAAATATGAATGTGTGGGATGCTGTAATTAACTGCTTAGGAAATTTTTTTTTTTTTAAACATTATGAACTGAAAAATATTCACAACGCTGTTATAAAATAATTTGACAGAGTATTAACACTTATTGACATTTTAATGACAAATTCAACTTGTACCACTGAAAAAAGATTTATGACATGTTATGTTGTTTTGGTAATGTCAAGTTGTCATGACAAAGACACTGATAGGTTATGATGTATTGGTTTATGTCAAGTTGTCATAACAAAGACATCTCAAATAATGTCATCTTTGCATTAAAAATGACAATTGAGCGAATTACACTTAATGACAGTTGTCATAAACATGCATACAAACTCCTTCATATTCATGACGTGTCATGTCATGATTATGAAGGTGTCATGACAGTCTTATGCACACCCCTTCAAGTAAAGTGTTACCAAACAACTTACCAACTCTTTTTTTTTTGGTGTGCAGTAACATCCAATTTTACAACTTTGTTATCATGACCACATAACACCTAAAACCCTGAACTGACTGCACATAAGACGGGAACAACTTTACAGCATAAGTTTTCAGTGCCTAACTTTAACCCCTGTAAACCCAAACTTATAAAAGTTCATTTGTTTTAACAAATTTGTTTGAGTATTTAGAACTTTCTTTTTCTTTTGAGATCACAAAACGTACACATTTTGAGTAATCTGAATTGTTTCATTGTTTTGAGTTTTGTGAACATGTTTCTTTTAATTTAGACAAACTTAAATTTAACTGAAACTAAATGAGAGTAAATGCTAAAATGAAGTACCATATAATGTGCAAGATTAATGTTAAGTGGGAGATTTCGTAGTGTTTAATGTTTTGCTATGCTAGTTCAGAAGAGTTTCTGTTATGTTGGGCTTTTTGAGGATTGCCATCATGGTGACAGCATATTGCCATACTCATTCAGCAATTGTTATGCTATGCTAATGCTATCAAAGTAGCCTGATGTTGTCATACTCAGATTCTAGTCAGAATATGAGTCTGATCTGCTCCATTGGTCTGTGATTATGGGGTGTTTCAACAGAACCAAAAAAGAAAATGTGTCTGCACTCAATTGGATAGACCTACAACCAATCAGAGCAATGGAGTAAGTGATGTGTTGAGCGACGCATAGTTGTCAACAGAACTCAACTGCACGCACACTGGAAGAAGTAGAAGAAGAAGAAGAAGAAGAAGAAGAAGAAGAGTGTAAACGATCTTTGCCGGTGTTGTGAAAAAGAATTTAAGGATACACAGAGTACTAACCAACACGATCATCATTTTTAAGAGAAATAGTAAAGGTGAATGCATATATACGAACAAGTTCTCCATTTAGTAAACAAATTCAACCCAAGCGCCTTTGGTGACGTGGATGATTATGTTACTGTTGATCATCTGTCCATAATCGTATAAAGCCCGCCCTGACAATTTGATTGGTCCAAACAGCTCTGGTTTGCTCCATGATGGATCAAGCCCAGACCGAACTTCCTGACCTCAAATGTTGTGGGGAGGGCTAAGTTTGGCTGGCATTCAGGCTACTATCAAAGCGTTACCAATTAGCAAGTTTACTGAATTGTTTAAATTGAGATTACATGATAGTAATTAAAATGTATGAGTACACAATACAAACCTGCCAGTTCTGCTTTCTTAACTTAAAAATGTAACTCATATTAGTTAAAATAACTCGTTTTGCCAACTTATTTGGGTCACACTTAACCCAGAGCAACATACACAGATCTATGAAGATAGGTATAAACTGTTTAGAAACATTACTTTTACCTTCAAATCAAATTGAACAAAAGCTCTTACCATAATACTTCAGTAGAGTCTTTCCCAGCGATGTGAAAAGTCCACGGCCCTTAAGTACATATGGCCCTGTGCACATCTAAGAGCCGTCCAAGTGTCTCAAGAGAGGCAGCAACTTTTCACACATGGAACTTCTCACTCCTTCATGCATCAAATGACCTATGGTCAGCGTTAAAGACACTGGAAGAATGAACTAGCCTGAATGTCACTCAGCACTTTTTTTTTTTTTTTCAAGTTTCCCAAAAAAAGGGGGTCAGACGAAAAATGTCTTGCTCTGGTTTCTGGGCTGGAGTGATTTCTGAAAGCCTTTGTTTGGGAGTTCCAGATGTAAGAGACCTCAGAGAGTCTAGTGCCGTAATCTGGCTGTTCTCTGAGGGCTGAGAAGCAGCACAATGTGTGACTCTGTGTGGATGGGCCGATGACACTCTCTTAAGCAACAAGGCCCGTTTTGTGCTCTCAAACTCTCCTTTTCTACTAAATCAAATTGACCCTTGCGTACGGCGCCTGCTGCCCATGCAGTCCCTCACTTCCTCCTTTAATGACACTCTCAAACAGAGCTAGAAGTGCTCTACTGTTCTTGAGACTGACAAGACGGATCGCTAAAAGGGAAGGAAGGGCGGTAGACAGAAGACGAAATGCTGTCTTGAGGCTGCAGCCTAAATGGGGCATTTTGAAGGAAAGTTTTCCTGCACAAACTCAAGTCCAATAACTGGCAGGGAATCTGACACATCCTTGGATGTAACAGAAGTCTAGAGGAAATGAATACGACAACTATCTTTGTAATTGGGTGACCACAGACCACCAAATTGAACTTTCTCATGGTTTGTTCTTGAAATAACATGTAGGAGCAGGCTAAACAACTAATTTAAAACTAATATGCTGTGCAATTGCAGACCAAGTCCATCTTACAAGACACTAATTCTAATAGTTTAGAGCTTTTCCACCCTTAATGCATATTTGTATCAATATGACTAGATGCATATTCTTTTCTCTACTTTCTCTGTACATACATGCTTTGTGGGGGGGGGGGGGGGGGGTATAGGGTTATGATTTGGGTTAAGCTGTAGTATTAGCTTTAATATAAAACAATCTATGATATGTGGTATGTTCTAATTTTGTTAGAGCATGCCCATCATCGAGCTTCGCTCGGGTTACAGAAGCCGTCGGCAGCGCTGTCATTTTGTTTTTAGACCACGAAATCAACAATGTCACTAAAGAAGTGTGTTTTTAGTTGTGAGGGAAAGATAACCTTGTTCAGCTTCCCAAATAACCCAGAGTTGAGGAAACAGTGGATGCAGTTTGTTTTTCCCGGAGCAGCAACGGAGTTCTGCAAGTGTGTGTGTTTGTTCCCGGTAATGAGTGGAACTGCATCAAATGTGTGTTTTCTGTTGGCAATCGACACGTAAAAGCATATAATGTAAACAACGCGAATGTTTAGTGAATCGAAAGTTATCCAGGGGTAATGGCATGAGGTATTTCATGTCTGCTCGTGACTCTTTAGCTCCGCCCTCTACTGTTTTCGGGAAAAGAATCTCTACGCTGGCATTTTGTCAATATCCAGAAGTTAAAGCCGGAGCTAGAACAAACTTGGCTTAGTTTTGTTGGTGGCCATGATGTTGTGGCCCTCATCCCCGCGGGGTTCTGGAAAAGTTTGATTTTCCAGCTCGCTCTGTTAGTGGTGAAGAAGTTGGCTCAGGCGAAACGGCGCATGACATACGTCACGACCAAATGTTAGTGATTGATTATGGCAGATCCAGAGTGGCTATGGGCAGATCCAATAGTTTTAAAATTCAAAAGAGTACCCGCCTTCAAGGAAGTAAACGCTTATCAATGGAGAGTGGCTCACAAATAAAATGTACGAGAGTCTGGTAGGCGTATCCGTCTTTTATAAATATGATAAAACTAAAGACTCTTCTGATATATGAAGGATGCAACACTACTCTATAAGTATTCAATATTAACATGAGACTGGCAGAAACTGTGTGTTATGCCCCCTTTAAAAATATATGAGTGTTTTCATAGTGATGCTATAGAAGAACCATTGTTTGTTTTCTGGGTGGGTTTGTCTGAATCCACAGATACTTTTGAATCTTCATCAATGGAGAAAGATGCTTTTTACTGCCAGAGGGTGTAGTTACGATATCGATTAGCTCACAGTACTAATTCCTGGTCTGAATGGAGATGAACAAAATAATCTTTTGTGCATGACACATCAGCCACTTCTCTTTAGTTAAACAAACCTATCTGTGGGCAGAAACACCCACTGGTTGTGGAGGCACTGTGCACTGTACACCAAATCATTAGGACTAAAAGCAGTGTCAACAAACACTGTAAATACACACATGCAGAATTACAGCAGTGTTCTTATAATAAAAGCACTCTCTAGGGTCCTAACAGCAGCTGTGCTTTATGAAGACACAGTACTTGCAGTTTATGAGATGCTAAATAAGCCACACTCTAAAAAAAAAAAAAACACTGGGGTAAATATAGGACAGAACACATGTTGGGTTAATTTACCCAGCATAATGGGTTGATTTATTTTTATTATAATACTAGCATTTTGTTTTACTTCACACAAGAAATAATGTTTTTTGTGTTTGTTTAATGTTAAACAATGTAATGTTTACGAATTAACTTAAATCCTCTAAACTTTTTAAAATACTTCACACAACCACTGGTTTGCATGATAATTCTTTTATTTTCTTTCACATTTTACAGTATAGCATATGTTATATTGTTTTTAATACATATTGACTATGTTTAAAACATATTAGAGGTAAAAATTAATCATTTATAAGTAATTCAAGTGTAATCAATCGTTTTTCCACCGTAACGGCGCTGGATCTCGTGCCGGAGCTTGTGTCATGTTGAGCGAAGGAACTTCACTGAATGACTCTGTAATGTTGTTCGATGTTCTGTTGGGCAGGAAGGAAGAAGGCGGGGTCGGCGTGACTGGGACTTGCGACTTTTATTACTCCAAACTTTTCAGATACAAACATAAGCAGCGCACGTGGGCGCATAAACACACCAACATTCACTCTAAACTTGTCAAGACAATCACTCAGGTTCCAGACGGCTTTGATCAGGCAGACAGCGTTCGCAAAGTCCCAGTCCAACTCGCTCTCCCATCTCTCTCCCGGCAGTGGCTTATATGCGGTCTCTCCACGCCAATTATTGCAATCAGAGACAGGTGTTCGTCATTTGCACTTGACCTACTTACCGACCTCTCGGCTCCGCTCTCTCTCTCCCGCTACAGACCTCGCAAACCCCCACCGCCCGTCTCAGGCCGCGAAGCCAGGTAATAGTGAAGGGTGAGAACGGCCCACCTGATGGCCAAACACTCCTTCTCTATGGTGCTGTACATCGTCTCTCTCTTAGAGAGCTTTCGACTGATGTACAGCACTGGCCACTCTTCACCCTCCACCTCCTGGGACAGGACCGCGCCCAACCCTCTGTCCGAGGTGTAAGTCTGTAGGAGAAAAGGGAGAGAAAAGTTGGGAGCCTGTAGGAGCGGTCCACCACACAGAGCAGCCTTTATCTGGGTAAAAGCCTGCTGGCACCGCTCCGTCCACTGAACTGTATCTGGTACTTCCTTTTTAGTTAGATCAGTCAGCGGGCTAGCGAGGTCCGAATAATTAGGCACAAACCTTCTGTAATATCCCGCTAGCCCCAGGAACTGTCTAACCTCCTTTTTGGTCTTGGGTCTCGGACAGGTCGCAACGGCTGTGGTCTTATCAATTTGGGGCCGCACCTGCCCATGACCCAAGTGGAAGCCCAGATATCTTACTTCCACCCGCCCAATTTTTTGGGTTGGCCGTGAGCCCCTCCCTTCTCAGCGACTTCAGGACAGCTCGCAAATGCTGCATATGATGCTGCCAATCCGCACTGTAGATGATGATATCATCCAAGAAGGCAACGGCATATGCAGCATGCGGCCGGAGAATTCTGTCCATCAGACGCTGGAAGGTCGCAGGAGTCCCGAACAAGCCGAAAGGAAGGGTGACAAATTGGTGTAACCCGAACGGCGTGGTGAAAGCTGTTTTTTCTTTGGACATGGGAGACAAGGGGATCTGCCAATATCCATTTGTTAAGTCCAGTGGCGAATAAAAACGAGCGGTCCCTAGCCAATCAAGCAATTCGTCAACCCTCGGCATTGGATAAGCATCGAATTTTGACTGAGGGCTGTTTGTCATTTGCACTTGACCTACTTACCGACCGCTCGGCTCCGCTCTCTCTCTCCCGCTACAGACCTTGCAAAACCACGATCCCTCCGCCACAGACTCCATAACCTGTCCATAAACAGTCAGTGTACATCTGAGAACATATTGTAACGTGATAAGTAATTATATTACGTATCTTTTTGAATAAAATCACAAAATGTTATGCAAGGTATCAGGCGTTTCTATCACGTGAAAAGACAGATGCAACGCTCGTTTAGGTGACACACATTGCGCCCCTGTATGTACACAAACCTGTATTTTTGCGAAGACACAAACCCATTTGAGGGAGCTGAACTGCTCTCTCCTGAAGGTCGCAAAAAAACAGCGATGAATGATTCAAACACTGGGTTGTTACGTCTGACCCAGGATCTGAGTAACACAAAAACTACCCAAACACTGGGTTGTTACGCCTGACCCAGGATCTGAGTAACACAAAAACTACCCAAACACTGGGTTGTTACGTCTGACCCAGGATCTGAGTAACACAAAAACTACCCAAACACTGGGTTGTTACGCCTGACCCAGGATCTGAGTAACACAAAAACTACCCAAACACTGGGTTATGTCTGACCCAGGATCTGTCTAACACAAAAACTACTCAAACACTGGGTTGACACATCCGACCCAGGATCTGAGTAACACAAAAACTACCCAAACACTGGGTTATTTCTGACCCAGGATCTGTCTAAAACAAAATCTACCCAGACACTGGGTTGTTACGTCTGACCCAGGATCTGAGTTACACAAAAACTACCCACACACTGGGTTGTTACGTCTGACCCAAGATCTGGGTAACACAAAAACAACCCAAACACTGGGTTGTTACGTCTGACCCAGGATCTGGGTTACACAAAAACTACCCAAACACTGGGTTGTTACGTCTGACCCAGGATCTGGGTTACACAAAAACTACCCAAACACTGGGTTGTTACGTCTGACCCAGGATCTGAGTAACACAAAAACTACCCAAACACTGGGTTGTTACGTCTGACCCAGGATCTGGGTAACACAAAAACTACCCAAACACTGGGTTGTTATGTCTGACCCAGGATCTGTCTAACACAAAAACTACTCAAACACTGGGTTGACACATCTGACCCAGGATCTGAGTAACACAAAAACTACCCAAACACTGGGTTGTTATTTCTGACCCAGGATCTGTCTAAAACAAAAACTACCCAGACACTGGGTTGTTACGTCTGACCCAGGATCTGAGTTACACAAAAACTACCCAAACACTGGGTTGTTACGTCTGACCCAAGATCTGGGTAACACAAAAACAACCCAAACACTGGGTTGTTACGTCTGACCCAGGATCTGGGTTACACAAAAACTACCCAAACACTGGGTTATTACGTCTGACCCAGGATCTGGGTTACATAAAAACTACCCAAACACTGGGTTATTACGTCTGACCCAGGATCTGGGTTACACAAAAACTACTCAAACACTGGCTTGTTACGTCTGATCCAGGATCTGGGTAACACAAAAACTACCCAAACACTGGGTTATTACGTCTGACCCAGGATCTGGGTTACACAAAAACTACTCAAACACTGGCTTGTTACGTCTGATCCAGGATCTGGGTAACACAAAAACTACCCAAACACTGGGTTATTACGTCTGACCCAGGATCTGGGTTACACAAAAACTACTCAAACACTGGCTTGTTACGTCTGACCCAGGATCTGGGAAACACAAAAACTACCCAAACACTGGGTTGTTACATCTGACCCAGGATCTGGGTAACACAAAAACTACCCAAACACTGAGTTGTTTCATCTGACCCAGGATTTGAGTTACACAAAAACTACCCAAACACTGGGTTGTTACGCCTGACCCAGGATCTGAGTTACACAAAAACTACCCAAACACTGGGTTGTTACGTCTGACCCAGGATCTGAGTTCCACAAAAACTACTCAAACACTGGGTTGTTACGTCTGACCCAGGATCTGAGTTACACAAAAACTACCCAAACAATGGGTTGTTACGTCTGACCCAGGATCTGAGTTACACAAAAACTACTCAAACACTGGCTTGTTACGTCTGACCCAGGATCTGAGTTACACAAAAACTACCCAAACACTGGGTTGTTACGTCTGACACAGGATCTGATTTACACAAAAACTACTCAAACACTGGCTTGTTACGTCTGACCCAGGATCTGGGTAACACAAACACTACCCAAACACTGGGTTTTTACGTCTGACCCAGGATCTGGGTTACACAAAAACTACTCAAACACTGGCTTGTTACGTCTGACCCAGGATCTGGGAAACACAAAAACTACCCAAACACTGGGTTGTTACATATGACCCAGGATCTGGGTAACACAAAAACTACCCAAACACTGTGTTGTTACGTCTGACCCAGGATTTGAGTTACACAAAAACTACCCAAACACTGGGTTGTTACGTCTGACCCAGGATCTGAGTTACACAAAAACTACCCAAACACTGGGTTGTTACGTCTGACCCAGGATCTGGGTAACACAAAAACTACCCAAACACTGGGTTGTTACGTCTGATCCAGGATCTGAGTTACACAAAAACTACTCAAATACTGGCTTGTTACGTCTGACCCAGGATCTGAGTTACACAAAAACTACCCAAACACTGGGTTGTTACGCCTGACCAAGGATCTGAGTTACACAAAAACTACCCAAACACTGGGTTGTTACGCCTGACCCAGGATCTGAGTTACACATAAACTACCCAAACACTGGGTTGTTACGTCTGACCCAGGATCTGAGTTACACAAAAACTACTCAAACACTGGCTTGTTACGTCTGACCCAGGATCTGGGTAACACAAACACTGGGTTATTACGTCTGACCCAGGATCTGAGTTACACAAAAACTACTCAAACACTGGGTTGTTACGTCTGACCCAGGATCTGAGTTACACAAAAATACTCAAACACTGGCTTGTTAGTCTGACCCAGGATCTGAGTTACACAAAACTACTCAAACACTGGCTTGTTAGTCTGACCCAGGATCTGAATAACACAAAAACTACCCAAACACTGGGTTATGTCTGACCCAGGATCTGAATAACACAAAAACTACCCAAACACTGGGTTGTTACGTCTGACCCAAGATCTGGGTAACACAAAAACAACCCAAACACTGGGTTGTTACGTCTGACCCAGGATATGGGTTACACAAAAACTACCCAAACACTGGGTTATTACGTCTGACCCAGGATCTGGGTTACATAAAAACTACCCAAACACTGGGTTATTACGTCTGACCCAGGATCTGGGTTACACAAAAACTACTCAAACACTGGCTTGTTACGTCTGATCCAGGATCTGGGTAACACAAAAACTACCCAAACACTGGGTTATTACGTCTGACCCAGGATCTGGGTTACACAAAAACTACTCAAACACTGGCTTGTTACGTCTGATCCAGGATCTGGGTAACACAAAAACTACCCAAACACTGGGTTATTACGTCTGACCCAGGATCTGGGTTACACAAAAACTACTCAAACACTGGCTTGTTACGTCTGACCCAGGATCTGGGAAACACAAAAACTACCCAAACACTGGGTTGTTACATCTGACCCAGGATCTGGGTAACACAAAAACTACCCAAACACTGAGTTGTTTCATCTGACCCAGGATTTGAGTTACACAAAAACTACCCAAACACTGGGTTGTTACGCCTGACCCAGGATCTGAGTTACACAAAAACTACCCAAACACTGGGTTGTTACGTCTGACCCAGGATCTGAGTTCCACAAAAACTACTCAAACACTGGGTTGTTACGTCTGACCCAGGATCTGAGTTACACAAAAACTACCCAAACAATGGGTTGTTACGTCTGACCCAGGATCTGAGTTACACAAAAACTACTCAAACACTGGCTTGTTACGTCTGACCCAGGATCTGAGTTACACAAAAACTACCCAAACACTGGGTTGTTACGTCTGACACAGGATCTGATTTACACAAAAACTACTCAAACACTGGCTTGTTACGTCTGACCCAGGATCTGGGTAACACAAACACTACCCAAACACTGGGTTTTTACGTCTGACCCAGGATCTGGGTTACACAAAAACTACTCAAACACTGGCTTGTTACGTCTGACCCAGGATCTGGGAAACACAAAAACTACCCAAACACTGGGTTGTTACATATGACCCAGGATCTGGGTAACACAAAAACTACCCAAACACTGTGTTGTTACGTCTGACCCAGGATTTGAGTTACACAAAAACTACCCAAACACTGGGTTGTTACGTCTGACCCAGGATCTGAGTTACACAAAAACTACCCAAACACTGGGTTGTTACGTCTGACCCAGGATCTGGGTAACACAAAAACTACCCAAACACTGGGTTGTTACGTCTGATCCAGGATCTGAGTTACACAAAAACTACTCAAATACTGGCTTGTTACGTCTGACCCAGGATCTGAGTTACACAAAAACTACCCAAACACTGGGTTGTTACGCCTGACCAAGGATCTGAGTTACACAAAAACTACCCAAACACTGGGTTGTTACGCCTGACCCAGGATCTGAGTTACACAAAAACTACTCAAACACTGGCTTGTTACGTCTGACCCAGGATCTGAGTTACACAAAAACTACCCAAACACTGGGTTGTTACGTCTGACACAGGATCTGATTTACACAAAAACTACTCAAACACTGGCTTGTTACGTCTGACCCAGGATCTGGGTAACACAAACACTACCCAAACACTGGGTTTTTACGTCTGACCCAGGATCTGGGTAACACAAACACTGGGTTATTACGTCTGACCCAGGATCTGAGTTACACAAAAACTACTCAAACACTGGGTTGTTACGTCTGACCCAGGATCTGAGTTACACAAAAATACTCAAACACTGGCTTGTTAGTCTGACCCAGGATCTGAGTTACACAAAAATACTCAAACACTGGCTTGTTAGTCTGACCCAGGATCTGAGTTACACAAAACTACTCAAACACTGGCTTGTTAGTCTGACCCAGGATCTGAATAACACAAAAACTACCCAAACACTGGGTTATGTCTGACCCAGGATCTGAATAACACAAAAACTACCCAAACACTGGGTTATGTCTGAGCCAGGATCTGAGTTACACAAAAAGTACCCAAACACTGGGTTGTTACGTCTGACCCAGGATCTGGATAACACAAAAACTACCCAAACACTGAAAAAATTACTTTTTAGGAGTAACAGGATGGCAGCAGAGAGGAGGAGATGAAGTTATGGAGTTATATGATGACGACAGGGAGTTGATAAAACCATACAGGCTTGGTTGTCAGGGTATTCTTTTTGTAACAGATAAATTCAATTACTTCTCTCAGTGCCCTTGACAAATCAATGCTACAGAAATGAAGGTAACAATGAAGTCGAATGCATTATTACAAGAGAAATAAAGCTTGTTGAATGTTCTTTTATTTCAAGAAGCCCTTGATGTAACAATATTTTGACATCATATTAAATGTGTCCTTTTTCACATTTTTACAATTTATATGTGCATTTATTTATTTGTTTATGTAGCAGTTTTGGCTAGTCATATTGCAAGTGTATTGAATGTGTTCGTGTGGATGCGACGCAACCCTGTAAATTTTGGCACTGACAAATGGTTGTGGCAAGTCTGAGACTACACGCCTGTCATGAGAAGTCAAGCGATTAATTAGCCTGAAACAAAAGCCTTCCTGTATTGTTTCCCCCCCACCAAGCTTAGTCAAAATCACCTTGCTGTGACATTGTAGTCTGAAGTAAACTTGGCCAGTTTTAATTAACACAATCATAATTAAAGGTGAGAACAGCCGCACCACTGATTAAAGCTGGTTGTTTAAATTAGACATGATAAGACGATGATGCCAGTCTCAAGCACTATCTATAGCCTACTCGTGGACTCCATTTCAGTGCACAGAGAGTAAAACAGCTGTCAAAGAGGAGATCCTGTGAGGGCACAGCAAACAATCTTCTGTCACTTACCCATTCAGAGTCTCTTGTGCAGGCAGTCTGCTGCAGTTGGTTCATTTACTTCAGCCCAAAGCGATTGGTTAAATTGTTCACTAAATGTTATACATATTTTGTACATTCTGAATTTTTATAAATCAACTAAGGCAGTGGTTTCATTTACTTCCATCCAGGGGGCCTCAGCAAACTTCCAACGGGGCCACAATATGTATTAAAAGCTGAAACAGTTTAAAAAATAGGATTGAATTAGGCCATGTGTCTACCAAAATGTTTTAGCCAGCTGAAAACGCCAGCGCTCTTCTGAAAACACCTTGCTGTGGGTGTTAGAGAGCAGCGTTTTCTCAGTTTCTGCGTGGATTATCTGAATGACAGTGTTGGGGGTAACACATTACAAGAGGGGTGAGCGGGGCATTTTTTCCACATTATGTGGTTGTGTTTACGCTTATATTTACATTTAGTCATTGTTTTTATATTTTATTTATTAAATTAGACAGACAGAATATGAATAGAATGATAAGTGCTATTCTTGATTGGTCAGGTGCTGCTGGAAGAGATGTGTCTTTAGCTGTTTTTTGAAAATGGCTACAGACTCGGCTGCACGAATTGAGATAGGCAGGTCATTCCACCAAGTGGTGGCGGTCCAGGAAAAGGTTCGTGAGAGTGATTTCATGCCTCTTTGGGATGGCACCACAAGGCGTCGTTCACTGGCAGAACGTAAGCTCCTGGAGGGTGTGTAAGTCTGATCAAGCGAGCTTAGGTATATTGGTGCAGAGCCAGTGGTTGCTTTGAAGGCGAGCACCAGTGCCTTGAATTTGATGCGAGAGGCTATTGGCAGCCAGTGCAGACTGATGAAGAGAGGCGTGACGTGCGCTCTCTTCGGCTCGTTAAAGACCACCCTCGCCGCTGCGTTCTGGATCAGTTGTAAGGGTTTGCTAGTGCATGCCGGAAGACCAGCTAGAAGAGCATTACAGTAGTCCAGTCTGGAGAGAACAAGAGCTTGGACCAGGAGTTGTGTGGCCTGCTCTGATAGGAAGGGTCTAATCTTCCTAATGTTGTATAATGCAAATCTGCAGGACCGGGTTGTTGCAGTAATGTGGTAAGAGAATTTTAGCTGATCATCAATCACAACTCCAAGGTTCCTGGCTGTCCTGGACGGAGTTATGGTTGATGATCCTAGCTGAATGGAGAGATTGTGATGAAGTGCTGGGTTGGCTGAGACCACAAGCAGTTCGGTCTTTGCAAGGTTGAGTTGCAGGTGATGTTCCTTCATCCAGGCAGAAATGTCTGTTAGGCAGGCAGCGATACGAACACCAACCGTGGGATCATCTGGTTGAAATGAGAAGTAGAGTTGAGTGTCGTAGGCATAGCAGTGATAGGAAAAGCCATGTTTCTGAATGACAGATCCCAGTGATGACATGTAGATGGAGAAGAGGAGTGGTCCAAGCACTAAGCCCTGGGGAACTCTAGTAGCTAGATGATGTGACTTCACTTCACCTCTCCATGACACCCTGAAGGACCTACCTGAGAGATAAGACTTGAGCCACTGGAGAGCAGTTCCTGAGATGCCCATCTTCATGAGAGTTGCCAGGAGGATCTGGTGATTAACTGTGTCAAAAGCAGCAGACAAATCCAGTAAGATAAGTACTGTGGATTTGGAAGCTGCTCTTGCCTGTCTCAGTGCCTCCGTAACCGAGAGCAGGGCAGTCTCAGTTGAGTGGTCGCTTTTGAAGCCGGATTGGTTGATGTCCAGGAGGTTGTTCTGTTCAAGAAACATAGAGAGCTGGTTAAACACAACTCGCTCAAGTGTCTTTGCAATGAAAGGCAGAAGGGATACCGGTCTGTAGTTTTCTAAAAGTGCTGGGTTCAGGGAGGGTTTCTTAAGCAGTGGGGTTACCTGAGCCTGCTTAAATGCTGTGGGGAAGGTCCCGGTGTGCAGAGAGGTGTTGACAATGTGAGTGAGTGCAGGAGTAACAGAAAAAGAAATGGCCTGAAGGAGGTGAGTGGGGATAGGATCAAGCGGACAGGTAGTGGGATGATTGGAAAGGATGAGTTTGGAGACTTCAGCTTCAGAGAGCAGAGAGAAAGAGGGTAGCATGTGTGTGATCGTTGTTGAAATGTGCGTGTCGGTTTGTGATGTGGAGAATTGGTTGCTGTTGGAGGAGGTTTTGTTTGTGAAAAATGATGCAAAGTCATCAGCTGTAAGAGTTGATGAAGGAGGGGGAGAGGAGGACAAAGGAGCAAAGAGAATGTTCTGAAAAGTGCACGAGAGTCAGCAGTTGTTGATTTTGTTGTGGTAGTATGTAGTTTTAGCAGTGGAGACGTGAGTAGAGAAAGAAGCGAGGAGAGTTTCGCACTTTAGTTTTGCACCACTTCCTCTCTGCCGCCCGCAGTCCAGAGCGATGTTCACAGAGAACATCAGACAGCCAGGGGGCAGAGGGGGTGGTGCAGGCTGGCCTGGATGAAATGGGACAGCAGTTGTCTAAGCAAGATGTTAGAGTGGAGCAAAGAGTGTCAGTAGCACTGTTAGTGTCTAGTGCCGAGAACTGAGCAGGTGGAAGGAGTGAGGATGAAACCATAGTGGATAGACGGGAGGGAGAGAGCAATCGTAGATTACGCCGAAAGGTGATCTGGGGAGGAGTGCGTGTAGTGTCAGGGGACAGTAGGAGGTTAAGAGTGATGAGAAAGTGAAATGAGGTGTGCAATGGAGTAACTAAAGTGTCGTCTGTGGAGCAATGGCGTGTGTAGATAAGGTTTCAAATGGTTACCTGATTTGTGAGTAGCTGCAGTAGATACTCACTTAAGGTCAAATGAGGTCAGAAGAGTGGTGAAGTCTGCAGCCTGGGGTTTATCAAGGTGGATGTTGAAGTCACTGAGCAGTACCAGAGGAGTGCCATCCTCAGGGAAATGAGAGAGTAACATATCCAATTCCTCCAAGAAGTTACCCAGTTGACCTGGAGGGCGATAAATAACTACAACATGTATTTTAGCAAGGTGAGTGATAGTGATTGAGTGTGATTCAAATGAGCAGTTGTCAGATAGAGAAAGAATGGGCTCAAATTTCCAATCATTTGAGATGAGCAGACCAGTACCTCAGCCCCTCCCAATCGGACGAGGGGTGTGTGAAAGAGTGAAATTATTTGAGAGAGCTGCAGGAGTGGCAGTGTCTTCTGGTTTGATCCAGGTTTCAGTTAGAGCCATGAGACTGAGATGTGAATGAGTGGAAATAGATGAAATAGAGTCTGCTTTGTTTACAGCAGACTGGCAGTTCCAGAGACCAACTGGAATGGACATTAATGTAGCAGAGGAAATAGGTACACCACGCATTTTATTAGGATTACAGTGTCTAGAATGTACTGAGCGTGACTTATGGGTGTATGTGGTAATAGTAGAGATTTGGAAGCACACTGTGAATACGGGTCAGAGAAATAAACAGATAAAAACAAGCAAAACACAAAAGTGGACAAAGTAAAAGGAAAGCTATACTCAAGTGCCTTGTCGGTGTCTTCGTTCGAGTGGAATTGCGCAGAGTAGAGTCGAATGCGACGGCTGCCGCGGAGTACCACTCAATTTATACTCACGTTAAGTGTCGTTATTGAATACAGCTGACTACTCCTAGTGAAACGCGTTAGCTCGCACGAGGTCACGTGATCAGCGCGTTAACAAACGAGACTACCAACAAACAGCCAACTACACCACACAGACAACGTTCTAAATAACAGCTGAACTACAGATCAAATGAGGAAATGAATACAGTACTCACACACTAGTTGTTCTCCCTGATGTTCAATTGCTTCTCTCTAACTCAATGTAAACAGTGCCTGCTCTTATACCACGCTGGCTTAAGGCCACGCCCATTGAAACGCATTAGCTCGCACGAGGTCACGTGATCAGCGTGTTAACAAACGAGACTACCAACAAACAGCCTACTACACCACACAGACAACGTTCTAAATAACAGCTGAACTACAGATCAAATGAGAAAAATGAATACAGTACACACACACTAGTTGTACTCCCTGATGTTCTATTGCTTCTCTCTGTGTTTCATTAATACAGTGTATATTTTTTTCTCGATTTACCCAGAAAGAATGGAAGTGAAATGTGACAACATGCCCCATAGGTGGGGTAAATTGTAACATGTGAGGGGCACAATGTCACATGACCAAATGACAGTTTAAAATGTTACCTGATATCATTTAAAAAAAAAAATCCAAGACAAACTAACATATTTTGTCAATAAAATACAATTATTAACTATTCAATTTTTGAGTTTGACAACAAACACGCATCAAAACACAGATACAGCATAGTTCAGGGGTGTCCAAACTTTTTTTAAAGGGGGCCATATTCGTTGTTGTGGACACACCCATAGGCTTGTTGCATTTCTATTATATATAGCCTATATATATCATGTTTTGTTTCTTGGAAACATGACAGATTTGACAAACATAGCTTGTAAATTTATAGATATTTAACAATATCTGTAAAACTTTCATCAACCAAAAAGTTTTAATGGATGAAATTTTAATATTATTTATAGAGTTAGAACTCTATTCTTATTTAAATGAACGAGTGATCTATTTAGATTACCACAGGTAAAACCACACTGCAAAAATGCTTTTCTTACATAGTATTTCTGTCTTTTTTTCCAGTCCAAATATCTAAATCTTAAATCAAGATTCTTTTACTAAGGAAAATTACATATTTTTTTCTTGATTCCTGGGGGGGGGGGGGGGGGGGGGGGGATCCTTAAAACAAGCTAAATCATCTGTCAATGGGGTTAGAAAAAGGATCTCGTTTCAGTTTGGGACAGAAACAAGAATGCAAACAGAAACAATATTATTTTTCTTACCCCATTGGCAGATAAATATGCTTGTTTTAAGCAAAAACTCACTTAAATTTTATTCTATTGTCCAAAAAACAAGAAAAAATATCTTATGTCATTTAACTTCTCGTAAATGCATCTTGATTTAAGATGTTTTTTTTGTTTGTTTTTTTGTTGTTGAAATATTTAGACTAGAAACAAGACAAAAATACTAAAAAAGAGCATTTTTGCAATGCACACGTCACCTCACCGCATGTTAAAAAGTAAAAAATATGATTTCTATATCTAGAATGGCTTTATGGTATTTAGTCTATAAACATATAAATACAAATGCACAAAACTGCAAGTTTAGGAACAAAAATAGTCTGTAATTTGACGTCATTCACTACCCTCCTCCTCATTCATTTTTTAAAGTTAGACATCAACCTTCTTAGTATTCCTCAATCAATCCATTTTAAACAATATAACAAGAAAAAAAAAAAAAAAAAAAAAAAAAAAATATATATATATATATATATATATATATAATTGAATGCCTGTTTTTCCACTAGTTTTTTTTGTCAAAATTGTATAGGGTCGCTAACGACCCGAGGTGTGTAAGATTGTACGCATTTTTTTATCTGCACAATAATAAATAAATCTATAATGATGAAATGAGTGCAATTAACCTTTATTCCACAAGGTGCCAATGTCTGATACACAATGATGAAGTGACGTTTCACTTATATTTACCTCAGACAGAAAACAAAACAATAATATATATATAATCTGTAAAACTTGAAATGGCTCAGCGATTTACTGCAGAGACAGTACTGAACGCAATCAAATATTAGTGTCATTGTCACTTGATGATGGATCTGGTGAAGGAAGCTGTCAGTGATCAAAATATTTATTTTGAAGACGTTGAAAATGAGTTTTGAGGATATGCGTGAGATCGCGAATATGAGGCAGATGCTAAATGTACTGGGAAATGAGTTCTGACGAGGACAGTGATGATGGTATAAAACATCTGCTCAAACTGAACCCTTCCAAGCTCCAAAAGTAACTAAATATGTTTTATTTTATTCTTCTGTAATTGTTACTCATATATCAGGAGTTTTATAAATTATCGCGACAGGTATAGATCTATCCATGTTAGATAAAGATCCGGGTCGCTAAAGACCCGAATATGTAAGAATGTTTGGCACAACAGTCATGCATTTAAGGGTTAATGGTGACTTCATGCGTAATTGAAAAAAATTAAGTTAGCGGAACTTGACATTTCCACATAACTTAATTTTTTTCAATTACACATGATCTATGAAACTATTAAAAGCACTGTATTATTCATGCCAGGCCAGTAGATGGCGATGTGACTTTGTAAAGAAACACTACAAGCCTACAGCCTGAAAAAACATTTTCAAAAAGTTTGCATTTTTAGGCCCCCAAATGTCATTATTGTGTAAATGAACGGCCAAATCCCATAAAAAGTTTTCCATTTTAAGTTGAAAACAGTGTTGTGTAAACGCCGTGACAATGAGGGCTTTCAATTAAACAGTGGTGGACCTTTGAGTCACAAAGAGAACCTGGTTGTAACAAAGAATCAAAGTGTAGCATTTTAGTCATTTTTTAGTTGTTTAATATTCTAGCGTATTTGTAAAAGTTGAAAAATGAGGCACGCAAATAGCATTTATTTTGCAGAATGACTTTTATTAATTATTTGCATCGTAACACATAACATCACAGCAATATTTTGATCTAAATTGTATCAGTTTGCAACAGGCAACTAGAATTAACTGGCATTGTAAAGCATATAAACACTGGTATACATTTCTGTATTATTAAAGAAGCAGCCTCTCAGAAATGCAACATTTATTTGGCATTTATCAGAAAAGACTTTCACCATAGGCATCTGCAATTTGACAGGAGAACTAATGCATCAAGGGATCATGAACATTAAGATGAAGGTGCAGTTACTGTATTTCCCATTTTAAAATCAATACAGCATTTTATCCTTTCTTCATTTGATCTTTTTGTAGCTTGATCTCATAATACACCATTCAACATTCACATAGTATCTGGAGAAAAGCAAATTGCCTTTAACTGAGTGTGTTGTGTAACTGGAAACTGCTGGCTGTTCTGTATGTGAGGCAGTAAATGAGTATTCATGATATCGACGTGGGTGTAATTCACCATGTTCTTTAGCTAGATTATCAATATGAGCAATACATTATGAAGCTCTAGAACTTTTATCAGCTTTTGAATTAATCTCAGGCAATATTGCATTTCAAACATAATTTGCACATATGCTAATACATCTCAACTGATGGAAGTTATGTAGGTAGAAGTAGATTAAAGTGGAAGTTTCCAAACTTATCGGCCCAAAATGGCAGCATCAGATGTAGCCCCATGGACTGCTAACAGGCCATCTGTGCTGTTCTACATAAAAACGGTTCCAACATCACAAACTCCAATCTGAATGTTCGTGGCATTGGGTTTTTGAAAGAGTTTTATTTGAAGCACTGACCAAGCCAAATTTGAGCAGAACTGTATATTTTGCAAAGTTAAATTATAATAGTGATTATTAATTTTGGAACACTGAAATGTCTGACCACAAAGAGTATATGTTCCGCTAATTTCTGCAATAATTGGTCAAATATTGTGCCATTATTAATTCACCCATGCTTTAATGTTATGTTTACACATCAGTCACATGGCTGCATCCTGTCTAAGTGGGCGATTCTTTGCTAGAACTCTGACTATGTAAGACTACCTCAACCTAACATCTGATATAGGGGTGAATCAAGTCATCTCAATGGCAAAAAGTGTCCCAATCACCCTGAATTCACCCCTACATAAGATATCCTCATTCCCTTCGGTCATGAATACAAGTTGTGCAGCTGCAAAAAACAAACAATAAAAACCCCCATCATGAATTATTCATTATCCTTGAGTCATAGGAAAACCTACGGTGGCCCAGTAGTGCACAACACAACACAATATAAAAAGCAAACATAAAAGTTCACAACAGAACGAAAACAAGCCACAACACAACGAAAAAGCCACAACACAAATAAATCAAGCCACAACACAACGAAAAAGCCACAACACAAATAAATCAAGCCACAACACAGCGGAATCAAGCCACAACACAACGGAAACAAACCACAACACAACGAAAATGCCACAAAACATCGAAAAAGCACAACACAACGAAATCAAGCCACGACTCAACGGAAATGCTCCCAACCACTCTGTGTGCACCCGGAGCATGGTAAAGCTTCCACAGTTCTATAGAATCGGCAATCTTACAAAAATATCGAGACCACAAGTAGTTTTAACAGTATATAGGCTAACCATTGTTTATCGACATTAAATATTAATTCAAAATCACCACTATGCTCGAGAATGCTTTGACCCAATACCACGGTGCTAAGGGAACTTCTGCCAATTCCACCAAGTGGTTGAAACGTATAATTTGTATGAATTAAAATTACTTTTAACATTTAAAAACAGACATGTTAAAATTCCACAGCTTTACTGTATTGGTAAAACGGACTTAGTAATGCACAACACAACATTGGAATTTGAAAATGTAAAATAAAGTTAATTTAAGTCATACAAATTATAGGTTTCAACTTTGATTTGGTGTATAAATCGAGTATAAATATGCAGCTATAATGCACGTAGGTGATTTTGAATTGATATTTCATGTCGATATACAATTGCACACTTAAAACTGATCATAGTGTTTAAATATTTGTAAGACTGGCGAATCTATAGAACAATGCAAGAAAAACGAACTTTACCGCACTCAGAGCACCCCCTAGTGGTCGGGAGCATTTCGTTGTGTTGTGGCTTGATTTCGTTGTGTTGTGGCTTTTTCGTTGTGTTGTGGCTTGATTCAGTTGTTTTGTGGCTTGATTCAGTTGTGTTGTGGCTTGATTCCGTTGTGTTGTGGCTTGATTCCGTTGTGTTGTGGCTTGATTTCGTTGTGTTGTGGCTTGATTTCATTGTGTTGTGGATTTTTCGTTGTGTTGTGGCTTGATTTCGTTGTGTTGTGGCTTTTTCGTTGTGTTGTGGCTTTTTCGTTGTGTTGTGGCTTGATTCAGTTGTGTTGTGGCTTGATTCAGTTGTGTTGTGGATTTGTTGTGTTGTGGATTTTTTGTTGTGTTGTGGCTTGATTCCGTTGTGTTGTGGCTTGATTCAGTTGTGTTGTGGCTTGATTCCGTTGTGTTGTGGCTTGATTCCGTTGTGTTGTGGCTTGATTTCGTTGTGTTGTGGCTTTTTCGTTGTGTTGTGGCTTTTTCGTTGTGTTGTGGCTTTTTCGTTGTGTTGTGGCTTTTTCGTTGTGTTGTGGCTTCATTAAGTTGTGTTGTGGCTTGATTCAGTTGTGTTGTGGCTTGATTCAGTTGTGTTGTGGCTTGATTTTGTTGTGTTGTGGCTTGATTCAGTTGTGTTGTGGCTTGATTCAGTTGTGTTGTGGCTTGATTCCGTTGTGTTGTGGCTTGATTTCGTTGTGTTGTGGCTTGATTTCATTGTGTTGTGGATTTTTTGTTGTGTTGTAGCTTGATTTCGTTGTGTTGTGGCTTGATTCAGTTGTGTTGTGGCTTGATTTCGTTGTGTTGTGGCTTGATTCCGTTGTGTTGTGGCTTGATTCCGTTGTGTTGTGGCTTGATTTCATTGTGTTGTGGCTTTATTTCATTGTGTTGTGGCTTTTTCGTTGTGTTGTGGCTTTATTTCGTTGTGTTGTGGCTTTATTTCGTTGTGTTGTGGCTTTTTCGTTGTGTTGTGGCTTTTTCGTTGTGTTGTGGCTTTATTTCGTTGTGTTGTGGCTTTATTTCGTTGTGTTGTGGCTTGATTCCGTTGTGTTGTGGCTTGATTCCGTTGTGTTGTGACTTTTTCGTTGTGTTGTGGCTTGATTTCATTGTGTTGTGGCTTTTTCGTTGTGTTGTGGCTTTATTTCATTGTGTTGTGGCTTTTTCGTTGTGTTGTGGCTTTTTCGTTGTGTTGTGGCTTTTTCGTTGTGTTGTGGCTTTTTGTTGTGTTGTGGCTTGATTTCATTGTGTTGTGGCTTGATTTCATTGTGTTGTGGCTTTTTCGTTGTGTTGTGGCTTTTTCGTTGTGTTGTGGCTTTTTGTTGTGTTGTGGCTTGATTTCATTGTGTTGTGGCTTGATTTCATTGTGTTGTGGCTTTTTCGTTGTGTTGTGGCTTGATTTCATTGTGTTGTGGCTTTATTTCATTGTGTTGTGGCTTTTTCGTTGTGTTGTGGCTTTTTCGTTGTGTGTGGCTTTTTGTTGTGTTGTGGCTTGATTTCATTGTGTTGTGGCTTTTTCGTTGTGCTGTGGCTTTATTTCATTGTGTGTGGCTTTTTGTTGTGTTGTGGCTTTATGTCGTTGTGTTGAGGCTTTATTTCGTTGTGTTGTGGATTTATTTCGTTGTGTTGTGGATTTATTTCGTTGTGATGTGGCTTTATTTCGTTGTGTTGTGGATTTATTTCGTTGTGTTGTGGATTTATTTCGTTGTGTTGTGAACTTATGTATGCTTTTTAAATTCCGTTGTGTTGTGCACTACTGGGCCACCGTAAAAAACAGAACAAGTGTCCCAGCAGTCTATAAAGGTGCTGTGCTCAATTCATGACGACACTAAAAACACAGGGATGTTTCACTATTTCTATCGAGAATGAGAATGAACCTCATTGGTTCTTGAAGCTCACGAGAATGAAAACGAAAAAGGGTTAAATAAAACATGATCAAATTTAGTGGTAAAGTTATTTTATTAAAAAATTTAAACAGTTACTTGTAAAAAATAGTAATAGTAAATAACCCGCTGAATTAGGATTAGTTTTACGATCTCTTTGTGAACTTTTTGAAGCGATTGTTGTTTGGACTGTCAATGGAGGGACAGACATTTCTCCGATTGCATTCAAATCTCTTAATTTGTGTTTCGAACATGAATGAAAGTCTTATGGATTTGGAATGACATAAGGGTGAAAACGTTTTATTAGTTTTCAAGATTGAACAAAATGTATGCGGATGGCTGAACCATCAAATGCCATGATAAATATAGCCATATTCCCAAGTCTCAAACACTGCCCCTATAGAGGTCAAAACTTCAGTGGGTTCCTGAGTTTTCCTCTCGGTGTGATTTTAAAATATCTCAGCTCAGCATTTTTCACCTCTCTGTAATCTGTTTGAGATGCACAAGAACTGTGCATGCAAAAATCTGGGCTGCATAAATAAATAAAAAAACTTTACGTTTAAAAGAGAATACTCTTGGGGGTTATAAGTTATTAGTGTGCTAATATTAGTTTCTTTGGGTGCAACATTACTATAACGTCAACATTACTGTCTTTTTTAGTAGGTTTGTGAATGCTAATGCAAATTTGTTTATGCCTGGTGCTGCTTTGCAAAGTAACTATTAAAACACTGTACATGTGGATACGAATTTCAAGTCAACAAATTATGAATCATGTGGAAATTTGATTACTCCTCTTAATTATTCAATGAATTATTTTTAAAAAGTGTGTCCACTGCATATCAACACAAACAACACAAAGGGAAAGGAGAACAGTGATAACTGATGACGATTATGATTGTTTGACAGATATTTGAGTTACTTTTATAGTAACTTGCATGTCATGATGTACAGTAAGAATGAAAGAGTACGTTATTTTTTTCAAATTATCCTTAACATTTAGTTCTAAAATAAACATCATGCAAATATTGAATGCAGCTCTAGACTAGTTTGTTAGTTTAATTTATCAAATTGATATAAAAATAGTAAAAGCAAATGGAGAAATGTATGTGATTATTATAACCACATCATGGTCATATTTAGTGGTATAGTTATTTTATTATTAATCTGTAGAGATGATGCATAATGGTATTTGCTGAAGTATGATTTTAACTTTGTTTGCAAAAAAGAAAATGTTTAATTGACAAATTCCCTGTGATGAACTACACTACCCACAATCCTAAGAGATCCAGAGACCAGAGAACTTGCTGTTGCCATGGAAACAGGAACAGCACCAGAAGAACTCAGCACTGACCTTACACTCTAAAAAGGTTCTATATAGCACCAAAAATGGTTCTTGGCTCGTAATCATAGGGGAACCTTTTTAGTGCTATATAGCATCAATTTTGGTGCTTCTGTGGTACATAAAGCTATATAGCACCTTAGTCAAAGAACCGGCGAAGAACCTCTGAAGAACCTCTGAAGAACCTCTGAAGAACCACTGAAGCACCAAAAATGGTGCTTTAAAGCACTAAAAAAGGTTCCCCTATGATTACGAGCCAAGAACCATTTTTGGTGCCATATAGCAGTGGTTCTCAACTCCAGTCCTGGGGACCCACTGCTCTGCAGATTTTGTGTCTCTCTTATCTGACACACTCAGTTCAGTTCATGGAACTCTCTCCTAACGAGCTGATGATCAGAATCAGGTGCCTTAAATAAGGTAGACATACAAAATGTGCAGAGCAGTGGGTCCCCAGGACTGGAGTTGAGAACCACTGCCATATAGAACCTTTTTTTTTTAGAGTGTATGCTCAAAGCACTATGAATCAAGTTATCAAGTCAATATCTCTCTAATCTCAAACAGCCCATAATTGTAAAATGTTCACTCTAAATAATGCTGGGTTGTTTCAACCCATGGTTGGGTCAAACATGGATAAACACCAATTGTTGTGTTTGTTTCTAAATTTTACATTCAAATCAACGGTTGGGCTTGTCCATATTTGAGCCAACCATGAATTGAAACAACACAGCATTTTTTTTTACGGGAGTGTTCAAATATTTTGCAATAATCTTCAAATAATTAAGTTCAATAAAATCATTGAATTAGTCATATTTTATGAAGAAAATGAATGGAAAAAGCACTTTTTGCTGAAAAAGTAGGCGGTCACTGTTACCCTAAGAGTGAGTGAGGAGTGACAGCAATAATAACTACAACCACTCCACACAGCTCTACTGACCTATTTTTATTTGCATTTCTATTTAAAATACAAGCCTCTATGAGGTTTATCCCCATAGTCACATGACAGATCCAAATGTTTCTTCTTTCACCTTCTTCCATGTTAACATTAAATGGTGACTGTACTCAGAAAAATTGTCACTGGTAAACCTAAAACTGTTCCAGACATGCTGATTTGATTACTTTTTAGTGAAGACACATGGACTATGAATCCTTTACTCCATTCGGTTTTCCTGCCCCTGTTTACAAAGAAAAAAATATTTTAATCTTCCTAATCTGCCCCAACTTTCGGTCCCACATTGCAATGCATATTATGAAAAGCATCTTAAAGGTGCTGTATGTAAAAATAAATTGACAGTACTAAAGCACAAAAATACCATAATATGTTTGCAGAGATTTAGGAAACATGCTAAGTTCACATACTTGTTTGTCTGAAAAACAATGGCAGTTATTCTACTTTTAAATGTGCGTTCCGTGTCTGAATGTTTTTGTTTTGGTCTGTGTGATCCCGCCCACTGCTAATTTACCCAATAGAGGGTATGCATTGATGTCACTTTACCGCCCGAACACGCCCCCTCATCCGGACTGAGTGGCAGAAGAGCTGCTGCATGACTGGAGTTAATAGGGGAAGATGCGAGGTCGCTGCGTTCACACTGAAAACCAATTCTGCCGCTCAGTCTTTTTGCCACTCAGTGGGCGTAACCGCAGTGACTCTGGCCAATGGTGACATCAGATGAATACCCTCCATAGTATTTGGACACCCCCGGATTGCCAGTTGGCGGAAAACACAGCATATTGTAGCCACGGAAGCAAGTAAACAAACTGTGTCAGAGATTGCAGATTCTACCGTCCTAAAAAGCCTCGGCATCCATCTAAAAATCTCTATGACCAGAGGCATACTATTAAAACTCTGATAAATCAACTCATCAACTTACAGTGTAAGACTTGTTGCAGCTATTGTCAATTGCGCTCGTTCCGGTTGTGTGTCCTCAATCTGGCAACCGGCTTAAGCCTAGAGTCTGAGGTCGAGGATTTTGAATTTGGACTGCAGTACCCTTTCAACCACTAGCTGTCAACATTACATACTGCACCTTTATAGCTCAAGAGCACCAAAACACTGACCTTTACCCCCAGATCCCGGCTCCTTGCTCTCATCTTGTTGACCTGAGACTCAGCCATGTCTGCTCTCTCATTAGCCTGTTCAAGCTCATGTTGGGCCTTTCTCCACCGCACCAGATGGACATTGTTGGACATGGACATGGACATGGACATTCCTCCTATAAAATATATACAGTCCAGTAGAGTACAGATATAGAGTCCAGTTTTTATGCAACCACACAAGTGAGCTTTACAAAGTTGAGCGTTTATAAAGTCAGATAGACAAATTTTGACTTACAGACTCCTCTGCTTGTCTCTTGTAGGCCTTAACTTTTATCTGAAGCTTATTTACCAGGTCCTGAAGTCTGTTAACATTCTTCTTGTCCTCCTCAGACTATATATAAACACAATATTGTCACTAATTTATCAAGTGATCAACCAGCAGTCCAGATGTTGTCTACTCCATACCTGGTAGGTAAGCTCCTTCATTCTTCTTTCATATTTCCGAGCACCTTTGGTAGCGTCAGCTCCACGCTTTTGTTCAGCATCCAGCTCATTTTCCAGTTCACGGACCTGGACAACAGGTACCAACAAAGTAAAACATTTGTATGTTCCACGCGTTCGTTTGACCAAACACTTACGTACCCTGGATTCCAGTTTCTGGAGTTGTTTCTTCCCACCCTTCAGGGCTAAGTTTTCTGCCTCATCCAAACGATTCTGCAGGTCTTTGATTGTGGCTTCCAGGTTCTTCTTCATTCGCTCCAGGTGTGCACTAGTGTCTTGCTCTTTCTTCAGCTCTTCTGACATCATTGCAGCCTTCGAGGGAAGTAAGGGCAGAAATCAGTGAGTGGGGAATTTTAACTTGGGGCACATTCACACTTGGCTCGTTGGGAACATTAATTTCAGAACCTGGCAAGTTTTATCCCTTAGTTTGGTTTGTTAAGGGATTTATAAACACGGCGATCACACTCGGATCCACAACAGTCTGAAATTGCCTGAACGAGGTGTTGACATGGTCCAAAAAATTGTGGAAAAGGTTTGTTCATCTCTGGACCTATTTGTTTGTGGAAAGAAAGCAGTCTGACCCAACAAACCAATCTGTATCATAACTCATAATAGGAAATCAGGAGTCCTGTAAAAAGCAGCACTGTCTGATTCTGTAGGTTGAACATTAGTTATTGCAGTTGAAAAACAAATAGCCCTTCTTTATCTAATAGCAATGTAGCAATTAGAGCGGGAATGAAGGCTCATATACATTTGTAAATGTGTGTGTAATGACTGTTAGAGATTGCAACAATTTAAATCCCTGTTTCGGAACAAAACAAAGGTCTGAAAACACTCTAGATGCTAGATGTCTACTCACATCTGTTATTGCTTTCTTTGCCCTTTCCTCTGCATTCCTTGACTCTTGAGCAGAGTCCTCCACTTCACTCTGGAGCTGAGAAATATCAGCCTCTAGCTTTTTCTTGGTGTGCAGAAGGCTGGTGTTCTGAAAAATTGAAGGTAGATGGTACTTCAGCAAAAACTGGTGTACTTCTGTTTTCATGGCTACGATGATAGACTGCCGTTCCAAACCTGGGAATGCAGGAGTCCGACTCGTTCACTAGCATCTGTCAACTCTTGCTCTGCAATTTTTCGGCTCCTCTCAGTCTGTTCCACAACAGCACTGAGTTCCTCAATCTCAGCCTGCATTAGCAAGTTCCTGCGTTCAGACATTGCTAGCTGTTCCTTCATGTCCTCCTGTCCTCTGAGGGAATCGTCAAGGTGAAGCTGAACATCCTGTTGAGACATGAACCAAATTAGACCAGTCACTGGTCACCAGCATGTGTGGTGTTTTGGATGCTGGTGTATTGGTCCCCTCCTCCTGCTTCTTGATTAACTAGCTTAATCAAAAAGACGTCCTGAATCAAACAAGTTTGCCATAAAGGTCATGTCAACTTGCAATTCATGCTGGTTTATGTTGGATTTAGCAGGGATGTAATAGGAACAAAGAGACTATGCAGACTATGGGACACTTGTAAAAACTAAATTGATTACATATGCACAACTTCTCAACAGGTTCATCCTCTAACTGCTGAGCCGTGGCTCCAACATCAGTTAATATTAAATGATTTTGAATACAGTCAAAAGTCACCTTGAGTTGTCCTTGAATATTTCGGAGTTGTTTCTGGGCTTCAGTAGCCAAGCGATTGGCATGACTTAACTGTATCTCCATCTCATTGAGATCTCCTTCCATCTTCTTCTTGACTCTCAGGACATCATTCCTGCTTCTTAATTCAGCATCCAGAGTGTTTTGCATTGAATCTGTGACTCTCTGGGTGTTTCTTTTCAGCTGTTCAATCTCCTCGTCCTTTTCAGCCAGCTTTCGGTCCATGTCAGCCTTAAGCTGATTGAGCTCTAGTTGAACATGGAGGATCTTAGATTCCTCATGTTCCAAAGATGCCTAAAGCAGACCATAATCAATTTTTGGAGTATAAACTTAACCTGTATGGATACAGGACTAGGATACAGGACTCCCTTTACCTCTGCCTCATCTAGTGCACTTTGAATCTCAAATCTCTCTGTCTCCATTTGCTTCCTGGCCTTCTCTAGCTCATGGATGCTTTTTCCAGTCTCACCAATCTGCTCAGTGAGATCGGAGATCTCCTCTACGTATGAGATAAATGTCAAAGAATATGAGCCACTGCTATAACATTAGGAGATCATGCTGTAGATCTGCTGAGGATGTTCTTTGTTGCACTGACCCAGCTAGCTACTTACGCTGCAAATTCTTGTTCTCTCGTTTGAGAGTTTCAATATGATCCAAGGTCTCCACGTAAGAGTTCTTTAATTTAAAGAGCTCAGTGTTCAAAGATCGAGACTCTTTCTGAGCACCTTCCAGCTCTGCCTGTGATTCTTCATACTTCTGCTTCCATTCAACCAGAATCTACGAAGAGAGATAGAATAGAAATGTAAATGTAAATGTAGAATAGAGAGACATTTCCCAGAGAAACATCTGCTTATTATGGTGGCACTATTTCAGAAGGTCATAAATAAAACGTTTTATTGTTCTTTTTCAGGTAACTGTCCAAAAAACAAACAAAGATGAATCAGTGATTCCACGAAAACCTGTTTCATTTACCTTGTCAAAATTTCTCTGTTTCTTGTCTAAACTGACTGCTGAACTGTTTGCCCTTTCCAAATCTATCATAAGGTCCTCAATCTCACTCTGCAGTCTCTGCTTGGTTTTCTCCAGTGAAGCACACTTTGCGTTTGCTGCTTCTACTTGCTCTTCTGCTTCTTGGAGTCGCTGAACAAGCTTTTTCCTGCAATGATTTATAGGTCAATGACGTACAAGAGTGTCCACAATAAAGAAAATGAAAAATCATTTTCAAATCTAGTTTAAACCACACTTGCCAAGCTCTTAGAAATGTAGTCTTTGTTTTCACATTGGCTTCATGTGTTTTTATACCATTTTATACCACTTTATTGTCCCTCAGGGTGAAATTAGTTTTGCACACAAGGTACTGACATAGACAGAGTATTACGTAAGAACAAGGATAATACAATTATATTTTAAATGGGGAAAAATTTAATACATTTATACTTATATTTATAGATATAATTTTTTTGTCATGATTCAAGCGTTTAGAAACAAAATTTATGAGACAGTTGTGGTCCGATTTCATTGGTGATTTCAAATGTAATCGTAAGCTTGGTGAACCGTTTTGGCGAATTTGATCTTTCCCCATTCAAAGAGAAAGGAGCTGCACTTGCATGCCAAAGACGCATTTCAAAGATGGCCGCCGAGTGAAATGACATGTCTTACAGGGACTTTGGTTTTACCCAAGTACGGCATGGTTCTTCAATTAGTCCTGGAATAGCATTTATGTCAAATTAACATGACACTTATCCTAAACAACCTCTGAAATCATAGGGAACATGATAAGAATGTTATGTTTTATAAAAAATGTAAATCTGGTTGACAAAGAATACTGAGATATCCAGGAACACACCCAACCTGGGTTCACCATGTTAAGTTGCGAACACATGCTTGTCTTACTTGGCCTCCTCAAGTTCTTCAGTGCGTTGAATAGCATCAGTCTCATATTTGGTCCTCCACTGAGATGCTTCACTGCTTGCTTTAGACAACCCTCTCTGCAGCTCAGCCTTAGCTTCCTGTTCTTCTTCAAACTGCTCTCTCAGGAGATCACAGTCATGGCACGCTGATTGTAAGCCATGCGCTAGAGCATTCTTAGCCTATAAAGGTAGATTATGAGTTCAAAAACACAATTGTATTGCTAGGTCTCATGCCACATTAACATTACATTAGTGTGGCAAGCAGTCGAGGGACCGTGAGAGAACGGCATGAGGCCGGTGGCGTGATTAATAATCGGTCTCGGTCTCGTATCTCACAGAGGAGCTCCGATGCATAAAAGGAGGAACGACGACAGTGAAGGTTGAGAGAGGACCAGGCCTGGACTTTACGTTGTGTTTTGTTTTATTATGTGTGTGTGGCAGTCGTCCGTGAGGAGACTGACGTTTTTACTTTCATTTTGTTTTTAGTTGTGATTAAAGTGTTGAACGTTTGCCTGTTCCCGCCTCCTTCTTCCTATAACAACATACCATGTTACAATTACCTTTGACTCCTCCTCAAGCTGTCTCTTCAGTTCATCGATAAGCTGAGTGAAGCCCTGTTTCCCCCGTACCAACTGTGAAATGAGACTATCCTTCTCCTCCATTTGCCTAGAATACTCGCCTATTGAACAAACAAAGTCAGACGTTCTGCAACAGCATAACATAAAATTCATTGTTATGAGTGAAATCGCCGTCTACCATTTTCTGTTTGGAGCCGGGCTTTCTGGGAGCTGAGGTCATTGATTTTACGCATGTTCTCCTCATTCTTGCTGTTCACTTCAGAGAGCTGGTCTTCAAGATTGTGGCACATCTTCTCCAGGTTAACCTGTCATTTACAAATATGCTGTATTAGACAAAGCCATTTCCCTGTTGGGTGTTAGAATTGACAGAACGGTAAAACCTTGGCTTTTGCTATGGCCACCATGTTGCCTGCAAGATCGTCAATCTCCATCTTGCATTCACTCTTCTCCTTCTCCAGTTTCTGCTTGATTCGCTGGAGGTTGTCCAGTTGTTCTCCAAGCTCTGCCATGCTGTCGGCATGTTTCTTGCGTAGAGCTGCCATGGTGGCCTCATGCTGTAGGGTAGCCTCCTCAAGATCACGCCGCAGCTTCTGAAATTCAGTCTCTCGTTTCTTGTTAATTTCGACTTGAGCTGCAGTGGCGCCACCAGCTTCCTCCAACCTCTCGCTAATCTCCTCAAGTTCCCTGGAAAGATCAGCTCTCTGCTTATCCAACTTGGCCCGAGTTGCACGCTCAGCCTCAATCTCCTCTTCCAATTCCTCAGTGCGAGCCTTAGACAGGAAGTAAGATATGTTTTAAATGATTTTTCTTCAACTGTCACGTGTTGAAGATTAAATGGCAAAACATCTTACATGGAGCTCTTTTATCATCTTTTGAAGCTGGGCACTCATTGATTGCTCATCCTCTGTTTTGCTTAACAGTTGGCTGATCTCAAAGTCTTTTCTGGAAGAAGGCATGTAGAAATGGTTAATACACTTTGTTACTGATCCATGTTTATTAATGCTTATCAGAAATATTACTTTTTAAGTTTCTCCTCCATTTGTTGCTTGTCATTCTCCAGGTCCATGATGGTCTCCTGAGATATTTTCACATCCCCCTCCATCTTCCTCTTGGCCCTCTCAAGGTCCATGCGTATCTTCTTCTCTTGTTCAAGAGAACCTTCAAGCTAAATTGAAGAGTGTTAGGCCAGATTTACTAAACAGGGCAAATTAACATGTGGCTGCCATCTAATAAAAACACAGATAGGAGTGGAAAGAAATAGCTTTTTAAGGACTACAACAAACGGCTGGTAGGGACTACAACAAGCTTGTTGGTGACATTACTATCCCTAAAATTGACATAAACCCTGCACCCAGGAACACGCAACAAAGGTCATGTTGAGAATAGGAAGAGTTGTTGTAGTAGAGGCCATTTAGAAGTCCGTCTTTTCACATTTATTGCAATACAGTACGTAACACAAATGCAATAGCATGTCATAAAAGCAAGATGAAACTAAACTAAAGATGTTCCATTTTCATGCAGCATATATTTTCTGGCTCTGTGCATCTCACAACAGTTCCCACACGAGCAATTTATAGGTTATCATGACAGAATATGCTAATCGATGACTTGAAGATAGTTAGCTCCAGATCAGCTACATAAATAAATCAACTAACCATTCAGAAATGTTGTGTTGCATTCTACATGTTGTCACTTCTTCTTGAGTCTCTCCATCATTGTCCGACTCCGGTTTGAACATAAAAGGCTGAACAGTTTCTTACATTTTCAGTTTGTGTCTGTGTGAGATAATCAGAGCTGGTAACACAAGCTCTTGAAGCTCCGCCCTCTACTAGTTAGGGGTGGAGCAGCAGCTCATTTGCATTTAAAGGGACACACAAAAACTGTGCTTTTTTGCTCACTCTCAAAAAGTGACAATTTTAACATGCTATAAAAATTATCTTTGGGGTATTTTGAGCTAAAACTTCACATACACACTCTGGGGTAAATCAGTAAATCTGGCCCTCAAGCCCAAAGTATACTTAGTTTTTTACGCTAGCGTATGCAGTAGCCTTTCAAAGTATACTCCATTTGATAGCAAGCATGGACGCAGGCGATTGACACACGCACTCTAGAAAGTTTCATCTTTGTCCAGTGTCTGTGCTAGTTTTCTCCAGAAGTTATGACTGAAAAAAATGACTTTGTATTCTTTTAAACTAAAGATGCGGCTTTCTTATAACCCCCTCACACATGCACTCGTCAATGTGGGCATCTGTTGTTGCAGTCAAACCACATGATTTATTTTCACACAAAATCTTTTGCTCCATAAATGAATAGTCAATATAAAAAAGTAATTTCTGCAATCATACACTATGGGAGTAATGAAAAGCATGTTTTTCTTAAGTTCTGCCTTTACCCCTGTTGTACCCTACTTTGGGCTTTAGAGTACAAATCTCAAATGAACTTCTTTTATATAGCATTTTTGTGACTCCCATACTCACATCATCCACTTGTTGTTCAAGCTTGGATTTGGCTTTGGTCAGAGTATTGACTTTGTCCTCCTCAGCCTGGAGATCATCAAGAACTTGTTGGTGTGCCTCTTGGAGGGCTTTCTTTTCCTTTGTTAATGTTGCAAGATGTGCATCTTGACTAGATATTTCCTCTGTAAGGTTTTTAACCTGTGAAGATGCATTGTTTTTGTCTGTAAAAAATCACATGGGGTTAATTTTTGCAAATTTGTGAAATGTTGTGTGCTCAAACCTTATTCTCAGTTGCATGCTTTTCCTTCTCCACTTTAACCAAGGTGAGCTCCAGATCATCAATGTCTTTTTTCAGCTCAGAGCATTCATCCTCTAGTTTCCTTTTTTTCGCCGTCAGCTCTGAATTGATTTCTTCTTCATCATCTAGTCTTTCGGTAAGCTCTTTCAGCTTGGCCTCTAGCTGGAGTTTGCTTTTTATCAGCCCTTCACACTTCTCTTCAGCATCTATGAGATTCTCACTGTCCTATGAGAGATCAATAGTGTTGAGTCAATAGTGTTGAATTAGATTGGCTTTTTGTTACTTTTTCCTTAAAGCAATAGCAAGAAGAGGTCAGGAAATTATGAACTTGTGACACCCACAGCTCAATGATTTAATAATTAATAGGTCATGACTCCAACAAATGCGTGTTTTTAAAAAAAAAAAAAGGTAAGGTATTGAAAGAAAAAATGTAAAAAAATATAATCACTAACAGCTTGGACTTGTATTAGTAGGTCATTCTTCTCCTGTATCAAAGAGACCATTTTCTCCTCTAGCTCTTTGCGTTTGGCCTCGGCTTTAGCAAGGTCCTCTTTGCACTTTAGAAAGTCTTCCTTCATGGTGGCCATCTCTTTCTCCGTTTCAGCACTCTTCAAGAGAGGCTTGATCTTATAAAACAGCTTCATCCACGGCCAGTTTTTTACATTCATAAATGCACGGAGGTTGTACTGCAAAATATAAATGGCATCTCTGGAAAAAAGACAGTCATGCACATTAGGGTTATACTGTGAAAAAAAGGTTGCTGCCTTAAATTTTTGAGAGTGCAATCAACTTGGATGTTTCAGTCATTTCAAATTACATTAAACTGACTTAAAGGAACAGTTCACCCAAAAATTATCCTAGGTGTATTCAAGATGAATACAATCGGAGTTATATTAAAAATGTCCTGGCTAATCCAAGTATTATAATGGCAGTGAATGGTGGTCCATTTTTTGGTGGTCCAAAAAAGTCCATCCATCCATTATAAACGTACTCCATACGGCTCCAGGAGGTTAATAAAGGCCTACTGCAGTGAACCACATTCCATATTCAACTTACGGAAAAAGTGTAACTGGGTAAGCATTTTGAACTGCAAGAGGCGTTAAACTTTCTTCGCAAGTTGAATACCGAAGGTGGTAAGCTAGATATTTTACTTTATAACGTGTTCAATATGGATATTTTTCTTACACATACCCATCGATTCGCTTCAGAAGGCCTTTATTAATCCCTGGCACTTTTATAATGGATGGATGCACTTTTTTGGGCTTCAAATTTTGGGCTGCCATTATAAAGCTTAGAAGAGCCAGGACTTTAATCTAACTCGATTGTATTCGTCTGAAAGAAGAATGTCATATACATCTAGGATGACTTGAGGGCGAGTAAATCATGGAGTAATTTTCATTTTTGGGTGAAGTATCCCTTTTAAAAAAATTTGTTTAATCTTGTATAACTAATAAAACAAAATTAAATTGCTTAACTTAATTTGATGAGTTGAAGTAATGTAAAAACATATTTTGTCATACCTTATTGATCATATTTTTTTTTTTTACAGCGTGTTAGAGTTAACTAAAACCCCAAACACAAATTTAAAATATAAAAAAAACTATAATAGTATCTCATATGACACTAAACATATTGATGGGGTGTATAAAAGTATATATTGACAGAACATTAAATCATCGTTTGATTCATTCGAAGTTCGTGAAAACGCACTTTTGAGCATACATCTTCCCAAACTCTTTCCTCATCAGATACCCTCGGCATAGGGACTGGATGCAGGATACCAATGATGCCAATTTTTCATCACGCATTTCCTCCAATGTCCCCAGTAGGCCAGCTTTGAAAAACACCTGTTAGATGAATTAAGGGTCAGGATGTAATGTGAATGTTTACAACATGGGTGTCCAATCCTGCTCCTGCAGGGCCACTGTCCTGCAGAGTTTAGCTCCAACCCCAATTAAACACATCAGAACCAGCTAATCAAGGTCTTATTAGGCACACTAGAAACTTCCAAACAGGTGTTGAGGCAAGTTGGAGCTAAACTCTGCAAGACAGTGGCCATCAAGGACCGACTTAGGACACCAAATAATATTTTACAAGGATGATAAGAGGTTAAAGCCAGTAAGAAGATAAATTAGTGTGACCTTTGTGTGGCCAAACTTATACTGTGTGTGATCAATATCAATTGATCCCAAGAGCTTCTCAGAGGCCTTCTTTCCGTCGATGAACTGTCCTTCAGGGATCGCACTGGCATTAAGGACTCTGTATCTATGACCGTGAAATAATAGACGTTAGATCATACATCTTAGATGTGTTTGGGTAAGATGCTCATTATTATAGGACCCCAATGCAATACAGAGGCAGGCAGTGAATGGAGCATACAGTTTATTACATAGTTAAATACCAAATAAACCGATATTAAATATTGACCTGAAATTATTATTATTATGAGAAGAAAAGAGATTGTGTAGTGTTATGAGAAATATTAAACTGGCACTGCTATATGGGAAATAAGTTGACTGGGACAATGGTCAATTATACAGGTTAGTGATAATTATGCAAATGCATTCGACCACAACATGTCATGATTGACTAATCAGAATCAAGTATTCCACAGAGGCATGTAATAATACAAAAACAAATGCATTGATTATTCGAGTGAAATTACCTCTGCTTGAAGTCAGCATAAAGGATCCTACTTGGAAAACCTTTCCTACAGATCCTGATACCTTCTAATACGCCATTACAGCGTAACTGGTGGATAACCAGATGGTTGTCCATTATCCCTGTATGAGCCAATGGTTAAAATACAATTAAATTATGTCAATCTGACTAACAACTAACATTTCAGTCAGCTGTGCAGTGCTGAGTTGGATCTTATTTGTGTACCTGGTGTTTTCACCTCATTGGGGATCAAGCAGCGCACAAAGTGCGGATGTGTGCTTCGTAAATTGGTCATTAGCTTGCCCAGATTTTCCTGTGAGAAGTGAAATAAACCATGCAATTTCAAATACTGAGAAGAAAAGGGAAATTTAAAAGCCCTCAGTGGTTCAAATGAGTGTTCATACTCTGAAAACAGCTGAGACCGTCTGGAAAGAGCCTCCCTTCTTCTTGGCTGTCTTTTTGCCTCCTGCTCCTCCACTACTGGCCTCTTTGGAACAAAAAGTGATAGATTAATGAATGAATCATTTTAGTATTTCCTCTGATGCTTCTGAATGATTTACCTGCTTCAGCAGAGGCAAAGGATGCGTACAGGTGAGCCAGCAGCTTGACTGATGACTTCATGTACAACTGAACAACAGACTCATTTAACGGGTCCTTGTTCTTGTCCAGCCAGCCGGAGATGTTGTAGTCGACAGTGCCGGCATAGTGCACTAAGGAGAAGTGAGCCTCAGCCTTGCCTTTGGTTGGCTTGGGCTTTTGGAAGGCATTGTTCTTGCCCAGATGCTGATCATGCAGCTTGTTCTTGAAGGAGGTGTCTGTTGCCTTTGGAAACATACACTCCTCTTCAAGGATGGAAAAGATTCCCATTGGCTGGCAGACAAATAATAACAAAAAAAGTCCACTTGGAAAATCAGACATGGTACATGTCATTTATGAATTTATGAAGGACAGTAAAATTCAAGTGAAAGTGTGCAACAAGTGTAACGTTTTGACCTGATGGAAACCTAAGAAGTTGAAACAATGTTCATTTTGAAATAATTGGGGCATTAAACATAGACCAATAAGGCATAACTTCCTAATATTGTGTTGGTCCCCCTTTTGCTGCCAAAACAGCCCTGACCTGTCGAGGCATGGACTCCACTAGACCTCTGAAAGTGTGCTGTGGCACAACTGGCACAACTTTAGTAAACGCTCCTATGGGTCGGATTTCATGAAGTAAAATAAAAGTGTCCTGTTGTCGATAGGGGCGCAACTTTAGTAAACACTCCTATGGGTCGGATTTCAGGGAAGTGACAAACTAACACAGCAAGTAACACAGTCCCCTCCTTAAAGCATTTTTATTTTTTTAAAGATTTGGAGTATATGCAAAATATGCACACAAATTATTATTATTATTATTCATACAATTATACCAACTTCTTTTTCCACAAAGGGTGGACTTTATACTGACACTTCATCAGTACATTAGCTTGACGTCATCATACTCAATTCTAGTCAGAATATGAGTCTGATACTGCTCTGTTGGGCTGTGATTATGGGGCGTGTTTCAACCGAACCAGGAAAGACCTCAATTGGATAGACCTACAACCAATCAGAGCAACGGAGCGACGCATAACGTTAGTTGTCAAATGTCAACAGAACTCAACTGCACTGTGTTGCCAAGTCCGCGGGTTGAAGCGACCCCAATTATGTGATATACAGACCCAGGAATGCGAAATTTAGCAGCCGTGTCAAAATAACACATATTTTACCCCCAAATGCCATTTTTCCCGGAGAACCCCCCACCCGGAAAGCCATTGGGCTTGTTTTTGGCTAGTTTTGAGTAGCAATTGGGCGAGTTTTGCTGTAAAAACATGTCAACCCTGTCCGCACGCAAGCTGGAATAAGTTACGTTAGAAGAAGCTGATGAGTGTAAACGATCTTTGCCGGTGTTGTAAAAAAAGTACTTACCAACACGATCATCATTTCTGAGAGAAATAGTGAAGGTGAATGCATATACGAACAAGTTCTCCGTTTAGGATTAGAACAAATTCAACCCAAGCGCCTTTGATGACGTGGATTATTACGTTACTGTTTATCATCTGTCCATCATCGTCTAAAGCCCGCCCTGACAATTTCATTGGTCCGAACAGTTTCTGTTCGGGCATAATTACTTCTCTATGGATCAAGTCCAGACCGAACTACCCGTGCAAAAAAAATTGTGGGCGGGGCTTCGTCTGGCATCCAGGCTAGCAGTACATATCCTAGCATTAATATTTTGTGTAAAAGTCTAAAATTGAACATTGGCTAATTATGCTAGTGGACATCAAAACACATTTGGGTTGAAGAAGGCAAACCTCAACAGATTAGTTCTGAAAATGAAATTCAGTTTCCAAAAATGTGACCCTGGAAGTAATTTCCACACACTGGTTACACAGATAAAGTGTCTAGTATTCAGTTGGTCATGTGATTTTAACATGGCAGCCACCATGAGGGGGGCCGCATTTATGTAGAAAAAAAAAACAGCTTTTTATTGGTTACTGGTATGACTGATAATCTTGTGAAAGTGTGCATCATTTGATTTGTCGGAATACTATTCATTTCCTTCGGTGTAAAACACTCACATGCACCTTTACAGTGATGATAGCCTACCTTTTCAATGAGCTCAATACAGGCGGCAAGATCCATTCCAAAGTCTATAAACTCCCAGTCGATCCCTTCCTTCTTGTACTCTTCTTGTTCAAGCACAAACATGTGATGGTTGAAGAACTGCTGCAGTTTTTCATTGGTGAAGTTGATGCACAGCTGCTCCAGGCTATTGAACTAATTCAGAACAATCAAACTATGAATCATTTTGCCATCCACTTGAGCTGTTAACAAATTAACTTTCATGTGTCATGAAGCATTAAAGAATTCAATTTTCATAATCAAAGCTTCCCACAGCTGTGACAGCCTGACACAATAATGATCAAATATGTACGGCTCACATCAAAGATTTCAAATCCAGCAATGTCAAGTACTCCAATGAAGAAGGACCGGGGCTGCTTGGTGTCCAGCATCTGGTTGATTCGGGTGACCATCCACAAGAACATCTTCTCATAGACAGACTTCGCTAAGGCCATCACCGAATTCATGACCTGTGGGGTTGGTGAAAGATAGGTAATGCTACAATGCCACAGAAGCAGAGATGCAGGTTTGCGAAACACATACCTGTTGAACCGTCTGCCCCTTGGTGACATACTCATTTCCAACTTTCACTCTTGGATAACAAAGAGCTTTCAACAAGTCGGCAGAGTTCAGTCCCATCAGGAAAGCAACTTTATCAGCCACTGCAACAGCAACAACACAAAAGTGTACTTACTGTACATACTTCATAGAAAGGTTTCACATTTTTAAAAAAAACGTTGTGGGTTGGGAATAACAAACTCTTGGCATTATTGACGCCACGCTGTGAATCTTCACGTCATATTTGTGTATACGTGAATCAGATTTGAGAGCTGACAGGAAACGTTCAATTGTAGTCTCTTCCTTAAAGTCGGCATGAAATTCAAATCCACCCCAAATCTATTTTCTAAATACATGTTATTGATCTTATTGTAACAATTTGTTCATTCATCAGATTTTGACCTTGATCTTCCAGTGAAAAGACCATTCAAAACATATTTGCAAAAATAGAACATGTATTGAATTGTCTTATATTGTAATAAAACAGACATTTAAAAAATATATATACATTTACCATTCAAAATTACATATTACGGTATTAAATGGCAACTTTACACATACATACAGAGACAAATTTGCATTTTGCCTTCCAAACAGGGACAGCTTAGGTCAAGCAGTACAGGACATGTGACAGCAAAGCCCAGTCCATATTGCTACTAGGTTTCCGCATATGTAACTACCATTATAGTTCCTACAATATGTGTTTTATTGTAATATTAATGTTTTTAATAACTGAGCTGATATACATAGCATAACATAATAAAAGCCATCTGTGGCTTTTTGTCCCATTTTACACCTTTGTTGCATGGTGTCCACATACGTGGACAGTTAAATCATTTTAAATAAAACTGAATTTTGTAAAAAGGAAAATGGATTTCAATTTTACCATCATATTAAAGTAATAAAAAGAAATCTAGGTAATGTTTTCCATAATTCATGCATGAAAGGGCTATTGTAGTCCACTTGAAGGAGTGAATGAAAACGAGTGAGTGAATTTGGACACTGAGTGCGCCGGAAGGGCTGCCGTTTTTGCATAGTTTGTGGTCTCTGTTGAAACGTAGAAAACTTGCAGCTCCAGAAAATGAAAAGATTTATCTTGAACTCATGGAAACTTTTAATAAACTTTTTCGTGAAATGATAATTGATCATTTAGTCTGACAGATTAAGGATGCAAAAGGGCCCGATGAAAAATGATGCTTAGAAATGTCAGATTACCTTCGGTGCCGTCAGGTTCAGCCTGTTCCTCACGCTGCTTCTGTTTGAACTTCATGTTCCCATAATGCATCACTGCTCCGGTCATCTTATAGATGCTGCCCTTCTCATCGGTGGTGAAGCCCAGGATGTCAATAGCTGACTGGAAATGTTTAGAGAATCAAGTTGAAAGAAATGAGTAGGGCTGCACAATTCCTGGGGGGAAAAAACTGAATTGTGATTTTTATGGCAAATGCTGAATGTGATTAAAATGGTTTTAAAGCTCTAGATTTGCTGTGCTTGTTTGTAAGGCTGCAATTTGTGACTGTATACAGTAACCGACTATTATAAGTTGTATTATTTGTATTATTACTAAATAAAAATATTTCACTATTAAATTTAAGCATTTCAAATATAATATAGTATATTATCATTTTACAGTACAACTGTAAAAATACAATACCAATATTTATGACTGTTCTTAATTTCATTCATTCTTAATTTCTTCATTTAAAGGGTTAGTTCACCCAAAAATGAAAATTCTGTCATTAATAACGACTTTATTCAACAAGTTCTTTCCGGCTTTCCTTTGTCTTTCTCTGCTTGTGAGTTCACATCAGAGGCCCAGACGGAAGACAAGAACTTGTTGAATAAAGTCGTTATTTAGATTTTTTTTTTTTTTGCACACAAAAACTATTCTCGTCGCTTCATAAAGTTATTGTAGAGCCACTGTAGTGAGATGGACTTTTTAACAACGTCTTTAGTACCTTTTATGGGTCTTGAAAGAGGAAATGTCATTGCTGCCAATGAAGGCCTTTCTGAGCCATCGGATTTCAACAAAAATATCTTAATTTGTGTCCCGAAGATGAACGGAGGTCTTACGGGTGTCGAAAGGCATGAGGGTAAATAAATAATGACAGAATTTTCATGTTTGGGGGAACTAACCCTTTAATGTCTTCATTATCGGAAAACCACAAGGAGACCAGTGCTTTACTTTGAAACATGCAGCACATATTTATCTTATTCAATAGTAGTCTTTTTGTTTTGATAATCACGCTAATCACAATCAGATTTGAGAGCTGACCCGACATTTTCAATTGTAGTCCCCTCCTTAAAGTCAACATGAAATGAAAATCCACCCCAAATTTATTTTCTAAACGCATGTTATTTGTCTTATTGTGAACAATTCATTCATTCATTCATCAGATAGTCAAAATTTGTTTTATTTCGGTGTATCGTGCAGCCCTAGAAATGAGTAGTAAAACAAAGGTTTTAAATGTAAATTTTTGAGTTCTTCTCACATCTGTGGCCTCCAACTCCTCCTTATCATTAATGCTGGCCACGGAGATCTGGCCATGACTGATCATGGGAAAATCATAGGGATTGGTTGTGATGAGGAGCATGCCTGAGGAGAAAGAAGAAAGAGTGAAATAGAGCTTAAAGATGTTTTGCTTTCATGGGATGTCTTGTGTGACGCTCTCACCTATCAGCTCTGGCTTATGGCCTGTGGCGACTTGATAGAAGACGTGGTAACTCCTCTCTTCGGCCAGCTGAAAGGTCACCCTGGACTTCTCCAGCAAATCTAGAAGGACAAAAACTCAGTTAATCGTGGAAAGTCAAAGAATAACATTTTGACTGTGTGCAAAAAGGCTCACATGTTTCGATATCAGCGGAGGAGAGTTTTCCAGATGTTCCAAAGTGAATCCGTATGAATTTACCCTGTTGGAATTTGCAACTTAAGGTAAACAAACGCTACTTAACTTCTCAAACAAAAGTATTATGGCTCAACTGCTGAACTCACAAAGCGTGACGAGTTGTCGTTCCTCACAGTCTTGGCATTCCCGAAAGCTTCAAGCAGGGGGTTGGCTGAAATGATTTGATCCTCTAGCGTTCCCTGAGGGGGATGTGAAAGTGAGATTTCAGTCAATTTAAAACAAAAAAAATAAAGCCTGCGGCTCATACAAATGATCATTTCCTCACCTGCATTTTTCCTTGCATAGCCTCTTTCTTCTTGTCTCCAGACACTGCGATTGTCGCGAAGTACTGAATGACACGTTTGGTGTTCACAGTCTTCCCTGCACCAGATTCTCCGCTGGAAATGACACAGTTACACGGTTACACAGCTGGAGCTTCACAGCTCATCATCTATCATTTGTAGAGTTATAGCACAGCCAAGGCCATTGATCATGACTTACGTAATCAGGACAGACTGATTCTCACGGTCTACAAATAAAAAAAAAAGAAATCGTCATGGGAATCTCTTACATTTTTTGTTAAAGTCTGCATTGATAGTTTTTTTTTTACCAGCAGTCAGGATGTCAAATTGAAAAAATGCTGGCTCTAAAATCGATTCTTCTTGTTTTAATGGAATATATTTATTCATGTGTCCTCAAAATCTTTAATCAAAACAACTTCCCCTCCCTCTTGCATCTCTTCTCTGATGTCATGTTTACCGGTGTGAGGGCAGAGCAACCTGTCACTCACATGAGATCAATTAACAGCAAACCACAACCATCCAATCAATTCACCATGGACAAAATCCATTGTTTTTCTTGTTCGAGAAGCCGTTTGAGTCTGATATTTGTCCCAATGGGGAAGCAAAGACTATCGCTGTTACGGAGGGACTGAGATGAGAGGCGTGCGTATCCAGATGCAAAGCGTTTTATTTAAGATGTGTTAATAACAGGCAGGGGTCAAACAAAGGCAAACAAGTATGATATGGGCAAGACAAAGAGCATTCCAGGGACAGGCAAGGATGGAGAACGTCATCCTGGGGACAAGGCAAGAGGATAATCCGACCACAAGGCTAAGGTCCAGGCGTGAGGCAAACAGTATCCGAACAGGGCAAGGCGAAAGAGGTAATCCGAGGTGAGCAAGAGTCCAGGGCAGCAGAGCATGGGAAACCAGGCTAGGATCAGAACACAGGCCAAACAAGCAGACTAGAACAGACTGAGAACAATGTTGGCTTCGTAAAGACTCTATCAGCAACACAGCTACATTTGCTAACAATACTCAGCGATCTTGTGCATCAGTGTTTTATAGTGCTTATGATTGACTACAGGTGTGGAACTAATTAGAGCAATGGAACATGGGAAATGTAGTCCAGGGTAACATGTAACTGTGTGTGCAGGGAAAAAGTCTTAATGGTGAACGGGTGACCTCTGGTGGTGAGTAGACGGAAACGGCAGGCATAGGATATGTAACAATCGCAACTTCCATTTCATGGCGACTTTAAACATTTATTTAAAACAAGATCACAGACAGAGCTGGGTAGATTGCTTACGTGAGATACTTCTCATGATGAGCATTTTGACAACAGTGTGTGTATTTGACCATTCAGACGCAAAGAGAACTGAAATCGGGATTGTGGTGCGTGTCATTCAGCGCATCATTGCACATATTTACTTGATAAACTCATTTTGAAGATCCTCGTTAAATGTTCACACGCTTCTTTGACATCGTCGAGTCTGACTTGATCTCCTCCGCACTCTTTAATATCCCAATTAGGGTTGCCAAATCAGTGCAACAAAAGTAGCCCAAAAATAGCCCAATGCGATTTTCTCCATTAGGCGGCCAAATTCTCCACTGAATTTGTAAGTCTGGGGGGGGGATTTGGGGATGTTGGATGGTGGAAATCAACCCTGGGAAAAAAGCGGACTTGGCAACACTGTGCCCACCATCGCTAACTACAAGTTAATCGATATGGAATTTTGATTGGATGGTATTTTGTTCTCCAAAATATACTATGATGAGATTAGGCTATTCTCACGTGACTGCTACTCACTTTTAATGATCACCTAGCAAAGACAATTTAGGTAAGAAGAAATTCAGGTATTTTCATAATAAGTCGGGACACTAAAAATAGAGTTTTTCATTGGTTAATTTTTTTGTGAAACCCACAGAAAGATGCAAAGGCTAACCAATAGTAATGATTTATGAAAATAAATAAAAACGACGAAATATGGAAGTTTCTGCCCGACAGCAACAATATGGCTGCATCAGAAATCGCATACTTCCCTATAGGCTAGTAGGCGAAAAACAGTATGTGACAAAAGAAGTATCACAGTGCTAAAAGAGTAGGCTAAAATTATCCGGATTACCGGTTTCTTCCAGTGAGATTCTGAAGTGTGCATATGGACACTTTACTATCCTATGAGGCCACAGGAGAGGATTTATGAATGCAAATGAAGCGACAAATCGGACACTGGTAGGTAACATGATAATGACATCATGGCGAATGTAGTATGTCCAGATTACATTCGCACTACACATATTCATACTATATAGAACATACTTTGAGGTTGTGAAATAATAACCTAAAATTTTAACAGTGATTTTAACAGTAAAAGACTGTAAAAATGCTACGGTGAACAGAAAGCTTCCGTACCATATATGGTGAATAACTGTAATAGATTTAACCGTACAATTAATGTCATTTTACAGTAAAATACAGTTAAATTTACAGGTTTTGGAAGTGAAAAAGAACAAGTCATTGTGTAATTTACAGTGAAAAAAAAACGTAAATTCACATTCTCAGAATTCCCTGCATGACATTTCACATTTGATGTATTTTCGTTGAAATAATGTTTCTTATTATTTATTTTTTTCTAATCAGTTATGCACATTAGGGTTTTATGTCACATCTAATGTTGTTAAATGAATGTTTATTGCATTTTCAATTGCATGTGTGTTACCTTGATGGTGTTTAGTGTTTGTGTGAATGACACTGTGCACCTTCTATACTGTATATTAGTATTGTCCTCCTAAAAGCTGCTTGTGATGAGCTTTGATTCATCATGTGACTCTCATCTCCACTGTGATTGGTGGTTTTGTCAGTATATTACAAAGGTACAAAACAGATATTAGCATTTCATAGGTTGGTAAATTAACATTATATCAGTTAATGACATACGGTTATTTACTGTAAATGTAACTTAAATTTGTAAAACATATAATGTTGCTACCGTGTTTTTTACGGTAAATGTCTGGCAACCACAGCTGCCAGTTTTTTTTACTGTATATCTAACAGAATTTTTTTTACAGTGTGCGATTTCGGAAGCTAATTTTGAGACAAGCAAGATCATGATTACTTCTTTTGATTAACTAAGCAAAATCATCTGCAGTATTGGCACGTTCGTTTATTATCCTCAAAACATTTTTCCCCCCATTGACTTCGGGATGATGGAACCAGAAGTGCTAAAATGCTAACTATTTTTGGCCAATAAAAATACGTCATCAAGCTGATCAGAAGCAAATAACCCAATCAGAACACAGCGTGTTTACATTTCTCAGGAATCTTCTGCAAACAGATGACCGATCGACAATATTTAAATTACAGCTACACAGTTAATCAGACAGTCCTTCCAGAAAAATGCGGCTTTTTTTTCTGATTGTTGCGGGCAAAAATCCTTGATTATGCGGCATGTTTTCTTAAAAAATGCAATGAAAAATGCGGGATATTTATGCAATTTTATGCGATGAAATTGCAGGAACTTGCAAAAACTGCAGTTTGATGAAAAAGAGAAAAAAAGCACTACATCACAGAAAGTGCTGGGAATATTTAAGTTCCCATCTTGTTTTATTGAAGACCTTAATAAACACACGGCTCAAATTTACAAAACATTGAGTCAAACAAGTTCTGTAGCTTTACAAAAGGAATATGCTACAACTTCTGAAAAATGAATAAATAACTTCCTGTTTTACAGAGGTAGCTATACAAATCGGACTTTTGAGTGCTTCCAATGCACAAAGTGCAATCTCTTAAAGGGTTAGTTCACCCAAAAATTTAAATTCTGTCATCGATGACGTCCCCTTATGTCGTTGGACACCCGTAAGACCTCCGTTCGTCTCTAAATAACGACTTATATAGTGATGACCGATTTCAAAACACAGCATCATGATGCTATGAATCAGTGAGTCGATTCATGATTCGGATCGCGTGTCAAACTGCTGAAATACGAGACTTTGGCGATCCAAACCACTGAATCGACTCACTGATTCATAACGCTTCAAAGCTTCATGATGCTGTGTTTTGAAATCGGTCAACACACCGGGAAACTGCTTTGGGCGTCTTTTGCTGTTATTTTTGTTGGCAAATGGGAGTTTGCGCTTCATCATGGTTTCACCGATATCTATGGTTTCTCCACGGGGTTTGCAGCTTTTCGGTGACGTTCACGTCGGGTAATTACATCACTTCAAAACGTTCCCATGGCAATAGGCGGAAATGGCGGCTCTTGTGTGAAGTAAACGAACATTTGTCAACTTTCTGCTAATATATATATGACTTTTTTTGCAACGAAAATGCGGGGATTATGAAATCATGCTAGCCCCGCATATTTTTCACGCGGAAATAGGCAATTTATGTGACGAAGGTGCGGCGTATTTGAAAAAATGCGGCCCCCGCATAAATATGCAGACTTTGGCTGATTATGCGTTACATCACGCGATCGCATAATCGCGTTTTTCTGGAGGGACTGATCAGAAAATTAATGATTATGCTTACAATTACTGTCAATTTATCCTGTTCGATCACTTTTGCATCATTGAGCATCGTAATCAATCGTTGAGCGCATAAACGCAATGGCCAATCAGACGCATTTAAATTAGTAACTGTGCAGAAGAATTGAGCTCAAGGCTCCAGTAAAATGTAAATTCGTTATGCAGTGTAGACAGATTGTAATTGGGAATTTCGAACTAACAGTGAACTGATGTTGTTCTGAAATAGACCGACCTGTAAGCATATTTTGATATGCGTTGTCAGACACAGAGAAGATGTGAGGTGGTGCCTCCATGCGCTTTTTGCCCCTGTATGCCACCACCACCTCTGAGTTATACACCGGGAGCCACTTGTAAGGATTCACAGTAACACAGAACAGCCCAGAGTAGGTCTGCAGAGAAATCACAGAGACTCATTAAACTGATATTAAGCGCTCCAGTCTGACCATTTTTCAGAACTGAGGCATTACTTACATAAATCATCCATGCCGCGTAACGATCTTTGAGGTTAAACAGCACCGAGGGCTCATTGAGGTGGGTCATCATGGCCATGTCCTCAATTTTATCATACTTGGGTGGATTCATTGGGTGACATTCCTCATCCTTCACTGTCACTGTCTGCAGAGAAAATGCCATGTCACCATATTCTCGAGCCGTCACTTTTTCTTTGTATTCTGGATGGAATGGGTGGCAGTGTAATGCTGTTTAAAGACTCTTCAATCAAAACCGATTTCATCTCACCTCCCCAGTCTCGGTCTGGACTGTAGCCGTGCCTCCTTCTCTGTTTTGAATGATGCCTTTTATGTACAGTTCTTTGGCGTCAGGAACAAAACAGGCTGTCTTGGCATCAAAAGGCCGATTCTGAGCTTCAATTCTCTCCTTCTCGGGTTTGCGGAGGTAGATTGCAGCTGGCCCGTAGTGGGCCATTTCTGCATCGCTGCTCATGACGAACCAAAACTGAAGAGAAAAAAACCCCACTGATGTTGTAAAAATATCATGCAACACCAAGAGGAAGAACAGAACGAAAGTAAATGGAACTGTACCTTTGCAAGTTCTCACCAGTTGTAAGATATTGATTGCACTGAAATTTGAAACAATTATAATATATTATATTTAGCACTGATAATCGATTAAAATAAGGAACAAATCGCGATTAATAGAAACATCAGAGTTTTTTATATTTTTTTATATTGTAATCATTTTTACATTAATGTAGAAACAACTTAAAGACAATATGTTTTAAATTCCAAAATCATATAATGTAACGCTAGCTAAAGGATGACAGAAAAAACGGATGCTTCGTTAATTGCGTTAAATATTTTTAATGCATTAAACTGAAAAAATTAACCAAGGCATTACGTTTCTTTGCCTCCTCATGACGGATCGCTTCCTGTGTTCCTCAGTTGTAATTTAGCAGACGCTTTTATCCAAAGCGACTTACAACTGAGGAACACAGGAAGCGATCCGTCATGAAGAGGCGAAGAAACGTTAGGCCTTTGAAGCCCTTCAAAACTGCATTGATTTGGACCTTCAACCTTTTGGTTGCCATTGAAGTCCATTATATGGAGACAAATCCTGGAATTTTTTCCTCAAAAAACTTAATTTCTTTTCGAATGAAGCAAGAAAGACACGAACACCTTGGTTGAAATGGGGGTGAGTAAAAAATCAGGACATTTTCATTTGGAAGTGAACTAATCCTTTAAGGTTAGTTAACTTTAGTTAGGTTTAGTTAAGTTGGATATTTAAGTTATCTCAACAAATTTTACATAATGCATTCCTAAAAGAAAAAGAAAAAGTATCGGTTCACATTACTTAATACACTGTGAACTAACATGAACAAAGAATTGAATTTTTATTAAGTAACGGTAACAAAGATGAATAAATGCTGTCAAAATATAATGCTCATTGTTATTTCATGTTAGTTAATAAAAAGTACGTGGATGTAAATTGGATTACTGGAACTATGTGAGCCTATTGGTATTTCTGCTTTACTAATTGTAATTGGTTATTGTACTCTTTCAACTTGAACGCATAGAAATCCAGAGATATTCAAATATCTCACTTTCCCCTAAAGTATAATTTCCCTTTAAGGACACCCGCGTCAGACGTTTTTTTCTGACGTCATGACACACACGCCTGTCTTGAAATTCTGCTCGACCTCCATTTTTTTTTTCTCTCCGGACTCCTAAAAGGTAGGTTGGAAGTTTGTTTTAATTAATATACTTTTTAATACACTAAAATTCACCTTTTGGATGTCACCACAAGATGTCAAGTAGTCTTTTCAGTAGACTACAGTGAACTTGCAGTAATGTTTAAATGTGCTTATGTCTAGTCTGTGTTTAAAAGAATGTCTCAGGTTTAGTTGGATGTTTCATTTGTTAATTTGTTTCTCATAATATACTTATATGGTTCTATTTTAAGAATATATTAAAGGGATAGTTCATCCAAAACTTTAAGTTGTTCAAGTTGACGGCACCCATTGACTTCCAGAGTATTTTTTCCTCTTCTTGCTATGGAAGTCAATGGGTACCATCAACTGTCTGGTTACCAACATTCTTCAACACATCTTTTGTGTTCAGCAGAAGAAAGAAACTCGTACAGGTTTGGAACAACTTGAACCATTTTTCATCTCTTAAATTGTTTTATGTAGCTCACTTAAAGGTATAACCACTATGTTTCTATATTTATTTTTATAAATATATTAGTGGCTCAGTTTGGTAACACTTTATTTTGATAGTCCACTTTAGACATTCTACTAACTATAAGTAACTTTGCAACTACATGGCAACTAACTATCATTAGAGTATTTGTAGACTGTCTGATTAATATTTACTAAAACTTTATTTTGTTGGTCCCTCAACAGACATTCTACTGACTATAAGTAACTTGGCAACTTCAATTCAACTTACCCTAACACCTAACCATAACCTACCAGTCTACTGACAGTCAACTAATACTCTAATGACAGTTAGTTGACATGTAGTTGCAAAGTTACTTATAGTTAGTAGAACGTTTAAAGTGGGCTATCGAAATAAAGTGTAACCCTCAGTTTTTAGCATAATGCAGTGCAAAGACAACTTTGCAAAAAGACTGTTAATGGAATGAATGTGTGTCAATAAATTAAGTTTTATTGGCACAACAAATATGAACAGTTTGTTATGATTTCTCAAAGTTTGTAATAAGGAAAATACTGTTAGCGTATAAAATGAATTGATGTTAATAAATATTTATAAAGCAATTTGAGTCTTGTGTGATTGACCTAGTGAAATTAAGTTGATAAAATGTAATAATTTAAGTTGAGAAAACAAAATTAGTAACTAGTAATTTTTTTAAGTTGATCCAACTGCAGGAAAAATGTATACATTTAAGTTGGAATGCAATGAAATTAAGTTAGAAAAATGTAAATAATAGGATTGAATGAACTCAAAAAATATAAGTGTGACCTAGTGAAAGGAAGTTGATAAAACGTAATAATTTAAGTTGAGAAATGTGTACAGTTTTACAGTGTAATTGGGCCTTATTGTAAAGTGTTACCATAATAACAATATGATTTGTCAAATTTTAAAATATAAACACTTTTAAAAGTAGTCAAGTTATGAAGTTGAGCAATTTCCAACTTTTGCTTAGAAGTTATACAAGGTTCAACACATTTTTTATATCAGTTTCATTTAAGTTGAAATGACTTAAACATCCAAGTTGATTGTACTTAAAAATTTAAGGCAGCCACATTTTTTTCCAGTGAACAATTTCAATAAATACATTTCAACAGCAAAAACACACATCAATACTTATCTAGTCTAGAATACTTATTTAAAACCCATATCTACACTTGTAATATTTATATTCTACAAATATTTTTGCCCACAAGTAATATGAATGTGAAAGGGATCTTACCACGAGTGACCTGCACGAACTGACAGTCTCCTTAGCACAGCATGATCCATCCTTTTATTAAGATGCGCCAGACCAGCAAAAGCCCCCCTCTATATTTGGGCATGTAATCTATTCAAATCTTAATCATGTCACACTATCTTTTGGGCTCCGCTCTTAAGTTGAGCCTCGGAAATTCAAAGGTTAATTGAATGTGTCGCCAGGATCCGGTAACATTGGTCAAGAGTGTGGATTTAAAAGTGCATGCTTGCATGGAGATCCTTTGTGTTTATCTCGAACAATAAACCTCTGACTTTACATCTTTAAGACAGGGCTGAAGCGTAGTTAAAATATTATAGATGAAAAATGAAGAAGACATCAAACGTTTCATCATATAATCAACCATCCTTTATTACAGAGACCCTTTGATATTCACTGCTTTGATTTTGAACTTACATCTGTAAGCCATAATTTGCAGTAAAAATTTGTCTGTGTGCCATATCAGTTACTCTTAAAGCTGTAGAGCACAATAGGGACCTTTGTTGTCACGTGATTTGGGGGCACTTTAAATCCTTCCCTAACATAAACTTCCGATTTCAAGGACAGATGCTCTGCTTATTGTTATGAGCACTTGTTCCTCCAGACCCAAAAATACCACCTACAAAGCTCAGTTTGACACACTACACATTTTATTCAACGGTGTTAATCTGTGAGAACGTTTGATTGATGTTATGCTGGAAATCCTTGGTGGAGGACACCAGCTGTAAGACAAGTCCTTTACAACCGTGAGCAGACTAATATTAAACTTAGAGTAGCTTTTCTCGGAAAAGCATGAGGTAAGTTACATTGCTTTGTGACTGTGAAGTGTGAATTGCGACTGAAATGCTGTCCCCTTAAAAATGACATGTTAACGCATTTGTAAGATTACATATTTGTCCTGTTTTAATGACATTGAGTGCTGTAAACAACAAAGACTTTAGCATACTTGTATTATTAAGTGTGAACTTTATTTGCATGTTATTTGAATGTATTATAGTTTAAATTTATATTAAATGCACTTTTTGACCCATTTAATTAGGACTTAATCTTTATTGGCCAGTTTCACAGACAAGGCTTAAGCAAGTCCCAGACTAAAATGCATGTTTGAGCTGTTTTAACTGAAAGCAACTTGCTCTGACATCTCTTAAAATATGTCGGTGCCATTGTTTTGACACACTCAAGACACACACCAGTAATATTTTTTTCTAAGGCATGTTTATAAAAGCTTCTTAAATGTCCTAATTTAACTAAAACCTAATCCTGGCTTAATCTAAACCCTGTCTGTGAAACCAGAGCACCTGTTAGTGGGTGGGATATATCAGGCAGCAAGTGAACATTTTGTCCTCAAAGTTGATGTGTTAAGGCCAATGTATACTTCTGCATCGGACTTACGCCGTATCCTCTACGGCGCAAGTTACGCATTGGTTTTAATTTATATTATAAATATATAATCATTGTGCAATTCCACATGCAGACCTCTAGGAGGCAGTGTCCACGGGCATGTTGATGGTAACCCACAGTATCAAGGCAAAAGCCGAAGAAGAAGCATGTTTACATTGACGGAGTATCAGCAGCCGTCATGGCGACAGATAGCGGCTTTTCTTGCAGCTTGAGTTGTTGTATGTAATACAAATTAAGCATCTCTAGTTGATTGGAAGAGTTAAATAAGAGGCGATCTGGCGCTTGAATGCGTTTGTGAAATCATGCCGAGCTCGTGGTGCTGTTTTCAGTATCGTTGGCTCATGCACAGACGAGCGCTTCAATCGATCACTGTTGCGGAGACTATTCATTCCATTGAAATCACAAAACGAAATGCACCATAATGTGTCCCTGTTCTTGATATACAATCACTGATTAACATCTTTGGTTTTAATGAGAAAATAAATAAACTATACACAGCGGATCTATGTATTTATTCACTAACATAAACAATCTCTGCACTACAAAATATTGTGTTATATAGCAGATGTAAGGATTAAACTATCATCCCATTTCTGGACACACACTCCTATCGCAGATTTTGTTTATTTATTTATTGACCTGAGGGAGGGGTTCTAGCAGACCAATCACAGCACTTGCGGTCCGCATAGAATTGACGTGTTGCTACATTTTTGGAGAGGTGCGCGTCAGGGTACGCGTGCATCACACAGCCTACAGCGTAGCTATGGCGTACTCTCGACGCAGAAGTATAAATTGGCCTTTAGAAGCAGGAAAAATGGGCAAGCGTAAGGATTTGAGTGAGTTTGACAAGGGCCAAATTGTGATGGCTAGACGACTGGGTCAGAGCATCTCCAAAACTGCAGCCCCTGTGGGGTGTTCCCGGTCTGCAGTGGTCAGTGTCTATCAAAAGTGCTCCAAGGAAGGAACAGTGGAGAACCGGCCACAGGGTCATGGGCGGCCGAGGCTCATTGATGCACGTGGGGAGCGAAGGCTGGCCCGTGTGGTCCGATCAAACAGACGAGCTACTGGAGCTCAAACTGCTCAAGAAGTTAATGCTGGTTCTGATAGAAAGGCGTCAGAATACACAGAGCATCGCAGTTTGTTGTGTATGGGGCGGCATAGCCGTAGACCAATCAGGGTGCCCATGCTGACCCCTGTCCACCGCCAAAAGCACCAAGTGGCACATGAACATCAGAACTGGACCATGGAGCAATGGAAGAAGGTGGCCTGGTCTGATGACTCACGTTTTATTTTACATCACATGGATGGCCGGGTGCGTGTTAAAAACACGTTCCTTAGCTTACCTAAGGAACACATGGCACAGGATGCACTATGGGAAGAAGGCAAGCCGGCGGAGGCAGTGATGCTTTGGGCAATGTCTGTGACCTTTCACCCCACTAGTGACGGCCCTGGCCTTACTGTGAGCTACAAGGTTGTTAAGTCAATAGCATTTGCATCTGTTGAAGCTGTTAGCCTGCATTATTTCAGCTTAGTTTTAACATAATCGTGTTTAACAGCAGAATGGGAAAAACTGCATTACCCATAATGCTATACAGAAAATTCCACAAATAAGAGAGTTGAAACAAGCAAAACACATCAAAAGAGCTCTTTAGCTCCACTCTCTAGGTCCACCCACGTCCATAAAGCATCGCTTTATATGCTCTTACGCACGATTGCCAACAAAACACACACATTTGATGCAGTTTCACTCACCGCCAGTGGTTTCCACTCATGACCAGGAACAAACACACACACACTTGCAGAACTCCATTGCTGGTCTGGAAAAACAAACTGCATCCACTGTTTCCTTAACACTGGGTTATTTGGGAAGCTGAACAAGGTTATCTTTCCCTCACAACCAAAAACACACTTCTTTAGTGACATTGTTAATTTCATGGTCTAAAAACAAAATCCAGATTACATTCATACTAAATAGAACATACTTTAATAGAACATAACAGTCGCAAAGTTAAAATTCGAATGAATAACTTTTTGCTGTGCACATTGGTCTTTAAAACATTGCAGACCTTTTACATTCACAAACAGCTACGTATATTACACACTGCATGTAAGGTACTTTTTCCTTAAACTTTTTAAGAATCTTTAGAAAAATAACACCTTTCAAAGAAAAATGAATGAGAACAAGGACAGCCTATGTGGCCCTGGACCACAAAACCAGTCATAAGGCTCTTTTTTTATTATTGAGATTTAGCTATTCACCATCTGAAATATATATTACTACTAAAAATAATTTTTTTATATATTTATGGTAGGAAATTTACAAAATACCTTCATGGAACATGATCTTTACTTAATATCCTAATGATTTTTGGCATAAAAGAAAAATGGATAGTTATGTTGGCAATTGCCACAAATATGCCTGAGCGACTTATGACTGGTTTTGTGGTCCTGAGTCATATATATAAGCATAGAAATCTGCCTTCTGATCATTAAGGTGATCTCTGATCCGTGACATCCCAGAAATAGCCTCATGAAAGTGAGCTTTGATCCCGTTTAACATGTTCAGAAGCCGGGACTTTGATGATGTCACGTGAGTGTGTTTTGACACAGGATGCCAAAAGGATACTGTGACAGATGGCTGAGGAGCCTGCAGTGCTGTTATTGACGTGAGAATTGGACAAAAATCAAGGGAATTGTTTTTAACTGAAAAGAAACATACACTCACCTAAAGGATTATTAGGAACACCTGTTCAATTTCTCATCACATGGCAGTTGCTTCAATGCATTTAGGGGTGTGGTCCTGGTCAAGACAATCTCCTGAACTCCAAACTGAATGTCAGAATGGGAAAGAAAGGTGATTTAAGCAATTTTGAGCGTGGCATGGTTGTTGGTGCCAGACGGGCCGGTCTGAGTATTTCACAATCTGCTCAGTTACTGGGATTTTCACACACAACCATTTCTAGGGTTACAAAGAATGGTGTGAAAAGGGAAAAACATCCAGTAGGCGGCAGTCCTGTGGGCGAAAATGCCTTGTTGATGCTAGAGGTCAGAGGAGAATGGGCCGACTGATTCAAGCTGATAGAAGAGCAACTTTGACTGAAATAACCACTCGTTACAACCGAGGTATGCAGCAAAGCATTTGTGAAGCCACAACACGCACAACCTTGAGGTGGATGGGCTACAACAGCAGAAGACCCCACCGGGTACCACTCATCTCCACTACAAATAGGAAAAAGAGGCTACGATTTTCACAAGCTCACCAAAATTGGACAGTTGAAGACTGGAAAAATGTTGCCTGGATCAGAACACCCAACGTGAAGGTTAGGGTCCCAAGCGTCTAATTGATGTGCTTTGCATCTAAAAAGAAGCAGAGATGCATGATCTCACATGTAATGCATACGTAAAATAACGCGATCATCAACATTAAACAGCGTATAAATCAAAACTGCCTAATGTTACTGAATGAAATGTGGACCCAGGCCGAGCTCTAGGACTGTGAAGCTTTAGGGGGGTTTGATGGACTTGATCTCTCAGCTTTTTGCTCAAAATGTTGCCCATTTCAGGTGTGAATGTTCAACATGTGAAAATGATCAAAAATGCTGGCGGTGGCTGGCAACCTGTTTCAAAAAACGCGGGTGGGGAAAGAGTTAACTGCCTGGAGTTGTATGGATTACTTTTATAATGGATGGATGCGCTTTTTTGGGCTTCAAAATCTCTTTGGGCTCTATCTACTAACATTATTAAGCTGGGAAGAGCCAGGATATTTTATAATGTAACTCCAATTGTGTTTGGCTGAAAGAAGAAAGTCATATACACCTAGTTTGAGCGTGAGTAAATTATGGGGTCATTTTTATTTTTGGGTGAACTAACCCTTTAATACACATCTTATATGAATAGCATGTTTATAATTTATGTTAAAGAAATGATTTTGGATGGGCATAATGTCATAAATGTCAGGAGGATACAACAAGATTAAAGCCTCATTCAAAGAATGTCATTCTTGAAAGAAAACCTTTTTTAAGTAGTTTGGCATAATTCTTTATTAGCTGTTATTTCTTTCTTTTTTAAAACTTCTTTACTGCTTATTAATAACAACTTTTCACCATTAAATCAACCAACATACCCTTGTAACTCATGTGATGTGTCTTACAATACTTGAAAGAGAATATGATAGACAGATTGTGGCCTCTGCTGGTGAACTGTAGTCACTGCAAGCTTGAATATCTGTTGCATCTTTAACCATCCACAAAGAGCACAGGGAAAACACACATTTAAAAAAAAAAAAATTGCCCATATATTCATATTGTGTTTACCATATTAACATTCTTGAATGTGACCTATGTTTGACATCATGCTTTCTTTTTCATATTTCAGAGTACCCAAGGTAAAAAGGCAGTAGTCTGATTAAAACCTGAACCATTGGACCGCTTGTAGTTATAAGGACATCAGACTTCTGAAACTGTAATGCTTTTGTCCATTTTGTCCCACTTTTATTGGGACTTAAAAAAAAAAAAAGAATGATCTTTTATCTCTTTTTGTCATTAATTAATAAACTGTTATATAAAATAAATTGACTCGAAAGGGTTTATCCCAAAATTTGAAATGATCAGGAATTTGTTGACATACCATTGAAGTGTAGCTGAAATATTAATGTTGTTGGTACATCAGATTGCAACATTGTTTTATGCTGACATTAAATTTAATTTGTATTTTCAATGTCTCAATAAAAGTGATATAGAATCAACATCACATTTTACACATTATTCAATATTCCCAGAGATTATTTTGTGTTAATTTCAATGTTGGTTCAACAGCAATGATGCAGAATCAACATCATAATGTAACGTTGATTTACTGACATTATTATTGTTGATTATACCGCTGATTATTTCAGTATTGACTCAGAATTGATGGTGTAGAATATCGATTCAATGCCATTACCATTGATTTTTTTTTGTCGAAATCTCACCATTGTTTCAACATCAATTGTGGGTGAAAAAGTGATATTCACTCAAAAAAAATGTTGGATTTACTTATTTTTATGTCAACCCATGTAATTGGGTTATGTTCAATTTAATTAACATGGTTTATTTCAGTAAACTTAATTTTATTACACAAGGTTAATTCAATGCCATTTAGTTAAATCAGGTTAACATTCTTAATTATTCTAAAATGACTAATAAAACAAGTAATCCAGTTTAATTGACTATTTTTATTTAGTGAAATACTATTTTATAACATTTACAAAACCTTTTACAAGATTTTACTGGCTAGTCAGAAAATGGTTTTATTTCATCCATGGCATGCCCAAAGTAGTTGTTTTTTATTACCACAACGACTTTAATTAGTATTAGCAGGTCCTCACCCCAAGCACATGCTCTACACTTCACCACAATGGGAACCTCCATAAACACTAACACAAACCTTTAAATAACAACACATAAAACATTAAGAATTAAAAGTCTCTTCATTTTCTCTTCTTGTTAAAAATGCATCAAATAGCACTTTATTTAAACACTTACTCTCCGAATTCAGCCCCTTTGCAAAGCATGATGGGAAGTGAAAGTCCTGTTTTTATTTTGATTGAAATTGGATCACATGAGTAACTGCAAAATATGGTTGACAGCAATTGTTCATCATTTGTATTAAAATAAATGTAGGCTGCCAAATATATGAAACCCAAAAGTCTGAGTGTAATCTTTGGCTCTTTACTTCAAAAGAAAAAAAACACAATAGCAACAGTCTTAGTTAGCACTTTAGGTGAATGTGCTACAGGGAAACTCAAACAACTCTCCTTGAGAGGTAATACAAAAAGGGTTTTCTTAAATATCAGTCCAGAAAGATAAATCCACAAATCCACAAAAAGGTAACAAAAACCATCCAAGAACAAACCAAAAGGCAGGGGAAAAAAAGGACTCAGGACTGAACAAGAACAAAAGGCAGTGAGGCCTTAAATAGGGTCTATTATTAGGTGTGATTCAACACAGGTGAGATAATAATAATATGGGTAAAAAATAACACCATCTAGTGGTAAAATCAAGGAACTTTAGACAAAACATTACACAGACATTATGAACATGTATTTTTAATTTACATTTTTTCAGGGTTCTGTTACTTGGATAAGGTTTTATTCTTGGTTTGGTGACAGCCCTGACACCTCTATTGTCTTGCGGGTTTGAGTTTGCTCTCTTCTGTCTGTGTGAACAGCTTTGTGTGGTGTTTGGATCCTGGCATTTCATTCTAGTTTGGTTTTGGTTCAGGCTTCGGACATTAATGCTCCATGTGTTTTTTTCCCCCTGTTGTGAGCGTACAGTATGAGCATTCGCTTGGTCTCGTGTGTGCATGTAGTTTTGCTTGGGCAGTATACACTCTTTTGTCCGTGTGTTATGTGTTTATTTAGCAGGCGGCTCGTGCTCATCATCAGCGGCGTACTTTCATGTTATGCTCTGTGTGCTAGGACCGTTGCTTTTCACCCTGTACATGCTACCACTGGGAGATATCATTAGGAAGCATGGCGTTAGTTTTCATTGTTATGCTGACGATACTTAGATCTATATTTCTTCATGCCCTGACGAAATTTACCAATTCACAAGATTAACGGAATGCATAGCTGATATAAAACATTGGATGACCGGTAATTTCCTGCAACTTAATTCAGAAAAAACTGAATTTTTAATTATTGGACAAAGCTCCACAAGTAGTAACCTAGAATACTGTCTAACACTTGATGGCTGCTCTGTCAAGTCCTCGTCATCAGTGAGGAACCTGGGTGTGCTCTTTGATACCAATCTTTCGTTTGAAAGCCACATTTCTAGCATCTGTAAAACTGAATTCTACCATCTTAAAAATATATCTAAATTACGGCACATGCTCTCAATGCAAAATGCTGAACAGTTAGTTCATGCGTTCATGACCTCAAGGTTAGATTATTGTAATGCTCTACTGGGTGGTTGCCCTGCTCGCTTAATAAATAAACTCCAGCTGGTCCAAAACGCAGCAGCTCGAGTACTTACTAGAACCAGGAAGTATGACCATATTAGCCCAGTTCTGTCAACATTGCACTGGCTGCCTATTAAACATCGCATACATTTTTAAATCTTGCTTATTACTTACAAAGCACTAAATGGTTTAGCTCCCCAGTACTTGAGCAAACTTTTAACACATTATACTCCATCACGTCTACTGCGGTCTACTGCAGTCAGCTACTGGAGCTGCGCCCAGACAAGACCAACGCATGACACTGAAGTGTCTGCAGAGACCGTGTAGACTCCCCTGAAATTACCTCATCGACACGGCATCCTCAATAAACCTGTCTCCGGTGCGATGACTCCGATCGTTCGAATATTCCTATTTAGTGAAGTTCCAAACGTAATTTAAGGAGGAGCGAGCCCATCTAATCTTTCAATCAACAGCCAACAGCCAGAGTATATAAACAGCTCCTTACCTCTCCTCAGTCTCAGATGTTCCAGCATCCCACCACCTCCCCAAACTCCACTTTTATCTTAGGTACCTTGCCCTACATAATCATTTAGTCACTATGGGGGTATATCAGAGCTCGAGCCGAAGCCGCTTCATCGAGCCCCTCATCAGTAGACAGCAAGCCAAATAAGCTTAACATAAATATCTTAAGATTATATGGGCAAGCAAATTCGCTAAATAATTGTTAAATCGATATGTCATCCTCAATAAACCCGTCTCCGGCCTGACGGCGCCGATATTTCGATTATTCCTATTTAATAATTGTTTAATCTATACGTCATCCTCAATAAACTGTCTCCGGCGTGTTGCGATCTATTATGACCTCTGACCTGTAAAGTTGCCAGAATAATAATCATACGCTGTTTGTTAATTGGCCAGAGGAGAACTGGCACCCCGACTGAGCCTGGTTTCTCCCAAGGTTTATTTTTCTCCATTAGGTCACCTGATGGGGGTTTGGTTTCCTTGCTACTGTTGCCTTTGGCTTGGCTTGCTCAGTTGGGGACAATAAATACATTTTTCAACTAAATATCCAAATAAATCAAATTATTAAACTAAATTAACCATATAAACTAAATTACTGATCTCATGACTGATCTAAAGCCCACATTGTCACTGTATGATAATTGAAATGAGCTGATGACATCACCGTTTTCTCCGGAACGGCTGAATAAAATTATGCTGCATTATTTTCCTGTTTAACACCGTGAAACTGCTTTGAAACAATCTGCATTGTTAAAAGCGCTATATAAATCAAGTTGACTTGACTTTTTATGCTTTTTATTAATGCTTATGTGTTTGCATAATTAACTTTAAGTTGTTTATCATTGATGTTATAAGTCTTAACTTTTGTAATATTGTTATAGTCAATTGTTTCTTTTCATTTCGGGGAATTCCTTGCAAATATTGATGTTGTGCTTGTTTATTATAGCTCTTATGGTGTTGTGGAGTCGAATAAGGTGTATTGTGGAGTTAAACAAGGATAATAAATGAAAAAAGGGAAACCCAAACAGTGCAAGAGCCAGTATCTTTATTTCAAGCAAGCAGCTATCAGCAGCTGAATGTTCTTATGTTGTCTAAGTTCTTTGTAGCAAGAAGGGGTTTGTTTGTTTGTTTGTTTGTTTGTTTAAGTCTAATAAAAAGCCCATTAACCTCTGCATCCTTGAGTCCTTCATCTGAAAATATTATATTTTAAATTTAATTTGTTTATACATAAAATCTATACCAAGACTCTTCAACATGTATCAGTGACATGTCAGTGACATTAATTTGTCACATAATTTTAACATATGTAATATTTGTGTCAGACACAGACGAGAACAGAGGTAAGTCAATGTAAATAGTTTATTGTAATAGTTTATTAAAATTCTGACCAATCACACAATAGTTCTCGGACACCGACAAGAAAAAGGTTCTGCTCAGACAATGTATCCAGAACGAGCTGCAAGAACTCCCAAACCAGGGCTCCGAGAACTTTTTTTCTCTGTTCTTGCGGAGTATGTAGTGGCCAATAGGAAGTTCAGAGAGCCATGGCGGTGCTGGCGGGGACGGCGGTTCGAGTACAGTCTTAGCAAGGTATCTATGAGGGTGATTGCTGGCATGTGCGGGTGATGGTGGAGTGTGTGCAGGTGGTGAGCAGAGAGAATTATGGGAAGTGTAGTTCAGATGTGGTGAGTATGCTGATGCGGTGAGTAGGCTATATGTCAATATATTGAACTGTTCTAATTTCTGATTTCATAGCTGTGCATATATGTACATTTAGGTTTTTAATCTATATGAGCATATTAGGGTATTTTATATACACTGTAAAAAAAAAATCAGGTCTCCAATTAAAAACATTTCTAGTGACTGATCACATCTAAATCTTTTAGTTGGCCAAATTGAATTTCTGTGAATTAAATTGCATCAATTCACAGAAATTCAATTTGGCCAACTGAAAAATGTAGATGTGATCAGTCACTGGAAATGTTTTTAGTTGGAGACCTGATTTTTTTTTACAGTGTACAAGACATTTTGACATAATTATTATTTATATATATGTATTTGACATATACATGTATTTATTCTGACAAGATGGCGCCGCGGATGGCAGCCTCGGTATGGAGCTCTTCAGCTATTGTGTTGTTTTTGTTTGTTTGTTCTGCGTTTAGTCATTCTTTTCCGATCAGTTTCACCAGAGACGAACTACTGGACATTAGGAAACACACACCAGACAACATTTCTACAGTTTTTGACTATTCTGACATTTTGTTTGATTTTCTCGTCGGAGCCGCAGCTGTGTGTTTAAAACGGGGAAAGCGAGCAGGCGCGCTGGATAAACTCCGCCCTCGCTGCCTCCGCACTGTACTCCCTAGTATTCATCTTGCAAATCTCCGATCCCTTCCTCACCCGCGTTAACAAGGATTTTTCAAACTCTGTTGCACTGTGCTTCACTGAAACCTGGCTGAGTGAAGCCATACTGGACAACGCACTATATCTGCCGGGCTTCCAGCTGTTCCGAGCGGATCGCATCGCGGAACTAACAGGGAAAACGAGAGGTGGTGGATTGTGTTTCAACATTAACGAAAGTTGGTGTTCAGATGTAACAACACTGAAGAAGATGTGCTCTCCTAATCTAGAGGCGCACTTCATAAACTGTAAACCTTTCTACTCGCCGCGGGAGTTTTCCTCGTTCATTTTCGCGAATGTTTACATTCCTCCAGAAGCGTGTGTGAGCGCGGTGCTACAACAGCTGGCTGAAAAAATAGCTGAGACTGAAAAAAAGGTATCCAGACTCTCTTATAATAATTCTTGGGGATTTTAACAGAGCAAATCTCTCCCGTGAACTGCCAAAATACAGACAGCACGTTACATGTCCCACCAGAGACAGTAATATACTGGACCACTGTTACACAACAATACAGAATGCATATCACTACGTTCAACGGGCAGCTGTGGTTCATCTTATACCGAAGAAGCTACTCTGAAAAGCTGAGAAACCAGTTTTCAGCAAACGCCTCGCTTCAGTTTGGACAGGCTTGAGGAACATTACCAACTACAAGTCACCATCCCCCCGTTCTGTAGAGAATCAACAACTGGCTGAGGATCTGAATGCATTCTACTGCAGGTTTGAAAAGCCTAGTCTCACACCACACACCCGCTCTGATCTGCACTTCACACGTCCCCCATCACCTCCTGCACCCCCTCTCCTCCCCCCTCCTGTCATCCAACCTGAGCTAAAGGTCTGTATGGAGGATGTGAGCCGAGTCTTCAAAAAAGAGAAGACTAGGAAAGCTTCAGGCCCAGACGGCATCTCATCTGCCTGTTTGAAAGCCTGCGCTGACCAACTGACCCCAGTCTTCATGCAGATCTTCAACAGATCATTGAAGCAGTGTGAAGTTCCCTGTTGCTTCAAACGCTCTACTATCATCAAAAAAAACAAAATCACTGGACATAAAGACTACAGACCTGTCGCTCTCACGTCTGTGGTCATGAAGTCGTTTGAAAGACTGGTTCTGGCCCACCTGAAGGACATCACTGGACCCTTGCTGGATCCTTTTCAATTTGCCTACAGAGCAAACAGGTCTGTGGATGATACAGTCAACATGGGACAGCATTATATCCTGCAACATCTCGACAGACCTGGGACTTATGCAAGGATCTTATTCGTGGACTTCAGTTCGGCCTTCAATACCATCATGCCTGATCTTCTCTCAGCTAAACTGACCCAGCTCTCCATGCCATCCTCAATCTGTCAGTGGATCTCCAGCTTCCTGACAGACCGACAACAGCTCGTGAGACTGGGGAAACTCACATCCAGGACTCTCACTACCAGCACTGGAGATCCCCAGGGGTGTGTTCTCCCCACGCTGCTCTTCTCCCTGTACACCAATGACTGCACTTCTAAAGACCCCTCTGCGAAGCTCCTGAAATTTGCAGACGACACCACTGTCATCGGCCTCATCCAAAATGGTGACGAGTCTGTTTACAGACTGGAGGTTGAACAGCTGGCCGTCTGGTGCAGTTATAACAACCTTGAGCTCAACACGCTCAAAACGGTGGAGATGATAGTGGACTTCAGGAGGAACAGCCCAGCTCTCCCCCACTCACCATCATGAACAGCACTGTGGAAGCAGTGGAGTCATTCAGGTTCCTGGGCACTAACATCTCTCAGGACCTGAAGTGGGACAATCACATTGACTCCATTGTGAAAAAGGCCCAGCAGAGACTGTACTTCCTTCGTCAGCTGAGGAAGTTCAACCTCCCACAGGAGCTGCTGATTCAGTTCTACTCGGCTGTCATTGAGCCTGTTTTATGCTCTTCAGAAGATTGAAATTTTAGTGTTTAATGTTATTTTTATTTAGTATTATTATGTTTTATTATTTTTCATTATTATTTGTATAACATACAATGTAAAGTCAGGCTGTGTCTGTACATGTGCCCCAAGGAGAGACATGGATGAGCTATATTTGTTACAGGAATGTGCATACTTATAGCACATGTTCCACTGATGCATACAGTAGCATGCATCTGTTCCATGATGTATTGTCAACTGATTCTTTATAAGCAAAGTGGATTGTGCAACATATGTAAGCATGAAGTATACGCTCTATTTTAAACATAGGACGCATGTTTCTCTTCCTTCTAAGGAAGTCTCTTCCTAGTGAGATCCTCTGTTAGTAGTATATAACATCCAAATTGAGTGTCCTGCCTCAGACGGGAGAGAGAGACGGGAGACAGAGACAGGAGACGGCAGAGACCAAGATGAAGACCAAGACAACGACAACGACAACGACAACGAGATGAGAGGGACAAGGGAGGATGGAGAAGGGAGAGGGTAGAGAAACGGAGGAATGGAGAAACATACAGCTGGCATGAGACAATAACTTTTCAACGTCTCTACTATGTCTGACATATAAAAATAATAAATAAGAGATCTCTTGGCAAATGATTGGTATCCGGTCCTGTGATTCAATCATACATCTGAATTTTCAGATCAACAACTTTCATCACTGTCTGGTTTGGTTCAGCTACCAAATCTGACATCAGGAGACTACAACGCACAATCCGGACTGCAGAAAGGATTATTGGTGCCTCCCTACAAACCCTCCAGGACCTTTACTCTTCCAGAGTGAGGAAGAGAGCAGGGAAAATCATCACAGACTCCACTCACCCTGTTTGAACTGTTACCATAAAGACGGCGACTCTGATCACTGGTCACTAGAACATCTAGGCACAGGAACAGTTTCTTCCCACAGGCCATTTCCCTCTTGAACAGTTAAAATACACCCCCCTCCCTCCATATGCCTGTAAGTGCAATACTCCTACTGTTTAGTTCAATATCTTCTAAACTCAGGAGATATTTATATTTATTCATACTACTCACATACTGTAAATATGTTTATAATCTGTAAATGTTTATTCTGACTAAACGTAACTGTGACCTAATATTTTTTTTAATGCTTTTTCATATTTTTATATTTTTATTCTTAGAATTCTTATTACTATGTTCTTGTTGTGTTTGTATTGTATATGTGCACTGGAAGCTTCAGCACCAAGAAAAATTCCTTGTGTGTGCAAGCACACTTGGCAATAAAGCTCTTTCTGATTCTGATTCTGATATTATACATACATAAACATATATAATATATGGGATAAATGTACACTCACCTAAAGGATTATTAGGAACACCTGTTCAATTTCTCATTAATGCAATTATCTAATCAACCAATCACATGGCAGTTGCTTCAATATATTTAGGGTTGTGGTCTTGGTCAAGACAATCTCCTGAACTCAAAACTGAATGTCAGAATGGGAAAGAAAGGTGATTTAAGCAATTTTGAGCATGGCATGGTTGTTGGTGCCAGACGGGCCGGTCTGAGTATTTCACAATCTGCTCAGTGACTGGGATTTTCACACACAACCATTTCTAGGGTTTACAAAGAATGGTGTGAAAAGGGAAAAACATCCAGTATGCGGCAGTCCTGTGGGCGAAAATGCCTTGTTGATGCTAGAGGTCAGAGGAGAATGGGCCGACTGATTCAAGCTGATAGAAGAGCAACTTTGACTGAAATAACCACTCGTTACAACCGAGGTATGCAGCAAAGCATTTGTGAAGCCACAACACGCACAACCTTGAGGCGGATGGGCTACAACAGCAGACGACCCCACCGGGTACCACTCATCTTCACTACAAATAGGAAAAAGAGGCTACAATTTGCACAAGCTCACCAAAATTGGACAGTTGAAGACTGGAAAAATGTTGCCTGGTCTGATGAGTCTCGATTTCTGTTGAGACATTCAGATGGTAGAGTCAGAATTTGGTGTAAACAGAATGAGAACATGGATCCATCATGCCTTGTTACCACTGTGCAGGCTGGTGGTGGTGGTGCAATGGTGTGGGGGATGTTTTCTTGGCACACTTTAGGCCCTTTAGTGCCAATTGGGCATTGTTTAAATGCCAAGGCCTACCTGAGCATTGTTTCTGACCATGACCATCCCTTTATGACCACCATGTATCCATCCTCTGATGGCTACTTCCAGCAGGATAATGCACCATGTCACAAAGCTCGAATCATTTCAAATTGGTTTCTTGAACATGACAATGAGTTCACTGTACTAAAATGGCCCCCACAGTCACCAGATCTCAACCCAATAGAGCATCTTTGGGATGTGGTGGAACGGGAGCTTCGTGCCCTGGATGTGCATCCCACAAATCTCCATCAACTGCAAGATGCTATCCTATCAATATGGGCCAACATTTCTAAAGAATACTTTCAACACCTTGTTGAATCAATGCCATGTAGAATTAAGGCAGTTCTGAAGGCGAAAGGGGGTCAAACACAGTATTAGTATGGTGTTCCTAATAATCCTTTAGGTGAGTGTATATATATACATATATACAGTGAGGAAAATAAGTATTTGAACACCCTGCTATTTTGCAAGTTCTCCCACTTTGAAATCATGGAGGGGTCTGAAAATGTCATCGTAGGTGCATGTCCACTGTGAGAGACATAATCTAAAAAAAAAAATCCAGAAAGTATTTGTAAGTATTTGAACACCTGAGAAAATCAATGTTAATATTTGGTACTGTAGCCTTTGTTTGCAATTACAGAGGTCAAACGTTTCCTGTAGTTTTTCACCAGGTTTGCACACAATGCAGGAGGGATTTTGGCCAACTCCTCCACACAGATCTTCTCTAGATCAGTCAGGTTTCTGGCCTGTCGCTGAGAAACACAGAGTTTGAGCTCCCTCCAAAGATTCTCTATTGGGTTTAGGTCTGGAGACTGGCTAGGCCACGCCAGAACCTTGATATGCTTCTTACAGAGCCACTCCTTGGTTATCCTGGCTGTGTGCTTCGGGTCATTGTCATGTTGGAAGACCCAGCCTCGACCCATCTTCAATGCTCTAACTGAGGGAAGGAGGTTGTTCCCCAAAATCTCGCAATACATGGCCCCGGTCATCCTCTCCTTAATACAGTGCAGTCGCCCTGTCCCATGTGCAGAAAAACACCCCCAAAGCATTATGCTACCACCCCCATGCTTCACAGTAGGGATGGTGTTCTTGGGATGGTACTCATCATTCTTCTTCCTCCAAACACGTTTAGTGGAATTATGACCTAAAAGTTCTATTTTGGTCTTATCTGACCACATGACTTTCTCCCATGACTCCTCTGGATCATCCAAATGGTCATTGGCAAACTTAAGACGGGCCTTGACATGTGCTGGTTTAAGCAGGGGAACCTTCCGTGCCATGCATGATTTCAAACCATGACGTCTTAGTGTATTACCAACAGTAACCTTGGAAACGGTGGTCCCAGCTCTTTTCAGGTCATTGACCAGCTCCTCCCGTGTAGTTCTGGGCTGATTTCTCACCTTTCTTAGGATCATTGAGACCCCACGAGGTGAGATCTTGCATGGAGCCCCAGTCCGAGGGAGATTGACAGTCATGTTTAGCTTCTTCCATTTTCTAATGATTGCTCCAACAGTGGACCTTTTTTCACCAAGCTGCTTGGTAATTTCCCCGTAGCCCTTTCCAGCCTTGTGGAGTTGTACAATTTTGTCTCTAGTATTTTTGGACAGCTCTTTGGTCTTGGCCATGTTAGTAGTTGGATTCTTACTGATTGTATGGGGTGGACAGGTGTCTTAATGCAGCTAACGACCTCAAACAGGTGCATCTAATTTAGGATAATAAATGGAGTGGAGGTGGACATTTTAAAGGCAGACTAACAGGTCTTTGAGGGTCAGAATTCTAGCTGATAGACAGGTGTTCAAATACTTATTTGCAGCTGTATCATACAAATAAATAGTAAAAAAAAAATCATACATTGTGATTTCTGGAATTTTTTTTTTTTAGATTATGTCTCTCACAGTGGACATGCACCTATGATGACAATTTCAGACCCCTCCATGATTTCCAAGTGGGAGAACTTGCAAAATAGCAGGGTGTTCAAATACTTATTTTCCTCACTGTATATATATAATTATGACATATGCTCTCAATGCAAAATGAACAGTTCAGGCTTTCATGACCTGAAGTTTTGATTATTGTAATACTCTACTGGGTGGATGCCCTGCGCGCTTAATTCTACCTGCAGCGTATTTTTGCGTTTGTGTTTGTTTATTCTTACTAGAACCAGGAAGTATGGCCATATTAGCCCGGTTCTGTCAACACTGCATTGGCTCCCTATTAAACATTGTATACATTTTAAAATCTTACTATTTACTTACAAAGCACTAAATGGTTTAGATCCCCAGTACTTGAGTGCGCTCTTAATGCATTACAGTCCTTCATGTCTACTGCGGTCTCAATTCTGGCCAGTTGATAATACATAGAATGTCAAAATCAACTGCAGGCAGTAAATCCTTTTCCTATTTAGCACCTAAACTTTGGAACAGTTTTCCTAGCATTGTTCAGGAAACAAACACACTCTGTCAGTTTAAATCTAGACTAAAAACACATCTCTTTAACCTGGCATACACATAGAACATTATCAATTCCTATTATTCAAATCAGTTAAATGATTGTTAGGGGGCATTAGCTAGGTGTGCCGGAACCGGGAACACTTCCTATAAAACCAGATGTACTCGTTACATCATAAGAAGAATCTCATCTATGATAATATTTGTCTCTGTTTATCCTAAGGCTTACTGTAGTCAGCCGGATCCAGGCCGTATCCAACTCGTATCAACTAGACTCTCCCCCGTGAAGGCGGCTGTATAGATAAATAAACTAAGTTCATTTATATCAGATATGAACCATCACTGAACTTACTTAAGATTAACTATGACACTATTTCTTCTAGAGCTACTGTGCAGCCAAAACAAATGTTGTTGCATTATTATCCTGTTATCATTGTAAAGCTGCTTTGAAACAATATGTATTGTAAAAAGCGCTATGTAAATGAAGGTGACTTGACTACCCTCTGGGCTCACCATTGGCTAATTCAGAGGTTGAGGACAGCCATTTTTGGGTTGACATTGTAGTCCTTAGTTAGCAAAGTTTAAAGGGATAGTTCACCCAAAAATTAAAATAAGCCCATGATTTACTCACCCTCAAGTCATCCTAGGTGTATATGACATTCTTCTTTCAGACGAAGTCCATAAAAGTGCTCATCTGGCAATAAACAGACCAAGCTCAATTTAAGATTGAACATTGTTCTGGGGAGTCAGCTATGCATTTTCTACTGCACAAGAGGCGTGATAAACGAGCATAATTCAAATGACTCTATGCAATTGGATAGTCCTTCAACCAATCAGACCACAAGGTGTGATCAACAGGCAAAGACCCATTGCTTTTCTATCCATCGTGTTAAATCCGCCAATAGCACAACAGGAGGATAAGCCAGTCTGTGATTGGTTCCCGCAAAAGTGTAACAGAAGCAGTAGAAATTAATGTACAGGTTTCCAGACTGAGTTGCAAGGTGAAATCAAATTGCCACCAGATCACAAGTGCATCTATCCATCATAAAACTGCTCCATACGGCTCCGGGGGGATTAACAAAGGCCTTTTGAAGCGAAATGGCATGCTTGTGTAAGAAAAGAAAAATCCATATTGAAAACTGTATAGACTAAAAATGATTAGCTTCCGGCGGTCAATGGTACACAAGTTGACTTACAGCAAAAGAGTAACAACCCATCAAGTCAATGCCATTATAAAGCTGGGAAGAGCCAGGACTTTAATATGACTCAGATTGTATTCATCTGAAAGAAAAATCATATACATCTAGGATGGCTTGAGGGTGTGTAAATAATGGGCTAAGTAAAATGTTTGGGTGAACTAACCCTTTAAATACTACCTCAGTTATCACCTAAGAGTCAGTCTTAAGCTGCATTTCCATCTCAGGAACTAGGGACTTTGGGGTGGTACTCTGTTTTGACTACATGAATCAGGATCTAAATTAAGTTCCCAGTAAAAAGGTAGTACTTGCAAAGTTCAGGTTCGGGCAACAGGACTTTCAGTTTGATTTAACAGAATAGTTCACTCAAATTACCCCATGATTTTCAGTAAACGGGAGGCCAAAATAAGTGCATCTATACATAAACGTATACAGTTCTGGATGGGGTATTCAATAAAAAGGCCTCCTGAAGCAAAGCGATACATTTAGACAGAAAGATATCCAGATTTTAGTCTTTGTAAAATATCTAGCTTCCGCCTTCCAGTCAACTTAAGGGTAACACCTCTCAGTTCAAAATTTTACGCTACGTCAGTTACGCTTTGTTTGCAAGTTGAACAGCCGGATTAAATATGGATGTTTTTCCATACACAGACGCGTCGCTTCAGAAGGCAATTAACTATAATTTCTGCCAAAACATGGCAATGGACAACTGTTTTTGGTACCATAAACTCTTTAAATCAAGGCAAAAAAAAATAAAAAATTAAGCACAAGACATTTCTATAAACATAAAATTTATTTGGTGTCAAGTGATAAGGCTTTAACTGTTTTCTTTAGTGCAGGCTTTGGCAGTTTGGCTGCGGGCGTCGGCGGTTGGGTTGAGGGCAGCTCGACTGCTGGCGTCGGCGGTTGGGTTGAGGGCGTCGGCGGTTGGGTTGAGGGCAGCTCGGCTGCGGGCGTCGGCGGTTGGGTTGAGGGCGTCGGCGGTTGGGTTGAGGGCAGCTCGGCTGCGGGCGTCGGCGGTTGGGTTGAGGGCAGCTCGGCTGCGGGCGTCGGCGGTTGGGTTGAGGGCAGCTCGGCTGCGGGCGTCGGCGGTTGGGTTGAGGGCAGCTCGGCTGCGGGCGTCGGCGGTTGGGTTGAGGGCAGCTCGGCTGCGGGCGTCGGCGGTTGGGTTGAGGGCGTCGGCGGTTGGGTTGAGGGCAGCTCGGCAGCGGGTGTCGGCGGCTGGACTGCGAGCCGTCGGGCAGCGGGCCTCGGCGGCTGGGCAGCGGGCCTCGGCGGCTGGGCAGCGGGCCTCGGCGGCTGGGCAGCGGGCCTCGGCGGCTGGGCAGCGGGCCTCGGCGGCTGGGCAGCGGGCCTCGGCGGCTGGGCAGCGGGCCTCGGCGGCTGGGCAGCGGGCCTCGGCGGCTGGGCAGCGGGCCTCGGCGGCTGGGCAGCGGGCCTCGGCGGCTGGGCAGCGGGCCTCGGCGGCTGGGCAGCGGGCCTCGGCGGCTGGGCAGCGGGCCTCGGCGGCTGGGCAGCGGGCCTCGGCGGCTGGGCAGCGGGCCTCGGCGGCTGGGCTGCGGGCCTCGGCGGCTGGGCTGCGGGCCTCGGCGGCTGGGCTGCGGGCCTCGGCGGCTGGGCTGCGGGCCTCGGCGGCTGGGCTGCGGGCCTCGGCGGCTGGGCTGCCGGCCTCGGCGGCTGGGCTGCCGGCCTCGGCGGCTGGGCTGCCGGCCTCGGCGGCTGGGCTGCCGGCCTCACTGCATGGATACAAACATCAACTTTAGTCAGTCCTTCCAGCAGCATCCAGTCTCAGATATACAAATACTGAAATCATGAATAGAAAGATTTACGAAGTGAATTGTATTTACAAAAATTAGGAGAGTAATAATACTTTTAATAAAGCTATTCGGTGCTTGAAACGGTGCTATGGGCTGAATTCAGGTACTTGTGTTATTGTGTGCAGTATACGAGTGGGACAACAGAATAAGAGGAAAGACTGGAAAAAGAAAAAAAAAGCCGAGCCAAACACTACATAACCTGATATAATACAAATACCTGTATATGGAGCCATACACTGACGTCCACATCCATTGCTGCAGCATTTCTTATTGTTCAGACAGTCACTGTCATAAGCACACAACTCAGCACAATTTCCTGCTCCAGATTGTGTGCTTGGACACTCTCCTGGCTTTGCTGTTTAACAGACACATGACAACATCTCACTGTATGCCTAAGGTCTCATTCACCAGAGTCAATGATGAGCGTTGTAGGCGTTACTGAAATGGTCAGTCCTTCTACATAATTTCATGTTTTACTTCAATGGGTTACTTGTGATTTGTGAAATTGAATAATGAATTTCTGAAAGAAAACTTAATTTTTCAGTGTTTCTTTTGAGACCTCTAGCATCCATCATTATTTGAAACTCACTGAAAACAGGCGGCACGCACACATATCCACTGTAAAAGCGACAACATTTGTGTCCTCCAGAGCAGCCTCTATCAGAAGTGCACCCTCGACTGGATGGTATGACCGTCAGCTTCGCCGGACACTGACCAAACACTACAGAAGAGGATTCAAGAGGATCGTTAGGGGAGACCAGAGAGTGCTGTAATAGTTTGTTTCAGCAAGTCAAGGGTTTTATAAAGTATCTCAAATGTAATATTCATATTTATCTGTATCAAATCAAGTACAAGTAAAAACAATTAATCACTAAAATGTGCCGATCAGTTTCACAGACAAAGAGTGATGTTACAACCTAGCCCACTATAATAGAGTGTGTAGCAGAAATACAATGCTGATAGAAGACATGGACAGTCAATATGTAGTTCATAAATTTACAATTGCAACTAAATGTAGGTTATTGTAGGTGTTCAAATATTTTGTAAGGCACTTATTTATGAATTTCCTCGGGCTGTGTAATGAAGCTAAAAGATCTTCTCACCTACGACTCCAGCATCTATTGTGCTCAAAAATGCAAACAGACACAATAAAACAGCACTCAATGTGCAAAACACTCGGGCTGTCATCCTCTCGACCTGCGATATCGCAATTAACTCTTCTGGAAACCGCAAGACTCACAAAACTTCACTGAAAACATGTGCTGTTGAATCCCGCAACATAAAGGGCTGTTTAAATGATCTTTGAAAACGCACTTTTAAAGATCCAAGGAGGTCTGGGTAACTCCAACCCTGATGAAACACACCTGCCTGTAGCTTTAGTCTAATCTTGAAGACCTTGATTAGCTTGTTCAGGTGTGTTTGGTTAGGGTTGGAGGAACTGAGCGCTGTGTTCATGATGTATGTGGCAATAATGACCATAATTAGGAGATGATTAAGCATTTCTATGGCAACACTATCAATGCCAAAATTAATCTGCAGTGGTCAGGTAGTGCATCAATCACGTGGTACAAGTCGGCGCTCTCAGAAAAAGGAGCACCCGATAAAACAAAATATTCTCCAAAACTATGCCATTCGTTTGTGCTGATTTGTGCCACAAAAACTAACGTTTGTGCTGTTTAGTGTTTGAGCAGTGTATTGTGTATTAGTATATTGAACATTATTTTTGTCTGTTTGTGTGACGTCACTCTCCAGACGTTCAAATCGATAAACTGGTGCCATTAATAACATCATCTCTAATTATTTAGACATTTCAAGATATGTTGGTACATTTTATAGCAAGTCTAATATTAAATTCGATGATTGTGATAGATTTGTTGAGTCAGTTAAAGCATTTACTCCAACTATATTTGAACATTTTGAAATGGACTGCGAATGTCCCATTACTAAAGTGGAAATCTCAGAGGCTGTTAGCTCAATGGAAAAAAAAAAAAAGGAAATCTCCAGGTAATGATGGGCTTTCAGTCTAATTTTTTCTGCATTTTTGGGAAATTATTGAAAATCCTCTATTTGATCTATTTAAAGAATGCACTTTAAAAAGGGAAATGTCCATGAGTATGAAGCAAGGTTTAATATGTCTTCTCCCTTTTAAATATTGATTACAAAATTGTATAATTATTTTTTTGCTAAACGGTTAAAAAGAGGCCTTCATGAGATGCCTAATAAGTGAAACACAAACAGGTTTTATGTCTAACCGTCACATTAGTTCTAATATAAGACTTGTTTTTGACCTGCTGGACTATTCTGATAACATCAATACTGATACGCTGATAGTATTTCTTGACAACATTTTATATCTACAGTTGAAATGCTTTATAAAAATAGTGATAGTTCTGTTATATTATATCCAAACACCACAAAAATATTTCCTGTAATGAGATCAGTTCACCAGAGCTGCCCTGTTTTTCTTCCTGCTGGTGGGGATTGTCTGTTTTTGGCAAGGAAATTAGAGTAACTCAATTAGCGGATGATACTGCTCTCTTTTTGAGTGACAAACATCAGATTGATAATGCTATAACCCTAATTGACCAATTTTCAGCTGCTTCGGGTTTGAAGCTTAACAAATCTAAATGTGAAATCTTATCTCTGTATCAGACTGAAGAGAAAAAAAAAGTTGAATATTCCTGTTAATAAATGTGTAAAATTTTTAGGTATTCATATCTGCAAGGATCACAAGGAACGTCAACAACTTAATTTTTCGCCCAAATTAAAGAAAACTAAAACAATACTGATTTTATGGCTTCAAAGAGACATTACTATTTTAGGAAGGATTCTTTTGACTGAAGGAGAAGGGATTTCAAGATTTGTCTACCCGATGCCCTCTCTCTTAATGTCCTTGATTCAACATGTAATTTCATAGATACCATATTTACAAATTTTGTGTGGAAAAACAGACACCATCATGTTAAAAAAAGCGGTGCTCTCTGGTTCTAAGGATGAAGGTGGATTTGAACTTTTGGACTTTTTGGTCTTAAATTATACCTTTAAGGTGAAATTGTTAAAGGAATGTTTGAGAGCACCAGAGCCCTTATGGTACTTTATCCCCACAATTTTAATTTTTAATAGCCTAAATTGTTATTGAAATGTAACTATAATATTACAAGATTGCAGCTAAAACTATCCCAATTTTATCAACAAGCTCTTTTGGCCTGGAAACTATGTCATCCTCACAACTTTTCTCCACACAAGTCCATCTTATGGAATAATGAATGCATCACTAAAGGGAACAAGTCCTCTCTTTGCAGAAATGGATCGATAGAGAAATATTTTTTTTTACAGTTTTTCTCCATTGGTTTGGCTCATTTCTTGAAACAGAAATTACATTCTCAAAACAACATGGACAAACCTCCAAACCACTTTGCAATTGTTCACAACAGAATAGCATTTCTCATTAATTTCATCAAATTGCAAATGTCTAAGTACATGTCTCAATGTCTCCATACAGCTTTGCAAATGATTAAGTACAGGTAGCCTAAATTTAGCACAATTTCCAAGTGAATAGATCTTGTTGATCTAAACTGATCTAAACTAGATCTAATGGTTGTTCGTTCCAAAACGTGTCAGCATCATTTCATTGTATAAGTCATCACACGCACAATATGTTGTTCAATTGTCAAAATTAGTCAATAACATATTACCATGAATATAATATATGAATCCTTGGAACATTTGATAAATTTATTACAGCAATTAGAACTAGACTAACGAAGGAGGACTTTCACACATTTCAGATGACCAATCAAACATTATGTTGGGGGGCGCTAGTGCGCATGTTTGAGGTATAGACGCGTTTGTTCAGGGCTCCTCTCTGTGGCCTCGATGAAGTTATTATTTTGCCATGTTTTATTTTGTTTTGAGCTATTATAGTGTGCCTACATATTTCTCTCAAGTAAACTTGTGTTGTGACTCGAAAATGCCGAAGCCGAGTACCTCTAAAGTTAAGAACGCAGATGACCAAGTCACCGCAGCTAACGCAGCACCGACTGCTAAAGCTAACAGCTCGCCCGACAAAGCTGAGAAATTACTGGGCACTGCTTACGCTATGTGTAAGGAGATCTGTAAAGAGATTTCCGAGTCCATTTTGCGGGGAGTAAACGCCCGTTTTGATGCTTTTGAGCTCAGTTTTCAGAAACTTGTGACGTCACAGTCTGAGCTGCAGGCCCGGGTGGCTAACCAAGAGTTGGCTATTAATGACTTTGAGGCGCGAATAACCATGCTGAAAAGAAAAAAAGTATTCAGAGCTGTCTAAGCAAAACAACCAGCTCCGTGCTAAAGTTCTAGACCTTGAGGCTCGGTCTCGAAGGCACAATATCAAGATTGTGGGGATACAAGAGGACGAAGAGGATGGTGAACCCACCGAATTTGTCTCCAGGCTGATTCCTCGACTGCTCGGGGAAGAGCATTTCCCTCACCCGGTTAAAGTGGATCGAGCACATAGTTCTCTCCAGCCTAAGCCTGCAGCTGGTGAGAAGCCGCATACTATCTTGGCGCGCATCCATCATTTCCAAGTGAAAGAGCTGATTCTGCGACACGGGAGAATGCAACCATTAGAATACAAGGGTAAAAGAGTGCTGATCTTTCCCGATTATACCGCCGAGGTGATGTCGCAACGGAACGCCTTTCGGGACGTAATGCAAGCTCTGCGCAAAAAATGGAATTAAGTTTACATTGCGGTACCCGGCTAGGCTGCAGATTCATCAGCATGGAGAGAGGCCGCCAACAGTCTTTGATGATGCGGAGAAGGCAGCGCGATTCATGGAAAAATGTGGTGAGAATTCCGGAGAGTAGACTCGAGTATGGCCGATTGCAATTTCCTTGTGCTTTTGCGTTTGTACTTGAGACTGACAGCTAGTAGAGTCGCTCCCACAGCGGATGAGTCGCTGTGAGCGCACAATGCACTGGAACTACAATTACGATTGGGTCGCGTGCCCAATCTGTTATAAGGTTTGTTCTCTTATAGGTTTTATGAATGCTTAATTTCAGGTAGTACTTTCAGCTTTTATTTATTTTTTTATATTTGTTGGTTTTTTTTATTTTTTTTTATGGAAAAAATAATAATAATTCTGTATCTCCTTTTTGTTTTATTTTTTAATTTAATTAACTCATTTTAAATATTTTATGTATTGATATTTACCCAGTTGTTTATTTAAATTTCTCCTTTTTAATTAATTATTTGTTATTTATTTATGAATATAAATTATAATTTTTTCTGCAATATTCTGTCTGTGATCACATAATTGAGGCCTTGGGGAGGTGTTCTTTTTCCCCGGAGGTGTTGTTTTTTTTATAACTGCCCGGCAGCTCCTTTCTGGATGGAACTGGGAATTGAGTGTCTGGTTCGGGTAGACATGAAGGCGGGTGGGGTAAGTTGGGGGTTGTTGTTCTTTCTGGTTGTTGTTCTTTCTTTTCTTTTTTTTTAACCTATTTTTATTTGCTGTCTTTTTATTCATCTGTACTTTTAACTTTTTTGTTCAGTCTTTTACAATGTATTTTTTGGATAATCTTTTCTTGAAAATGAGACAGAGACATTTTGAAACGGGGGATAAGCGTGATAGGCTCTTGGCGTGACAGCTCAAAGGAATTCGGGCTTCCAGGTCGATTTATAGCATTAAGTCTAAAGAGGGAATCCTGTTAACTAACCCCAATGACATTAATGCTCGCTTTAAGGATTTTTACAATGAACTTTATGCTTCTAATAATACAGCCACTCATTCTGATCTAATGGATTTTTTCGACTCTCTTGAAATTCCTAAGCTTGACGACGATGCTAGGGCCGATTTGGATTCTGACTTTACTTTGGAGGAGATAATCAATGCTGTGAAGTCATTTCCAATTGGGAAGGCGGCTGGGCCAGATGGATTCTGTGCTGAATTTCTAAAGAGATTTTGTGATATCCTTGCCCCGCTCCTCCTAAGAATGATAATCTGTTCTAAAAAAGAAAAATGTTTTCCTAGTTCATTGTACGAAGCCAATATCTCTCTTATTCTAAAGAAAAATAAGGATGAAACTGACCCAGCCAGCTATAGGCCAATTGCGCTTCAGAATTTTGATAGAAAATTAATTACTAAAGAGTTAGCTATTCGGCTTAACAAACATCTACCTTCTATTATTCACCCTTCTTAACACAATATACGCCAATCATACAAAAGCAAATGGGGCAGCTATCCTATCCTTGGATGCGCAAAAAGCTTTTGATCAGGTCGAATGGCCTTAAATGTTAGCGGTATTACAACGGTTTGGGTTTGGCGAGGCATTTATATCATTTGTCAGATTAATATATGCCAGGCCAATGTGTTCAGTTTTAACTAACACAGACAGTTTGCCTAGGTTTCCCTTGCAGCGCTCAGTGTAACAGGGTTGTCCCCTCTCACCTGCCCTTTTTTGCCATTGCGATAGAGCCTCTCGCCCTAAGTATAAGGCGTCATACAGATATCACGGGTCTTGAAGTGGGGGGCAGGGAAGCTCATATTAGCCTGTATGCAGACGATATTATAATATATTTGCGGAACTCTGAGAGATCAGTTCCCATTCTCTTAGATTTATTTACTTATTTTGGGAGACTATCGGGATATACCAATAATTGGTCAAAGAGTAACTTTATGCCTCTCTCTGACACTTACAGTCCTGTTTTTTTGGAGAATATGCCATTTAAGATAGTTAGGGATCATTTCACGTATCTTGGACTGACCCAAAGATCCCAAATTAATATTTAAGTTAAATTTAGTGGAGTTTCTTTCTAAGCTCAAAAGTAATATAGGGAATTGTAAAATTTTACCTTTGTCTATGATTGGCCGTATAAATTCAATTAAATGGTTTCTCTTCCTAGATTCTTATATCTATGTCAAAATCTCCCTATTTTTCTTACCTCTGCTTTCTTTAAGGAACTGGATTCTATAATCCTGTCTTATTTTTGGAATTATAAGACCCACCGGATTTCTAAGACTCATCTACAAAAATCCAAGTCTCTGGGTGGTCTGGGTATGCCAATATTTAAACATTATTATTGGGCAGCCAATATTAGGGCTTTAATGTTCTGGCTGAAGGGGGCACCAGGTAATCAGACCCCTGAGGAAACCTTGTAGATACAAATGGAGACCAACCTGGCTGTTGGTACCTCCTTAATGGCACTGCTGTTCTCCAAATTGGATAAGCCCAAAGAGTTGAATAAATTAAGCTTTGTTTTGAAAAATTCTGTCAAATTTTAAATCAAGCGAGAAAAGTTCTGTCCCTGCCGGAGACCTCTGTTCATACGCCAATTTGTTACAATCAGTCCTTTTTACCCCCATGGTCTGATAGAACATATCATGTCTGGAAAGAGAAGGGTTTGGGTTCCATTAAAGATCTTTATATTGAGGGATGGTTTGCATCTTTTAATCAGTTAAGAGAGAAATTTGATTTGCCTCATGCACATTTTTTTCGTTATTTACAAATCAGACATTACGTGAAGTCAAAAATGTGTAATTTTGAACTCCTCCCGGAGAAACATGTCTTTTTCAATGTTTTTTTTTAATCCTCCTGGCTCTGTACGTCTTATTTCTAAATGTGTTTCTTTATTTGAAAGTTGCCTCTCAGTCCCTACTGTAAGATTTAAAGAGGCCTGGGAGGAAGATCTAGGAGTTGAGCTCTCCGACATCACGTGGGACAGGTGCTTGGCTACCAAGTTGTTATAACTGCACCAGACAGCCAGCTGTTTTGGATGAGGCCGATGACAGTGGTGTCGTCTGCAAATTTCAGGAGCTTCGCAGAGGGGTCTTTAGAAGTGCAGTCATTGGTGTACAGGGAGATTTTCCCCACCGTTTCACCAATGTGTGACAGGTGTAAGGTGGCAGAGGATACAGCTACTCATGCTTTTTGGTTTTGCTCTTTATTGTCTGGATTTTGATCAAGCATTTTTGACTGGTACTCCAAGGCTTACAATAAGCCTCTTCCACTGGATTCTGAACTTGCCATCTTTGGCATTTCTTGGGCATTTGGACAAGTTAACCGCTCAGTCGACCCCCAAGGACTTCTCTAAGGTCTAAACTGCATATCCCTTCTGGGCACCTAGTGTTTGGTGCAGCTTTGTATTAATGTACTTTTATGTACTGAATTGTTTTTTTTGTTTGTTTTTTTGTGTGTGTGTGTAGTCCGAGCCAGTGTTGTTTGTTCTGTGTTTTTACTTGAAAAATCCTTTAAAATAAAGTATTTTTTTTTAAAAACAGTATGTTTACAGGTGCTGTCCATGACTGTGAGTGCTGCCAAACATGTATGTAAAGAGCTTGACTATGCAGGATCAGTACAATTTCTGAACATGGAGGCACCTGGCCAAGTAAATGAACAAGGGCAACTGCCTGCTCGAGGGTAGAGAGGGGAAGAGAGGGGAAGGGGGGATGAGAGGGGAAGTGGGTAGAGAGGGGTAGAGAGGGTGGAAGAGAGGGGAAGAGAGGGGAAGAGAGGGGAAGAGAGGGGAAGGGGGTAGAGAGGGGTGGAGAGGGGAAGGGGGTAGAGAGGGGTATAGAGGTGAAGGGAGGGGAATGGGGTAGAGAGGGGAAGAGAGGGGAAGAGGGTAGAGAGGGGAAGAGAGGGGAAGGGGGTAGAGAGGGGTAGAGAGGGGAAGAGAGGGGAATAGAGGGGAAGGGGTAGAGAGGATGTATGTAAGTTACTTTTTGTGCGTGAATGATAATGGTTACAATTTCCTTGGCAGTATGAGTGCAATGTATGATGTCAAACCTTGGAGGCTACTCTTACCCTAAAATCCTATTTCTTTTTTTCAGTTTTATACACAATTGTATTCTGTATCGCATTCTCGATAACGTTAAAAGAATATAACTCAGTTTTCAAATGTATACCTAATGGCATATTCAATTCAATTCACATTTATTTGTATAGCACTTTTCACAATACATATCGTTTCAAAGCAGCTTCACAGAAAATGTATATGTCTACATTACAATTTAAAGTGATTTGTCCATGTTATGCATTTCAGAAATGTACATATCCAAAGCACACAGATTATCTAACAATGTATTATTAATCAATATAATAATTAAATTAAGACACATAAATAAACGAAATAGGAATACATGTTGTAACAATGATTTGGGTATATAGAAAATGAGAATGGGTGCGTGTTGATGCAGAGCTGTGTCCTCTGAAGTCCTCGCAGGAGTTGGAGTTGTCTCTTCGCAGGTGATGGTCATCTGAAGTCCTCGCAGGAGTTGGAGTCATCTCTTCCCAGGTGATGGTCATCTGAAGTCCTCGCAGGTGTTGGAGTCATCTCTTCACAGGTGATGGTCATCTGAAGTCCTTGCAGGAGTTGTAGTCGTCTCTTCACAGGTGATGGTCATCTGAAGTCCTTGCAGGAGTTGGGGTCGTCTCTTCCCAGGTGATGGTCATCTGAAGTCCTCGCAGGAGTTGGAGTTGTATTTTCCCAGGTGATGGTCATCTGAAGTCCTCGCAGGAGTTGGAGTCATCTCTTCACAGGTGATGATCATTTGAAATCCTCGCAGGAGTTGAGTCGTCTCTTCACAGGTGATGGTCATTTGAAGTCCTCGCAGGAGTTGGAGTCATCTCTTCCCAGGTGATGGTCATCTGAAGTCCTCACAGGAGTTGGAGTCGTATCTTCCCAGGTGATGGTCATCTGAAGTCCTCGCAGGAGTTGGAGTCATCTCTTCCCAGGTGATGGTCATCTGAAGTCCTGGCAGAAGTTGAGTTGTCTCTTCACAGGTGATGATCATTTGAAGTCCTCGCAGGAGTTGGAGTCATCTCTTCACAGGTGATGGTCATCTATAGTCCTTGCAGGAGTTGGAGTCGTCTCTTCACAGGTGATGGTCATTTGAAAACCTCCAGGAATTGAGTCGTCTCTTCACAGGTGATGGTCATCATAAGTCCTCGCAGGAGTTGGAGTCATCTCTTCCCAAGTTATGGTCATCTGAAGTCCTTGCAGGAGTTGGAGTCGTCTCTTCACAGGTGTTGGTCATCTGCAGTCTTTATGAGAGGCTGGATCCAGACTGGAGCTGACACTCTCTAGTTACCTCGGGATGGGCGTCCCGAGATAAAACAGAACATGAAAATAATTAGCGTAGCTGCTGTTAAAAGCATTAAGCAAAGACAATCATGTGCACTGATATAACTGCAGTACAAGGTTATGAGATGCATTATGGCTGCATTTACACTGCAGGTCTTGATGCACAATTCCGATTTGGTGACTGTGATTCGGTTCGTGTCAGTGGGTGAAGGAAGGAAGATGACGGGGTCGGCTTGACTGAGACTGCACTCTTTATTACTCAGAACGGGTTCAAACATAAAGTACGCATGAGGCCGTTCAGTTCACTCAAAATTCAAAACACTTATGTCAACGTTTCACTCGGATTCAGCTTCGTTTCTCCTGTACAGCAGGCAACAACAGGCAGTCCTAGTCCAGGTCTCTCTTTCCCGACTCTCTCCCCGCAGTGGCTTAAATGCGGTCTCTCCACGCCAATTACTGCAATCAGACACAGGTGCTCATGATCTGCACTTGACCTACTTACTCACCGCTCGCTTCCGCTCTCTCTCTCTCGCTACAGACCTCGCAAAACCACACCCCCTCCGCCACAGTGACTATATCCAATTTTTTTGACAACCTGCTTACATCATCTTTTAAAAGCGAGCCGTATCCGATATTTGCATTTACACTATACACTGCAGCCCAAGATGTTCTGACCCGGAAAAGGAAGTAAAAGAGCGCAATATGCAATGGACGCAATGGATGCAGATTTGCATTCCGCACTATCTTTAAAGGTCAGGAAAACATTGCTTTCTTTAGGCGGAGAAAAAAGAGGAGAGCCATTAGTGTCATCTGATCGCAGTTCGTGTCCACCTGAGTTGACGTCATTCACCTCCATCCCTTTTTCAATTAGGTATGACTCGCATTTACTGGGGAATATCCGATTCGACGCTTACATAGGTACTACCAGAAGCCCAGAGATTTGTGAACTTAAAGATCGTGATGGGCGATAAGGCGATAGAAGATCAGTTAAATACACGGGAGCTAAACCGTTTAGGGCCTTATAGGTCAGTAGCAATACTTTATAATTGATACGGAACGTTATAGGTAACCAGTGTAGAGATGATAAAATTGGTGTTATGTGATCATATTTTTAGAATCAGAATCAGAATCAGAAAGAGCTTTATTGCCAAGTGCCCAGTGCTTGCACACAAGGAATTGTTCTTGGTGCTGAAGCTTCCAGTGCACATATACAATACAAACACAACAAGAACATAGTAATACAAATTCTAAGAATAAAAATATGAAAATAGCATTAAAAAAATATTAGGTCACAGTTACGTTTAGTCAGAATAAACTTTTACAGATTATAAACATATTTACAGTATGAGAGTAGGATGAATAAATATAAATATAAATATCTCCTGAGTTTAGATATTGCACTAAACAGTGGGAGTATTGCACTCACAGGCATATGCCTTGGGTTGATTTTAACTGTTCAAGAGGGAAATGGCCTGTGGGAAGAAACTGTTCCTGTGCCTCGATGTTCTAGTGGCCAGTGATCAGAGTCGCCGTCCTGATGGTAACAGTTTAAACTGGCGGTGTCCAGGGTGAGCGGAGTCTGTGATGATTTTCCCTGCTCTCTTTCTCACTCTGGAAGAGTAAATGTCCTGGAGGGTTGGCAGGGGGGCACCAATAATCCTTTCTGCAGACCGGATTGTGCATTGTAGTCTCCTGATGTCAGATTTAATAGCAGAACCAAACCAGACAGTGATGGAAGTGCATAAGACAGACGCAATGACAGCCGAGTAGAACTGAATGAAGCTGACGAAGGAAGTACAATTTCGGCTGGGCCTTTTTCACAATGGAGTCAATGTGATTGTCCCACTTCAGGTCCTGAGAGATGTTAGTGCCCAGGAACCTGAATGACTCCACTGCTTCCACAGTGCTGTTCATGATGGTGAGTGGGGGGAGAGCTGGGCTGTTCCTCCTGAAGTCCACTATCATCTCCACCATTTTGAACATGTTGAGCTCAAAGTTGTTATAACTGCACCAGACAGCCAGCTGTTTTGGATGAGGCCGATGACAGTGGTGTCGTCTGCAAATTTCAGGAGCTTCGCAGAGGGGTCTTTAGAAGTGCAGTCATTGGTGTACAGGGAGAAGAGCAGCGTGGCGAGAACACACCCCTGGGGGGCGCCAGTGCTGGTAGTGAGAGTCCTGGATGTGAGTTTCCCCAGTCTTACGAGCTGTTGTCGGTCTGTCAGGAAGCTGGAGATCCACTGACAGATTGAGGATGGCATGGAGAGCTGGGTCAGTTTAGCTGAGAGAAGATCAGGCATGATGGTATTGAAGGCCGAACTGAAGTCCACAAATATGATCCTTGCATAAGTCCCAGGTCTGTCGAGATGTTGCAGCATATAATGCTGTCCCATGTTGACTGCATCATCCACAGACCTGTTTGCTCTGTAGGCAAATTGAAGAGGATCCAGTGATGTCCTTCAGGTGGGCCAGAACCAGTCTTTCAAACGACTTCATGACCACAGACGTGAGAGCGACAGGTCTGTAGTCATTATGTCCAGTGATTTTGGATTTTTTGGGGACGGGAATGATAGTGGAGCGTTTGAAGCAACAGGGAACTTCACACTGCTCCAATGATCTGTTGAAGATCTGCATGAAGATTGGTGCCAGTTGGTCAGCGCAGGCTTTCAAACAGGCAGATGAGATACCGTCTGGGCCTGAAGCTTTCCTAGTCTTCTGTTTTTTGAAGACTCAGCTCACATCCTCCACACAGACTTTAAGCTCAGGTTGGCTGGCAGGGGGGGAGGAGAGGGGGTGCAGGAGGTGATGGGGGATGTGTGAAGTGCAGATCAGAGTGGGTGCGTGGTGTGAGACTAGGCTTTTCAAACCTGCAGTAGAATGCATTCAGATCCTCAGCCAGTTGTTGATTCTCTACAAAAAGGGGGATGTTGACTTGTAGTTTGTAATGTCCCTCAAGCCTGTCCAAACTGAAGCCGGGTCGTTTGCTGAAAACTGGTTTCTCAGCTTTTCAGAGTAGCTTCTTTTAGCAACTCTGATCTCCTTTGTCAGTCTGTTTCTGGCCTGGTTATACAGACTTTATCCCCACTTCTCTAGGCATCCTCTTTGGCATGATGGAGCTGTTTGAGTTTCCAAGTAAACCATGGTTTATCATTAGTGAATAATAAGAATGTCCTGGTAGGAATGCATGTATCCTCACAGAAACTGATGTATGATGTTACAGTATCTGTGAGCTCATTCAGATCAGTGGTAGCAGCTTCAAAAACAGTCCAATCAGTGCAATCGAAGCTCTGCTTCATTAGTCCATCTTTTTACAGTCCTTATTACCGGTTTATCTGATTTCAGTTTCCACCTGTAGGTCGGTATAAGATGAACCACACAGTGATCAGAGAGCCCCAAAGCTGCCCGTGGAACATAGTGATATGCATTCTGTATTGTTGTGTAACAGTGGTCCAGTATTTTACTGTCTCTGGTGGGACATGTAACGGGCTGTCTGTATTTTGACAGTTCACGGGAGAGATTTTCTCTATTAAAATCCCCAAGAATGATTAAAAGAGAGTCTGGATAACTTTGTTCAGTCTCAGCTATTTCTCACGCTCACACACGCGTCTGGAGGAATGTAAACATTGACGAGAATGAACGAGGAAAACTCCCGCGGCGAGTAGAAAGGTTTACAGTTTATGAAGTGCGCCTCTAGATTAGGAGAGCACATCTTCTTCAGTGTTGTTACATCTGAGCACCAACTGAACACAACAATCCACCACCTCTCGTTTTCCCTGTTAGTTCCGCGATGCGATCCGCTCTGAACAGCTGGAAGCCCAGCAGATATAGTGCGTTGCCCGGTATGGCTTCACTCAGCCAGGTTTCAGTGAAGCACAGTGCAGCAGAGTTTGAAAAATCCTTGTTAATGCGGGTAAGGAGAAGAATTTTGTCCGTTTTGTTAGGAAGGGATCGGAGATTCGCAAGATGAATACTGGGGAGTGCAGTGCGGAGGCCGCGCGCACAGAGTTTAACCAGTGCGCCTGCTCGCTTCCCCCGCTTGCTTCTGGCCGCGCATTTTAAACACACAGCTGCGGCTCCGACGAGAAAATCAAACAAAACGTCCGAATAGTCAAAAACTGTAGAAATGTTGTCTGGTGTGTGTTTCCTAATGTCCAGTAGTTCGTCTTTGGTGAAACTGATCAGAAAAGAATGACTAAACGCAGAACAAACGAACAAAAACAACACAATAGCTGAAGAGCTCCATACCGAGGCTGCCATCTGCGGCGCCATCTTGTTTCTTACTAGTTTCTTGACCTAGTAAGAACTCTAGCAGCTGCATTTTGAACTAATTGTAGCTTGTTTATTGAGGATGCAGGACAGCCAGCTAGTAGTGCATTACAGTAATCTAGTCTAGAGTTCATGAATGCATGAACTAACTTTTCTGCATCAGAGACAGATAACATGTTCTGTAGATTAGCAATGTTTCTGAGGTGGAAGAAGGCTGTTTTTGTAACATTTGAAATATGATTTGACAAGTTGAATATGACTTAAATATGACAAGTTGCTGTCTAATATAACACCCAGATCTTTAACTGTATAGTGGATGAAGTAATAGTACATCCTTCTAAATGTCAATTGTATTCTAAGAGATTCTGTGTACAGGTTTTTGGTCCAATAAGTAATACCTCAGTCTTACCTGAATTTAAAAGGAGAAAATTACAGGTCATCCAATATTTTATATCTTTAACACACAGCTTGGATAATTTAGAGATTTCATCTGGTCGTGCTGAAATATATAACTGAGTATCATCGGCATAACAGTGGAAACTAATTCCATGTTTTCTTATAATATTGTGGCAGCATAAATATTGAGAATAGCAGAGGGCCTAACACAGATCCTTTGGCACTCCATGATTTAGAGACGTTATCTTAGATTTTTCCCCATTATCTGATAGATAAGATCTAAACCACTTTTATGCCTGTCCTTGTACACTTACTAGTGTAATTTTGTAGACGATTTTGTAGACGAGTATTTTATGATCTATGGTGTTGATTGCAACGCTAAGATAAATTATAATTAGTATTGCAATATAGCCTTAGTCAGCAGCTAAGAGTAAGTCATTTGTAATTTTAACAAGCGCAGTTTCTCTGCTATGATGGAGTCAGAATCCAGACTGAAATGTTTCATAGATATCGCTTTCTTGTAAGTAAGAGCACAACTTAGCTGACACAATTTTTTTCTAGTATTTTAGACAGAAATGGAAGATTTGAAATTGGTCTGTAATTTGCCAGTTCATTTGGATCTAGTTGTAGTTTTTTAATGAGAGGTTTAAAAACTGCCAGCTTGAATGGTCTTTTGGACATGACCTATAGACAAAGACAAGTTAATAATATTGAGAAGAGGCTCTTCTGCTACAGGTAACAACTCTTTCAGTAGTTTAGTGGGTATTGGATCTAATAAACATGTTGTTGGTTAAGAAGCAATGATACGTTTATTTAACTCTTCCTGTCCTATAGTTGCAAAGCACTGCAGTTGTTCTTGTAGCGACTTGGCCACATATGTTATTAAATTAAAATGAGCTCAATAGGGAATTATGGGTATTAATATTTAGTTGTTTATGCATTGTAGTGTCCCTGAGGAAAAATTCCATTCATTCAGTGCTATAGGAGAGGAAGAATTGTCTAAACAATTCTCGCTATTGTCTCGTTAAATCATCTAAATCAACAACATTCATATTAGACCCTATACCGACCTAAGCTGCTGAAAGAGATGCTTCCAGAGGTCATGGATCCTCTTCTTAATATCATTAATTAATCTTTGTCATTAGGATATGTACCCGAAAATTTTTAAGCTGGCTATTATTTTACATCTTAGTAAAAACTGCAACTTGATCCTTGAGAATTAGTCAATTACAGGCCAAACTCAAATCTACTAGAAAAGGCAGTATCCTCACAAACATGCTCATTTTTAGAAAGAAATGCTATCTGCGGGAATTTCCAGTCAGGATTTAGACCATATCATAGTACTGAGACTACACTCACAGTTACAAATTATTTGCTCTTATCATCCAATTGTGGCTGTATCTCTCTATTAGTGTTACTCGATCTTAGTGCGCCATTTGATACCATCGACCACAACATTCTTTTGAATAGACTCGAAAATGATGTTGGCATTAGTGGAATTGCATTGGCATGGTTTGAATCATACTTATCTGACCGTTATCAGTTTGTAGCAGTAAATGAGATGATGTCATACCAATCACAAGTTCAGTATGGAGTACCGCAAAGCTCAGTGCTAGGACCATCGCTTTTCACCCTGTACATGCCACCCTTGGGAGATATTATTAGGTAGCATGGCGTTAGTTTTCACTGTTATGCTGATAACACTCAGCTCTATATTTCTTCACGCCCGACGAAACTTGCCAATTCACAAGATTAACGGAATGCATAGCTGATAAAAAAAAAATTAATAACTAGTATTTTCCTACAACTTAATTCTGAAAAAAAGTTTATAATTATTGGAAGTCTTCGTCGTCAGTTAGGAACCTGGGTGTGCTCTTTGATACCAATCTTTCATGTGAAGGCCACGTTTCTAGCATCTGTAAAACCACATTCTTACATCTTAAAAATAGATATAAAATACAACATATGCTCTCAATGCAAAATGCTAAACAGTTCATGACCTCAAGGCTAGATTATTGTAATACTCTAGGGGGTGGTTGTCCTGCACACTTAATAAACAAACTCCAGCTGGTCCAATACGCAGCAGCTAGAGTTCTTACTAGAGCCAAGGAAATATGACCATATTAGTTCAGTTCTGTCAACACTGCATTGGCTCTCTAGTAAACATTGTATACATTTTAAAATCTTGCTAATTACTTACAAAGCACTAAAATGGTTTAGCTCCCCAGGACTTAACAAAGGACTTCTGAAGTGAAGTGGCACGTTTGTGTAAGAAAAATATCTATATTTAAAACTGTATAGAGCAAAAGCTCTAGCTTCCGGCGGTCAGCGGTACGCAAGTCGACTTACTGCAAAAGAATAACCCTTGACACATGCATATTGATGAACACAGAAACGTAGAGGATAGAGCAAAACAAAAACAAGAATTTAAACAATAACAAGTCTAAAACTATTTTTAAAGAGAAATGGCAGACAATTTCGTAAAAGAGGGGCTTGAGTTTGTTGCCCAGCCCCATCCATGAGAGGCATCAAATCTTGTGATGCTCCTGTACATCACATCAGAGGTTACTCTTTTAGTGCACGTTGACTTGCGTACCGCTGAAAGTTAGGGATTATAGTCTACAAAGTATTAAAGATTTCTTACATAAACATGCCACTTAGCTTCAGAAGGCCTTTATTAACCCCCCAGAGCCGTGTGGAGCAGTTTTATAATGGATAGATGCACTTTTATGGACTTCAAATACAAAGAGAAAAAAAATCCAGATTTAAAACTTTGTAAAATAGCTAGCTTCCACAGTCAACTTAAGTGTAATGCCTCTCGCAGTTCGAAGTGCTTACACGACTCTGCAAGTTGAACACAGAAGGCAGTCTGGTGGAAGCTAGATATACAGTACTTTATAACATGTTAAATATGGATATTTTTCCACACAAAGACGTGGCTTCAGAAGGCCATTAACTGTCATTTCTGCCAAAACATGGCAATGGAGAACATTTTTTGTACCAAAAACTCTTCAAGTAAAGACAAAAAATAAAAAGCACAAGCCATTTCACCAAGCAACATTTATTTGGTTGTAAGTGAAAAGGCTGTTACAGTTTTTGGTGCAGGCGTGGTCTGCGGTTCGGGTTCCGCTGCAGGCGTGGTCTGCGGTTCGGGTTCCGCTGCAGGCGTGGTCTGCGGTTCGGGTTCCGCTGCAGGCGTGGTCTGCGGTTCGGGTTCCGCTGCAGGCGTGGTCTGCGGTTCGGGTTCCTCTGCAGGCGTGGTCTGCGGTTCGGGTTCCGCTGCAGGCGTGGTCTGCGGTTCGGGTTCCTCTGCAGGCGTGGTCTGCGGTTCGGGTTCCTCTGCAGGCGTGGTCTGCGGTTCGGGTTCCTCTGCAGGCGTGGTCTGCGGTTCGGGTTCCTCTGCAGGCGTGGTCTGCGGTTCGGGTTCCTCTGCAGGCGTGGTCTGCGGTTCGGGTTCCTCTGCAGGCGTGGTCTGCGGTTCGGGTTCCGCTGCAGGCGTGGTCTGCGGTTCGGGTTCCTCTGCAGGCGTGGTCTGCGGTTCGGGTTCCTCTGCAGGCGTGGTCTGCGGTTCGGGTTCCTCTGCAGGCGTGGTCTGCGGTTCGGGTTCCTCTGCAGGCGTGGTCTGCGGTTCGGGTTCCTCTGCAGGCGTGGTCTGCGGTTCGGGTTCCTCTGCAGGCGTGGTCTGCGGTTCGGGTTCCTCTGCAGGCGTGGTCTGCGGTTCGGGTTCCTCTGCAGGCGTGGTCTGCGGTTCGGGTTCCTCTGCAGGCGTGGTCTGCGGTTCGGGTTCCTCTGCAGGCGTGGTCTGCGGTTCGGGTTCGGCTGCAGGCGTGGTCTGCGGTTCGGGTTCGGCTGCAGGCGTGGTCTGCGGTTCGGGTTCGGCTGCAGGCGTGGTCTGCGGTTCGGGTTCGGCTGCAGGCGTGGTCTGCGGTTCGGGTTCGGCTGCAGGCGTGGTCTGCGGTTCGGGTTCGGCTGCAGGCGTGGTCTGCGGTTCGGGTTCGGCTGCAGGCGTGGTCTGCGGTTCGGGTTCGGCTGCAGGCGTGGTCTGCGGTTCGGGTTCGGCTGCAGGCGTGGTCTGCGGTTCGGGTTCTGCTGCAGGCGTGGTCTGCGGTTCGGGTTCTGCTGCAGGCGTGGTCTGCGGTTCGGGTTCTGCTGCAGGCGTGGTCTGCGGTTCGGGTTCTGCTGCAGGCGTGGTCTGCGGTTCGGGTTCTGCTGCAGGCGTGGTCTGCGGTTCGGGTTCTGCTGCAGGCGTGGTCTGCGGTTCGGGTTCTGCTGCAGGCGTCGTCTGCGGTTCGGGTTCTGCTGCAGGCGTCACTGGAAGCTTTGGTGGTTGGGCTGCAGGCAGTTCAGCTGCAGGCTTTAGAGTTTTGGCTCCAAGTAGTTGGGCTGTAGGCTTCACTGGAGGCTTTGGTGGTTTGGCTGCAGGCTTCTGTGGTTCCGCTGCAGGCAGTTCAGCTGCAGGCTTTAGCGTTTTGGCTCCAAGTAGTTGGGCTGCAAGCTTCACTAGAGGCTTTGGTGGTTGGGCTGCAGGCTTCACTGGAGGCTTTGGTGGTTGAGCTGCAGGCTTTAGCGTTTTGGCTCCAAGTAGTTGGGCTGCAGGCTTCACTAGAGGCTTTGGTGGTTGGGCTGCAGGCTTCTGTGGTTCCGCTGCAGGCAGTTCAGCTGCAGGCTTTAGCGTTTTGGCTCCAAGTAGTTGGGCAGCAAGCTTCACTAGAGGCTTTGGTGGTTGGGCTGCAGGCTTCACTGGAGGCTTTGGTGGTTGAGCTGCAGGCTTCACTGGAGGCTTCTGTGGTTCCGCTGCAGGCTTTAGCGTTTTGGCTCCAAGTAGTTGGGCTGCAGGCTTCACTGGAGGCTTTAGCGGTTGGGCTGCAAGCAACAGCAGTTTGGCTTTAAGCTTCGGCAGTTCGGCTGCAGCCTTCACTGGAGGCTTCTGTGGTTCCGCTGCAGGCTTTAGCGTTTTGGCTCCTAGTAGTTGGGCTGCAGGCTTCACTGGAGGCTTTAGCGGTTGGGCTGCAAGCAACAGCAGTTTGGATTTCATTTTCGGCAGTTCGGCTGCAGGCTTCTCTGGAGGCTTTAGCAGTTCGGCTGCAGGCTTCACTGCATGGATACAAACATCAGCTTTAGTCGGTCCTTCCAGCAGCATTCGGTTTCATATACAGCACAAAAATATTAAAATCATGAATTGCAAGTTCTACTTACAGAGTGAATCGTATTTTAAGTATTAGTCATCAGGTCCTTTATCTTGTAAAGCTAGTTGGTGCTTGAAACGCTATGAGCTGTATTGGGATACTTATTGTGTGAAGTATATGAGTATGTACAGAATAAGATAAAAACTGGGGATGAGGGGTGGGGGTGGCAAACACTACATAACCTGATATAATACAAATACCTGTATATGGAGCCATACACTAACGTCCACATCCATTGCTGCAGCATTTCTCATTGTTCAGACAGTCACTGTCATAAGCACACAACTCAGCACACTTTCTCTAGGTATTACTGGAATATACAGTCCTTCTACTTCATAGTTTCGTGTTTTAGTTCAATGCGTTACTTGCGGTTTCTTTGCAATCTGTGAAATTGACTCTATGAATTTCTGAATGAAAACTTAATTTTTCAGTGTTTCTTTTGAGACCTCTTGCATCCATCATTAATTGAAACTCACTGAAAACAGGCGGCACGCATACATGTCCACTGTAAAAGCGACAACATTTGTGTCCTCCAGAGCAGCCTCTATCAGAAGTGCACCCTCGACTGGATGGCATGACCGTCAGCTTCACCGGACACTGACCAAACACTACAGAAGAGGATTCAAGAGGATCGTTAGGGGAGACCAGGGTTTTTTTTATAAAGGGTCTCAAACATAATATTCATAGTTATCTGTTTCAAATCAAGTACAAGTAAAAATTCCTCACTAAATTGTGCCAATCAGTTTCAAAGACAAAGAGTGAGGTTACAACCTAGCCCACTATAATAGAGTGTGCAGCAGAAATATAATGCTGATAGAAGACATGGAAAGTCAAGATGTTGTGCATACATTTTGCACTATTGCAACTAAATGCACTGTATGGGTTCAAATATTTTGTACGGCACTTTTGCATTTCCTCGGCCTGTGTAATGAAGCTAAAAGATCTTCTCACCTACGACTCCAGCGTCTATTGTGCTCAAATATGCAAACAGACAAAATAAAACAGCACTCAACGTGCAGAACACTCGGGCTGTCATCCTCTCGACCTGCGATCTCACAATTAACTCTTCTGGAAACCGCAAGACTCACAAAACTACACTGAAAACGTACTGCTGAATCCCGCAACATAAAGCGCTGTTTAAATGATCTTTGAAAACGCCCTTTTAAAGATCCAAGGAGGTCTGGGTAACTCCAACCCTGATGAAACACACCTGCCTGTAGCTTTAGTCTAATCTTGAAGACCTTGATTAGCTTGTTCAGGTGGGTTTGATTAGGGTTGGAGGAACTGAGCGCTGCGTTCACGAAGTAACACATTTATTATGTATGAGCTCCAGTAACACACACACACGTCTCCAAAGTGGATTTACATAAACCATATAACTACTAAAACTTTTATGCTTTTATCAAGGTGTTGTTTAAGATCCAGGTAACGTGAATGTTGTCTGATGTTACAGAGGCAGAAGAGCATGTGTGTGTTTATCTGGTGGAGACTGGAGAGAGGGTGATGAAGGCAGGCTGTCATCAAAGGCTTTGAGTGAGTAAACATACATTTAAATCTTAAGTTGTATTTTATTTTAATTTCAAACTGTTATTTCAGCACTTTTCAGATTCTTGATGTCTGTGCATTTGCTGCAGAGCTTCTGTGGATGAGCCTTGCTCAAGGACACACTGGTGGTGACGGCTGCGGAGATTGAAGCAGAAACCTTCTGCTTATCAGTTCAGTGTTTAGCCCACTACATCACAAACGTGATAAAGCTACAATACAAATAGCATGTAATTGTAAAAATATGAAATGAAATATGGCAAGAAATGGGATGCTGACAACATGAATTGTAAAACGTCTTAAGTTGTCATGCTGATGGAGAGCAGGCACACGGATGTTTGGAGCAGACATCAGCAGTCAAATTGTCCCGCACTTGTTCTCCCACTCTTGCTTCAAGGTTTTGGGGTTCAGGAGGGACATGATGGATGGATAGGACAGACGAAGGTGTTCACGGTGGTCAACTGCTTCATCAATATAAAGCCACAGAATTGGCACAGCTGTGTTGAGATGGCAGCAGATGTGGGGTTCACCGCCTGTAAATGCGTGATGGTTTGTTAGAACAATACGTTTGAATAAACCTTTGTTTCATGTGTTGTTGACTTTTATTCATTTATTGTGATGTTTACTTTTATTCATTCTTTTACTCATTAATTCATGTTTCCTATTGTTGTCAGTAAATAAAATACTTTATTAATTGCATTAACGGCTGCATTTGTTCTAGTGTGTATTCATGCATCGCTATGTCATATGACAACAAATTGCATTTTGCTTGTTTTACTAAAACTATATAATTTTCAGTAAAAAAAAAAGTAATATAATTAAGTATTGGTCAGAATTTGCCATTATTATTGTAAGTGTTTTAGTGGGCTAGCAATGCAATTCATTCCAGGGAAATCTTAATTTTTAATAGTGATACTTACATTTTTATAAGTATAAAATCAACAGTTCTCCAAAGGTGAGATGTTCGAGCAGCTGAAACACGTCTCACGGTTAGGTATCTTTGAATAATTCATCATAATGCAATACAAATGTTATTTCATAAACCTGAGGGATGAAACAGGAGTTAAATTTAACAAGAAAAAGGAAAATATAAAGGAGATTTAGGCCAATTTTGCTTGTGGATGAAATTTTTTGCATATAAAATAAAGAAATTAACAGCATATTCAAGAGATCACGATTTGGGGTTTTGGTAAGGATAAAACTGGGTCAGATTAGTAGGGTTAATATTACAAGATAAATGGGCAGCTGTTTCTTCAACAAGACCACAAAATTAACAATTTAAATCAATATTAAGATATTTATAGATTGATGAATTAAACCTGATACTCGTCTTTCAAGTTGTTGCGCTTAAGATAACGTCGTAGGTCAGATGATAACGTCAACATGGCGCATAAAGTGCGGATCGCATTCATACTTAACGAGATCCGGCAATATAGTACCTACTCTTTTAGAGTTTGTTAAGTAAGTACTTATTGAAAATGAGTACCTACTCAATGAGTATGCGGCTTCGAACGCAGCCAATATTTAGGAGATGATTGAGTGTTTCTATGGCACAGTGCCGATCCTGACCTCCCTGGGGCCCTAAGCAAAATTCTGCTAAGGGGCCCTCTAACTGACCCGTGACGCCGTGAGCTATGTAAACCATTTGCCATTGCCACACAGTCACACCTGACACTTCAGTGATCCCAATACAATCCTCCCTCCTTTAAACAAAACAGTCGCAATACAGAATGAGGTTCAAACAAACAATATTTATTGAATAGAGTATTTCCTATAGAATATTAAGATAACAAGTGAATATTATTAAGTAAGTGAATATTAACGTAAACATAAAAAAGAAGAAAATAATAAATTATAACTCTGAGCTTTGGCTTTTGGGATTAACTTAGGTTCTCTCTACAGCCTGGGCATTTTCGGCATCAGTATGGGCAACACCAGTCTATTTGGACTGTCTAGAAGAAACTGAGAAGAATATCACATAGTTAGTTAAACAGTCATTTACACAATCTTACATGTTACTCGTTACATGTTACAAATGCGTAAACATTTGAATGTTTGAATTCAAATCTTACCATCAAAATATTCCTTTTCTGCACTTTCTTGAGGCTCTTGTAATATTTAACTAGTGAACTAGTTATGCAGATATCAATAATCCCTGTGAGTGATGACATCATTGATATCAAGAATGAACTTTTTTACAAGTTAACATGTAATTCCTGATATCAAAAATAGACATTGGTAGATAAAAATGTAACTAAGTATTACTATTAGCTATTAGTATCAATAGTATTAGTATTAGCTATTATTGACTAACTATTAGTAAAAAATAATCAAGAATTCACATTGCAAATAGTAAAAAAAATGTAATGCTTGATATCAAAAATGCATAAACTGTGAATGAATAAAAGCTAAAATGGCTTGCCATAGCATGTTAAAGTTTTTTTTTATTTTTGTAATACATATGAAGCAATTCTTGATTTATGGTTATTATTAACTGAGGGATGTGCATCCACACATTGACCAGTATATCCAGCTAATCAACATTTTAAATTCAATATAGCCTATAAATCAAGTCAATCACTGTCAAATTATCAATACATTGCTTTCCATCTTGCATAATTAGTGAAGTGCAGTTGTATAGAGTTTTTAACTACACATTGACTGAGACTAGATAATCAGTGTCTTGTTTTAAAAGTATGTATGTATAATGTGCACTTTTGATGAGGAGTGCCATCATTCACGCCCATATATTGTACAGTCTGTCTGGTCTCCACATATATTTCTGCTTGAAAAATGTGCATTTCATTTCGTGCATATGAATGAACGCATGATAACACACGCGACGCGGTTATCTTTTCCGGGCTGCAGTAAACAAACACCGTTGCACTTTGTCGTTTATCAAAAACAAACGTAATAAATAATTGTATTTTACTCTCACTTTTGTCAGGCACAAAGTGATGCAAGAGATGCACTGCCTGCCTGCCTGCCCAGCTAGGTTAGCAAGACCGAAAAAACACAACAGAAATGCACATAAACTTTACTTTGCTGACATCAAACTTAGAGAGAAGACAAGTTTACCTGATTGTTGTTCCCGCAGTTCACTTTCATGTTTTTTTTTCCTCCTCTTTTCATGACCAGAAGGATAGTTTCGCTTCATTTTGTCATGGATGTTGTAAACATTAATTGACGGTGACGTGACGCGCTATGACACGAGGAGGAGGCGGGGCCTTGAGTAATTTGCGGGGCCCTACGCAGCTTGCGTAGTGAGCTTATAGGGCTGATCGGCTCTGCTATGGCAACACTATCAACGGCCAAATTAATCTGCAGTGGTCAGGTAGTTCATCACGTCGGAGATCTCAGAAAAATTAGCACCCAATAAAACAAAATAATCTCCAAAACTATGCCATTTGTGCTGATTTGTGGCACAAAAATGAACGTTTGTGCTGTTTAGTGTTTGAGATATTGAACATTATCTTTTTGTTTGTGTGACGTCACTCTCCAGACGTTCAAATCGGTAAACTGATAGATGAAACTTTTGCCGTATCCGATCGGCCAAAGCTGATTCGAAAGACCACTATTCACCAGATTCTTTGTTTACAAGTAGCACGCTGAACCTCCTCAACTCTGCAGTCATTTTGTTAAGCCCGCCCACCGACTCTATACACGATGTGATTGGCCTGACTAAAGTTTGTTTTTTCCAGCTCGCATGCCAACGGAGAGTTGCTAGACGCCCTGGCTGCAAATTAGATTTGCTGCCGCTAGGGTGCATCTATATTTCTAGGCTAATTTGTTTGTGCTCTTAAAACAAACACTATAACTATTTTCTTTTCGCAGATATAACAAATATAATTCAGGAGCTGTACTGCCACTCTCCAGCCCACCTTGTCAAAAAAACAATCTTTCATGTAAAAGAAATGTTTCTAACATCTGTAAAACCGTATTCTTCCATCTTCCATTCATCCAAAAATATAAATTACATATATAAACAAAATATGCTCTTACAGACAAATCTTCAGTACCCTTACAGTGCCCTTACAGACAAATCTTCTTGGCCTAACTTGAAGGCGTTCTCTAGATGTTTTACCCGTCAGAGCAGATCTAAACGGGTCTTCCTCGCACCGGAGGGAGTACTCAAAAAAATATTTGTCAGGTAACTGTGCATTTAAACATTACCCTTACAGACAAATCCTCCTGGACAGGAACACCAGGGGCCTCATTTATAAAACTTTGCGTAGGATTTGCGTCAGAAGTGGCGTACGGATGAAACATAGGACGTGCGTACGCACAGAAATATTCGGATTTATAAAACCATGCGCACGCACATCCTACACAGTTTTCCCTTAATAAATCACAATCAATTCTAAATGTAGCGCAGCTTTTGTGGCTTCATGTCACACCCATAGTTTCCCATAAATAGTCCGTGAAACGCCCACAAGTTAATATTCATCGATTGCGAAATCATGGCAAACACAGAGAGGAAATAAACAAAACGTAACTTCACTCATTGTGAAGTAGAAGTTATCGTTGGCAAGGTTGAAAAGAGGATAAAAGTTTTGTTTTGGAGGGCACAGTGTGGGCATTACTAATGCCAAAAAGGCACTTGAGTGGCAAAAGGTTGCAGACACCGTAAATGCTGTAGCCTCTGTAGCGTCTTAGGGTTACATATATAATTGTAGCTCAATAGGGAATTATGGGCATTGAGATTTAGTTACCTATGCTTAATCACAAAGGGTTGTGATCATATCATAAATCTCTAAATTACCCAAAGGGTAAATACCCAGCCTAAATATTTGAACAAAATATATACACAGTTAACAACAATGAATTGCAATTAACTATGAATGTATACGCCAAATCAGGAGGCTTCAGAATATCCTTTTAAGAATTAATTCAAATCGGGTCTGTTCGTCTAACGAACCAACACAATCTTTATCAGCCCTCGCAAGGTCTTATTCTTTCTTATCCAATCTTCGGAAAGGTTATCCTTCTGCCACAAAGAATAACTTTCCGAACCAGATATTAATATATGTATTCAACAATACTATGTGTAGGCTTGTATCACAATCTTAAACATTAAAGTGACTGATGTTTTGTGAGCAGAAACAATGACAATTAAACATGGATAAACTGGTTTAATAACTGATGCTAGGATTACATACGACTACAATCAAGAATACATGTATATACAGAATAACGAAATTAACGAAAGAGAAGGAAGAGGATAGAAATAGAGGGAGGACAGAGCAATGGCAATTTCACCGACAAATAACCACAGAGAGCCAGCAACGAATATCGCCTGAAAACAGGGGCACAAATCTTTTAACGCATAGCTCGATAGAATATACTTGCATGGGGTTTTGTGTTGAATTAAGCAAGATGCGTGAGTTGGAGTTTCTCAGAGTTTTCGTGCGCTGAAGCTCTCTCTCCGTCAGGTCCTTTGGTCAGTCCGCGGGAGATTTAAAGGTTAAAGTGAGTGTCTTTGCCGAGAAGGGAGGGAAAAGAAGTTTGTCTCGTCGGAGTCCTTGCAAGTTGACTGAGCCAAGATGTGCTTGTGTTTCTATCCTTTTATGCCCATCTTCTCTGAGATGACCAATCTTTGGTGTGAATTTCAGGCGGGAGAGAATTTCTTTGTTCGGACTTTATTACTCGATGGAATGTTCTTGCGGGAAGACAGAGCCAGTAAAGTTTTACTCCAAAAGGACTAAACATACTAACGGAACATCTCATAATCATATACTCTGTACCATTGACTAAGACAAATAAAAAGAAACAATTACATATCAAACATGCCATGGTTTAAGCGCATAAAAGCAGTGTATCTTCTTTACAGAGCCATTTTGAGCATTTACGATGGCTTTTACATCACACAAACATAAGAAATATAGGAAGCATGCATATACTTAAGAAATCATCATATATGTAATGTCTGGGATAGTTTAATTAAAGGCTAAATAAAGAGGAATGCTTGTGTATGTGTGTGTTAAGGTTAAGGTCGTCCTCCGGCCATTCCCGACTGAAGGGTGAGTTAGGGGTCCTGGGTGATTAGGATCTGATTGAAGCCCTCACAGGGCCATCATCGTATCTTCTGGTCACACTCTAGCTGGTCATCAACCAATCAGTGGTGCAATCTAACTCAGACTTGTTGGAGCCAATGGAGCAGGGATCTAATTTATATGCAGAGCTGTGTAAGAGAACAGCATCTCTGATGTTCCTTAAACGACTCACCCCTTTGATCCCATGAGAGAGAGACTCCAGACGCTACACCTCACAACCTCGGACCATGGCCGAAATAAAAAAGAAATGGTCGGACATCAAAGTCGAGGCAAAAAAGCGTCAAGCGCTCCATCGCCAGAGTGTGTCCTCGTTTGCCAGCAAGTCATCTTGCTGTGAAGATGTGTTCACTCCGAATCCTTCCATTTGCCACATCTTCTAAGAGCGCAAGATCAGCCATTGTGCGTCATTACGCATTGTGATAGGGCATTTTATTTCCATCTATTTAATTGCATCTGACAAGCTACAGATGTCGGTTATAATCTACGTGGAAATGGGAAATAGTTCAGTGCAAATGTAATGTCTTGCAGCTTTCTGAATGGTTGAGACATACGTCATATGTTATTTTATCAAAAATAAAACTAAAGGCATATGCATGAATACCATGATTCCGTAACTGATGAATCTATCTATCTATCTATCTATCTATCTATCTATCTATCTATCTATCTATCTATCTATCTATCTATCTATCTATCTAATTTCATCTATATCTGCTCCGCCAGACGGACACATTGACGAGAATATCAGTTTTGTACATTAGCTATTTTGTTCTGTTTACCATATTATTTATGAGGATGAATTGCATATGCCAATATTATTGCAGAACATATTTAATATAATATAAAATAAAAAATATAAAATAATAAAAAATAAAAATAAAAAGTATAATTAAAACAAAAAATAAAAACAGGGTTAAATTGAAACAAATAAATGAAAGTGCAAGCAGTTCGGACAAAGCACATTGCTCATTCAGTAAATGCACAGCTAAACAGATGTGTTTTGAGACTGGATTTGAAAGTGGCAACTGTTGGAGCACATCTGATCTGTTCAGGAAGCTGGTTCCAGCTACGGCTGGCATAATAGCTAAACGCAGACTCTCCTTGTTTTGAGTGAACCCTTGGTATTTCTAACTGACTTGATCCTGATGATCTGAGTGATCTGTTGGGTTTGTATTCTATCAGCATATCTGCAATGTATTGTGGTTCTAGGCCATTAAGCGATTTATATACCAGTAATAATACTTTAAAATCTATTCTAAATGTAACTGAAAGCCAGTGTAAAGACCTGAGGACTGGTGTGATATGGTCATATTTTCTGGTTCCTCATCAGAATCTTGGCAGCAGCTTTCTGTATGAATGGTACAGCTGTCTAATGGTCTTTTTGGGAAGGCCAGTGAGAAGACATTTACATTTATGCATTTGGCAAACGCTTTTATCCAAAGCAACAATCCCCCTGGAGCAACATGGAGTAAAGTGCCTTGCTCAAGGACACACTGGTGGTGACCGCTGGGATCGAACCAGCAACCGTCTGCGTGTCAGTTCTATGGTTTAACCCACTGGACCACCATCTCACATTACAATAGTCCACCCTACTGGTGATAAAAGCATGAACAAGTTTCTCTAAGTCTTGTCTGGAAACAAAGCATTCTTGATATATTTTTGAGATGATAGTAAGATGATTTAGTTATTGCTTTGACATGACTACTGAAACTAAGGTTTGATTCCAAAATCACACCAAGATTCCTGACTTGATCTTTGGGTGTCATCTGCATAGCTGTGGTAAGCAATTTGGTTCTCTCTCATTATTTGGCTCAGTGGGAGCATGTACAGGTTGAATAGGAGTGGTGCAAGAATTGACCCTTGAGGGACTCCGCATGTCATGGATGTCCACTCAGACTTAAGGTCACCTATACTCACATAATAACCTCTCCCTTCTAAGTATGAGCTGAACCATTTAAGGACCGTCCCAGAAAGCCAGACCCAGTTTTTCAGCCTGTCAATAAGTATGTTGTGATCGGCAGTGTTGAATGCAGCACTGAGGTCGAGTAGTACCAGCACTGATAATTTACCTGTATCAGTATTTAAGCAAATGTAATTTATTATCTTTATGAGCGCTGTCTCTGTGCTGTGATCGGAAACCAGATTGAAAATTGTCAAAGTATCCGTTTGAGCTTAAGAATTTGTTCAGCTGATTGAAAACAACTTTTTCAATGATCTTGCCTATGAAAGGAAGATTTGAGATTGGTCTGTAGTTGCTTAATATGGTTGTTACGATAAGGAGGATGAAGAAACCAGGGAGGATGCAATTCACGGTCTTTAATAGAACAAAAGGAAAAAGTCCTCAAATAGCAAAACTGAACAAAACGTCAGGCAAACAGAGCCCAAAACAGAGACTGCCACAAGGCTGGAAAAACTCAGGATCCCACGAGGACAGAGGGATGATTCTTTGTAAGAAGACCTCGGGAGAACAGCCAGGCGCCGAACAGGTACTCTGCACACAGTTACAATATAAGCACAAACACCGAACAGGACATGACAAGATTGGGTGAACAAACCAACGTCTCTCATATGTAGAAATAATAATCCGACAACTAGACCTTCTTCTTCGTGTGGGATTCCGGCAGTGTAGATGCTACTAAGCATATTACTGCCCTCCACAGGTCAATATTTAAACTAGATTCTTACATACAGTCCTGTGTCAAGCAGGAATTGTAGAACTGCCTCGGAGACCAGTTTATGCTCGTCACTGTGTCCAAACAAATATAAAACAGAAAAAGCCTCAACTCCAAGTCCGGTCAATTTAACAAAAAAATCCTTTCTTTCTGCCCTATACCTTCTACATTCCAGAAAAACATGTCCTACGGTCTCAATACTCCCACAGTCGCACAAGCCAGAGACACGCTTTCCTACAATGCACAAATAATAATTTAACCCACAGTGCCCCAACCTCAATCTACACAGTTTAACTGAATCCCTACTTAAAAGGAAGTCACAAAGACATGTTTTCCTGACATCAGATTGAATAGAAAAATAGTGTCTTCTCCTGCTTTCCTTTTCCCACCCACTCTGCCATTCTTTTATTAAGCCCTCTTTAATTATTTCTCTCAGTTCCACTCTCCCCATTGATACATGGATATCTATTTCCCTTCCTAAACTCTCCTTTGCAATGTGGTCCACCTGATCATTCCCCCTCACCCCACCGTGCCCAGGAACCCAGCAAAAACTGACGTTGCATGCAAACCTAATCCTAAAAATAACACTCAAGATGTCATTTACAATGTCAGGTCGAGCTTTAGATTGTCCTACTCTTAAAATTTCCAGAGCAGTTGCAGAATCAGAACAGATAATAACTTCCCTAGGTCTGACTTCCTCAATCCACCATAGTGCCCATTAACTCAGTCATAAGTACAGAACTACCATTGGAAATGCGTCGGCCAATCCTCAGCCCTAATTGCTCTACATACACCCCAAATCCAGCTCGTCCATTAGCTGGATCTCTAGATCCATCTGTAAAAACAATCATAGTATCCTCGCTTATTAAATTAAGATATTCAGCTATTCTTGGTGTCACCTCCCACTTGTCTTTTCCTTCAAGAAAACCCAGCTCAATATTTAGTTCAGGCAGCACCCAATAGGGCATAAGTAGCCATCTAGTATGCTCTACAATACTTCCCTGTTTCATACTCATCTTCCTAGCCCACTGATTTACTTCGGCAAAAAATATTTTATATTTATTACCTCCATCCGACTCTTGTAACAGACACCTTGCTGGGAAGGTATAATTACACCCACTAAGTTTTACCCAGTATTGTAACCCTAGCTTAATGCGCCTTAACCATAAGGGCATTTCTCCCATTTCAATGAGCAGAGCAGGAACTGGGGAGGTTCTGAAGGCCCCGCAGCAAAGCCTCAAAGCCCTTGCCTGCATCACATCTAACCTAGTAAGAACAGTTTTAGAGGCAGACCCATACACAAAGCATCCATAATCAAGAGCAGATCTGATCATGGCCTGAAAAATTAGCAGCATTGTCTCCCTATTAGCCCCCCATTCACATCCAGCCAGACTTCTCATAACATTCAGCACTTTTTCACACTTCAACACAATTTTACCTACATGCACAGCCCATGTCATACGCTCAACCAAACACCTAAAAATTTTAAAACCTTTACCTTCTCCAGAGGAGACCAATACATACCGTATTTCCTCAAATAAAAGCCGGGGCCTTTATTTACCTGAACTGCAGAAGGTCACCGGCTTTTATTTGAAGCAGGCTTTTATTAGGGGCAGGCCTGTATTTCGAATTCCATCTATTTGAATAATTGTATTAATTATTTTATAATAATTGTTTTAAATAAACCCGTTTTAAATGAAAAGCGATAGCGCTCCAGAGGACAGATATCATCAGGGGCGGGGAGTGGGGGGGGTTCAAAGGAATGCAAATGCAATGCAAATTTTTGTTCATTTTTAGAATTACTAATTTATTTGTAATAAACATTTTAAGTGGCCCATTAAAACATATTATTTATAAGTTGAATTGTGTTTTTAAAACATACATGAGGTCATATTGTGACTGCTGCGGTATGTGCGTTGAAAGAGCGGTAATATTTCCTCCAGTGGAGAGCGTCTTTCTGGAGATTCTGCTCATTTCTGAAGCTCTTTCCGCTCAGCGCACGCACTCAACCCAGAGCTCCCTTTGTGACCTGCTGGATCAAATATAGGCCTATCTGAAATAAATAGTAATGGCTGTCCCTGACTAAAGTTTTTTTTCTTTTCTAGTAGTTCATTTAAGCCTTTGATCGCGCTGCGCATCCACCTCATGTCATTGTCTGTTATAGCTATTTGCTTGTTATTTATTAAATCCGGGCAATTTGGTTGATAAAACATAGATTAAAATTAAGATACAATTTATACAAAACAAAATTCATTTTAAAGAAAGGTTTTTTTTGTGATATATTTGTTGTTCTTTCGTGTTAGGACACAAACTGATCACCTCCACCAGTTTTGATCACACTCGCGTTGCTCTTTCCAGCCTAGTCACACTCACACTCACCGACAACTAGACCTAGAAGGAGAGGGACTTAAGACCCCCAATTTCCACCGGCTGCGTTACGGCTGCGTTACGGCTCTGTCACGGCGGCGGAGTCAATAGGTTTCCATTAAAGTCAATGAGTGTATTTCCACTGAATGCGTTACAGCTGCGTTCCGACTCCGGCGATCCGCAGCCCTCCGCATCAAATACGCAGAGCTTCTATTGATGCCGGAGCGCTCCGCAGCACTACAGGGCAGAGTACGCAGGACAGGAAGTCGAGTGACAAAACAGAACAGCCAGAAACACAATAAAAGATCCGTTTAATTTTCAAAATAAAATACACCGCGCTCATATTTCCCTACACTACACCTTGAAAACGTCATAATGGGCGGAGACAGGCTTGTTTTAACCCCGTTGACACGATGGATGAAGAAATGCTGATTATTGAGGTACAGAATCAACCCATCATCTAAGACCCCTCACATCCTTTTTATAAGGACAACATTAAAAAGGATGCGGCGTGGAAAACTATAGCAGAAGTGATTGGTGTGGATGGTAAGTCACTATTTTTGTCCAAGAAATAAAGATAGAAAGCAAATAGCTAGTTATGTACTCGTAATGAGGAGTTATATAGCTATACAGGTTAAATATCGCGCGATCACACCAGAATTCGCGAGATTACATGGGGCCTCGTGACGTCAGCTGTCAGTCATGACCGCAGCCGTTCTGCAACAAATCCGGACCTGGTGGGTATTGACGGACGATGGAACACGGAGCTGTCACGCAGCGGAGCCGTTCCGCAGCCGTAACGCAGCCGGTGGAAATTGGGGGTTAAGAAGCTGAGACAATCAAGGATCGGGAAGGGGAAACAGCTGTGAAAGATAATGAGTAGGGATGAGCGTGATGAGTGAGTGAGTGCGTGAATGACCACAAGAGGGAGACAGAGAAAGGAAAGCCCAGGATCATAACAATGGTGTTATCCAGGTTTCCCTTTTTCAGGAGGGGCTTAACTACTACGGTTTTAAGCGAGTTTGGGGAAAGTCCCAGGAAGAAGTGAGGAGTTTACCACTTCTAGGAGATCTGCTTCTAATGAGTTAAACACACTTTTTAAAAATTAAGTGGGGAGTGTGTCAAGGGCGCAGGTTGATGTTTTAAGGTGCTGTACCATTTCTTCTAAAAATTTTCAATCGATTTCTTCGAAATAAGACATAATGACTAATTTATGAAATTGTGGACGAGTCTGTCTGACCTCAACATAGCATGAAGATATACTGATTGCCTTTCTGATATTATTGACCTTCTCAGAAAAAAAGGAGGCACTCTTGCATTTGCTTTCAGAGAGCAATTCACTGGGAGTGTGATTTGGGGGGTTTGTTAGTCTCACGATAGTAGCAAAAAGAGTGCGCGTGTTATTTATGTTTCTGTTTATAATATTTGAGAATGTGGCAGGTGTCACGTCATCTTATTGGTTGGTTGGAGTGTAGGTAGTGGACCAATTGGGTGATAGTAACTGCACTATTTAGGGACCCTTATTTTGACGGGTATGCGTGTGACGTGGGGTGCTTCTCTCTCTCTCTCCCCTTGGCATTTCCGTTCCGTTTCCCATTCAGGTATGTCGAGTGTTTGTTGGTGTAGCGATGTATATATCACGAGGCTAATATGAGCTATTTATAGTTTAATTTAGAGCGGAGCTGGTGGCGTTTGGCATTGCGGCAAGTTGTGGCGGAATTCACTTGCAGGTATGTTTTAATGCTCAACTTGTAACCATCACAGTTTTTGTATTTATTGCGCGTTGTTCTCAGTAACAGCAGCGAGGGCAGGTGTTTGTGTGTGATTGCTGGGCGTAAGATCGAGCTGCGGCACCGGTAGTGAGTAACCATACAGCTGTGCGTTCAGTGTTTGACATCAACCGTAAGTACACCGCTCTTGTCTTTCATATTTGTCATCGTTTAAACTTTTTCTAATTCTCTAACTCTTATCATCTTTGGTTAAAGGGAAAGGTGAACATTTAAGTCCGGTTCCTAGCTAGTGATATCAGGTGACGCAGCTGCTGTTTTGCTTATGGGACTATTCTGATTTTGATCGTGTCATTGACGGTCATTTGGACTGTGTACTGCTCTGCTTATTGCGAGTCGTCTGGGCCGTTAAAGTGGGCCTCGGATGTGCGTCCGCAAGGCTGCTTACCAGTTAAGCTTTCGGATATAATTGACTTTGGATGTTATGTGTTTCTTTGTTATTTTCTTTCTTTTGATTATTTTTGTATTCTATTCTATTGTACTTGTGTTTGGGTTTTGTTTATTTTCCTTTTTTTGGTATGCATTTGTTGTAAAAGTTTGTTTGCTTATTATTCCTTGATTTAATGCTGCTGTAGCGCCAATCAGGTGCTGGGTGGTTTTGTAGGCCTATGTGGTGTCCTCTGGAGGCCTGAGTGTCAGAGTTGTGACCATAATTGTATTACTTTGTCTTACTTTTTTATTAATTGTTGTTTTCTTTAATGTGTCTTTCTCTCTTTTTTTTTCAGGGCCAGTGAGGTCGTGTGGAACTGGGGAGGCTAGCTGCTTCCTTTTGCGGTGTTTCACAGTGTGCTGTGTGCTGATACAACTTCCCTTTGGTGGGTGTGCGTGGTGTTTGCTTTTGTGTGAATTGAGGTGGGTTTTGGATGACCTCCGAGTTGCAGCTGGCCTGCCTGGTTCCCACTAATCCTGGCCCTGGGTATTATGATTCCGTCATTGTGGGAGTTTTAAATCAGCGCTTGTGATTTTAATATAATAAAGTTTATATTTTGTATTGCTACTCGCGTCTCTCTTAATTCCTGGCCTTCAATTGGTGGAACTTATCTGTGTGTCTTTTATTGGGAGTTATTTTCCCTGGCCTCCCACCAGGGTGGCGTAGTCAGGTAGAATTCAAGTGGTGATTTAACATTCCTCACCATATAGCCTCTGCCACATTTTGGCGTAGTCGAGCAGGGTTTACCTGGTAAGGCAGGGATCTTGAGTGAGACGTGGGTAAAATTTTGCTTGGATATTGGTTGTGACTTTGTTGTTCTTTTTTTTTCTTTTCCAGAGCAAAACAGCAGTGTGCGTTTTTGATCTTTTGGACAAGTTGTTTCTTTATCAGTAGCCCTTTTCTATTTCTGGGGTGAGCATAGTACTGATAAGTATGGAGGAAGAGATGCAGGAGTTGCGAGAATTAGTGGCACAGTTGCGAGCCGACAATGACCGGTTGCGGCGTGAGCAGGTGCCAGGTGAGTTACCTGGTCCTAGTATTTCTCCTGCTGTTGCCTCTGCAATGCCTGACCCTCCCCAGCCAGCTGAGACCGATACTGTTGTACCAGACCGTTTTGTTTTTGTGCCCAGGGACAGACGGTGTCCAAAATTTAGCGGCAAATCTGGCATCGGTATTGATGAGTGGGTGGAGGAGGCTGAGGCATGTATGCGGGCTCGTTATTTGTCCAAAGCTGACAAAGCATTTTTTCTTTTCGACCATTTGGAAGGTGAAGCGCGGGAAGAAATTAGATACCGTCCTAGTAGGGAACGGGGTGATCCGGATAAAATTATTGTGATTTTACGTGAGTTGTATGGTTGCTCTCAATCGTATGTAGCACTCCAAGAAGCCTTTTTCTCCAGGAGGCAGCAAGATGGGGAATCTCTGTTAGAGTTTTCCCTGGCCTTGATGACTCTCCTGGAGAGGGTTAAACAGCAATCGCCCAATGCTATTCCTAATGCTGAAATTGTATTGCGCGATCAGTTTGTTGAGTACGTTGCTGATAGTGCCCTCCGCCGGGAACTGAAGCAATTGGTTCGCCGCCAGCCTGTCTCTACCCTCTTAGAAGTACGTGGGGAAGCGATTAGGTGGGAGCGGGAGGGAATGCCAGGGGGTGCGAGAGGGAGGAGTCAGTCAGTTCCAATGGCGTATGGCATCCAGTATGGAGTGCAAGGGCATTCCCAGTCGGAGTTAAAGGATTTGCGGGAGATGTTAAAATTACAGCAACAACAATTAGATCAACTTACTCAGAGTGTTGCCGGCATGCGGTTTCCTCAAAGTGTTCGTCGGCCCTCCCGTACTGAGGTTTTAATCTGCCGCCGGTGTCAAAAACCGGGCCATTTTGCCCGTGAATGCGATGGAGAACGTGTTTTTCCTTCTTCCTCCCGTGCTCGGCGTGAGTCACCTTCTACACTGAGGGCTCAGCAGCCCTTTTCTCAGCCGACGGAAAACTAGGTCCCGCCGAACTGCAGAGTCACAGTTCGGTAGGGAAAGACAATGACTCGGTGGTAGGTCCCTTGTCGCACTTAATGGCATCCTGTCCCCATCTCATGGTCTGTATGGGAGGGGTACAGGTGCCTTGTTTGATCGATACTGGCTCCATGGTGTCTACCATTACAGAAAGTTGTTTTTTAGAACAGTTTGCTCCATGGGGCCAGGATCGTCTCCAGGCATGTCAGTGGTTACAGCTTCGTGCGGCCAACGGGTCATTGATACCGTATGTGGGATATATTGAGTTGGACGTTGAGCTTTGCGGTCAAATAATTCTAGGATGTGGCGTGCTGGTGGTTAAGGACCCTCCTGGTGGCACTGGTGCCCAAGTCCCTGGTATTTTGGGGATGAATGTGTTGAGGCGGTGCTATCAGGAGCTCTTTGGCCAGCACGGTACTGCCCTTTTTGATGTACCTTCTGTGTTAGAGGCCTCTAAGCCGGTGTTTCGAGCATTACAATACTGTCGTCAGGCAAGTACTGTCCCCACAGATAGCCGGATAGGCAAGTTGTGTTTGCGGGGTCGCAGTGCGTGTCGTGTTCCGGGCGGCACCATGAAAGTTGTGGCCGCTACTTGTTCTGGGCACTTTGCTGGGGAAACTGTACTTTTCGAACCACCGGAAACTGGGTTGCCGGCAGGTCTGTTGGCATCACCTGCACTAATGCGAGTGACTCGAGGCACCGTCTATGTACCTGTTGTTAATGTAGGTAAGACTGACATAATGCTTTATCGGCACGCTGTTTTGGGCACTTTGAATAGTGTATTTATCATGAGTTTACCCCGTGGTGTCTCAGAGTTGAAATCGGTTTCTGCGTCAATAAATCTCCAGATTCCGACCGTCCTTCCTTCAGTGCAAGAACAAATCAAGAGTCTTGATTTGTCCATGTTGACAGAGACTGAGCAGGAGCAGGTAAGGTTTCTGTTGTTAAAGTTTCAGACGGTGTTTTCGGCACATGAAGGTGATTTGGGATGTACTCAACTCCTTTCTCACGACATCCCTTTGACAGATGCGGTCCCAGTTCGACAACGGTACCGACGGATACCTCCGTCTGAGTACGATGTGGTAAAAACGCACATAAATCAGTTGTTGGAGGCAGATATTGTCAGAGAGAGCTGTAGTCCTTACGCTTCCCCCATCGTGTTGGTCAAAAAGAAAGATGGTACGTTGCGTATGTGTGTAGATTACCGCCAGCTGAACGCAAAAACTCGAAAAGATGCTTTCCCTCTGCCACGTATAGAGGAAACCTTGGACTCACTGACGGGGGCCCAGTGGTTTTCCACTATGGACCTTGCCAGTGGGTACAACCAGGTACCTGTCACAGAGGGGGATAAACACAAGACTGCCTTCTGCACACCTTTTGGCCTTTTTGAGTGGAATCGAATGCCCTTTGGGCTCTGCAACGCCCCAAGCACCTTCCAGAGGTTGTTTGGGGATCAGCAGTGTCAGTCCCTCCTTTTGTATTTGGACGACATAGTAGTGTTTTCCTCCTCTGTGACACAACACCTGGAGCGGTTAGAGGTGGTTTTGAGTCGGCTGGAGCGAGAGGGGTTGAAGGCCAAATTAATTAAATGTGCGTTTTTCCAGCAAGAGGTAAGCTATCTGGGACATGTAATTTCGGCCAAAGGGGTGTCGACAGATCCCAGTAAGGTAGAGGCAGTGAGGCAGTGGCAGCGCCCAATTGGAGTGGCAGAGCTCCGTTCGTTCCTGGGGTTTGCCAGTTATTATAGGAGGTTTGTAGAGGGGTTTGCCAAGTTGGCAGCCCCTCTGCACCGACTAGTAGCTGAGTTTGCGGGTCGTAAGCCTAGGGCTCGAGCAGAGTCTAGTTTTGGGTCAGCGTGGACAGAGCAGTGTCAGGGGAGTTTTGAGGAGTTGAGGAGTAGGCTCACCTCTGCCCCGATATTGGCTTATGCAGACTTCTCCCTTCCCTTTATCCTGGAGGTAGATGCTAGCCATGGTGGATTGGGAGCAGTTCTGTCCCAGGAACAGGGAGGGAAGGTGCGGCCCATAGCTTATGCTAGCCGCAGTCTTAGGCCCACTGAGCGCAATATGTCAAACTACAGCTCAATGAAGTTGGAATTTCTTGCGCTCAAGTGGGCCATGACTGAGAAGTTCAGAGAATATCTGTTGGGGCAGAGGTGTGTCGTCTTCACTGATAACAACCCCCTTAGCCACCTGAATACTGCTAAACTGGGGGCCACGGAACAGCGGTGGGCTGCGCAATTGGCTGCGTTTGATTTTGAGTTGAGGTATCGCTCCGGAAGAAGCAACCGGAATGCGGATGCTCTCTCCCGGCAGGGTCCCTCTAGTCAGGGTGAGTTGGAACACTTACTGCCCGGTACAGTTCTCCCAGTCATGGTAAGGCAGGCTGGTGTAACAACAGGGGTGGGTTCTCAAGCAGCAGTCATGGTGTTTCCAAACTTGGCTGTGGACATGCAGTCCCTACAGAGGGAGGACCCTGTTATTGGTGAGGCGTTGCGGTTTTGGCGGCGTGGGGCACCTCCCAGTAGAGAGGAACGTCGGCAGTTGCCCAGGGCTGTGGTAAATTTGCTACGGCAATGGAGCCGTTTGTGTGAGCAGGATGGGGTGTTACTTCGCCGTATATTCCGCTCTGATGGAGGAGAACAGGTACTTCAGGTGGTCTTACCCTCAGTATTGCATCATGAATGAAGTGCTGACACTGCTACACCAGGAACATGGGCACCAAGGGGTGGAACGTACCACAGAGTTGGTACAGCAGCGTTGCTACTGGCCAGGCCTGACGGCGGATGTGGTGCAGTGGTGTAGAGAGTGTGAGCGGTGTCAGGCTGCCAAAGATACCCAACTCCATCCTACCAGTTTCATGGGCCATCTTTTAGCCTCTAGGCCAAATGAAATATTGGCCATAGACTTTACCGTGTTAGAGCCAACTCGTTCGGGGCTGGAGAACGTGTTGGTTATGACAGATGTCTTTACCAAGTACACCATGGCTGTGCCTACACGAGATCAACGGGCGGAAACAGTGGCCCAAGTTCTGGTGGTGGAATGGTTTTACAAGTTCGGTGTCCCCGGTCGGATTCATTCGGACCAGGGCCGTAATTTCGAGTCCTCTCTAGTACGGCAACTTTGTGCACTATATAATGTGGAAAAGTCTCGCACCACCCCTTATCACCCGGCGGGGAATGGGCAGTGCGAGCGCTTTAATAGGACATTGCACAACCTATTGCGTGCTCTGCCGGTGTCCAGAAAAATGGACTGGGCCTCATGTCTCCCACAAGTGCTGTTCTGCTACAACACCACCCTTCATCAGGCAACTGGTGAATCCCCATATTTCCTAATGTTTGGGCAGGAGCCAAGGCTCCCGGTAGATTTTCTTCTGGGTAGAGTTCAGGATGTTGGGATCGGTAGTGTGCATGAGTGGGTGAGGGAACATCAGGCTAGGCTTCAGGTGGCTTTTGAAGGGGCACAGGGACGACTGGAAGCTGCTGCTGGTCGGCGTAAGGTAAATCATGATGCCAACGTCCGTGATGCACCACTGGGGGAGGGGCAACTAGTTTATTTACGTGAGTATGGCATGAGAGGCCGCCATAAAATTCAGGACCTGTGGAGCCCGGTGGTGTATCAGGTCGTAAAGGCACCTAAGGAGGGTGGGGCAGTATACACCATTGCACCAGTTGCGGATTTGGGAAAGATTAGAGTCGTTCATCGCTCTGCTTTGAAGGCCCAGATCCAGGAGGATGGTCCGGGTCCAGCACCAATACCTCCCCCTGTTGTGGAGAATGAGGTGCCCTCGGCAGAAGTCTCATCAGAAGATGTTGACTTGCTTAGGTTGGTGCCAGCAACCTCTCAGGTACCAGTTCCTCAGGGGCTGGTTTCTCTGGACGCTTCTACCCCTCAGAGTAGCCCAGTGGGGTTTGATGGGGAGACTCCACTTGGCAGGGGCCATGAGGTACCTGATTTTGTATCTGGTGTAGCACCAGGACCTACTAGTTGGCCACAAGATCAGTCGGGTAGGGCTGGTGTCCCTTTGAGGAGAACTGGGCGGACTACTGCGGGCCATCACTCGAATTTGTACCGTCTACCACGGGCTGTTGAAGGAGTCACAAGAGCTGCCCCCGTACAAGGCCCTATATCTAATGGGATCTCAATTTGGTTTAGGCCATGGGATATAGGACAGAATTAGTTCATGGGTATGTGTTGGTGGGTCATCGTCGGGACGTCGATTTAAAAAAAAATTGGGGTAGAATGTGGCAGGTGTCACGTCATCTTATTGGTTGGTTGGAGTGTAGGTAGTGGACCAATTGGGTGATAGTAACTGCACTATTTAGGGACCCTTATTTTGACGGGTATGCGTGTGACGTGGGGTGCTTCTCTCTCTCTCTCCCCTTGGCATTTCCGTTCCGTTTCCCATTCAGGTATGTCGAGTGTTTGTTGGTGTAGCGATGTATATATCACGAGGCTAATACGAGCTATTTATAGTTTAATTTAGAGCGGAGCTGGTGGCGTTTGGCATTGCGGCAAGTTGTGGCGGAATTCACTTGCAGGTATGTTTTAATGCTCAACTTGTAACCATCACAGTTTTTGTATTTATTGCGCGTTCTCAGTAACAGCAGCGAGGGCAGGTGTTTGTGTGTGATTGCTGGGCGTAAGATCGAGCTGCGGCACCGGTAGTGAGTAACCATACAGCTGTGCGTTCAGTGTTTGACATCAACCGTAAGTACACCGCTCTTGTCTTTCATATTTGTCATCGTTTAAACTTTTTCTAATTCTCTAACTCTTATCATCTTTGGTTAAAGGGAAAGGTGAACATTTAAGTCCGGTTCCTAGCTAGTGATATCAGGTGACGCAGCTGCTGTTTTGCTTATGGGACTATTCTGATTTTGATCGTGTCATTGACGGTCATTTGGACTGTGTACTGCTCTGCTTATTGCGAGTCGTCTGGGCCGTTAAAGTGGGCCTCGGATGTGCGTCCGCAAGGCTGCTTACCAGTTAAGCTTTCGGATATAATTGACTTTGGATGTTATGTGTTTCTTTGTTGTTTTCTTTCTTTTGATTATTTTTGTATTCTATTCTATTGTACTTGTGTTTGGGTTTTGTTTATTTTCCTTTTTTTGGTATGCATTCGTTGTAAAAGTTTGTTTGCTTATTATTCCTTGATTTAATGCTGCTGTAGCGCCAATCAGGTGCTGGGTGGTTTTGTAGGCCTATGTGGTGTCCTCTGGAGGCCTGAGTGTCAGAGTTGTGACCATAATTGTATTACTTTGTCTTACTTTTTTATTAATTGTTGTTTTCTTTAATGTGTCTTTCTCTCTTTTTTTCAGGGCCAGTGAGGTTGTGTGGAACTGGGGAGGCTAGCTGCTTCCTTTTGCGGTGTTTCACAGTGTGCTGTGTGCTGATACAACTTCCCTTTGGTGGGTGTGCGTGGTGTTTGCTTTTGTGTGAATTGAGGTGGGTTTTGGATGACCTCCGAGTTGCAGCTGGCCTGCCTGGTTCCCACTAATCCTGGCCCTGGGTATTATGATTCCGTCATTGTGGGAGTTTTAAATCAGCGCTTGTGATTTTAATATAATAAAGTTTATATTTTGTATTGCTACTCGCGTCTCTCTTAATTCCTGGCCTTCAATTGGTGGAACTTATCTGTGTCTTTTATTGGGAGTTATTTTCCCTGGCCTCCCACCAGGGTGGCGTAGTCAGGTAGAATTCAAGTGGTGATTTAACATTCCTCACCATATAGCCTCTGCCACAAGAAGAAGGTCTGTCTAGCTTTGCCTGGCTCCACATTGAAATTATGAAGGCTGTCTTTATAGATCTTATGATGGACTACAAGTTTTGTCTTCCGCCACATGCGTTCAGCTGTGTTTCTCCACGGTTCTTTGGGTCTACCATTCTTTTTCCTGACTTTATCAGCAGCAATATCATCAATTACATGTTTTACTTTTGAGTCAAGGAGAAAATCAACAGAGTCTGCGGATATGCTTGGTGTCAGAGATAAATAGTACACTAGTGTTCTCATTTAAGCATCTCTTTTTGACAGAGACAGATCTACATGACATGAGACGTACAACATTTAAAGCAACATCAGATTACATCATCTGATGCGCACACAATTACTCACAGCACAGTATACACTACAATAAACAGTAATTTAGACAATGTGAGTGCAGTTCTCACAGCACAATATACTTTAAACAATATACACTAAACATACATTAAAACAATATACATTAAGCTATAATAATAATAATATACAATGTACAGTATACAATATTCACAAATAGACATCCAATGTACAATAGATACGCTATATGATAAATAAATGTGTATATAATGTGTGTGTATCTACAGTGGGTTGTGCTGAGTGATATTCTGTCCAGTATGTGTTATGATCCTTGTAACGTCTCAGGGTTACATATATTATTAAATTAAATTTAGCTCATAGGGAATTATGGGTATTAATATTTAGGGATTTATGATTAATCATAACGGGTTATAATTGAATCACAAATCTCCAAAATCACCCAAAAAAGGGAATACCTAACAGGTATTTATGCAATATATATATATGCCTATATGGTTAACAACAATTTATTGCAATGAACTCTGGATATATATCTATATTAAATAATCACAGAATAGCCTCCAAGGAAGTGATTCAGAATTCCTCTACTCCGTTCGGTTTAACAAACGAGCAGTACAATACTTATCAACTTGGTCTTCAACCCATTTTCGGGAAGTTTATCCCTCTGGCCACAAAGGACAAACTTTCCGAGTTATGGTATTAATTAAAGCATTCAATGATACTTATAAGAGCTCGTAGCTTAGATCTGACATTAAAGGGACACTGTTTTGTGAGCAGCAACAATGACAATCAAAACGTGGATACAATGGTTTTAATAGTGATAGCTACTACGATTACATACAACTAAATAAAGGATACATGTATATACAAAATAGGGAAAGTAATGAAAGAGAAGAAAGGGGATAGAAATAGAGGGAAGAGAGAGGAGGAGAACAGGAAGGTGAGAAGGGAATGGTCCAGTCAGACATTTCCCAACCAAAACCGCGAGAGCCAGCAAAAAAACAATAATCACCATAAATAGGGGTACAATCTTAAACGCATCTGAATTTCGATAGAATTGATACTTGCATGGTTTCTTTGTGTTGTGTAAGCAAGATGCGTGCGTTGCGTTTCTCAGAGTGTTCATGCGCTGAAGCTCTCCCTCCGTTCGGTCCTTCCGGGGTCGGTCCGCGGGAGATTTAACGGCGTGTAGGAGCGGTTGTCTTGGAAGGGAAAAGGCATCTCGTTCGCGCTAAGAAGATTCGCGCAGTGATGTGCGCGCTCGGATGGAGCGCGCCGGTGTCGCGGAGTGCGTCATCTTCAAAGGGGGCGATCAGCTTGGCCAGGCCGAGCGGGCCCGGGCCGAAGCCCCGCGAGCCGCGCTGGCGTGATGGAAGGGAAGTTTTGTCTCGTCCGAGTCCTTGCAAATTGACTGAGCACCGAGGTGCTTGAGTTACTGTCCTTTAAAGTCCACTAACCTCCACCCATCTCCTCTGAGAGGACCAATCCTTGATGTGAATTTGAGGCGGGAAAGTTCCTTTGTTCGGACTTTTATCACTCACTGGAATGTTTCCGCTGGCAGCCAGAACGAGTAAGGTTTCGCTCCAAAAGGACTAAACATACTAACGGTACATTTCATAATCGTATATTTTGCGTCATTGACTAAGACCAGAAAAGAGAAACTTATAGACACCAAACATGCCTGAGTTTAAATGCATGAAAGACAGTGTATCTCTTTTACAGAGCCATTTTGAGCATTTAAGATTAACATCACACACATACAAATATATACTTTGTGGTCAACATACATATAACACAAGGGTCCTCACATATATTTCTGGGATAGTTCAATTATAACTGTTCAGGCAACATGGCACAGGCTGCCTGTGTGTGTGGGGGTCAGTTCTCGGCCACTCTGCACCAGGAAGGTGTGAGCTAGGGGTCCGTGTGTGTGTGTGTGTGTGTGTGTGTGTGTGTGTGTGTGTGTGTGTGTGATAGGGATCTTTTTGAAGTTCCTCCCAGAGTGATAACGGCACGGCCTGCGTTGTCTCTGCCGGTCGTAAGGGTGATAGTGCGGCAATTTGGCCAGCCTCAAAGGCACCACTACACTCATTTATATGCTAATACTAATTCCTAGGCAGCGCTGTGCAAAAGATCTGCATCTCTGGTGTTTCTCGAATGACCCACCACTTTGATCTCACGTCAAGTGCGACTCCAGACGCTACATCCTGATGGATCAAGAGTTAAGGAGTCTAATTTCTTGTGGGAAGAAGCTGTTCTGGAGTCAGCTGGTGCGTGTTCTGATGCTGCGGTACCGTCTGCCTGATGGCAGCAGTGAGAGCAGCCCATGGCCGGGTGGCTAGAGTCTCTGATGATCCTCTGAGCTCTTTTCACACACCGCCTGGCATATATATCCTGGAGGGAGGGAAGCTCACCTCCGATGATGCAGCTGGCCGTGTGCACTACCCAATAGGCAGCAGATTAGATTGGTTTGCCATACGGCTTGAGAAGGCCTTAGATTTCACGTAATAGAACAGAAGTAGAGAAAGAGACAGGCACACTGGGTTCCCGCTTGTTCTGTAAACATTTGATAGAGTTACTGTTATCACGACGGGGACCCAACACACATCACTGAGAGCTGGTATCAGTTGTTTTTGGTTCACCTACAACAGATGGAGGAGGGTGTGGGCCTTGGCGTTGTGACCAAAGAAATCTCACAGGAGGAGGCGGAAGGCGAGTTGGGCCCACAGGCTTTGGTGGTCGCTGCTTTTTGGTTGATATTTGGGGACTCACAGCAATAGAGTGTGATAGTCTGATTCCAGCATAAACAAGATCCTCCATTCTCTCTGAGAATCTCAGAAGTGGAGAAGCTGGAGAGAGGAATAGCATGTTTGGTGAAGGGGGCTGTTGCTCTGGTGTTACTGGAGGCTGTGGTATGTTTTCCTGGCTTCCCTGGCTGTTTTCCATAAAGTCATCCTTGGGTGTTGAATCTTGGAGCAGTTCTAATCCGTCACAGTCTGTCTGTGGTAAGCTCTGAGGGCGGGGCTCCATGAGTGTGTCCATGAGCAGTGGTTGTTGTGGCTGCGTGGTGTTATCATTTCCTTTTGGGATGTGTCAGCTGCATGTCCATTCAGATGCTGAAATGAAGTCCTGTGGTCATTCATACTCTGTCCAGGTGTGTGTGTGTGCCATTCAGGTTGAGTGGATTGACACACACTGATGAAGGATGATGTAGGGAGAAGTAGATATTGTCCTTTAGCACTCTTGCACCTAGTTTGTTTGGGTGGAGGCACATCCTGTTTAAACAGCTTTCTCTGACTCCAGAAAAGATTGAAGCTGTCGATGAAGTTCAGTCCCTTCATGTTGCAGCTTTTTTGCAGCCATGTATTAAGCCCAAGCAACCTTCCTGTTTACATCAGAAACTGTTGCTTGTGGGAGGCAGCACGTAGTTGTATCCCTGCTGCTAATGTTTCTGATAATGGAGTCACCCACTATCAGAGTCCTGGGCTCGGCTGTGCTCTGAGCTGAGTGCCGCTGTCTGCTCGACCTTGATCGCCATTTAGCATCAGTGTTAGCTGCAGGCTGATTTGATCTGTGTCCGATCACATTTGGGGATTTCTCACCCACATTCAACACATTTGGGGGTTCCTCACTCATATTCATTAATACTTCAAATCTGTTCTCAAGATGTATAGGCGGTGGTAGAGGGGTAGAGGATGCTGCAGCGAATGTTCATAATCATGAAAATTTGTTGTCTCGAGTGCCTTCAGGTCTCGCTCCCTGTCTGTGCCATCGAATAGTGTACAGGGAGTGCAGAATTATTAGGCAAGTTGTATTTTTGAGGATTAATTTTACAACATTAATAATTAAACAACAACCATGTTCTCAATGAACACAAAAAAACTCATTAATATCAAAGCTGAATATTTTTGGAAGTAGTTTTTAGTTTTAGCTATTTTAGGGGGTATCTGTGTGTGCAGGTGACTATTACTGTGCATAATTATTAGGCAACTTAACAAAAAACAAATTTATACCCATTTCAATTATTTATTTTTACATCTCAACATTCACAAATATACATTTCTGACATTCAAAAACCAAACAAAAACAAATCAGTGACCAATATAGCCACCTTTCTTTGCAAGGACACTCAAAAGCCTGCCATCCATGGATTCTGTCAGTGTTTTGATCTGTTCACCATCAACATTGCGTGCAGCAGCAACCACAGCCTCCCAGACACTGTTCAGAGAGGTGTACTGTTTTCCCTCCTTGTAAATCGCACATTTGATGATGGACCACAGGTTCTCAATTGGGTTCAGATCAGGTGAACAAGGAGGCCATATCATTAGATTTTCTTCTTTTATACCCTTTCTTGCCAGCCACGCTGTGGAGTATTTGGACGCGTGTGATGGAGCATTGTCCTGCATGAAAATCATGTTTTTCTTGAAGGATGCAGACTTCTTCCTGTACCACTGCTTGAAGAAGGTGTCTTCCGGAAACTGGCAGTAGGACTGGGAGTTGAGCTTGACTCCATCCTCAACCCGAAAAGGCCCCACAAGCTCATCTTTGATGATACCAGCCCAAACCAGTACTCCACCTCCACCTTGCTGGCGTCTGAGTCGGACTGGAGCTCTCTGCCCTTTACCAATCCAGCCACGGGCCCATCCATCTGGCCCATCAAGACTCACTCTCATTTCATCAGTCCATAAAACCTTAGAAAAATCAGTCTTGAGATTTCTTGGCCCAGTCTTGACGTTTCAGCTTGTGTGTCTTGTTCAGTGGTGGTCGACTTTCTGCCTTTCTTACCTTGGCCATGTCTCTGAGTATTGCACACCTTGTGCTTTTGGGCACTCCAGTGATGTTGCAGCTCTGAAATATGGCCAAACTGGTGGCAAGTGGCATCTTGGCAGCTGCACGCTTGACTTTTCTCAGTTCACGGGCAGTTATTTTGCGCCTTGGTTTTTCCACACGCTTCTTGCGACCCTGTTGACTATTTTGAATGAAACGCTTGATTGTTCGATGATCACGCTTCAGAAGCTTGGCTATTTTAAGACTGCTGCATCCCTCTGCAATATATCTCACTATTTTTGACTTTTCTGAGCCTGTCAAGTCCTTCTTTTGACCCATTTTGCCAAAGGAAAGGAAGTTGCCTAATAATTATGCACACCTGATATAGGGTGTTGATGTCATTAGACCACACCCCTTCTCATTACAGAGATGCACATCACCTAATATGCTTAATTGGTAGTAGGCTTTCCAGCCTATACAGCTTGGAGTAAGACAACATGCATAACGAGGATGATGTGGTCAAAATACTCATTTGCCTAATAATTCTGCACTCCCTGTATTGATCAGTGTAGCAAATTAGCTCTGAGGGAAAATATTAATAATTATTCATAACTCAATATGATTATTCATTATGATTAATTATGAATATTTGAATCAGTTAACTTGATGAAGCTACATTTACATTACAATCATTCAATCAGTTCATCCTAAGGACGTTCAGTATTGATTATTAATTTAATTCTTAGAAAAGGATATTTTTCATGGCCACAGAAAAATAATGATTTCTTTGAATTTACCTAAGCGCTTAGAGCGCATTAGCAAGATCGATCATTGAAGGGACAAATTGTTTGCAGGCAGGAAGTCAGGACCAAACATATATTGTGCACAAACTTTAATAACTAAATCACAGAACAAGACTAAAACTAACATTAAACATACGGACACAATACATACATAACACGATACATACATGATAAGAGGTAAGGTTAAAGTTGATGGAGGGAAAAGGGTCAGAACAGATGGATGAAGTTATGCAGAAAGTCTAGAACCTTTTGGAAGAACCACCATTATTAAACTTCTTTGTCTGAACAAAGAGTTTACAGTTTTACTAACTACACAGCGATTTCTGTTTCGTACTTTACTTGCATTTAACCTGAGCTGTAGGTGTAGGCCGTCTGAGGTGAAATCGCAGGAGAAAGTTTGTTGGTTCTGTCCGATGGCATTGAAGTGGCAGTCAAGTTCTTCTGCATCGATTGAAGAAAAAATTATGAGCTTGCGTGGTTGCTTCGACTCCGTGGAGGAAGTTGCACATGGCATGCAGAGTTTGGGCCATCTGGTCCATGGCCTTGTGAGGCCTTTGGTTCGGTGTTTGTGGAGGCCTGCCAATATGGGCGGCCTGCTGGTGGGAGCCCACAGACACAGCTTGTCGTGTCCGTGGAGCAGGGGAAGAGAGAGAGGGGACGAGTGCATTGCTCCTTAAGAAGTCTGCAGGAGGTCACCACCTCCTGAAGTAGACTTGACCAATGAGATTGTTGGGATTTCCAAGCGGGAAGTTCCTTTGGAGCTTTTATGCCTCTTTGTTTTAAACATGAAATCAAAAGGGTTTGTGCCCATTTATACTCTAATTAATGGCAACACATATATTGCCTCCTATGAGAACGTGACATACGTGTAAGTCGTGAAGCGAGCATTAATTTGATAGGAGACATGACATGTATGACGTTACCTGAAATATTAAGTTGTTCTTAAAGGGGCTATATGCGTTTTTCTGAAATTTCTCGCGACTGACACCTGTGGCCAAAAAACAGAACTGCTCTTCATTTCTGCTCGCTCTCGCAGCGCACGCTCCTACGCGCTCCACACTTCACAAGTCATCTGCTGCAAGGAGGTCAACATTATGTTTACAGAGGTAAGAACAGTCAAATACATATAATGTTTGAGATAAGTGTTCTCTTATCAAAACGTCAAACGTGTAGCTGACAAACTACACAAAAAATTAATACATTAAATAAATAAATAAACCCATTTCGCCATTGGCATACACGCTGATGAAGGGCGCACAGACCGAAACTTTCGTAGAATATTAAAAACACAAATCTGAGCACTGTCCTTGACGACTGAGCACTGTCCTTGACCACTTATTATACACAAGTAGCTTGACGTCACATCCGCAGACAGCGCGGGAAAAGACGACCCGTCAGAAAATATGAAAAATAGGATACAGGCTTATAGGTGCACCCACTGTGAGCGGACAAGGTGTCAGTATGCACATCAGGAGATGTTTGAGTCATAAATGGTAAAATAAAAAGGCTATAGTTACGTTTATTTTGGGGGAAAAGTTGCATATAGCCCCTTTAAGACATTCATAAGTGACATACAATGCACCTTTACAAGACAGTTATGTGTGTACATACAAGGTCTTAGGGTGCTTATACTCCATAGAAAAGTCCATAGAAAAGCCAGAAACTAAGCTTTTTTTGCACAGTCCTACCTAAAGGGTTAATGGTGCCACCTGGTTATCAACTGTAAAATGTACACATTTTACCTCTTCCCAACAGGGAAAACCATCAACAATCAAATATTCATGAGTATATGGTGTCATGGCGTTGCAATCAAAAAATGTGGTTATAATTGAAGTCAATGGGGGCAAAAACAGCCACGAACAGTAAATGAGGGAGAAAAATTTCAAATCTGATGGTGCACAAAAACTAACAATGCATCAAAGCCAATGTTGTTTCTGATCTTTGACAAGTCCAAGACTGTGTTAAAAGGTTAAAAAAAATCCAGTCCACAATCACATTTTATATTGAAAATAGTTTTTCCCCAAATCAGTGACATCATTTATGAATTTGGCAATTAAAGAGTTAAAATTCGGATTTTTTTTTTTTTTTTTTAAACATTTAGTAGTTTTGATCAGGACTGAGGTTGATTAATAGATTTATGCAAAAAAAATTGAAAAAAAAAATGTATCTGATACATTTTTACAGCAGTTTAATTTAGTGGCTGTTTTCATCCACGAACATAACGAAAGGGTAGTGAATTTGAACAATGCACAAGGGTTAAATGATTGTTAGGCGGCATTAGCTAGGTCTGCCGGAACCAGGAACACTTTCTATAAAACCAGATCGTTACATAAGAAGAATGTAACATGAACTTTCAGTTTGATTTAAAGGTTTAGTTCACTCAAATTACCCATGATTTACTCACCCTCAAGCCATCTTAAGTGAATGACATTCTTTGACAAATACAATGAGTTTGAGACAGACATTTTTTTAAAAACATCCATAAATAAACGTACTGCACACAGCTCTGGAGGGGGTGGGGTTAATAAAAGAGGCTTCTGAAGCAGAGTTTAATAAGAAAAAGATGCAAATTTAAAACTTTTTGTAAAATATCTAGCTTCCACCAGACCACCTTCCATAGTCACCTTCCGTTTGTGCTTTTAAAACAAACACTATTATTTTCTTTTCGCTGATATAACAAATATAATTCGGGAGTTGTAATGCCACTCTCCAGCCCACCTTGTCTAAATCGCACCAAACCTAAAAACCTTTGTGTGTATTCTTGTTCGTCGCTTAATCTCTTTTGTTATTATTATTATTATTAAAAAAAAAAATTAATCCAGTAGACGCTTAATTTATCTGTCAGATGGAAATTTAGGCTACTGGCGGCAGTGGCTCAGTGGTTCATGTAGGTTGTCTACAAACCAGAAGGTTGGTGGTTCAATCCCCGGCTCCACCTGACCAAGTGTTGAGGTGTCCATGAGCAATACACCTAACCCCAGCTGCTCCTGACGAGCTGGATGGAGCCTTGCATGGCTGACACCGCCGTCGGTGAATGAATGGGTGAATATGAGACAATATGTAAAGTGCTTTGGATGGCCATGGGTCTGTTGAAAGCGCTATATAAATGCAGTCCATTTAGCATTTTACTAAATTTTTTTGTTTTAAATGTGTATTGTGTTATGTATATTGCAGATGCTAAAATAATCATAGCATTTTATCTGTCTCTGAATGAGAACGTGAAGCAAGGACAGGTGAGCAGTGTTTCTGTTTGTTTGAAATATGTTTAAAGCAATAGATCGAGGACTGTTAATTTGTTAGTTTCAATTTTAATTTGTTTATAAAGCACATTTAAAACAACCTTGTTTGACCAAAGTGGTGTACAAAATGATCTATGTTCATTCATCTTCAACATTGAAAGCACAAGAGTACGAATGAGTTTTCAGAAGACTTTCAAACTCAGATACTGTGGTCGCTGTTTTAACAGATAAGGGCAATTTGTTCCACAACCTCGGGCCAGCTACAGCAAAGGCTTTGTCACCCCTGCATTGCAGTCTAGATCTTCCTACTTAAGGGCTGCGGCGCTAATTGGCTGGCGGGCGGTCGTTGCGTTTGCGGGCTGGACACTCTGGTTGTCGAGGGTGGCTCCGCCGGGAGGAGCTTGTCTCCAGTTTCTGGTTGCGCTGAGTAAGGCTTCGTCGTTGCTACGCAACTGCTGGAGGCACTCACTGAAGTTTCTCGGCGAGGTTCAGAAGGGTTGTTGAGTTCGGAAAGAGCTTTGGTGGCTCTTAGTGCTGGTGAAACGTGCAGGCAAGAAGATGATGAGGCCAGCACGAGATCACTGCAAACGGTGGTTAGACGCACGAAACACGAAGTCTCTAGCAAAAAGCAAAGTATCAACTGTTGATTCCTGTCTTAACAGATCCATTTGGTCCGCCACTGGAGGTGTTCCAGCCAATCAGAAATTGTTGTGGGCGGGTCTCCCGCCCAGTTCTCCCGTTCTCGCATATCATTAGCGTTTTGCCTAATGTGATAAGCGCGAGCAGATTCCCTGGCTTCTGGCAAGCATTTCAAACGCATCATTTTCATATTGCAAATATGGTGTATTATACAGAACTGTACTCTGGACCGAAATATGAGTCATCATTTATCAATTTCATACATACCAAATAGCACGTGTTTCCCATATATGGAGGGCATGATAATAGCGATTATGATGTGATCACTGTCTAGTTATACAAACACTCCGCAGATCCTATGATTATCCTATACATAATACATTGATACACGTTGTCAGGAGATTTCTTAGTGATTTCCCCGGTACTTAAACTTATATTTAAAAAGGAGAACATGCAAAAATCGGTGGCACTGGAATTGTTTGACCCTGGACAAACGTCATTGTGCGTGATTCATATAGTTCAGTTTTTAGTTGGTTACATAGAAGTCTTTGTATTTGGATTACAAAGAGTCTTTGAGAAGTGGTCATTGTCAAAGGAGGAGGGGGTGTTTTAGCCCATGTTTTTGGGATCTCCTGAATGCTTGCTAATGGCCCATGCAGGAAGCGTTTAGCACTCCCGGTAATCTCGTTACTTTCTGCCGGGATGATATATTGTGCCGACTACGAGTCGGGTTTTTCTGGGTCGTTAACAAGTCATCATTGTTTGTGGAACAAAGGAATGTCTGTCTGTTGTTTAACGTGTCCTTGTGAATTGGGTTTGAGATGAGCCGGGCATCTGGATGACCGGACGTTTGGGTGGACTAGTTTGACCAATTGGCCCCCAGGCTGAGTTTGTGACTCACTAATCAGAAGATTGAGAAAGGGGGGGTCAGGGAGTCCCTGAAGTCTGATGTGTCTGTGAATCGATGCCTGTTCAATAGATAATCCTACAACCTGGAATATCAAAATCAACTGCAGGCGGTCAATCCTTTTCCTATTAAGCACCTAAACTTTGGAAGAGTTTTCCTAGCATTGATTGGGAAACAGACACTCTGTCAGTTTAAATCTAGACTAAAAACCCATCTCTTTATAACCTGGCATACACATAGGACATTATAAATTCCTATTATTCAAATCAGAACCAGGAAAACTTCCTATAAAACCAGATGTACTCGTTACATCATAAGAAGAATCTCATCTACGCTAATATTTGTCTCTCGGTTTAACCCAAGGTTTGTCAGCCGGATCCGGGCCATATCCAGAAGTGTCTGCAGAGATTGTGTCAAATAGACTCTCCCCCGTGAAGGCGGCAGTATAGATAAATTAACAAAACTTTAAAAATTGTATAACAAATGAACCATCACTGAACTTACTTAAGCTGGACAATGACACAATTTCTACAAACTTTGTTGCATTATTTTCCTGTTATCACTGTAAAGCTGCTTTGAAACAATCTGTATTGTAAAAAACGCTACACAAATAAATGGGACTTGACTACCCTTCTAGGCTCACTATTGGCTGATTCAGAGGTTGAGGGCAGTCATTTTTGGGTTGACATCATTGTAGTCCTTAGTTTGCACAGCTTAAGTGCTGCCTCAGTTATCACCTAAGAGTCAGTCTTAAGCTGCGTTTCCACCTCAGGAACTACAGACTTTGCCTTGGAATATATATGCACCCTAGCGGCAGCAAATGTAATTTGCAACCAGGGCATCTAGCAACTCTCCGTTGGCTTGCGAGCTGGAAAACCAAAATCTAGTCAGGTCAATCACATCGTGTATAGAGTCGGTGGGCGGGTTTAACAAAATGACTGCAGAGTTGAGGCGGTTCCGCGTGCTACTTGTAAACAAAGAAGCTGGCGAATAGTGGTCTTTCGAATAAGCTTTGGCCGCGACTCCGGAAGACGAAGCTTTTCTTTGAGAAAAGAACAAAGAACGGCACTGAAGTCATTCTTAAAAAAGGAAGATGTGTTCTGAGTTTTGCCGACCGGATACGGCAAAAGTTTCATCTATCAGTTTACCGATTTGAACGTCTGGAGAGTGACGTCACACAAACAAAAAGATAATGTTCAATATCTCAAACACTAAACAGTACAAACGTTCGTTTTTATGGCACAAATCAGCACAAATGGCATAGTTTTGGAGATTATTTTGTTTTATTGGGTGCTAATTTTTCTGAGATCTCCGACGTGATGTACTACCTGGCCACTGCAGATTAATTTTGGCATTGATAGTGTTGCCATAGAAACGCTCAATCGTCTCCTAAAAATTGTCATTATTCCTTCATACTTCGTGAACGCAGCGCTCAGTTCCTCCAACCCTAATCAAACCCACCTGAACAAGCTAATCAAGGTCTTCAAGATTAGACTAAAGCTACAGGCAGGTGTGTTTCATCAGGGTTGGAGTTACCCAGACCTCCTTGGATCTTTAAAAGTGCGTTTTCAAAGATCATTTAAACAGCGGTTTATGTTGCGGGATTCAGCAGTACGTTTTCAGTGTAGTTTTGTGAGTCTTGCGATTTCCAGAAGAGTTAATTGTGATATCGCAGGTCGAGAGGATGACAGCCCGAGTGTTTTGCACATTGAGTGCTGTTTTATTGTGTCTGTCTGCATATTTGAGCACAATAGATGCTGGAGTCGTAGGTGAGAAGATCTTTTAGCTTCATTACACAGCCCGAGGAAATGCATAAATAAGTGCCTTACAAAATATTATTTTAACCCATACAGTGCATTTAGTTGCAATTGAAAATTTATGAACAACATTGACTTTTGTCTTTTATCAGCATTGTACTTCTGCTGCACACTCTACTATAGTAGGCTAGGTTGTAATCTCACTCTTTGACTTTGAAACTGATTGGCACATTTTAGTGATAAATGGTATTTACACTTGATTTGAAGCAGATAAATATGAATTACGTTTGAGATCACATATATTATGTTCTGAAAGCTGACGTTTGTATCCATACAGTGAAGTCCGGAGCCCAACCACCAAAGCATTTCGTGAAGCCCGGAGCCCAACCACCAAAGCATTTCGTGAAGCCCGCAGCCCAACCACCAAAGCATTTTGTGAAGCCCGCAGCCCAACCACCAAAGCATTTCGTGAAGCCCGCAGCCCAACCACCAAAGCATTTCGTGAAGCCCGCAGCCCAACCACCAAAGCATTTCGTGAAGCCCGCAGCCCAACCACCAAAGCATTTCGTGAAGCCCGCAGCCCAACCACCAAAGCATTTGTGATGCTTGCAGCTCAACTACCAAATCATGCAGTGTAGCCTGCACCAAATAACACCATAAAAGCTTCATCACTTGATGCCAAATAAATGTTTTGTTTAGTGAAACGTCTTTTTTACTTATTTTCTTGATTTGAAGAGGGTTTTGATACCAAAAAATGTTTTCCATTGCCATGTTTTTGCAAAAATAATGGTTAAAGGCCTTCTGAAGCTATGCACTTGTGTATGGAAAAATATCCATATTTACCATGTTATAAAGTATAATATCTAGACCGCCTTCTGTGTTCAACTTGCGACCAAGGCGTAACTGACGCAATGAAGCTTGCGCATTTTGAATTGCAAGAGGCGTTACACAAGTTGACTATGGAAGGTGGTCTGGTGGAAGCTAGATATTTTACAAAAAGTTTTAAATTTGCATCTTTTTCTTATTAAACTCTGCTTCAGAAGCCTCTTTTATTAACCCCACCCCCTCCAGAGCTGTGTGCAGTACGTTTATTTATGGATGTTTTTAAAAAAATGTCTGTCTCAAACTCATTGTATTTGTCAAAGAATGTCATTCACTTAAGATGGCTTGAGGGTGAGTAAATCATGGGTAATTTGAGTGAACTAAACCTTTAAATCAAACTGAAAGTTCATGAACTTTGAAAAAGTACTACCTTCTTACCTGGAACTTCATTTAGACCCTGGTCCCTACAGTCAAAACACCCTGAGTAGCACCCCAAAGTCTGTAGTTCCTGAGGTGGAAACGCAGCTTAAGACTGACTCTTAGGTGATAACTGAGGCAGCACTTAAGCTGTGCAAACTAAGGACTACAATGATGTCAACCCAAAAATGACTGCCCTCAACCTCTGAATCAGCCAATAGTGAGCCTAGAAGGGTAGTCAAGTCCCATTTATTTGTGTAGCGTTTTTTACAATACAGATTGTTTCAAAGCAGCTTTACAGTGATAACAGGAAAATAATGCAACAAAGTTTGTAGAAATTGTGTCATAGTCCAGCTTAAGTAAGTTCAGTGATGGTTCATTTGTTATACAATTTTTAAAGTTTTGTTAATTTATCTATACTGCCGCCTTCACGGGGGAGAGTCTATTTGACACAATCTCTGCAGACACTTCTGGATATGGCCCGGATCCGGCTGACAAACCTTGGGTTAAACCGAGAGACAAATATTAGCGTAGATGAGATTCTTCTTATGATGTAACGAGTACATCTGGTTTTATAGGAAGTTTTCCTGGTTCTGATTTGAATAATAGGAATTTATAATGTCCTATGTGTATGCCAGGTTATAAAGAGATGGGTTTTTAGTCTAGATTTAAACTGACAGAGTGTCTGTTTCCCAATCAATGCTAGGAAAACTCTTCCAAAGTTTAGGTGCTTAATAGGAAAAGGATTGACCGCCTGCAGTTGATTTTGATATTCCAGGTTGTAGGATTATCTATTGAACAGGCATCGATTCACAGACACATCAGACTTCAGGGACTCCCTGACCCCCCCTTTCTCAATCTTCTGATTAGTGAGTCACAAACTCAGCCTGGGGGCCAATTGGTCAAACTAGTCCACCCAAACGTCCGGGCATCCAGATGCCCGGCTCATCTCAAACCCAATTCACAAGGACACGTTAAACAACAGACAGACATTCCTTTGTTCCACAAACAATGATGACTTGTTAACGACCCAGAAAAACCCGACTCGTAGTCGGCACAATATATCATCCCGGCAGAAAGTAACGAGATTACCGGGAGTGCTAAACGCTTCCTGCATGGGCCATTAGCAAGCATTCAGGAGATCCCAAAAACATGGGCTAAAACACCCCCTCCTCCTTTGACAATGACCACTTCTCAAAGACTCTTTCTAATCCAAATACAAAGACTTCTATGTAACCAACTAAAAACTGAACTATATGAATCACGCACAATGACGTTTGTCCAGGGTCAAACAATTCCAGTGCCACCGATTTTTGCATGTTCTCCTTTTTAAATATAAGTTTAAGTACCGGGGAAATCACTAAGAAATCTCCTGACAACGTGTATCAATGTATTATGTATAGGATAATCATAGGATCTGCGGAGTGTTTGTATAACTAGACAGTGATCACATCATAATCGCTATTATCATGCCCTCCATATATGGGAAACACGTGCTATTTGGTATGTATGAAATTGATAAATGATGACTCATATTTCGGTCCAGAGTACAGTTCTGTATAATACACCATATTTGCAATATGAAAATGATGCGTTTGAAATGCTTGCCAGAAGCCAGGGAATCTGCTCGCGCTTATCACATTAGGCAAAACGCTAATGATATGCGAGAACGGGAGAACTGGGCGGGAGACCCGCCCACAACAATTTCTGATTGGCTGGAACACCTCCAGTGGCGGACCAAATGGATCTGTTAAGACAGGAATCAACAGTTGATACTTTGCTTTTTGCTAGAGACTTCGTGTTTCGTGCGTCTAACCACCGTTTGCAGTGATCTCGTGCTGGCCTCATCATCTTCTTGCCTGCACGTTTCACCAGCACTAAGAGCCACCAAAGCTCTTTCCGAACTCAACAACCCTTCTGAACCTCGCCGAGAAACTTCAGTGAGTGCCTCCAGCAGTTGGGTAGCAACGACGAAGCCTTACTCAGCGCAACCAGAAACTGGAGACAAGCTCCTCCCGGCGGAGCCACCCTCGACAACCAGAGTGTCCAGCCCGCAAACGCAACGACCGCCCGCCAGCCAATTAGCGCCGCAGCCCTTAAGTAGGAAGATCTAGACTGCAATGCAGGGGTGACAAAGCCTTTGCTGTAGCTGGCCCGAGGTTGTGGAACAAATTGCCCTTATCTGTTAAAACAGCGACCACAGTATCTGAGTTTGAAAGTCTTCTGCAAACTCATTCGTACTCTTGTGCTTTCAATGTTGAAGATGAATGAACATAGATCATTTTGTACACCACTTTGGTCAAACAAGGTTGTTTTAAATGTGCTTTATAAACAAATTAAAATTGAAACTAACAAATTAACAGTCCTCGATCTATTGCTTTAAACATATTTCAAACAAACAGAAACACTGCTCACCTGTCCTTGCTTCACGTTCTCATTCAGAGACAGAATAAATGCTATGATTATTTTAGCATCTGCAATATACATAACACAATACACATTTAAAGCAAAACATTTTTGTAAAATGCTAAATGGACTGCATTTATATAGCGCTTTCAACAGACCCATGGCCATCCAAAGCACTTTACATATTGCCTCATATTCACCCATTCATTCACCGACGGCGGCGGTGTCAGCCATGCAAAGCTCCATCCAGCTCGTCAGGAGCAGCTGGGGTTAGGTGTCTTGCTCATGGACACCTCAACACTTGGTCAGGTGGAGCCGGGGATTGAACCACCAACCTTCTGGTTTGTAGACAACCTACATGAACCACTGAGCCACTGCTGCCAGTAGCCTAAATTTCCATCTGACAGATAAATTAAGCGTCTACTGGATTATTTTTTTTTTTTTAAATAATAATAATAATAACAAAAGAGATTAAGCGACGAACAAGAATACACACAAAGGTTTTTAGGTTTGGTGCGATTTAGACAAGGTGGGCTGGAGAGTGGCATTACAACTCCCGAATGATATTTGTTATATCAGCGAAAAAGAAAATAATAGTGTTTGTTTTAAAAGCACAAACGAATTAGCCTTGGAATATATATGCACCCTAGCGGCAGCAAATGTAATTTGCAACCAGGGCATCTAGCAACTCTCCGTTGGCTTGCGAGCTGGAAAACCAAAATCTAGTCAGGTCAATCACATCGTGTATAGAGTCGGTGGGCGGGTTTAACAAAATGACTGCAGAGTTGAGGCGGTTCCGCGTGCTACTTGTAAACAAAGAAGCTGGCGAATAGTGGTCTTTCGAATAAGCTTTGGCCGCGACTCCGGAAGACGAAGCTTTTCTTTGAGAAAAGAACAAAGAACGGCACTGAAGTCATTCTTAAAAAAGGAAGATGTGTTCTGAGTTTTGCCGACCAGATACGGCAAAAGTTTCATCTATCAGTTTACCGATTTGAACGTCTGGAGAGTGACGTCACACAAACAAAAAGATAATGTTCAATATCTCAAACACTAAACAGTACAAACGTTCGTTTTTATGGCACAAATCAGCACAAATGGCATAGTTTTGGAGATTATTTTGTTTTATTGGGTGCTAATTTTTCTGAGATCTCCGACGTGATGTACTACCTGGCCACTGCAGATTAATTTTGGCATTGATAGTGTTGCCATAGAAACGCTCAATCGTCTCCTAAAAATTGTCATTATTCCTTCATACTTCGTGAACGCAGCGCTCAGTTCCTCCAACCCTAATCAAACCCACCTGAACAAGCTAATCAAGGTCTTCAAGATTAGACTAAAGCTACAGGCAGGTGTGTTTCATCAGGGTTGGAGTTACCCAGACCTCCTTGGATCTTTAAAAGTGCGTTTTCAAAGATCATTTAAACAGTGGTTTATGTTGTGGGATTCAGCAGTACGTTTTCAGTGTAGTTTTGTGAGTCTTGCGATTTCCAGAAGAGTTAATTGTGATATCGCAGGTCGAGAGGATGACAGCTAGGGATGGCTGACGCGAAACAGACGTTTCGGGGCGTTGCCGAGATCCCGAAGCGCAGATGTTTCGAAACACTGCTCCGAACTGTGATTCGAAACACCAATGTCACGTGACTATGGCTAAATGAAGCTTCGAAGTGTTTCATCAGGTGGCGCCTGCCGAAACTGCGTTGATTAAAGGGGGCGGGAACAAACCACACAGTCACACAACTGTATGAACCTATTTCACCACAGTTTAAAAGTGAAGTAAATCCATCTTCACCTCGTGGGTTTTTGTGAGAGGAGATTTTGTGATAGCAGTGATTTTGTGATAGCAGTGATTTTGTGATAGCAGTGAGATTTATAGTGCGCTTTGGTTAGTTATATTTAGGCTAGATTTAAATGAGATATATTGACTGATAGGTATAGACCGTGACGTATAGTTAGGATAGATATAGTGACACATTCATATAGACTAAGTTAGATAGTGACAGATAGATAGCACAGCATAAGTTAAATATATAGAATTATATAGATATAGATTCATAGGTGATATATAGATAGATATATTAATAGAATAGATAAAAATGGAGGCTCCACTTAAGAGATGCCGTACATCTGTGGTGTGGGAGCATTTCCATTTGGAAGCACCAAATAAAGTGAGATGTGTGTATTGTGATAGGCAGCTAGCCTTCTGCAACAATACATCATCCATGATGCGCCATTTGAGGAGCACTCATCCTGCCATTTTGGAGGGTGCAGAGGATGGTAACATTCCCCCTGTACCTAGGCCTGCTACTGGACCCAAGGTTCAAAAATGTGGCTTTTGGGAATTGTACCAACGCCCAGGAAGCTGAAAAAAACCTCACACTGGAGTGCGCTTCATTGATGCGTTCAAACACAGCAACTCCTGGTGAGCAGTCTCAGTCTTCATCCAACTTTATGGAGATGGTTCATCTGAATAATTATGAACATTATACTTCATATATGCTGTCAGTTTATGCTTTGTAAACTAATTGTTGTTTTAATTTTCATTCAGAGCCACAAATGTCAACGTCAGGACCATCATCATCATCATCATCATCATCAACAACACCAGCAGAAACCCAGGACAGTTTATGAGAACTGTTTGATAGTCGTATCCGTGAAACCCAGACGACACACAGCACTACAGCTGATGCAACTGTAGAAGTGAAAAAATACCTGAAAGATGCGTTTTTGCCCAGAACGCATGATCCATTAATTTATTGGAAAGAGAGAGCAGTAATTTTCCCTCATTTGTGTGAACTTGCAAAAAAATATTTGTGCATGCCAGCAACAAGTGTCCCTTGTGAGAGGATTTTTTCAAAGGCTGGAGAAATTATATGTAAAAAAAGAAGTCGGCTGAGTCCTTCAACAGCAGAGCAATTCATATTTTTGAATAAAGAAGTTGTAACAAATGTGACACATTGTGGCTTTATTTATTTTATTAATGTTCATTTTGTATAACAAAAAAACAAAACATATAGTTCTTTACAATGACGAGGCTACAGGTTACAAAACCAAGACCATGTAGTTGTCAGACAGATGTTAAAAAATATTTTTTTTTACATGGATCATTGTCAAGGCAATACATGCAAGTGACCACTAGATGGCGCCATAGAGACGGGTGTCAGATTGATTCGAAGCTTCGAAACAATATGGAACATTTGCTTCAACTGCTTCATTGCTTCACGAAGCCTCGGTCTGCCCATCACTAATGACAGCCCGAGTGTTTTGCACATTGAGTGCTGTTTTATTGTGTCTGTCTGCATATTTGAGCACAATAGATGCTGGAGTCGTAGGTGAGAAGATCTTTTAGCTTCATTACACAGCCCGAGGAAATGCATAAATAAGTGCCTTACAAAATATTATTTTAACCCATACAGTGCATTTAGTTGCAATTGAAAATTTATGAACAACATTGACTTTCCATGTCTTTTATCAGCATTGTACTTCTGCTGCACACTCTACTATAGTAGGCTAGGTTGTAATCTCACTCTTTGACTTTGAAACTGATTGGCACATTTTAGTGATAAATGGTATTTACACTTGATTTGAAGTAGATAAATATGAATTACGTTTGAGATCACATATATTATGTTCTGAAAGCTGACGTTTGTATCCATACAGTGAAGTCCGGAGCCCAACCACCAAAGCATTTCGTGAAGCCCGGAGCCCAACCACCAAAGCATTTCGTGAAGCCCGCAGCCCAACCACCAAAGCATTTCGTGAAGCCCGCAGCCCAACCACCAAAGCATTTCGTGAAGCCCGCAGCCCAACCACCAAAGCATTTCGTGAAGCCCGCAGGCCAACCACCAAAGCATTTGTGACGCATGCAGCTCAACTACCAAATCATGCAGTGTAGCCTGCACCAAATAACACCATAAAAGCTTCATCACTTGATGCCAAATAAATGTTTTGTTTAGTGAAACGTCTTTTTTACTTATTTTCTTGATTTGAAGAGGGTTTTGATACCAAAAAATGTTTTCCATTGCCATGTTTTTGCAAAAATAATGGTTAAAGGCCTTCTGAAGCTATGCACTTGTGTATGGAAAAATATCCATATTTACCATGTTATAAAGTATAATATCTAGACCGCCTTCTGTGTTCAACTTGCGACCAAGGCGTAACTGACGCAATGAAGCTTGCGCATTTTGAATTGCAAGAGGCGTTACACAAGTTGACTATGGAAGGTGGTCTGGTGGAAGCTAGATATTTTACAAAAAGTTTTAAATTTGCATCTTTTTCTTATTAAACTCTGCTTCAGAAGCCTCTTTTATTAACCCCACCCCCTCCAGAGCTGTGTGCAGTACGTTTATTTATGGATGTTTTTAAAAAAATGTCTGTCTCAAACTCATTGTATTTGTCAAAGAATGTCAATCACTTAAGATGGCTTGAGGGTGAGTAAATCATGGGTAATTTGAGTGAACTAAACCTTTAAATCAAACTGAAAGTTCATGAACTTTGAAAAAGTACTACCTTCTTACCTGGAACTTCATTTAGACCCTGGTCCCTACAGTCAAAACACCCTGAGTAGCACCCCAAAGTCTGTAGTTCCTGAGGTGGAAACGCAGCTTAAGACTGACTCTTAGGTGATAACTGAGGCAGCACTTAAGCTGTGCAAACTAAGGACTACAAATGATGTCAACCCAAAAATGACTGCCCTCAACCTCTGAATCAGCCAATAGTGAGCCTAGAAGGGTAGTCAAGTCCCATTTATTTGTGTAGCGTTTTTTACAATACAGATTGTTTCAAAGCAGCTTTACAGTGATAACAGGAAAATAATGCAACAAAGTTTGTAGAAATTGTGTCATAGTCCAGCTTAAGTAAGTTCAGTGATGGTTCATTTGTTATACAATTTTTACAGTTTTGTTAATTTATCTATACTGCCGCCTTCACGGGGGAGAGTCTATTTGACACAATCTCTGCAGACACTTCTGGATATGGCCCGGATCCGGCTGACAAACCTTGGGTTAAACCGAGAGACAAATATTAGCGTAGATGAGATTCTTCTTATGATGTAACGAGTACATCTGGTTTTATAGGAAGTTTTCCTGGTTCTGATTTGAATAATAGGAATTTATAATGTCCTATGTGTATGCCAGGTTATAAAGAGATGGGTTTTTAGTCTAGATTTAAACTGACAGAGTGTCTGTTTCCCAATCAATGCTAGGAAAACTCTTCCAAAGTTTAGGTGCTTAATAGGAAAAGGATTGACCGCCTGCAGTTGATTTTGATATTCCAGGTTGTAGGATTATCTATTGAACAGGCATCGATTCACAGACACATCAGACTTCAGGGACTCCCTGACCCCCCCTTTCTCAATCTTCTGATTAGTGAGTCACAAACTCAGCCTGGGGGCCAATTGGTCAAACTAGTCCACCCAAACGTCCGGGCATCCAGATGCCCGGCTCATCTCAAACCCAATTCACAAGGACACGTTAAACAACAGACAGACATTCCTTTGTTCCACAAACAATGATGACTTGTTAACGACCCAGAAAAACCCGACTCGTAGTCGGCACAATATATCATCCCGGCAGAAAGTAACGAGATTACCGGGAGTGCTAAACGCTTCCTGCATGGGCCATTAGCAAGCATTCAGGAGATCCCAAAAACATGGGCTAAAACACCCCCTCCTCCTTTGACAATGACCACTTCTCAAAGACTCTTTGTAATCCAAATACAAAGACTTCTATGTAACCAACTAAAAACTGAACTATATGAATCACGCACAATGACGTTTGTCCAGGGTCAAACAATTCCAGTGCCACCGATTTTTGCATGTTCTCCTTTTTAAATATAAGTTTAAGTACCGGGGAAATCACTAAGAAATCTCCTGACAACGTGTATCAATGTATTATGTATAGGATAATCATAGGATCTGCGGAGTGTTTGTATAACTAGACAGTGATCACATCATAATCGCTATTATCATGCCCTCCATATATGGGAAACACGTGCTATTTGGTATGTATGAAATTGATAAATGATGACTCATATTTCGGTCCAGAGTACAGTTCTGTATAATACACCATATTTGCAATATGAAAATGATGCGTTTGAAATGCTTGCCAGAAGCCAGGGAATCTGCTCGCGCTTATCACATTAGGCAAAACGCTAATGATATGCGAGAACGGGAGAACTGGGCGGGAGACCCGCCCACAACAATTTCTGATTGGCTGGAACACCTCCAGTGGCGGACCAAATGGATCTGTTAAGACAGGAATCAACAGTTGATACTTTGCTTTTTGCTAGAGACTTCGTGTTTCGTGCGTCTAACCACCGTTTGCAGTGATCTCGTGCTGGCCTCATCATCTTCTTGCCTGCACGTTTCACCAGCACTAAGAGCCACCAAAGCTCTTTCCGAACTCAACAACCCTTCTGAACCTCGCCGAGAAACTTCAGTGAGTGCCTCCAGCAGTTGCGTAGCAACGACGAAGCCTTACTCAGCGCAACCAGAAACTGGAGACAAGCTCCTCCCGGCGGAGCCACCCTCGACAACCAGAGTGTCCAGCCCGCAAACGCAACGACCGCTCGCCAGCCAATTAGCGCCGCAGCCCTTAAGTAGGAAGATCTAGACTGCAATGCAGGGGTGACAAAGCCTTTGCTGTAGCTGGCCCGAGGTTGTGGAACAAATTGCCCTTATCTGTTAAAACAGCGACCACAGTATCTGAGTTTGAAAGTCTTCTGAAAACTCATTCGTACTCTTGTGCTTTCAATGTTGAAGATGAATGAACATAGATCATTTTGTACACCACTTTGGTCAAACAAGGTTGTTTTAAATGTGCTTTATAAACAAATTAAAATTGAAACTAACAAATTAACAGTCCTCGATCTATTGCTTTAAACATATTTCAAACAAACAGAAACACTGCTCACCTGTCCTTGCTTCACGTTCTCATTCAGAGACAGATAAAATGCTATGATTATTTTAGCATCTGCAATATACATAACACAATACACATTTAAAGCAAAATTTTTTTGTAAAATGCTAAATGGACTGCATTTATATAGCGCTTTCAACAGACCCATGGCCATCCAAAGCACTTTACATATTGCCTCATATTCACCCATTCATTCACCGACGGCGGTGTCAGCCATGCAAGGCTCCATCCAGCTCGTCAGGAGCAGCTGGGGTTAGGTGTCTTGCTCATGGACACCTCAACACTTGGTCAGGTGGAGCCGGGGATTGAACCACCAACCTTCTGGTTTGTAGACAACCTACATGAACCACTGAGCCACTGCTGCCAGTAGCCTAAATTTCCATCTGACAGATAAATTAAGCGTCTACTGGATTAATTTTTTTTTTTTAAATAATAATAATAATAACAAAAGAGATTAAGCGACGAACAAGAATACACACAAAGGTTTTTAGGTTTGGTGCGATTTAGACAAGGTGGGCTGGAGAGTGGCATTACAACTCCCGAATGATATTTGTTATATCAGCGAAAAAGAAAATAATAGTGTTTGTTTTAAAAGCACAAACGAATTAGCCTTGGAATATATATGCACCCTAGCGGCAGCAAATGTAATTTGCAACCAGGGCATCTAGCAACTCTCCGTTGGCTTGCGAGCTGGAAAACCAAAATCTAGTCAGGTCAATCACATCGTGTATAGAGTCGGTGGGCGGGTTTAACAAAATGACTGCAGAGTTGAGGCGGTTCCGCGTGCTACTTGTAAACAAAGAAGCTGGCGAATAGTGGTCTTTCGAATAAGCTTTGGCCGCGACTCCGGAAGACGAAGCTTTTCTTTGAGAAAAGAACAAAGAACGGCACTGAAGTCATTCTTAAAAAAGGAAGATGTGTTCTGAGTTTTGCCGACCGGATACGGCAAAAGTTTCATCTATCAGTTTACCGATTTGAACGTCTGGAGAGTGACGTCACACAAACAAAAAGATAATGTTCAATATCTCAAACACTAAACAGTACAAACGTTCGTTTTTATGGCACAAATCAGCACAAATGGCATAGTTTTGGAGATTATTTTGTTTTATTGGGTGCTAATTTTTCTGAGATCTCCGACGTGATGTACTACCTGGCCACTGCAGATTAATTTTGGCATTGATAGTGTTGCCATAGAAACGCTCAATCGTCTCCTAAAAATTGTCATTATTCCTTCATACTTCGTGAACGCAGCGCTCAGTTCCTCCAACCCTAATCAAACCCACCTGAACAAGCTAATCAAGGTCTTCAAGATTAGACTAAAGCTACAGGCAGGTGTGTTTCATCAGGGTTGGAGTTACCCAGACCTCCTTGGATCTTTAAAAGTGCGTTTTCAAAGATCATTTAAACAGCGGTTTATGTTGCGGGATTCAGCAGTACGTTTTCAGTGTAGTTTTGTGAGTCTTGCGATTTCCAGAAGAGTTAATTGTGATATCGCAGGTCGAGAGGATGACAGCCCGAGTGTTTTGCACATTGAGTGCTGTTTTATTGTGTCTGTCTGCATATTTGAGCACAATAGATGCTGGAGTCGTAGGTGAGAAGATCTTTTAGCTTCATTACACAGCCCGAGGAAATGCATAAATAAGTGCCTTACAAAATATTATTTTAACCCATACAGTGCATTTAGTTGCAATTGAAAATTTATGAACAACATTGACTTTTGTCTTTTATCAGCATTGTACTTCTGCTGCACACTCTACTATAGTAGGCTAGGTTGTAATCTCACTCTTTGACTTTGAAACTGATTGGCACATTTTAGTGATAAATGGTATTTACACTTGATTTGAAGCAGATAAATATGAATTACGTTTGAGATCACATATATTATGTTCTGAAAGCTGACGTTTGTATCCATACAGTGAAGTCCGGAGCCCAACCACCAAAGCATTTCGTGAAGCCCGGAGCCCAACCACCAAAGCATTTCGTGAAGCCCGCAGCCCAACCACCAAAGCATTTTGTGAAGCCCGCAGCCCAACCACCAAAGCATTTCGTGAAGCCCGCAGCCCAACCACCAAAGCATTTCGTGAAGCCCGCAGCCCAACCACCAAAGCATTTCGTGAAGCCCGCAGCCCAACCACCAAAGCATTTCGTGAAGCCCGCAGCCCAACCACCAAAGCATTTCGTGAAGCCCGCAGGCCAACCACCAAAGCATTTGTGATGCTTGCAGCTCAACTACCAAATCATGCAGTGTAGCCTGCACCAAATAACACCATAAAAGCTTCATCACTTGATGCCAAATAAATGTTTTGTTTAGTGAAACGTCTTTTTTACTTATTTTCTTGATTTGAAGAGGGTTTTGATACCAAAAAATGTTTTCCATTGCCATGTTTTTGCAAAAATAATGGTTAAAGGCCTTCTGAAGCTATGCACTTGTGTATGGAAAAATATCCATATTTACCATGTTATAAAGTATAATATCTAGACCGCCTTCTGTGTTCAACTTGCGACCAAGGCGTAACTGACGCAATGAAGCTTGCGCATTTTGAATTGCAAGAGGCGTTACACAAGTTGACTATGGAAGGTGGTCTGGTGGAAGCTAGATATTTTACAAAAAGTTTTAAATTTGCATCTTTTTCTTATTAAACTCTGCTTCAGAAGCCTCTTTTATTAACCCCACCCCCTCCAGAGCTGTGTGCAGTACGTTTATTTATGGATGTTTTTAAAAAAATGTCTGTCTCAAACTCATTGTATTTGTCAAAGAATGTCATTCACTTAAGATGGCTTGAGGGTGAGTAAATCATGGGTAATTTGAGTGAACTAAACCTTTAAATCAAACTGAAAGTTCATGAACTTTGAAAAAGTACTACCTTCTTACCTGGAACTTCATTTAGACCCTGGTCCCTACAGTCAAAACACCCTGAGTAGCACCCCAAAGTCTGTAGTTCCTGAGGTGGAAACGCAGCTTAAGACTGACTCTTAGGTGATAACTGAGGCAGCACTTAAGCTGTGCAAACTAAGGACTACAATGATGTCAACCCAAAAATGACTGCCCTCAACCTCTGAATCAGCCAATAGTGAGCCTAGAAGGGTAGTCAAGTCCCATTTATTTGTGTAGCGTTTTTTACAATACAGATTGTTTCAAAGCAGCTTTACAGTGATAACAGGAAAATAATGCAACAAAGTTTGTAGAAATTGTGTCATAGTCCAGCTTAAGTAAGTTCAGTGATGGTTCATTTGTTATACAATTTTTAAAGTTTTGTTAATTTATCTATACTGCCGCCTTCACGGGGGAGAGTCTATTTGACACAATCTCTGCAGACACTTCTGGATATGGCCCGGATCCGGCTGACAAACCTTGGGTTAAACCGAGAGACAAATATTAGCGTAGATGAGATTCTTCTTATGATGTAACGAGTACATCTGGTTTTATAGGAAGTTTTCCTGGTTCTGATTTGAATAATAGGAATTTATAATGTCCTATGTGTATGCCAGGTTATAAAGAGATGGGTTTTTAGTCTAGATTTAAACTGACAGAGTGTCTGTTTCCCAATCAATGCTAGGAAAACTCTTCCAAAGTTTAGGTGCTTAATAGGAAAAGGATTGACCGCCTGCAGTTGATTTTGATATTCCAGGTTGTAGGATTATCTATTGAACAGGCATCGATTCACAGACACATCAGACTTCAGGGACTCCCTGACCCCCCCTTTCTCAATCTTCTGATTAGTGAGTCACAAACTCAGCCTGGGGGCCAATTGGTCAAACTAGTCCACCCAAACGTCCGGGCATCCAGATGCCCGGCTCATCTCAAACCCAATTCACAAGGACACGTTAAACAACAGACAGACATTCCTTTGTTCCACAAACAATGATGACTTGTTAACGACCCAGAAAAACCCGACTCGTAGTCGGCACAATATATCATCCCGGCAGAAAGTAACGAGATTACCGGGAGTGCTAAACGCTTCCTGCATGGGCCATTAGCAAGCATTCAGGAGATCCCAAAAACATGGGCTAAAACACCCCCTCCTCCTTTGACAATGACCACTTCTCAAAGACTCTTTGTAATCCAAATACAAAGACTTCTATGTAACCAACTAAAAACTGAACTATATGAATCACGCACAATGACGTTTGTCCAGGGTCAAACAATTCCAGTGCCACCGATTTTTGCATGTTCTCCTTTTTAAATATAAGTTTAAGTACCGGGGAAATCACTAAGAAATCTCCTGACAACGTGTATCAATGTATTATGTATAGGATAATCATAGGATCTGCGGAGTGTTTGTATAACTAGACAGTGATCACATCATAATCGCTATTATCATGCCCTCCATATATGGGAAACACGTGCTATTTGGTATGTATGAAATTGATAAATGATGACTCATATTTCGGTCCAGAGTACAGTTCTGTATAATACACCATATTTGCAATATGAAAATGATGCGTTTGAAATGCTTGCCAGAAGCCAGGGAATCTGCTCGCGCTTATCACATTAGGCAAAACGCTAATGATATGCGAGAACGGGAGAACTGGGCGGGAGACCCGCCCACAACAATTTCTGATTGGCTGGAACACCTCCAGTGGCGGACCAAATGGATCTGTTAAGACAGGAATCAACAGTTGATACTTTGCTTTTTGCTAGAGACTTCGTGTTTCGTGCGTCTAACCACCGTTTGCAGTGATCTCGTGCTGGCCTCATCATCTTCTTGCCTGCACGTTTCACCAGCACTAAGAGCCACCAAAGCTCTTTCCGAACTCAACAACCCTTCTGAACCTCGCCGAGAAACTTCAGTGAGTGCCTCCAGCAGTTGCGTAGCAACGACGAAGCCTTACTCAGCGCAACCAGAAACTGGAGACAAGCTCCTCCCGGCGGAGCCACCCTCGACAACCAGAGTGTCCAGCCCGCAAACGCAACGACCGCTCGCCAGCCAATTAGCGCCGCAACCCTTAAGTAGGAAGATCTAGACTGCAATGCAGGGGTGACAAAGCCTTTGCTGTAGCTGGCCCGAGGTTGTGGAACAAATTGCCCTTATCTGTTAAAACAGCGACCACAGTATCTGAGTTTGAAAGTCTTCTGAAAACTCATTCGTACTCTTGTGCTTTCAATGTTGAAGATGAATGAACATAGATCATTTTGTACACCACTTTGGTCAAACAAGGTTGTTTTAAATGTGCTTTATAAACAAATTAAAATTGAAACTAACAAATTAACAGTCCTCGATCTATTGCTTTAAACATATTTCAAACAAACAGAAACACTGCTCACCTGTCCTTGCTTCACGTTCTCATTCAGAGACAGATAAAATGCTATGATTATTTTAGCATCTGCAATATACATAACACAATACACATTTAAAGCAAAATTTTTTTGTAAAATGCTAAATGGACTGCATTTATATAGCGCTTTCAACAGACCCATGGCCATCCAAAGCACTTTACATATTGCCTCATATTCACCCATTCATTCACCGACGGCGGTGTCAGCCATGCAAGGCTCCATCCAGCTCGTCAGGAGCAGCTGGGGTTAGGTGTCTTGCTCATGGACACCTCAACACTTGGTCAGGTGGAGCCGGGGATTGAACCACCAACCTTCTGGTTTGTAGACAACCTACATGAACCACTGAGCCACTGCTGCCAGTAGCCTAAATTTCCATCTGACAGATAAATTAAGCGTCTACTGGATTAATTTTTTTTTTTAAAATAATAATAATAATAACAAAAGAGATTAAGCGACGAACAAGAATACACACAAAGGTTTTTAGGTTTGGTGCGATTTAGACAAGGTGGGCTGGAGAGTGGCATTACAACTCCCGAATGATATTTGTTATATCAGCGAAAAAGAAAATAATAGTGTTTGTTTTAAAAGCACAAACGAATTAGCCTTGGAATATATATGCACCCTAGCGGCAGCAAATGTAATTTGCAACCAGGGCATCTAGCAACTCTCCGTTGGCTTGCGAGCTGGAAAACCAAAATCTAGTCAGGTCAATCACATCGTGTATAGAGTCGGTGGGCGGGTTTAACAAAATGACTGCAGAGTTGAGGCGGTTCCGCGTGCTACTTGTAAACAAAGAAGCTGGCGAATAGTGGTCTTTCGAATAAGCTTTGGCCGCGACTCCGGAAGACGAAGCTTTTCTTTGAGAAAAGAACAAAGAACGGCACTGAAGTCATTCTTAAAAAAGGAAGATGTGTTCTGAGTTTTGCCGACCGGATACGGCAAAAGTTTCATCTATCAGTTTACCGATTTGAACGTCTGGAGAGTGACGTCACACAAACAAAAAGATAATGTTCAATATCTCAAACACTAAACAGTACAAACGTTCATTTTTATGGCACAAATCAGCACAAATGGCATAGTTTTGGAGATTATTTTGTTTTATTGGGTGCTAATTTTTCTGAGATCTCCGACGTGATGTACTACCTGGCCACTGCAGATTAATTTTGGCATTGATAGTGTTGCCATAGAAACGCTCAATCGTCTCCTAAAAATTGTCATTATTCCTTCATACTTCGTGAACGCAGCGCTCAGTTCCTCCAACCCTAATCAAACCCACCTGAACAAGCTAATCAAGGTCTTCAAGATTAGACTAAATCTACAGGCAGGTGTGTTTCATCAGGGTTGGAGTTACCCAGACCTCCTTGGATCTTTAAAAGTGCGTTTTCAAAGATCATTTAAACAGCGGTTTATGTTGCGGGATTCAGCAGTACGTTTTCAGTGTAGTTTTGTGAGTCTTGCGATTTCCAGAAGAGTTAATTGTGATATCGCAGGTCGAGAGGATGACAGCCCGAGTGTTTTGCACATTGAGTGCTGTTTTATTGTGTCTGTCTGCATATTTGAGCACAATAGATGCTGGAGTCGTAGGTGAGAAGATCTTTTAGCTTCATTACACAGCCCGAGGAAATGCATAAATAAGTGCCTTACAAAATATTATTTTAACCCATACAGTGCATTTAGTTGCAATTGAAAATTTATGAACAACATTGACTTTCCATGTCTTTTATCAGCATTGTACTTCTGCTGCACATTCTACTATAGTAGGCTAGGTTGTAATCTCACTCTTTGACTTTGAAACTGATTGGCACATTTTAGTGATAAATGGTATTTACACTTGATTTGAAGCAGATAAATATGAATTACGTTTGAGATCACATATATTATGTTCTGAAAGCTGACGTTTGTATCCATACAGTGAAGTCCGGAGCCCAACCACCAAAGCATTTCGTGAAGCCCGCAGCCCAACCACCAAAGCATTTCGTGAAGCCCGCAGCCCAACCACCAAAGCATTTCGTGAAGCCCGCAGCCCAACCACCAAAGCATTTCGTGAAGCCCGCAGCCCAACCACCAAAGCATTTCGTGAAGCCCGCAGCCCAACCACCAAAGCATTTCGTGAAGCCCGCAGCCCAACCACCAAAGCATTTCGTGAAGCCCGCAGCCCAACCACCAAAGCATTTCGTGAAGCCCGCAGCCCAACCACCAAAGCATTTGTGACACATGCAGCTCAACTACCAAATCATGCAGTGTAGCCTGCACCAAATAACACCATAAAAGCTTAATCACTTGATGCCAAATAAATGTTTTGTTTAGTGAAACGTCTTTTTTACTTATTTTCTTGATTTGAAGAGGGTTTTGATACCAAAAAATGTTTTCCATTGCCATGTTTTTGCAAAAATAATGGTTAAAGGCCTTCTGAAGCTATGCACTTGTGTATGGAAAAATATCCATATTTACCATGTTATAAAGTATAATATCTAGACCGCCTTCTGTGTTCAACTTGCGACCAAGGCGTAACTGACGCAATGAAGCTTGCGCATTTTGAATTGCAAGAGGCGTTACACAAGTTGACTATGGAAGGTGGTCTGGTGGAAGCTAGATATTTTACAAAAAGTTTTAAATTTGCATCTTTTTCTTATTAAACTCTGCTTCAGAAGCCTCTTTTATTAACCCCACCCCCTCCAGAGCTGTGTGCAGTACGTTTATTTATGGATGTTTTTAAAAAAATGTCTGTCTCAAACTCATTGTATTTGTCAAAGAATGTCATTCACTTAAGATGGCTTGAGGGTGAGTAAATCATGGGTAATTTGAGTGAACTAAACCTTTAAATCAAACTGAAAGTTCATGAACTTTGAAAAAGTACTACCTTCTTACCTGGAACTTCATTTAGACCCTGGTCCCTACAGTCAAAACACCCTGAGTAGCACCCCAAAGTCTGTAGTTCCTGAGGTGGAAACGCAGCTTAAGACTGACTCTTAGGTGATAACTGAGGCAGCACTTAAGCTGTGCAAACTAAGGACTACAATGATGTCAACCCAAAAATGACTGCCCTCAACCTCTGAATCAGCCAATAGTGAGCCTAGAAGGGTAGTCAAGTCCCATTTATTTGTGTAGCGTTTTTTACAATACAGATTGTTTCAAAGCAGCTTTACAGTGATAACAGGAAAATAATGCAACAAAGTTTGTAGAAATTGTGTCATAGTCCAGCTTAAGTAAGTTCAGTGATGGTTCATTTGTTATACAATTTTTAAAGTTTTGTTAATTTATCTATACTGCCGCCTTCACGGGGGAGAGTCTATTTGACACAATCTCTGCAGACACTTCTGGATATGGCCCGGATCCGGCTGACAAACCTTGGGTTAAACCGAGAGACAAATATTAGCGTAGATGAGATTCTTCTTATGATGTAACGAGTACATCTGGTTTTATAGGAAGTTTTCCTGGTTCTGATTTGAATAATAGGAATTTATAATGTCCTATGTGTATGCCAGGTTATAAAGAGATGGGTTTTTAGTCTAAATTTAAACTGACAGAGTGTCTGTTTCCCAATCAATGCTAGGAAAACTCTTCCAAAGTTTAGGTGCTTAATAGGAAAAGGATTGACCGCCTGCAGTTGATTTTGATATTCCAGGTTGTAGGATTATCTATTGAACAGGCATTGATTCACAGACACATCAGACTTCAGGGACTCCCTGACCCCCCCTTTCTCAATCTTCTGATTAGTGAGTCACAAACTCAGCCTGGGGGCCAATTGGTCAAACTAGTCCACCCAAACGTCCGGGCATCCAGATGCCCGGCTCATCTCAAACCCAATTCACAAGGACACGTTAAACAACAGACAGACATTCCTTTGTTCCACAAACAATGATGACTTGTTAACGACCCAGAAAAACCCGACTCGTAGTCGGCACAATATATCATCCCGGCAGAAAGTAACGAGATTACCGGGAGTGCTAAACGCTTCCTGCATGGGCCATTAGCAAGCATTCAGGAGATCCCAAAAACATGGGCTAAAACACCCCCTCCTCCTTTGACAATGACCACTTCTCAAAGACTCTTTGTAATCCAAATACAAAGACTTCTATGTAACCAACTAAAAACTGAACTATATGAATCACGCACAATGACGTTTGTCCAGGGTCAAACAATTCCAGTGCCATCGATTTTTGCATGTTCTCCTTTTTAAATATAAGTTTAAGTACCAGGGAAATCACTAAGAAATCTCCTGACAACGTGTATCAATGTATTATGTATAGGATAATCATAGGATCTGCGGAGTGTTTGTATAACTAGACAGTGATCACATCATAATCGCTATTATCATGCCCTCCATATATGGGAAACACGTGCTATTTGGTATGTATGAAATTGATAAATGATGACTCATATTTCGGTCCAGAGTACAGTTCTGTATAATACACCATATTTGCAATATGAAAATGATGCGTTTGAAATGCTTGCCAGAAGCCAGGGAATCTGCTCGCGCTTATCACATTAGGCAAAACGCTAATGATATGCGAGAACGGGAGAACTGGGCGGGAGACCCGCCCACAACAATTTCTGATTGGCTGGAACACCTCCAGTGGCGGACCAAATGGATCTGTTAAGACAGGAATCAACAGTTGATACTTTGCTTTTTGCTAGAGACTTCGTGTTTCGTGCGTCTAACCACCGTTTGCAGTGATCTCGTGCTGGCCTCATCATCTTCTTGCCTGCACGTTTCACCAGCACTAAGAGCCACCAAAGCTCTTTCCGAACTCAACAACCCTTCTGAACCTCGTCGAGAAACTTCAGTGAGTGCCTCCAGCAGTTGCGTAGCAACGACGAAGCCTTACTCAGCGCAACCAGAAACTGGAGACAAGCTCCTCCCGGCGGAGCCACCCTCGACAACCATAGTGTCCAGCCCGCAAACGCAACGACCGCTCGCCAGCCAATTAGCGCCGCAGCCCTTAAGTAGGAAGATCTAGACTGCAATGCAGGGGTGACAAAGCCTTTGCTGTAGCTGGCCCGAGGTTGTGGAACAAATTGCCCTTATCTGTTAAAACAGCGACCACAGTATCTGAGTTTGAAAGTCTTCTGAAAACTCATTCGTACTCTTGTGCTTTCAATGTTGAAGATGAATGAACATAGATCATTTTGTACACCACTTTGGTCAAACAAGGTTGTTTTAAATGTGCTTTATAAACAAATTAAAATTGAAACTAACAAATTAACAGTCCTCGATCTTGCTTTAAACATATTTCAAACAAACAGAAACACTGCTCACCTGTCCTTGCTTCACGTTCTCATTCAGAGACAGATAAAATGCTATGATTATTTTAGCATCTGCAATATACATAACACAATACACATTTAAAGCAAAATTTTTTTGTAAAATGCTAAATGGACTGCATTTATATAGCGCTTTCAACAGACCCATGGCCATCCAAAGCACTTTACATATTGCCTCATATTCACCCATTCATTCACCGACGGCGGTGTCAGCCATGCAAGGCTCCATCCAGCTCGTCAGGAGCAGCTGGGGTTAGGTGTCTTGCTCATGGACACCTCAACACTTGGTCAGGTGGAGCCGGGGATTGAACCACCAACCTTCTGGTTTGTAGACAACCTACATGAACCACTGAGCCACTGCTGCCAGTAGCCTAAATTTCCATCTGACAGATAAATTAAGCGTCTACTGGATTAATTTTTTTTTTTTAAATAATAATAATAATAACAAAAGAGATTAAGCGACGAACAAGAATACACACAAAGGTTTTTAGGTTTGGTGCGATTTAGACAAGGTGGGCTGGAGAGTGGCATTACAACTCCCGAATGATATTTGTTATATCAGCGAAAAAGAAAATAATAGTGTTTGTTTTAAAAGCACAAACGAATTAGCCTTGGAATATATATGCACCCTAGCGGCAGCAAATGTAATTTGCAACCAGGGCATCTAGCAACTCTCCGTTGGCTTGCGAGCTGGAAAACCAAAATCTAGTCAGGTCAATCACATCGTGTATAGAGTCGGTGGGCGGGTTTAACAAAATGACTGCAGAGTTGAGGCGGTTCCGCGTGCTACTTGTAAACAAAGAAGCTGGCGAATAGTGGTCTTTCGAATAAGCTTTGGCCGCGACTCCGGAAGACGAAGCTTTTCTTTGAGAAAAGAACAAAGAACGGCACTGAAGTCATTCTTAAAAAAGGAAGATGTGTTCTGAGTTTTGCCGACCGGATACGGCAAAAGTTTCATCTATCAGTTTACCGATTTGAACGTCTGGAGAGTGACGTCACACAAACAAAAAGATAATGTTCAATATCTCAAACACTAAACAGTACAAACGTTCGTTTTTATGGCACAAATCAGCACAAATGGCATAGTTTTGGAGATTATTTTGTTTTATTGGGTGCTAATTTTTCTGAGATCTCCGACGTGATGTACTACCTGGCCACTGCAGATTAATTTTGGCATTGATAGTGTTGCCATAGAAACGCTCAATCGTCTCCTAAAAATTGTCATTATTCCTTCATACTTCGTGAACGCAGCGCTCAGTTCCTCCAACCCTAATCAAACCCACCTGAACAAGCTAATCAAGGTCTTCAAGATTAGACTAAAGCTACAGGCAGGTGTGTTTCATCAGGGTTGGAGTTACCCAGACCTCCTTGGATCTTTAAAAGTGCGTTTTCAAAGATCATTTAAACAGCGGTTTATGTTGCGGGATTCAGCAGTACGTTTTCAGTGTAGTTTTGTGAGTCTTGCGATTTCCAGAAGAGTTAATTGTGATATCGCAGGTCGAGAGGATGACAGCCCGAGTGTTTTGCACATTGAGTGCTGTTTTATTGTGTCTGTCTGCATATTTGAGCACAATAGATGCTGGAGTCGTAGGTGAGAAGATCTTTTAGCTTCATTACACAGCCCGAGGAAATGCATAAATAAGTGCCTTACAAAATATTATTTTAACCCATACAGTACATTTAGTTGCAATTGAAAATGTATGAACAACATTGACTTTCCATGTCTTTTATCAGCATTGTACTTCTGCTGCACACTCTACTATAGTAGGCTAGGTTGTAATCTCACTCTTTGACTTTGAAACTGATTGGCACATTTTAGTGATAAATGGTATTTACACTTGATTTGAAGCAGATAAATATGAATTACGTTTGAGATCACATATATTATGTTCTGAAAGCTGACGTTTGTATCCATACAGTGAAGTCCGGAGCCCAACCACCAAAGCATTTCGTGAAGCCCGGAGCCCAACCACCAAAGCATTTTGTGAAGCCCGCAGCCCAACCACCAAAGCATTTTGTGAAGCCCGCAGCCCAACCACCAAAGCATTTCGTGAAGCCCGCAGCCCAACCACCAAAGCATTTCGTGAAGCCCGCAGCCCAACCACCAAAGCATTTCGTGAAGCCCGCAGCCCAACCACCAAAGCATTTCGTGAAGCCCGCAGCCCAACCACCAAAGCATTTCGTGAAGCCCGCAGCCCAACCACCAAAGCATTTGTGATGCTTGCAGCTCAACTACCAAATCATGCAGTGTAGCCTGCACCAAATAACACCATAAAAGCTTCATCACTTGATGCCAAATAAATGTTTTGTTTAGTGAAACGTGTTTTTTACTTATTTTCTTGATTTGAAGAGGGTTTTGATACCAAAAAATGTTTTCCATTGCCATGTTTTTGCAAAAATAATGGTTAAAGGCCTTCTGAAGCTATGCACTTGTGTATGGAAAAATATCCATATTTACCATGTTATAAAGTATAATATCTAGACCGCCTTCTGTGTTCAACTTGCGACCAAGGCGTAACTGACGCAATGAAGCTTGCGCATTTTGAATTGCAAGAGGCGTTACACAAGTTGACTATGGAAGGTGGTCTGGTGGAAGCTAGATATTTTACAAAAAGTTTTAAATTTGCATCTTTTTCTTATTAAACTCTGCTTCAGAAGCCTCTTTTATTAACCCCACCCCCTCCAGAGCTGTGTGCAGTACGTTTATTTATGGATGTTTTTAAAAAAATGTCTGTCTCAAACTCATTGTATTTGTCAAAGAATGTCATTCACTTAAGATGGCTTGAGGGTGAGTAAATCATGGGTAATTTGAGTGAACTAAACCTTTAAATCAAACTGAAAGTTCATGAACTTTGAAAAAGTACTACCTTCTTACCTGGAACTTCATTTAGACCCTGGTCCCTACAGTCAAAACACCCTGAGTAGCATCCCAAAGTCTGTAGTTCCTGAGGTGGAAACGCAGCTTAAGACTGACTCTTAGGTGATAACTGAGGCAGCACTTAAGCTGTGCAAACTAAGGACTACAATGATGTCAACCCAAAAATGACTGCCCTCAACCTCTGAATCAGCCAATAGTGAGCCTAGAAGGGTAGTCAAGTCCCATTTATTTGTGTAGCGTTTTTTACAATACAGATTGTTTCAAAGCAGCTTTACAGTGATAACAGGAAAATAATGCAACAAAGTTTGTAGAAATTGTGTCATAGTCCAGCTTAAGTAAGTTCAGTGATGGTTCATTTGTTATACAATTTTTAAAGTTTTGTTAATTTATCTATACTGCCGCCTTCACGGGGGAGAATCTATTTGACACAATCTCTGCAGACACTTCTGGATATGGCCCGGATCCGGCTGACAAACCTTGGGTTAAACCGAGAGACAAATATTAGCGTAGATGAGATTCTTCTTATGATGTAACGAGTACATCTGGTTTTATAGGAAGTTTTCCTGGTTCTGATTTGAATAATAGGAATTTATAATGTCCTATGTGTATGCCAGGTTATAAAGAGATGGGTTTTTAGTCTAGATTTAAACTGACAGAGTGTCTGTTTCCCAATCAATGCTAGGAAAACTCTTCCAAAGTTTAGGTGCTTAATAGGAAAAGGATTGACCGCCTGCAGTTGATTTTGATATTCCAGGTTGTAGGATTATCTATTGAACAGGCATCGATTCACAGACACATCAGACTTCAGGGACTCCCTGACCCCCCCTTTCTCAATCTTCTGATTAGTGAGTCACAAACTCAGCCTGGGGGCCAATTGGTCAAACTAGTCCACCCAAACGTCCGGGCATCCAGATGCCCGGCTCATCTCAAACCCAATTCACAAGGACACGTTAAACAACAGACAGACATTCCTTTGTTCCACAAACAATGATGACTTGTTAACGACCCAGAAAAACCCGACTCGTAGTCGGCACAATATATCATCCCGGCAGAAAGTAACGAGATTACCGGGAGTGCTAAACGCTTCCTGCATGGGCCATTAGCAAGCATTCAGGAGATCCCAAAAACATGGGCTAAAACACCCCCTCCTCCTTTGACAATGACCACTTCTCAAAGACTCTTTGTAATCCAAATACAAAGACTTCTATGTAACCAACTAAAAACTGAACTATATGAATCACGCACAATGACGTTTGTCCAGGGTCAAACAATTCCAGTGCCACCGATTTTTGCATGTTCTCCTTTTTAAATATAAGTTTAAGTACCGGGGAAATCACTAAGAAATCTCCTGACAACGTGTATCAATGTATTATGTATAGGATAATCATAGGATCTGCGGAGTGTTTGTATAACTAGACAGTGATCACATCATAATCGCTATTATCATGCCCTCCATATATGGGAAACACGTGCTATTTGGTATGTATGAAATTGATAAATGATGACTCATATTTCGGTCCAGAGTACAGTTCTGTATAATACACCATATTTGCAATATGAAAATGATGCGTTTGAAATGCTTGCCAGAAGCCAGGGAATCTGCTCGCGCTTATCACATTAGGCAAAACGCTAATGATATGCGAGAACGGGAGAACTGGGCGGGAGACCCGCCCACAACAATTTCTGATTGGCTGGAACACCTCCAGTGGCGGACCAAATGGATCTGTTAAGACAGGAATCAACAGTTGATACTTTGCTTTTTGCTAGAGACTTCGTGTTTCGTGCGTCTAACCACCGTTTGCAGTGATCTCGTGCTGGCCTCATCATCTTCTTGCCTGCACGTTTCACCAGCACTAAGAGCCACCAAAGCTCTTTCCGAACTCAACAACCCTTCTGAACCTCGCCGAGAAACTTCAGTGAGTGCCTCCAGCAGTTGCGTAGCAACGACGAAGCCTTACTCAGCGCAACCAGAAACTGGAGACAAGCTCCTCCCGGCGGAGCCACCCTCGACAACCAGAGTGTCCAGCCCGCAAACGCAACGACCGCTCGCCAGCCAATTAGCGCCGCAACCCTTAAGTAGGAAGATCTAGACTGCAATGCAGGGGTGACAAAGCCTTTGCTGTAGCTGGCCCGAGGTTGTGGAACAAATTGCCCTTATCTGTTAAAACAGCGACCACAGTATCTGAGTTTGAAAGTCTTCTGAAAACTCATTCGTACTCTTGTGCTTTCAATGTTGAAGATGAATGAACATAGATCATTTTGTACACCACTTTGGTCAAACAAGGTTGTTTTAAATGTGCTTTATAAACAAATTAAAATTGAAACTAACAAATTAACAGTCCTCGATCTATTGCTTTAAACATATTTCAAACAAACAGAAACACTGCTCACCTGTCCTTGCTTCACGTTCTCATTCAGAGACAGATAAAATGCTATGATTATTTTAGCATCTGCAATATACATAACACAATACACATTTAAAGCAAAATTTTTTTGTAAAATGCTAAATGGACTGCATTTATATAGCGCTTTCAACAGACCCATGGCCATCCAAAGCACTTTACATATTGCCTCATATTCACCCATTCATTCACCGACGGCGGTGTCAGCCATGCAAGGCTCCATCCAGCTCGTCAGGAGCAGCTGGGGTTAGGTGTCTTGCTCATGGACACCTCAACACTTGGTCAGGTGGAGCCGGGGATTGAACCACCAACCTTCTGGTTTGTAGACAACCTACATGAACCACTGAGCCACTGCTGCCAGTAGCCTAAATTTCCATCTGACAGATAAATTAAGCGTCTACTGGATTAATTTTTTTTTTTTAAATAATAATAATAATAACAAAAGAGATTAAGCGACGAACAAGAATACACACAAAGGTTTTTAGGTTTGGTGCGATTTAGACAAGGTGGGCTGGAGAGTGGCATTACAACTCCCGAATGATATTTGTTATATCAGCGAAAAAGAAAATAATAGTGTTTGTTTTAAAAGCACAAACGAATTAGCCTTGGAATATATATGCACCCTAGCGGCAGCAAATGTAATTTGCAACCAGGGCATCTAGCAACTCTCCGTTGGCTTGCGAGCTGGAAAACCAAAATCTAGTCAGGTCAATCACATCGTGTATAGAGTCGGTGGGCGGGTTTAACAAAATGACTGCAGAGTTGAGGCGGTTCCGCGTGCTACTTGTAAACAAAGAAGCTGGCGAATAGTGGTCTTTCGAATAAGCTTTGGCCGCGACTCCGGAAGACGAAGCTTTTCTTTGAGAAAAGAACAAAGAACGGCACTGAAGTCATTCTTAAAAAAGGAAGATGTGTTCTGAGTTTTGCCGACCGGATACGGCAAAAGTTTCATCTATCAGTTTACCGATTTGAACGTCTGGAGAGTGACGTCACACAAACAAAAAGATAATGTTCAATATCTCAAACACTAAACAGTACAAACGTTCATTTTTATGGCACAAATCAGCACAAATGGCATAGTTTTGGAGATTATTTTGTTTTATTGGGTGCTAATTTTTCTGAGATCTCCGACGTGATGTACTACCTGGCCACTGCAGATTAATTTTGGCATTGATAGTGTTGCCATAGAAACGCTCAATCGTCTCCTAAAAATTGTCATTATTCCTTCATACTTCGTGAACGCAGCGCTCAGTTCCTCCAACCCTAATCAAACCCACCTGAACAAGCTAATCAAGGTCTTCAAGATTAGACTAAAGCTACAGGCAGGTGTGTTTCATCAGGGTTGGAGTTACCCAGACCTCCTTGGATCTTTAAAAGTGCGTTTTCAAAGATCATTTAAACAGCGGTTTATGTTGCGGGATTCAGCAGTACGTTTTCAGTGTAGTTTTGTGAGTCTTGCGATTTCCAGAAGAGTTAATTGTGATATCGCAGGTCGAGAGGATGACAGCCCGAGTGTTTTGCACATTGAGTGCTGTTTTATTGTGTCTGTCTGCATATTTGAGCACAATAGATGCTGGAGTCGTAGGTGAGAAGATCTTTTAGCTTCATTACACAGCCCGAGGAAATGCATAAATAAGTGCCTTACAAAATATTATTTTAACCCATACAGTGCATTTAGTTGCAATTGAAAATTTATGAACAACATTGACTTTCCATGTCTTTTATCAGCATTGTACTTCTGCTGCACACTCTACTATAGTAGGCTAGGTTGTAATCTCACTCTTTGACTTTGAAACTGATTGGCACATTTTAGTGATAAATGGTATTTACACTTGATTTGAAGCAGATAAATATGAATTACGTTTGAGATCACATATATTATGTTCTGAAAGCTGACGTTTGTATCCATACAGTGAAGTCCGGAGCCCAACCACCAAAGCATTTCGTGAAGCCCGCAGCCCAACCACCAAAGCATTTCGTGAAGCCCGCAGCCCAACCACCAAAGCATTTCGTGAAGCCCGCAGCCCAACCACCAAAGCATTTCGTGAAGCCCGCAGCCCAACCACCAAAGCATTTCGTGAAGCCCGCAGCCCAACCACCAAAGCATTTCGTGAAGCCCGCAGCCCAACCACCAAAGCATTTCGTGAAGCCCGCAGCCCAACCACCAAAGCATTTCGTGAAGCCCGCAGCCCAACCACCAAAGCATTTCGTGAAGCCCGCAGCCCAACCACCAAAGCATTTCGTGAAGCCCGCAGCCCAACCACCAAAGCATTTCGTGAAGCCCGCAGCCCAACCACCAAAGCATTTGTGACACATGCAGCCCAACCACCAAAGCATTTCGTGAAGCCCGCAGCCCAACCACCAAAGCATTTGTGACACATGCAGCTCAACTACCAAATCATGCAGTGTAGCCTGCACCAAATAAATGTTTTGTTTAGTGAAACGTCTTTTTTACTTATTTTCTTGATTTGAAGAGGGTTTTGATACCAAAAAATGTTTTCCATTGCCATGTTTTTGCAAAAATAATGGTTAAAGGCCTTCTGAAGCTATGCACTTGTGTATGGAAAAATATCCATATTTACCATGTTATAAAGTATAATATCTAGACCGCCTTCTGTGTTCAACTTGCGACCAAGGCGTAACTGACGCAATGAAGCTTGCGCATTTTGAATTGCAAGAGGCGTTACACAAGTTGACTATGGAAGGTGGTCTGGTGGAAGCTAGATATTTTACAAAAAGTTTTAAATTTGCATCTTTTTCTTATTAAACTCTGCTTCAGAAGCCTCTTTTATTAACCCCACCCCCTCCAGAGCTGTGTGCAGTACGTTTATTTATGGATGTTTTTAAAAAAATGTCTGTCTCAAACTCATTGTATTTGTCAAAGAATGTCATTCACTTAAGATGGCTTGAGGGTGAGTAAATCATGGGTAATTTGAGTGAACTAAACCTTTAAATCAAACTGAAAGTTCATGAACTTTGAAAAAGTACTACCTTCTTACCTGGAACTTCATTTAGACCCTGGTCCCTACAGTCAAAACACCCTGAGTAGCACCCCAAAGTCTGTAGTTCCTGAGGTGGAAACGCAGCTTAAGACTGACTCTTAGGTGATAACTGAGGCAGCACTTAAGCTGTGCAAACTAAGGACTACAATGATGTCAACCCAAAAATGACTGCCCTCAACCTCTGAATCAGCCAATAGTGAGCCTAGAAGGGTAGTCAAGTCCCATTTATTTGTGTAGCGTTTTTTACAATACAGATTGTTTCAAAGCAGCTTTACAGTGATAACAGGAAAATAATGCAACAAAGTTTGTAGAAATTGTGTCATAGTCCAGCTTAAGTAAGTTCAGTGATGGTTCATTTGTTATACAATTTTTAAAGTTTTGTTAATTTATCTATACTGCCGCCTTCACGGGGGAGAGTCTATTTGACACAATCTCTGCAGACACTTCTGGATATGGCCCGGATCCGGCTGACAAACCTTGGGTTAAACCGAGAGACAAATATTAGCGTAGATGAGATTCTTCTTATGATGTAACGAGTACATCTGGTTTTATAGGAAGTTTTCCTGGTTCTGATTTGAATAATAGGAATTTATAATGTCCTATGTGTATGCCAGGTTATAAAGAGATGGGTTTTTAGTCTAAATTTAAACTGACAGAGTGTCTGTTTCCCAATCAATGCTAGGAAAACTCTTCCAAAGTTTAGGTGCTTAATAGGAAAAGGATTGACCGCCTGCAGTTGATTTTGATATTCCAGGTTGTAGGATTATCTATTGAACAGGCATTGATTCACAGACACATCAGACTTCAGGGACTCCCTGACCCCCCCTTTCTCAATCTTCTGATTAGTGAGTCACAAACTCAGCCTGGGGGCCAATTGGTCAAACTAGTCCACCCAAACGTCCGGGCATCCAGATGCCCGGCTCATCTCAAACCCAATTCACAAGGACACGTTAAACAACAGACAGACATTCCTTTGTTCCACAAACAATGATGACTTGTTAACGACCCAGAAAAACCCGACTCGTAGTCGGCACAATATATCATCCCGGCAGAAAGTAACGAGATTACCGGGAGTGCTAAACGCTTCCTGCATGGGCCATTAGCAAGCATTCAGGAGATCCCAAAAACATGGGCTAAAACACCCCCTCCTCCTTTGACAATGACCACTTCTCAAAGACTCTTTGTAATCCAAATACAAAGACTTCTATGTAACCAACTAAAAACTGAACTATATGAATCACGCACAATGACGTTTGTCCAGGGTCAAACAATTCCAGTGCCATCGATTTTTGCATGTTCTCCTTTTTAAATATAAGTTTAAGTACCAGGGAAATCACTAAGAAATCTCCTGACAACGTGTATCAATGTATTATGTATAGGATAATCATAGGATCTGCGGAGTGTTTGTATAACTAGACAGTGATCACATCATAATCGCTATTATCATGCCCTCCATATATGGGAAACACGTGCTATTTGGTATGTATGAAATTGATAAATGATGACTCATATTTCGGTCCAGAGTACAGTTCTGTATAATACACCATATTTGCAATATGAAAATGATGCGTTTGAAATGCTTGCCAGAAGCCAGGGAATCTGCTCGCGCTTATCACATTAGGCAAAACGCTAATGATATGCGAGAACGGGAGAACTGGGCGGGAGACCCGCCCACAACAATTTCTGATTGGCTGGAACACCTCCAGTGGCGGACCAAATGGATCTGTTAAGACAGGAATCAACAGTTGATACTTTGCTTTTTGCTAGAGACTTCGTGTTTCGTGCGTCTAACCACCGTTTGCAGTGATCTCGTGCTGGCCTCATCATCTTCTTGCCTGCACGTTTCACCAGCACTAAGAGCCACCAAAGCTCTTTCCGAACTCAACAACCCTTCTGAACCTCGTCGAGAAACTTCAGTGAGTGCCTCCAGCAGTTGCGTAGCAACGACGAAGCCTTACTCAGCGCAACCAGAAACTGGAGACAAGCTCCTCCCGGCGGAGCCACCCTCGACAACCATAGTGTCCAGCCCGCAAACGCAACGACCGCTCGCCAGCCAATTAGCGCCGCAGCCCTTAAGTAGGAAGATCTAGACTGCAATGCAGGGGTGACAAAGCCTTTGCTGTAGCTGGCCCGAGGTTGTGGAACAAATTGCCCTTATCTGTTAAAACAGCGACCACAGTATCTGAGTTTGAAAGTCTTCTGAAAACTCATTCGTACTCTTGTGCTTTCAATGTTGAAGATGAATGAACATAGATCATTTTGTAAACCACTTTGGTCAAACAAGGTTGTTTTAAATGTGCTTTATAAACAAATTAAAATTGAAACTAACAAATTAACAGTCCTCGATCTTGCTTTAAACATATTTCAAACAAACAGAAACACTGCTCACCTGTCCTTGCTTCACGTTCTCATTCAGAGACAGATAAAATGCTATGATTATTTTAGCATCTGCAATATACATAACACAATACACATTTAAAGCAAAATTTTTTTGTAAAATGCTAAATGGACTGCATTTATATAGCGCTTTCAACAGACCCATGGCCATCCAAAGCACTTTACATATTGCCTCATATTCACCCATTCATTCACCGACGGCGGTGTCAGCCATGCAAGGCTCCATCCAGCTCGTCAGGAGCAGCTGGGGTTAGGTGTCTTGCTCATGGACACCTCAACACTTGGTCAGGTGGAGCCGGGGATTGAACCACCAACCTTCTGGTTTGTAGACAACCTACATGAACCACTGAGCCACTGCTGCCAGTAGCCTAAATTTCCATCTGACAGATAAATTAAGCGTCTACTGGATTAATTTTTTTTTTTTAAATAATAATAATAATAACAAAAGAGATTAAGCGACGAACAAGAATACACACAAAGGTTTTTAGGTTTGGTGCGATTTAGACAAGGTGGGCTGGAGAGTGGCATTACAACTCCCGAATGATATTTGTTATATCAGCGAAAAAGAAAATAATAGTGTTTGTTTTAAAAGCACAAACGAATTAGCCTTGGAATATATATGCACCCTAGCGGCAGCAAATGTAATTTGCAACCAGGGCATCTAGCAACTCTCCGTTGGCTTGCGAGCTGGAAAACCAAAATCTAGTCAGGTCAATCACATCGTGTATAGAGTCGGTGGGCGGGCTTAACAAAATGACTGCAGAGTTGAGGCGGTTCCGCGTGCTACTTGTAAACAAAGAAGCTGGCGAATAGTGGTCTTTCGAATAAGCTTTGGCCGCGACTCCGGAAGACGAAGCTTTTCTTTGAGAAAAGAACAAAGAACGGCACTGAAGTCATTCTTAAAAAAGGAAGATGTGTTCTGAGTTTTGCCGACCGGATACGGCAAAAGTTTCATCTATCAGTTTACCGATTTGAACGTCTGGAGAGTGACGTCACACAAACAAAAAGATAATGTTCAATATCTCAAACACTAAACAGTACAAACGTTCGTTTTTATGGCACAAATCAGCACAAATGGCATAGTTTTGGAGATTATTTTGTTTTATTGGGTGCTAATTTTTCTGAGATCTCCGACGTGATGTACTACCTGGCCACTGCAGATTAATTTTGGCATTGATAGTGTTGCCATAGAAACGCTCAATCGTCTCCTAAAAATTGTCATTATTCCTTCATACTTCGTGAACGCAGCGCTCAGTTCCTACAACCCTAATCAAACCCACCTGAACAAGCTAATCAAGGTCTTCAAGATTAGACTAAAGCTACAGGCAGGTGTGTTTCATCAGGGTTGGAGTTACCCAGACCTCCTTGGATCTTTAAAAGTGCGTTTTCAAAGATCATTTAAACAGCGGTTTATGTTGCGGGATTCAGCAGTACGTTTTCAGTGTAGTTTTGTGAGTCTTGCGATTTCCAGAAGAGTTAATTGTGATATCGCAGGTCGAGAGGATGACAGCCCGAGTGTTTTGCACATTGAGTGCTGTTTTATTGTGTCTGTCTGCATATTTGAGCACAATAGATGCTGGAGTCGTAGGTGAGAAGATCTTTTAGCTTCATTACACAGCCCGAGGAAATGCATAAATAAGTGCCTTACAAAATATTATTTTAACCCATACAGTACATTTAGTTGCAATTGAAAATGTATGAACAACATTGACTTTCCATGTCTTTTATCAGCATTGTACTTCTGCTGCACACTCTACTATAGTAGGCTAGGTTGTAATCTCACTCTTTGACTTTGAAACTGATTGGCACATTTTAGTGATAAATGGTATTTACACTTGATTTGAAGCAGATAAATATGAATTACGTTTGAGATCACATATATTATGTTCTGAAAGCTGACGTTTGTATCCATACAGTGAAGTCCGGAGCCCAACCACCAAAGCATTTCGTGAAGCCCGGAGCCCAACCACCAAAGCATTTTGTGAAGCCCGCAGCCCAACCACCAAAGCATTTTGTGAAGCCCGCAGCCCAACCACCAAAGCATTTCGTGAAGCCCGCAGCCCAACCACCAAAGCATTTCGTGAAGCCCGCAGCCCAACCACCAAAGCATTTCGTGAAGCCCGCAGCCCAACCACCAAAGCATTTCGTGAAGCCCGCAGCCCAACCACCAAAGCATTTGTGATGCTTGCAGCTCAACTACCAAATCATGCAGTGTAGCCTGCACCAAATAACACCATAAAAGCTTCATCACTTGATGCCAAATAAATGTTTTGTTTAGTGAAACGTGTTTTTTACTTATTTTCTTGATTTGAAGAGGGTTTTGATACCAAAAAATGTTTTCCATTGCCATGTTTTTGCAAAAATAATGGTTAAAGGCCTTCAGAAGCTATGCACTTGTGTATGGAAAAATATCCATATTTACCATGTTATAAAGTATAATATCTAGACCGCCTTCTGTGTTCAACTTGCGACCAAGGCGTAACTGACGCAATGAAGCTTGCGCATTTTGAATTGCAAGAGGCGTTACACAAGTTGACTATGGAAGGTGGTCTGGTGGAAGCTAGATATTTTACAAAAAGTTTTAAATTTGCATCTTTTTCTTATTAAACTCTGCTTCAGAAGCCTCTTTTATTAACCCCACCCCCTCCAGAGCTGTGTGCAGTACGTTTATTTATGGATGTTTTTAAAAAAATGTCTGTCTCAAACTCATTGTATTTGTCAAAGAATGTCATTCACTTAAGATGGCTTGAGGGTGAGTAAATCATGGGTAATTTGAGTGAACTAAACCTTTAAATCAAACTGAAAGTTCATGAACTTTGAAAAAGTACTACCTTCTTACCTGGAACTTCATTTAGACCCTGGTCCCTACAGTCAAAACACCCTGAGTAGCATCCCAAAGTCTGTAGTTCCTGAGGTGGAAACGCAGCTTAAGACTGACTCTTAGGTGATAACTGAGGCAGCACTTAAGCTGTGCAAACTAAGGACTACAATGATGTCAACCCAAAAATGACTGCCCTCAACCTCTGAATCAGCCAATAGTGAGCCTAGAAGGGTAGTCAAGTCCCATTTATTTGTGTAGCGTTTTTTACAATACAGATTGTTTCAAAGCAGCTTTACAGTGATAACAGGAAAATAATGCAACAAAGTTTGTAGAAATTGTGTCATAGTCCAGCTTAAGTAAGTTCAGTGATGGTTCATTTGTTATACAATTTTTAAAGTTTTGTTAATTTATCTATACTGCCGCCTTCACGGGGGAGAATCTATTTGACACAATCTCTGCAGACACTTCTGGATATGGCCCGGATCCGGCTGACAAACCTTGGGTTAAACCGAGAGACAAATATTAGCGTAGATGAGATTCTTCTTATGATGTAACGAGTACATCTGGTTTTATAGGAAGTTTTCCTGGTTCTGATTTGAATAATAGGAATTTATAATGTCCTATGTGTATGCCAGGTTATAAAGAGATGGGTTTTTAGTCTAGATTTAAACTGACAGAGTGTCTGTTTCCCAATCAATGCTAGGAAAACTCTTCCAAAGTTTAGGTGCTTAATAGGAAAAGGATTGACCGCCTGCAGTTGATTTTGATATTCCAGGTTGTAGGATTATCTATTGAACAGGCATCGATTCACAGACACATCAGACTTCAGGGACTCCCTGACCCCCCCTTTCTCAATCTTCTGATTAGTGAGTCACAAACTCAGCCTGGGGGCCAATTGGTCAAACTAGTCCACCCAAACGTCCGGGCATCCAGATGCCCGGCTCATCTCAAACCCAATTCACAAGGACACGTTAAACAACAGACAGACATTCCTTTGTTCCACAAACAATGATGACTTGTTAACGACCCAGAAAAACCCGACTCGTAGTCGGCACAATATATCATCCCGGCAGAAAGTAACGAGATTACCGGGAGTGCTAAACGCTTCCTGCATGGGCCATTAGCAAGCATTCAGGAGATCCCAAAAACATGGGCTAAAACACCCCCTCCTCCTTTGACAATGACCACTTCTCAAAGACTCTTTGTAATCCAAATACAAAGACTTCTATGTAACCAACTAAAAACTGAACTATATGAATCACGCACAATGACGTTTGTCCAGGGTCAAACAATTCCAGTGCCACCGATTTTTGCATGTTCTCCTTTTTAAATATAAGTTTAAGTACCGGGGAAATCACTAAGAAATCTCCTGACAACGTGTATCAATGTATTATGTATAGGATAATCATAGGATCTGCGGAGTGTTTGTATAACTAGACAGTGATCACATCATAATCGCTATTATCATGCCCTCCATATATGGGAAACACGTGCTATTTGGTATGTATGAAATTGATAAATGATGACTCATATTTCGGTCCAGAGTACAGTTCTGTATAATACACCATATTTGCAATATGAAAATGATGCGTTTGAAATGCTTGCCAGAAGCCAGGGAATCTGCTCGCGCTTATCACATTAGGCAAAACGCTAATGATATGCGAGAACGGGAGAACTGGGCGGGAGACCCGCCCACAACAATTTCTGATTGGCTGGAACACCTCCAGTGGCGGACCAAATGGATCTGTTAAGACAGGAATCAACAGTTGATACTTTGCTTTTTGCTAGAGACTTCGTGTTTCGTGCGTCTAACCACCGTTTGCAGTGATCTCGTGCTGGCCTCATCATCTTCTTGCCTGCACGTTTCACCAGCACTAAGAGCCACCAAAGCTCTTTCCGAACTCAACAACCCTTCTGAACCTCGCCGAGAAACTTCAGTGAGTGCCTCCAGCAGTTGCGTAGCAACGACGAAGCCTTACTCAGCGCAACCAGAAACTGGAGACAAGCTCCTCCCGGCGGAGCCACCCTCGACAACCAGAGTGTCCAGCCCGCAAACGCAACGACCGCCCGCCAGCCAATTAGCGCCGCAGCCCTTAAGTAGGAAGATCTAGACTGCAATGCAGGGGTGACAAAGCCTTTGCTGTAGCTGGCCCGAGGTTGTGGAACAAATTGCCCTTATCTGTTAAAACAGCGACCACAGTATCTGAGTTTGAAAGTCTTCTGAAAACTCATTCGTACTCTTGTGCTTTCAATGTTGAAGATGAATGAACATAGATCATTTTGTACACCACTTTGGTCAAACAAGGTTGTTTTAAATGTGCTTTATAAACAAATTAAAATTGAAACTAACAAATTAACAGTCCTCGATCTATTGCTTTAAACATATTTCAAACAAACAGAAACACTGCTCACCTGTCCTTGCTTCACGTTCTCATTCAGAGACAGATAAAATGCTATGATTATTTTAGCATCTGCAATATACATAACACAATACACATTTAAAGCAAAAATTTTTTGTAAAATGCTAAATGGACTGCATTTATATAGCGCTTTCAACAGACCCATGGCCATCCAAAGCACTTTACATATTGCCTCATATTCACCCATTCATTCACCGACGGCGGCGGTGTCAGCCATGCAAGGCTCCATCCAGCTCGTCAGGAGCAGCTGGGGTTAGGTGTCTTGCTCATGGACACCTCAACACTTGGTCAGGTGGAGCCGGGGATTGAACCACCAACCTTCTGGTTTGTAGACAACCTACATGAACCACTGAGCCACTGCTGCCAGTAGCCTAAATTTCCATCTGACAGATAAATTAAGCGTCTACTGGATTAATTTTTTTTTTTTAAATAATAATAATAATAACAAAAGAGATTAAGCGACGAACAAGAATACACACAAAGGTTTTTAGGTTTGGTGCGATTTAGACAAGGTGGGCTGGAGAGTGGCATTACAACTCCCGAATGATATTTGTTATATCAGCGAAAAAGAAAATAATAGTGTTTGTTTTAAAAGCACAAACGAATTAGCCTTGGAATATATATGCACCCTAGCGGCAGCAAATGTAATTTGCAACCAGGGCATCTAGCAACTCTCCGTTGGCTTGCGAGCTGGAAAACCAAAATCTAGTCAGGTCAATCACATCGTGTATAGAGTCGGTGGGCGGGTTTAACAAAATGACTGCAGAGTTGAGGCGGTTCCGCGTGCTACTTGTAAACAAAGAAGCTGGCGAATAGTGGTCTTTCGAATAAGCTTTGGCCGCGACTCCGGAAGACGAAGCTTTTCTTTGAGAAAAGAACAAAGAACGGCACTGAAGTCATTCTTAAAAAAGGAAGATGTGTTCTGAGTTTTGCCGACCGGATACGGCAAAAGTTTCATCTATCAGTTTACCGATTTGAACGTCTGGAGAGTGACGTCACACAAACAAAAAGATAATGTTCAATATCTCAAACACTAAACAGTACAAACGTTCATTTTTATGGCACAAATCAGCACAAATGGCATAGTTTTGGAGATTATTTTGTTTTATTGGGTGCTAATTTTTCTGAGATCTCCGACGTGATGTACTACCTGGCCACTGCAGATTAATTTTGGCATTGATAGTGTTGCCATAGAAACGCTCAATCGTCTCCTAAAAATTGTCATTATTCCTTCATACTTCGTGAACGCAGCGCTCAGTTCCTCCAACCCTAATCAAACCCACCTGAACAAGCTAATCAAGGTCTTCAAGATTAGACTAAAGCTACAGGCAGGTGTGTTTCATCAGGGTTGGAGTTACCCAGACCTCCTTGGATCTTTAAAAGTGCGTTTTCAAAGATCATTTAAACAGCGGTTTATGTTGCGGGATTCAGCAGTACGTTTTCAGTGTAGTTTTGTGAGTCTTGCGATTTCCAGAAGAGTTAATTGTGATATCGCAGGTCGAGAGGATGACAGCCCGAGTGTTTTGCACATTGAGTGCTGTTTTATTGTGTCTGTCTGCATATTTGAGCACAATAGATGCTGGAGTCGTAGGTGAGAAGATCTTTTAGCTTCATTACACAGCCCGAGGAAATGCATAAATAAGTGCCTTACAAAATATTATTTTAACCCATACAGTGCATTTAGTTGCAATTGAAAATTTATGAACAACATTGACTTTCCATGTCTTTTATCAGCATTGTACTTCTGCTGCACATTCTACTATAGTAGGCTAGGTTGTAATCTCACTCTTTGACTTTGAAACTGATTGGCACATTTTAGTGATAAATGGTATTTACACTTGATTTGAAGCAGATAAATATGAATTACGTTTGAGATCACATATATTATGTTCTGAAAGCTGACGTTTGTATCCATACAGTGAAGTCCGGAGCCCAACCACCAAAGCATTTCGTGAAGCCCGCAGCCCAACCACCAAAGCATTTCGTGAAGCCCGCAGCCCAACCACCAAAGCATTTCGTGAAGCCCGCAGCCCAACCACCAAAGCATTTCGTGAAGCCCGCAGCCCAACCACCAAAGCATTTCGTGAAGCCCGCAGCCCAACCACCAAAGCATTTCGTGAAGCCCGCAGCCCAACCACCAAAGCATTTCGTGAAGCCCGCAGCCCAACCACCAAAGCATTTCGTGAAGCCCGCAGCCCAACCACCAAAGCATTTCGTGAAGCCCGCAGCCCAACCACCAAAGCATTTCGTGAAGCCCGCAGCCCAACCACCAAAGCATTTCGTGAAGCCCGCAGCCCAACCACCAAAGCATTTGTGACACATGCAGCTCAACTACCAAATCATGCAGTGTAGCCTGCACCAAATAACACCATAAAAGCTTCATCACTTGATGCCAAATAAATGTTTTGTTTAGTGAAACGTCTTTTTTACTTATTTTCTTGATTTGAAGAGGGTTTTGATACCAAAAAATGTTTTCCATTGCCATGTTTTTGCAAAAATAATGGTTAAAGGCCTTCTGAAGCTATGCACTTGTGTATGGAAAAATATCCATATTTACCATGTTATAAAGTATAATATCTAGACCGCCTTCTGTGTTCAACTTGCGACCAAGGCGTAACTGACGCAATGAAGCTTGCGCATTTTGAATTGCAAGAGGCGTTACACAAGTTGACTATGGAAGGTGGTCTGGTGGAAGCTAGATATTTTACAAAAAGTTTTAAATTTGCATCTTTTTCTTATTAAACTCTGCTTCAGAAGCCTCTTTTATTAACCCCACCCCCTCCAGAGCTGTGTGCAGTACGTTTATTTATGGATGTTTTTAAAAAAATGTCTGTCTCAAACTCATTGTATTTGTCAAAGAATGTCATTCACTTAAGATGGCTTGAGGGTGAGTAAATCATGGGTAATTTGAGTGAACTAAACCTTTAAATCAAACTGAAAGTTCATGAACTTTGAAAAAGTACTACCTTCTTACCTGGAACTTCATTTAGACCCTGGTCCCTACAGTCAAAACACCCTGAGTAGCACCCCAAAGTCTGTAGTTCCTGAGGTGGAAACGCAGCTTAAGACTGACTCTTAGGTGATAACTGAGGCAGCACTTAAGCTGTGCAAACTAAGGACTACAATGATGTCAACCCAAAAATGACTGCCCTCAACCTCTGAATCAGCCAATAGTGAGCCTAGAAGGGTAGTCAAGTCCCATTTATTTGTGTAGCGTTTTTTACAATACAGATTGTTTCAAAGCAGCTTTACAGTGATAACAGGAAAATAATGCAACAAAGTTTGTAGAAATTGTGTCATAGTCCAGCTTAAGTAAGTTCAGTGATGGTTCATTTGTTATACAATTTTTAAAGTTTTGTTAATTTATCTATACTGCCGCCTTCACGGGGGAGAGTCTATTTGACACAATCTCTGCAGACACTTCTGGATATGGCCCGGATCCGGCTGACAAACCTTGGGTTAAACCGAGAGACAAATATTAGCGTAGATGAGATTCTTCTTATGATGTAACGAGTACATCTGGTTTTATAGGAAGTTTTCCTGGTTCTGATTTGAATAATAGGAATTTATAATGTCCTATGTGTATGCCAGGTTATAAAGAGATGGGTTTTTAGTCTAAATTTAAACTGACAGAGTGTCTGTTTCCCAATCAATGCTAGGAAAACTCTTCCAAAGTTTAGGTGCTTAATAGGAAAAGGATTGACCGCCTGCAGTTGATTTTGATATTCCAGGTTGTAGGATTATCTATTGAACAGGCATCGATTCACAGACACATCAGACTTCAGGGACTCCCTGACCCCCCCTTTCTCAATCTTCTGATTAGTGAGTCACAAACTCAGCCTGGGGGCCAATTGGTCAAACTAGTCCACCCAAACGTCCGGGCATCCAGATGCCCGGCTCATCTCAAACCCAATTCACAAGGACACGTTAAACAACAGACAGACATTCCTTTGTTCCACAAACAATGATGACTTGTTAACGACCCAGAAAAACCCGACTCGTAGTCGGCACAATATATCATCCCGGCAGAAAGTAACGAGATTACCGGGAGTGCTAAACGCTTCCTGCATGGGCCATTAGCAAGCATTCAGGAGATCCCAAAAACATGGGCTAAAACACCCCCTCCTCCTTTGACAATGACCACTTCTCAAAGACTCTTTGTAATCCAAATACAAAGACTTCTATGTAACCAACTAAAAACTGAACTATATGAATCACGCACAATGACGTTTGTCCAGGGTCAAACAATTCCAGTGCCACCGATTTTTGCATGTTCTCCTTTTAAAATTTAAGTTTAAGTACTGGGGAAATCACTAAGAAATCTCCTGACAACGTGTATCAATGTATTATGTATAGGATAATCATAGGATCTGCGGAGTGTTTGTATAACTAGACAGTGATCACATCATAATCGCTATTATCATGCCCTCCATATATGGGAAACACGTGCTATTTGGTATGTATGAAATTGATAAATGATGACTCATATTTCGGTCCAGAGTACAGTTCTGTATAATACACCATATTTGCAATATGAAAATGATGCGTTTGAAATGCTTGCCAGAAGCCAGGGAATCTGCTCGCGCTTATCACATTAGGCAAAACGCTAATGATATGCGAGAACGGGAGAACTGGGCGGGAGACCCGCCCACAACAATTTCTGATTGGCTGGAACACCTCCAGTGGCGGACCAAATGGATCTGTTAAGACAGGAATCAACAGTTGATACTTTGCTTTTTGCTAGAGACTTCGTGTTTCGTGCGTCTAACCACCGTTTGCAGTGATCTCGTGCTGGCCTCATCATCTTCTTGCCTGCACGTTTCACCAGCACTAAGAGCCACCAAAGCTCTTTCCGAACTCAACAACCCTTCTGAACCTCGCCGAGAAACTTCAGTGAGTGCCTCCAGCAGTTGCGTAGCAACGACGAAGCCTTACTCAGCGCAACCAGAAACTGGAGACAAGCTCCTCCCGGCGGAGCCACCCTCGACAACCAGAGTGTCCAGCCCGCAAACGCAACGACCGCCCGCCAGCCAATTAGCGCCGCAGCCCTTAAGTAGGAAGATCTAGACTGCAATGCAGGGGTGACAAAGCCTTTGCTGTAGCTGGCCCGAGGTTGTGGAACAAATTGCCCTTATCTGTTAAAACAGCGACCACAGTATCTGAGTTTGAAAGTCTTCTGAAAACTCATTCGTACTCTTGTGCTTTCAATGTTGAAGATGAATGAACATAGATCATTTTGTACACCACTTTGGTCAAACAAGGTTGTTTTAAATGTGCTTTATAAACAAATTAAAATTGAAACTAACAAATTAACAGTCCTCGATCTATTGCTTTAAACATATTTCAAACAAACAGAAACACTGCTCACCTGTCCTTGCTTCACGTTCTCATTCAGAGACAGATAAAATGCTATGATTATTTTAGCATCTGCAATATACATAACACAATACACATTTAAAGCAAAATTTTTTTGTAAAATGCTAAATGGACTGCATTTATATAGCGCTTTCAACAGACCCATGGCCATCCAAAGCACTTTACATATTGCCTCATATTCACCCATTCATTCACCGACGGCGGTGTCAGCCATGCAAGGCTCCATCCAGCTCGTCAGGAGCAGCTGGGGTTAGGTGTCTTGCTCATGGACACCTCAACACTTGGTCAGGTGGAGCCGGGGATTGAACCACCAACCTTCTGGTTTGTAGACAACCTACATGAACCACTGAGCCACTGCTGCCAGTAGCCTAAATTTCCATCTGACAGATAAATTAAGCGTCTACTGGATTAATTTTTTTTTTTTAAATAATAATAATAATAACAAAAGAGATTAAGCGACGAACAAGAATACACACAAAGGTTTTTAGGTTTGGTGCGATTTAGACCAGGTGGGCTGGAGAGTGGCATTACAACTCCCGAATGATATTTGTTATATCAGCGAAAAAGAAAATAATAGTGTTTGTTTTAAAAGCACAAACGAATTAGCCTTGGAATATATATGCACCCTAGCGGCAGCAAATGTAATTTGCAACCAGGGCATCTAGCAACTCTCCGTTGGCTTGCGAGCTGGAAAACCAAAATCTAGTCAGGTCAATCACATCGTGTATAGAGTCGGTGGGCGGGTTTAACAAAATGACTGCAGAGTTGAGGCGGTTCCGCGTGCTACTTGTAAACAAAGAAGCTGGCGAATAGTGGCCTTTCGAATAAGCTTTGGCCGCGACTCCGGAAGACGAAGCTTTTCTTTGAGAAAAGAACAAAGAACGGCACTGAAGTCATTCTTAAAAAAGGAAGATGTGTTCTGAGTTTTGCCGACCGGATACGGCAAAAGTTTCATCTATCAGTTTACCGATTTGAACGTCTGGAGAGTGACGTCACACAAACAAAAAGATAATGTTCAATATCTCAAACACTAAACAGTACAAACGTTCATTTTTATGGCACAAATCAGCACAAATGGCATAGTTTTGGAGATTATTTTGTTTTATTGGGTGCTAATTTTTCTGAGATCTCCGACGTGATGTACTACCTGGCCACTGCAGATTAATTTTGGCATTGATAGTGTTGCCATAGAAACGCTCAATCGTCTCCTAAAAATTGTCATTATTCCTTCATACTTCGTGAACGCAGCGCTCAGTTCCTCCAACCCTAATCAAACCCACCTGAACAAGCTAATCAAGGTCTTCAAGATTAGACTAAAGCTACAGGCAGGTGTGTTTCATCAGGGTTGGAGTTACCCAGACCTCCTTGGATCTTTAAAAGTGCGTTTTCAAAGATCATTTAAACAGCGGTTTATGTTGCGGGATTCAGCAGTACGTTTTCAGTGTAGTTTTGTGAGTCTTGCGATTTCCAGAAGAGTTAATTGTGATATCGCAGGTCGAGAGGATGACAGCCCGAGTGTTTTGCACATTGAGTGCTGTTTTATTGTGTCTGTCTGCATATTTGAGCACAATAGATGCTGGAGTCGTAGGTGAGAAGATCTTTTAGCTTCATTACACAGCCCGAGGAAATGCATAAATAAGTGCCTTACAAAATATTATTTTAACCCATACAGTGCATTTAGTTGCAATTGAAAATTTATGAACAACATTGACTTTCCATGTCTTATCAGCATTGTACTTCTGCTGCACACTCTACTATAGTAGGCTAGGTTGTAATCTCACTCTTTGACTTTGAAACTGATTGGCACATTTTAGTGATAAATGGTATTTACACTTGATTTGAAGCAGATAAATATGAATTACGTTTGAGATCACATATTATGTTCTGAAAGCTGACGTTTGTATCCATACAGTGAAGTCCGGAGCCCAACCACCAAAGCATTTCGTGAAGCCCGCAGCCCAACCACCAAAGCATTTCGTGAAGCCCGCAGCCCAACCACCAAAGCATTTCGTGAAGCCCGCAGCCCAACCACCAAAGCATTTCGTGAAGCCCGCAGCCCAACCACCAAAGCATTTCGTGAAGCCCGCAGCCCAACCACCAAAGCATTTCGTGAAGCCCGCAGCCCAACCACCAAAGCATTTCGTGAAGCCCGCAGCCCAACCACCAAAGCATTTCGTGAAGCCCGCAGGCCAACCACCAAAGCATTTGTGACGCATGCAGCTCAACTACCAAATCATGCAGTGTAGCCTGCACCAAATAACACCATAAAAGCTTCATCACTTGATGCCAAATAAATGTTTTGTTTAGTGAAACGTCTTTTTTTACTTATTTTCTTGATTTGAAGAGGGTTTTGATACCAAAAAATGTTTTCCATTGCCATGTTTTTGCAAAAATAATGGTTAAAGGCCTTCTGAAGCTATGCACTTGTGTATGGAAAAATATCCATATTTACCATGTTATAAAGTATAATATCTAGACCGCCTTCTGTGTTCAACTTGCGACCAAGGCGTAACTGACGCAATGAAGCTTGCGCATTTTGAATTGCAAGAGGCGTTACACAAGTTGACTATGGAAGGTGGTCTGGTGGAAGCTAGATATTTTACAAAAAGTTTTAAATTTGCATCTTTTTCTTATTAAACTCTGCTTCAGAAGCCTCTTTTATTAACCCCATCCCCTCCAGAGCTGTGTGCAGTACGTTTATTTATGGATGTTTTTAAAAAAATGTCTGTCTCAAACTCATTGTATTTGTCAAAGAATGTCATTCACTTAAGATGGCTTGAGGGTGAGTAAATCATGGGTAATTTGAGTGAACTAAACCTTTAAATCAAACTGAAAGTTCATGAACTTTGAAAAAGTACTACCTTCTTACCTGGAACTTCATTTAGACCCTGGTCCCTACAGTCAAAACACCCTGAGTAGCACCCCAAAGTCTGTAGTTCCTGAGGTGGAAACGCAGCTTAAGACTGACTCTTAGGTGATAACTGAGGCAGCACTTAAGCTGTGCAAACTAAGGACTACAATGATGTCAACCCAAAAATGACTGCCCTCAACCTCTGAATCAGCCAATAGTGAGCCTAGAAGGGTAGTCAAGTCCCATTTATTTGTGTAGCGTTTTTTACAATACAGATTGTTTCAAAGCAGCTTTACAGTGATAACAGGAAAATAATGCAACAAAGTTTGTAGAAATTGTGTCATAGTCCAGCTTAAGTAAGTTCAGTGATGGTTCATTTGTTATACAATTTTTAAAGTTTTGTTAATTTATCTATACTGCCGCCTTCACGGGGGAGAGTCTATTTGACACAATCTCTGCAGACACTTCTGGATATGGCCCGGATCCGGCTGACAAACCTTGGGTTAAACCGAGAGACAAATATTAGCGTAGATGAGATTCTTCTTATGATGTAACGAGTACATCTGGTTTTATAGGAAGTTTTCCTGGTTCTGATTTGAATAATAGGAATTTATAATGTCCTATGTGTATGCCAGGTTATAAAGAGATGGGTTTTTAGTCTAAATTTAAACTGACAGAGTGTCTGTTTCCCAATCAATGCTAGGAAAACTCTTCCAAAGTTTAGGTGCTTAATAGGAAAAGGATTGACCGCCTGCAGTTGATTTTGATATTCCAGGTTGTAGGATTATCTATTGAACAGGCATCGATTCACAGACACATCAGACTTCAGGGACTCCCTGACCCCCCCTTTCTCAATCTTCTGATTAGTGAGTCACAAACTCAGCCTGGGGGCCAATTGGTCAAACTAGTCCACCCAAACGTCCGGGCATCCAGATGCCCGGCTCATCTCAAACCCAATTCACAAGGACACGTTAAACAACAGACAGACATTCCTTTGTTCCACAAACAATGATGACTTGTTAACGACCCAGAAAAACCCGACTCGTAGTCGGCACAATATATCATCCCGGCAGAAAGTAACGAGATTACCGGGAGTGCTAAACGCTTCCTGCATGGGCCATTAGCAAGCATTCAGGAGATCCCAAAAACATGGGCTAAAACACCCCCTCCTCCTTTGACAATGACCACTTCTCAAAGACTCTTTGTAATCCAAATACAAAGACTTCTATGTAACCAACTAAAAACTGAACTATATGAATCACGCACAATGACGTTTGTCCAGGGTCAAACAATTCCAGTGCCACCGATTTTTGCATGTTCTCCTTTTAAAATTTAAGTTTAAGTACTGGGGAAATCACTAAGAAATCTCCTGACAACGTGTATCAATGTATTATGTATAGGATAATCATAGGATCTGCGGAGTGTTTGTATAACTAGACAGTGATCACATCATAATCGCTATTATCATGCCCTCCATATATGGGAAACACGTGCTATTTGGTATGTATGAAATTGATAAATGATGACTCATATTTCGGTCCAGAGTACAGTTCTGTATAATACACCATATTTGCAATATGAAAATGATGCGTTTGAAATGCTTGCCAGAAGCCAGGGAATCTGCTCGCGCTTATCACATTAGGCAAAACGCTAATGATATGCGAGAACGGGAGAACTGGGCGGGAGACCCGCCCACAACAATTTCTGATTGGCTGGAACACCTCCAGTGGCGGACCAAATGGATCTGTTAAGACAGGAATCAACAGTTGATACTTTGCTTTTTGCTAGAGACTTCGTGTTTCGTGCGTCTAACCACCGTTTGCAGTGATCTCGTGCTGGCCTCATCATCTTCTTGCCTGCACGTTTCACCAGCACTAAGAGCCACCAAAGCTCTTTCCGAACTCAACAACCCTTCTGAACCTCGCCGAGAAACTTCAGTGAGTGCCTCCAGCAGTTGCGTAGCAACGACGAAGCCTTACTCAGCGCAACCAGAAACTGGAGACAAGCTCCTCCCGGCGGAGCCACCCTCGACAACCAGAGTGTCCAGCCCGCAAACGCAACGACCGCCCGCCAGCCAATTAGCGCCGCAGCCCTTAAGTAGGAAGATCTAGACTGCAATGCAGGGGTGACAAAGCCTTTGCTGTAGCTGGCCCGAGGTTGTGGAACAAATTGCCCTTATCTGTTAAAACAGCGACCACAGTATCTGAGTTTGAAAGTCTTCTGAAAACTCATTCGTACTCTTGTGCTTTCAATGTTGAAGATGAATGAACATAGATCATTTTGTACACCACTTTGGTCAAACAAGGTTGTTTTAAATGTGCTTTATAAACAAATTAAAATTGAAACTAACAAATTAACAGTCCTCGATCTATTGCTTTAAACATATTTCAAACAAACAGAAACACTGCTCACCTGTCCTTGCTTCACGTTCTCATTCAGAGACAGATAAAATGCTATGATTATTTTAGCATCTGCAATATACATAACACAATACACATTTAAAGCAAATTTTTTTTGTAAAATGCTAAATGGACTGCATTTATATAGCGCTTTCAACAGACCCATGGCCATCCAAAGCACTTTACATATTGCCTCATATTCACCCATTCATTCACCGACGGCGGTGTCAGCCATGCAAGGCTCCATCCAGCTCGTCAGGAGCAGCTGGGGTTAGGTGTCTTGCTCATGGACACCTCAACACTTGGTCAGGTGGAGCCGGGGATTGAACCACCAACCTTCTGGTTTGTAGACAACCTACATGAACCACTGAGCCACTGCTGCCAGTAGCCTAAATTTCCATCTGACAGATAAATTAAGCGTCTACTGGATTAATTTTTTTTTTTTAAATAATAATAATAATAACAAAAGAGATTAAGCGACGAACAAGAATACACACAAAGGTTTTTAGGTTTGGTGCGATTTAGACAAGGTGGGCTGGAGAGTGGCATTACAACTCCCGAATGATATTTGTTATATCAGCGAAAAAGAAAATAATAGTGTTTGTTTTAAAAGCACAAACGAATTAGCCTTGGAATATATATGCACCCTAGCGGCAGCAAATGTAATTTGCAACCAGGGCATCTAGCAACTCTCCGTTGGCTTGCAAGCTGGAAAACCAAAATCTAGTCAGGTCAATCACATCGTGTATAGAGTCGGTGGGCGGGTTTAACAAAATGACTGCAGAGTTGAGGCGGTTCCGCGTGCTACTTGTAAACAAAGAAGCTGGCGAATAGTGGTCTTTCGAATAAGCTTTGGCCGCGACTCCGGAAGACGAAGCTTTTCTTTGAGAAAAGAACAAAGAACGGCACTGAAGTCATTCTTAAAAAAGGAAGATGTGTTCTGAGTTTTGCCGACCGGATACGGCAAAAGTTTCATCTATCAGTTTACCGATTTGAACGTCTGGAGAGTGACGTCACACAAACAAAAAGATAATGTTCAATATCTCAAACACTAAACAGTACAAACGTTCATTTTTATGGCACAAATCAGCACAAATGGCATAGTTTTGGAGATTATTTTGTTTTATTGGGTGCTAATTTTTCTGAGATCTCCGACGTGATGTACTACCTGGCCACTGCAGATTAATTTTGGCATTGATAGTGTTGCCATAGAAACGCTCAATCGTCTCCTAAAAATTGTCATTATTCCTTCATACTTCGTGAACGCAGCGCTCAGTTCCTCCAACCCTAATCAAACCCACCTGAACAAGCTAATCAAGGTCTTCAAGATTAGACTAAAGCTACAGGCAGGTGTGTTTCATCAGGGTTGGAGTTACCCAGACCTCCTTGGATCTTTAAAAGTGCGTTTTCAAAGATCATTTAAACAGCGGTTTATGTTGCGGGATTCAGCAGTACGTTTTCAGTGTAGTTTTGTGAGTCTTGCGATTTCCAGAAGAGTTAATTGTGATATCGCAGGTCGAGAGGATGACAGCCCGAGTGTTTTGCACATTGAGTGCTGTTTTATTGTGTCTGTCTGCATATTTGAGCACAATAGATGCTGGAGTCGTAGGTGAGAAGATCTTTTAGCTTCATTACACAGCCCGAGGAAATGCATAAATAAGTGCCTTACAAAATATTATTTTAACCCATACAGTGCATTTAGTTGCAATTGAAAATTTATGAACAACATTGACTTTCCATGTCTTTTATCAGCATTGTACTTCTGCTGCACATTCTACTATAGTAGGCTAGGTTGTAATCTCACTCTTTGACTTTGAAACTGATTGGCACATTTTAGTGATAAATGGTATTTACACTTGATTTGAAGCAGATAAATATGAATTACGTTTGAGATCACATATATTATGTTCTGAAAGCTGACGTTTGTATCCATACAGTGAAGTCCGGAGCCCAACCACCAAAGCATTTCGTGAAGCCCGCAGCCCAACCACCAAAGCATTTCGTGAAGCCCGCAGCCCAACCACCAAAGCATTTCGTGAAGCCCGCAGCCCAACCACCAAAGCATTTCGTGAAGCCCGCAGCCCAACCACCAAAGCATTTCGTGAAGCCCGCAGCCCAACCACCAAAGCATTTCGTGAAGCCCGCAGCCCAACCACCAAAGCATTTCGTGAAGCCCGCAGCCCAACCACCAAAGCATTTCGTGAAGCCCGCAGCCCAACCACCAAAGCATTTCGTGAAGCCCGCAGCCCAACCACCAAAGCATTTCGTGAAGCCCGCAGCCCAACCACCAAAGCATTTGTGACACATGCAGCTCAACTACCAAATCATGCAGTGTAGCCTGCACCAAATAACACCATAAAAGCTTCATCACTTGATGCCAAATAAATGTTTTGTTTAGTGAAACGTCTTTTTTACTTATTTTCTTGATTTGAAGAGGGTTTTGATACCAAAAAATGTTTTCCATTGCCATGTTTTTGCAAAAATAATGGTTAAAGGCCTTCTGAAGCTATGCACTTGTGTATGGAAAAATATCCATATTTACCATGTTATAAAGTATAATATCTAGACCGCCTTCTGTGTTCAACTTGCGACCAAGGCGTAACTGACGCAATGAAGCTTGCGCATTTTGAATTGCAAGAGGCGTTACACAAGTTGACTATGGAAGGTGGTCTGGTGGAAGCTAGATATTTTACAAAAAGTTTTAAATTTGCATCTTTTTCTTATTAAACTCTGCTTCAGAAGCCTCTTTTATTAACCCCACCCCCTCCAGAGCTGTGTGCAGTACGTTTATTTATGGATGTTTTTAAAAAAATGTCTGTCTCAAACTCATTGTATTTGTCAAAGAATGTCATTCACTTAAGATGGCTTGAGGGTGAGTAAATCATGGGTAATTTGAGTGAACTAAACCTTTAAATCAAACTGAAAGTTCATGAACTTTGAAAAAGTACTACCTTCTTACCTGGAACTTCATTTAGACCCTGGTCCCTACAGTCAAAACACCCTGAGTAGCACCCCAAAGTCTGTAGTTCCTGAGGTGGAAACGCAGCTTAAGACTGACTCTTAGGTGATAACTGAGGCAGCACTTAAGCTGTGCAAACTAAGGACTACAATGATGTCAACCCAAAAATGACTGCCCTCAACCTCTGAATCAGCCAATAGTGAGCCTAGAAGGGTAGTCAAGTCCCATTTATTTGTGTAGCGTTTTTTACAATACAGATTGTTTCAAAGCAGCTTTACAGTGATAACAGGAAAATAATGCAACAAAGTTTGTAGAAATTGTGTCATAGTCCAGCTTAAGTAAGTTCAGTGATGGTTCATTTGTTATACAATTTTTAAAGTTTTGTTAATTTATCTATACTGCCGCCTTCACGGGGGAGAGTCTATTTGACACAATCTCTGCAGACACTTCTGGATATGGCCCGGATCCGGCTGACAAACCTTGGGTTAAACCGAGAGACAAATATTAGCGTAGATGAGATTCTTCTTATGATGTAACGAGTACATCTGGTTTTATAGGAAGTTTTCCTGGTTCTGATTTGAATAATAGGAATTTATAATGTCCTATGTGTATGCCAGGTTATAAAGAGATGGGTTTTTAGTCTAGATTTAAACTGACAGAGTGTCTGTTTCCCAATCAATGCTAGGAAAACTCTTCCAAAGTTTAGGTGCTTAATAGGAAAAGGATTGACCGCCTGCAGTTGATTTTGATATTCCAGGTTGTAGGATTATCTATTGAACAGGCATCGATTCACAGACACATCAGACTTCAGGGACTCCCTGACCCCCCCTTTCTCAATCTTCTGATTAGTGAGTCACAAACTCAGCCTGGGGGCCAATTGGTCAAACTAGTCCACCCAAACGTCCGGGCATCCAGATGCCCGGCTCATCTCAAACCCAATTCACAAGGACACGTTAAACAACAGACAGACATTCCTTTGTTCCACAAACAATGATGACTTGTTAACGACCCAGAAAAACCCGACTCGTAGTCGGCACAATATATCATCCCGGCAGAAAGTAACGAGATTACCGGGAGTGCTAAACGCTTCCTGCATGGGCCATTAGCAAGCATTCAGGAGATCCCAAAAACATGGGCTAAAACACCCCCTCCTCCTTTGACAATGACCACTTCTCAAAGACTCTTTGTAATCCAAATACAAAGACTTCTATGTAACCAACTAAAAACTGAACTATATGAATCACGCACAATGACGTTTGTCCAGGGTCAAACAATTCCAGTGCCACCGATTTTTGCATGTTCTCCTTTTTAAATATAAGTTTAAGTACCGGGGAAATCACTAAGAAATCTCCTGACAACGTGTATCAATGTATTATGTATAGGATAATCATAGGATCTGCGGAGTGTTTGTATAACTAGACAGTGATCACATCATAATCGCTATTATCATGCCCTCCATATATGGGAAACACGTGCTATTTGGTATGTATGAAATTGATAAATGATGACTCATATTTCGGTCCAGAGTACAGTTCTGTATAATACACCATATTTGCAATATGAAAATGATGCGTTTGAAATGCTTGCCAGAAGCCAGGGAATCTGCTCGCGCTTATCACATTAGGCAAAACGCTAATGATATGCGAGAACGGGAAAACTGGGCGGGAGACCCGCCCACAACAATTTCTGATTGGCTGGAACACCTCCAGTGGCGGACCAAATGGATCTGTTAAGACAGGAATCAACAGTTGATGCTTTGCTTTTTGCTAGAGACTTCGTGTTTCGTGCGTCTAACCACCGTTTGCAGTGATCTCGTGCTGGCCTCATCATCTTCTTGCCTGCACGTTTCACCAGCACTAAGAGCCACCAAAGCTCTTTCCGAACTCAACAACCCTTCTGAACCTCGCCGAGAAACTTCAGTGAGTGCCTCCAGCAGTTGCGTAGCAACGACGAAGCCTTACTCAGCGCAACCAGAAACTGGAGACAAGCTCCTCCCGGCGGAGCCACCCTCGACAACCAGAGTGTCCAGCCCGCAAACGCAACGACCGCTCGCCAGCCAATTAGCGCCGCAGCCCTTAAGTAGGAAGATCTAGACTGCAATGCAGGGGTGACAAAGCCTTTGCTGTAGCTGGCCCGAGGTTGTGGAACAAATTGCCCTTATCTGTTAAAACAGCGACCACAGTATCTGAGTTTGAAAGTCTTCTGAAAACTCATTCGTACTCTTGTGCTTTCAATGTTGAAGATGAATGAACATAGATCATTTTGTACACCACTTTGGTCAAACAAGGTTGTTTTAAATGTGCTTTATAAACAAATTAAAATTGAAACTAACAAATTAACAGTCCTCGATCTATTGCTTTAAACATATTTCAAACAAACAGAAACACTGCTCACCTGTCCTTGCTTCACGTTCTCATTCAGAGACAGATAAAATGCTATGATTATTTTAGCATCTGCAATATACATAACACAATACACATTTTAAGCAAAAATTTTTTGTAAAATGCTAAATGGACTGCATTTATATAGCGCTTTCAACAGACCCATGGCCATCCAAAGCACTTTACATATTGCCTCATATTCACCCATTCATTCACCGACGGCGGTGTCAGCCATGCAAGGCTCCATCCAGCTCGTCAGGAGCAGCTGGGGTTAGGTGTCTTGCTCATGGACACCTCAACACTTGGTCAGGTGGAGCCGGGGATTGAACCACCAACCTTCTGGTTTGTAGACAACCTACATGAACCACTGAGCCACTGCTGCCAGTAGCCTAAATTTCCATCTGACAGATAAATTAAGCGTCTACTGGATTAATTTTTTTTTTTTAAATAATAATAATAATAACAAAAGAGATTAAGCGACGAACAAGAATACACACAAAGGTTTTTAGGTTTGGTGCGATTTAGACAAGGTGGGCTGGAGAGTGGCATTACAACTCCCGAATGATATTTGTTATATCAGCGAAAAAGAAAATAATAGTGTTTGTTTTAAAAGCACAAACGAATTAGCCTTGGAATATATATGCACCCTAGCGGCAGCAAATGTAATTTGCAACCAGGGCATCTAGCAACTCTCCGTTGGCTTGCGAGCTGGAAAACCAAAATCTAGTCAGGTCAATCACATCGTGTATAGAGTCGGTGGGCGGGTTTAACAAAATGACTGCAGAGTTGAGGCGGTTCCGCGTGCTACTTGTAAACAAAGAAGCTGGCGAATAGTGGTCTTTCGAATAAGCTTTGGCCGCGACTCCGGAAGACGAAGCTTTTCTTTGAGAAAAGAACAAAGAACGGCACTGAAGTCATTCTTAAAAAAGGAAGATGTGTTCTGAGTTTTGCCGACCGGATACGGCAAAAGTTTCATCTATCAGTTTACCGATTTGAACGTCTGGAGAGTGACGTCACACAAACAAAAAGATAATGTTCAATATCTCAAACACTAAACAGTACAAACGTTCATTTTTATGGCACAAATCAGCACAAATGGCATAGTTTTGGAGATTATTTTGTTTTATTGGGTGCTAATTTTTCTGAGATCTCCGACGTGATGTACTACCTGGCCACTGCAGATTAATTTTGGCATTGATAGTGTTGCCATAGAAACGCTCAATCGTCTCCTAAAAATTGTCATTATTCCTTCATACTTCGTGAACGCAGCGCTCAGTTCCTCCAACCCTAGTCAAACCCACCTGAACAAGCTAATCAAGGTCTTCAAGATTAGACTAAAGCTACAGGCAGGTGTGTTTCATCAGGGTTGGAGTTACCCAGACCTCCTTGGATCTTTAAAAGTGCGTTTTCAAAGATCATTTAAACAGCGGTTTATGTTGCGGGATTCAGCAGTACGTTTTCAGTGTAGTTTTGTGAGTCTTGCGATTTCCAGAAGAGTTAATTGTGATATCGCAGGTCGAGAGGATGACAGCCCGAGTGTTTTGCACATTGAGTGCTGTTTTATTGTGTCTGTCTGCATATTTGAGCACAATAGATGCTGGAGTCGTAGGTGAGAAGATCTTTTAGCTTCATTACACAGCCCGAGGAAATGCATAAATAAGTGCCTTACAAAATATTATTTTAACCCATACAGTGCATTTAGTTGCAATTGAAAATTTATGAACAACATTGACTTTCCATGTCTTTTATCAGCATTGTACTTCTGCTGCACACTCTACTATAGTAGGCTAGGTTGTAATCTCACTCTTTGACTTTGAAACTGATTGGCACATTTTAGTGATAAATGGTATTTACACTTGATTTGAAGCAGATAAATATGAATTACGTTTGAGATCACATATATTATGTTCTGAAAGCTGACGTTTGTATCCATACAGTGAAGTCCGGAGCCCAACCACCAAAGCATTTCGTGAAGCCCGCAGCCCAACCACCAAAGCATTTCGTGAAGCCCGCAGCCCAACCACCAAAGCATTTCGTGAAGCCCGCAGCCCAACCACCAAAGCATTTCGTGAAGCCCGCAGCCCAACCACCAAAGCATTTCGTGAAGCCCGCAGCCCAACCACCAAAGCATTTCGTGAAGCCCGCAGCCCAACCACCAAAGCATTTCGTGAAGCCCGCAGCCCAACCACCAAAGCATTTCGTGAAGCCCGCAGCCCAACCACCAAAGCATTTCGTGAAGCCCGCAGCCCAACCACCAAAGCATTTCGTGAAGCCCGCAGCCCAACCACCAAAGCATTTCGTGAAGCCCGCAGGCCAACCACCAAAGCATTTATGACGCATGCAGCTCAACTACCAAATCATGCAGTGTAGCCTGCACCAAATAACACCATAAAAGCTTCATCACTTGATGCCAAATAAATGTTTTGTTTAGTGAAACGTCTTTTTTACTTATTTTCTTGATTTGAAGAGGGTTTTGATACCAAAAAATGTTTTCCATTGCCATGTTTTTGCAAAAATAATGGTTAAAGGCCTTCTGAAGCTATGCACTTGTGTATGGAAAAATATCCATATTTACCATGTTATAAAGTATAATATCTAGACCGCCTTCTGTGTTCAACTTGCGACCAAGGCGTAACTGACGCAATGAAGCTTGCGCATTTTGAATTGCAAGAGGCGTTACACAAGTTGACTATGGAAGGTGGTCTGGTGGAAGCTAGATATTTTACAAAAAGTTTTAAATTTGCATCTTTTTCTTATTAAACTCTGCTTCAGAAGCCTCTTTTATTAACCCCACCCCCTCCAGAGCTGTGTGCAGTACGTTTATTTATGGATGTTTTTAAAAAAATGTCTGTCTCAAACTCATTGTATTTGTCAAAGAATGTCATTCACTTAAGATGGCTTGAGGGTGAGTAAATCATGGGTAATTTGAGTGAACTAAACCTTTAAATCAAACTGAAAGTTCATGAACTTTGAAAAAGTACTACCTTCTTACCTGGAACTTCATTTAGACCCTGGTCCCTACAGTCAAAACACCCTGAGTAGCACCCCAAAGTCTGTAGTTCCTGAGGTGGAAACGCAGCTTAAGACTGACTCTTAGGTGATAACTGAGGCAGCACTTAAGCTGTGCAAACTAAGGACTACAATGATGTCAACCCAAAAATGACTGCCCTCAACCTCTGAATCAGCCAATAGTGAGCCTAGAAGGGTAGTCAAGTCCCATTTATTTGTGTAGCGTTTTTTACAATACAGATTGTTTCAAAGCAGCTTTACAGTGATAACAGGAAAATAATGCAACAAAGTTTGTAGAAATTGTGTCATAGTCCAGCTTAAGTAAGTTCAGTGATGGTTCATTTGTTATACAATTTTTAAAGTTTTGTTAATTTATCTATACTGCCGCCTTCACGGGGGAGAGTCTATTTGACACAATCTCTGCAGACACTTCTGGATATGGCCCGGATCCGGCTGACAAACCTTGGGTTAAACCGAGAGACAAATATTAGCGTAGATGAGATTCTTCTTATGATGTAACGAGTACATCTGGTTTTATAGGAAGTTTTCCTGGTTCTGATTTGAATAATAGGAATTTATAATGTCCTATGTGTATGCCAGGTTATAAAGAGATGGGTTTTTAGTCTAAATTTAAACTGACAGAGTGTCTGTTTCCCAATCAATGCTAGGAAAACTCTTCCAAAGTTTAGGTGCTTAATAGGAAAAGGATTGACCGCCTGCAGTTGATTTTGATATTCCAGGTTGTAGGATTATCTATTGAACAGGCATCGATTCACAGACACATCAGACTTCAGGGACTCCCTGACCCCCCCTTTCTCAATCTTCTGATTAGTGAGTCACAAACTCAGCCTGGGGGCCAATTGGTCAAACTAGTCCACCCAAACGTCCGGGCATCCAGATGCCCGGCTCATCTCAAACCCAATTCACAAGGACACGTTAAACAACAGACAGACATTCCTTTGTTCCACAAACAATGATGACTTGTTAACGACCCAGAAAAACCCGACTCGTAGTCGGCACAATATATCATCCCGGCAGAAAGTAACGAGATTACCGGGAGTGCTAAACGCTTCCTGCATGGGCCATTAGCAAGCATTCAGGAGATCCCAAAAACATGGGCTAAAACACCCCCTCCTCCTTTGACAATGACCACTTCTCAAAGACTCTTTGTAATCCAAATACAAAGACTTCTATGTAACCAACTAAAAACTGAACTATATGAATCACGCACAATGACGTTTGTCCAGGGTCAAACAATTCCAGTGCCACCGATTTTTGCATGTTCTCCTTTTAAAATTTAAGTTTAAGTACTGGGGAAATCACTAAGAAATCTCCTGACAACGTGTATCAATGTATTATGTATAGGATAATCATAGGATCTGCGGAGTGTTTGTATAACTAGACAGTGATCACATCATAATCGCTATTATCATGCCCTCCATATATGGGAAACACGTGCTATATGGTATGTATGAAATTGATAAATGATGACTCATATTTCGGTCCAGAGTACAGTTCTGTATAATACACCATATTTGCAATATGAAAATGATGCGTTTGAAATGCTTGCCAGAAGCCAGGGAATCTGCTCGCGCTTATCACATTAGGCAAAACGCTAATGATATGCGAGAACGGGAGAACTGGGCGGGAGACCCGCCCACAACAATTTCTGATTGGCTGGAACACCTCCAGTGGCGGACCAAATGGATCTGTTAAGACAGGAATCAACAGTTGATACTTTGCTTTTTGCTAGAGACTTCGTGTTTCGTGCGTCTAACCACCGTTTGCAGTGATCTCGTGCTGGCCTCATCATCTTCTTGCCTGCACGTTTCACCAGCACTAAGAGCCACCAAAGCTCTTTCCGAACTCAACAACCCTTCTGAACCTCGCCGAGAAACTTCAGTGAGTGCCTCCAGCAGTTGCGTAGCAACGACGAAGCCTTACTCAGCGCAACCAGAAACTGGAGACAAGCTCCTCCCGGCGGAGCCACCCTCGACAACCAGAGTGTCCAGCCCGCAAACGCAACGACCGCCCGCCAGCCAATTAGCGCCGCAGCCCTTAAGTAGGAAGATCTAGACTGCAATGCAGGGGTGACAAAGCCTTTGCTGTAGCTGGCCCGAGGTTGTGGAACAAATTGCCCTTATCTGTTAAAACAGCGACCACAGTATCTGAGTTTGAAAGTCTTCTGAAAACTCATTCGTACTCTTGTGCTTTCAATGTTGAAGATGAATGAACATAGATCATTTTGTACACCACTTTGGTCAAACAAGGTTGTTTTAAATGTGCTTTATAAACAAATTAAAATTGTAACTAACAAATTAACAGTCCTCGATCTATTGCTTTAAACATATTTCAAACAAACAGAAACACTGCTCACCTGTCCTTGCTTCACGTTCTCATTCAGAGACAGATAAAATGCTATGATTATTTTAGCATCTGCAATATACATAACACAATACACATTTAAAGCAAAAATTTTTTGTAAAATGCTAAATGGACTGCATTTATATAGCGCTTTCAACAGACCCATGGCCATCCAAAGCACTTTACATATTGCCTCATATTCACCCATTCATTCACCGACGGCGGTGTCAGCCATGCAAGGCTCCATCCAGCTCGTCAGGAGCAGCTGGGGTTAGGTGTCTTGCTCATGGACACCTCAACACTTGGTCAGGTGGAGCCGGGGATTGAACCACCAACCTTCTGGTTTGTAGACAACCTACATGAACCACTGAGCCACTGCTGCCAGTAGCCTAAATTTCCATCTGACAGATAAATTAAGCGTCTACTGGATTAATTTTTTTTTTTAAATAATAATAATAATAACAAAAGAGATTAAGCGACGAACAAGAATACACACAAAGGTTTTTAGGTTTGGTGCGATTTAGACAAGGTGGGCTGGAGAGTGGCATTACAACTCCCGAATGATATTTGTTATATCAGCGAAAAAGAAAATAATAGTGTTTGTTTTAAAAGCACAAACGAATTAGCCTTGGAATATATATGCACCCTAGCGGCAGCAAATGTAATTTGCAACCAGGGCATCTAGCAACTCTCCGTTGGCTTGCGAGCTGGAAAACCAAAATCTAGTCAGGTCAATCACATCGTGTATAGAGTCGGTGGGCGGGTTTAACAAAATGACTGCAGAGTTGAGGCGGTTCCGCGTGCTACTTGTAAACAAAGAAGCTGGCGAATAGTGGCCTTTCGAATAAGCTTTGGCCGCGACTCCGGAAGACGAAGCTTTTCTTTGAGAAAAGAACAAAGAACGGCACTGAATTCATTCTTAAAAAAGGAAGATGTGTTCTGAGTTTTGCCGACCGGATACGGCAAAAGTTTCATCTATCAGTTTACCGATTTGAACGTCTGGAGAGTGACGTCACACAAACAAAAAGATAATGTTCAATATCTCAAACACTAAACAGTACAAACGTTCATTTTTATGGCACAAATCAGCACAAATGGCATAGTTTTGGAGATTATTTTGTTTTATTGGGTGCTAATTTTTCTGAGATCTCCGACGTGATGTACTACCTGGCCACTGCAGATTAATTTTGGCATTGATAGTGTTGCCATAGAAACGCTCAATCGTCTCCTAAAAATTGTCATTATTCCTTCATACTTCGTGAACGCAGCGCTCAGTTCCTCCAACCCTAATCAAACCCACCTGAACAAGCTAATCAAGGTCTTCAAGATTAGACTAAAGCTACAGGCAGGTGTGTTTCATCAGGGTTGGAGTTACCCAGACCTCCTTGGATCTTTAAAAGTGCGTTTTCAAAGATCATTTAAACAGCGGTTTATGTTGCGGGATTCAGCAGTACGTTTTCAGTGTAGTTTTGTGAGTCTTGCGATTTCCAGAAGAGTTAATTGTGATATCGCAGGTCGAGAGGATGACAGCCCGAGTGTTTTGCACATTGAGTGCTGTTTTATTGTGTCTGTCTGCATATTTGAGCACAATAGATGCTGGAGTCGTAGGTGAGAAGATCTTTTAGCTTCATTACACAGCCCGAGGAAATGCATAAATAAGTGCCTTACAAAATATTATTTTAACCCATACAGTGCATTTAGTTGCAATTGAAAATTTATGAACAACATTGACTTTCCATGTCTTATCAGCATTGTACTTCTGCTGCACACTCTACTATAGTAGGCTAGGTTGTAATCTCACTCTTTGACTTTGAAACTGATTGGCACATTTTAGTGATAAATGGTATTTACACTTGATTTGAAGCAGATAAATATGAATTACGTTTGAGATCACATATTATGTTCTGAAAGCTGACGTTTGTATCCATACAGTGAAGTCCGGAGCCCAACCACCAAAGCATTTCGTGAAGCCCGCAGCCCAACCACCAAAGCATTTCGTGAAGCCCGCAGCCCAACCACCAAAGCATTTCGTGAAGCCCGCAGCCCAACCACCAAAGCATTTCGTGAAGCCCGCAGCCCAACCACCAAAGCATTTCGTGAAGCCCGCAGCCCAACCACCAAAGCATTTCGTGAAGCCCGCAGCCCAACCACCAAAGCATTTCGTGAAGCCCGCAGGCCAACCACCAAAGCATTTATGACGCATGCAGCTCAACTACCAAATCATGCAGTGTAGCCTGCACCAAATAACACCATAAAAGCTTCATCACTTGATGCCAAATAAATGTTTTGTTTAGTGAAACGTCTTTTTTACTTATTTTCTTGATTTGAAGAGGGTTTTGATACCAAAAAATGTTTTCCATTGCCATGTTTTTGCAAAAATAATGGTTAAAGGCCTTCTGAAGCTATGCACTTGTGTATGGAAAAATATCCATATTTACCATGTTATAAAGTATAATATCTAGACCGCCTTCTGTGTTCAACTTGCGACCAAGGCGTAACTGACGCAATGAAGCTTGCGCATTTTGAATTGCAAGAGGCGTTACACAAGTTGACTATGGAAGGTGGTCTGGTGGAAGCTAGATATTTTACAAAAAGTTTTAAATTTGCATCTTTTTCTTATTAAACTCTGCTTCAGAAGCCTCTTTTATTAACCCCACCCCCTCCAGAGCTGTGTGCAGTACGTTTATTTATGGATGTTTTTAAAAAAATGTCTGTCTCAAACTCATTGTATTTGTCAAAGAATGTCATTCACTTAAGATGGCTTGAGGGTGAGTAAATCATGGGTAATTTGAGTGAACTAAACCTTTAAATCAAACTGAAAGTTCATGAACTTTGAAAAAGTACTACCTTCTTACCTGGAACTTCATTTAGACCCTGGTCCCTACAGTCAAAACACCCTGAGTAGCACCCCAAAGTCTGTAGTTCCTGAGGTGGAAACGCAGCTTAAGACTGACTCTTAGGTGATAACTGAGGCAGCACTTAAGCTGTGCAAACTAAGGACTACAATGATGTCAACCCAAAAATGACTGCCCTCAACCTCTGAATCAGCCAATAGTGAGCCTAGAAGGGTAGTCAAGTCCCATTTATTTGTGTAGCGTTTTTTACAATACAGATTGTTTCAAAGCAGCTTTACAGTGATAACAGGAAAATAATGCAACAAAGTTTGTAGAAATTGTGTCATAGTCCAGCTTAAGTAAGTTCAGTGATGGTTCATTTGTTATACAATTTTTAAAGTTTTGTTAATTTATCTATACTGCCGCCTTCACGGGGGAGAGTCTATTTGACACAATCTCTGCAGACACTTCTGGATATGGCCCGGATCCGGCTGACAAACCTTGGGTTAAACCGAGAGACAAATATTAGCGTAGATGAGATTCTTCTTATGATGTAACGAGTACATCTGGTTTTATAGGAAGTTTTCCTGGTTCTGATTTGAATAATAGGAATTTATAATGTCCTATGTGTATGCCAGGTTATAAAGAGATGGGTTTTTAGTCTAAATTTAAACTGACAGAGTGTCTGTTTCCCAATCAATGCTAGGAAAACTCTTCCAAAGTTTAGGTGCTTAATAGGAAAAGGATTGACCGCCTGCAGTTGATTTTGATATTCCAGGTTGTAGGATTATCTATTGAACAGGCATCGATTCACAGACACATCAGACTTCAGGGACTCCCTGACCCCCCCTTTCTCAATCTTCTGATTAGTGAGTCACAAACTCAGCCTGGGGGCCAATTGGTCAAACTAGTCCACCCAAACGTCCGGGCATCCAGATGCCCGGCTCATCTCAAACCCAATTCACAAGGACACGTTAAACAACAGACAGACATTCCTTTGTTCCACAAACAATGATGACTTGTTAACGACCCAGAAAAACCCGACTCGTAGTCGGCACAATATATCATCCCGGCAGAAAGTAACGAGATTACCGGGAGTGCTAAACGCTTCCTGCATGGGCCATTAGCAAGCATTCAGGAGATCCCAAAAACATGGGCTAAAACACCCCCTCCTCCTTTGACAATGACCACTTCTCAAAGACTCTTTGTAATCCAAATACAAAGACTTCTATGTAACCAACTAAAAACTGAACTATATGAATCACGCACAATGACGTTTGTCCAGGGTCAAACAATTCCAGTGCCACCGATTTTTGCATGTTCTCCTTTTAAAATTTAAGTTTAAGTACTGGGGAAATCACTAAGAAATCTCCTGACAACGTGTATCAATGTATTATGTATAGGATAATCATAGGATCTGCGGAGTGTTTGTATAACTAGACAGTGATCACATCATAATCGCTATTATCATGCCCTCCATATATGGGAAACACGTGCTATTTGGTATGTATGAAATTGATAAATGATGACTCATATTTCGGTCCAGAGTACAGTTCTGTATAATACACCATATTTGCAATATGAAAATGATGCGTTTGAAATGCTTGCCAGAAGCCAGGGAATCTGCTCGCGCTTATCACATTAGGCAAAACGCTAATGATATGCGAGAACGGGAAAACTGGGCGGGAGACCCGCCCACAACAATTTCTGATTGGCTGGAACACCTCCAGTGGCGGACCAAATGGATCTGTTAAGACAGGAATCAACAGTTGATGCTTTGCTTTTTGCTAGAGACTTCGTGTTTCGTGCGTCTAACCACCGTTTGCAGTGATCTCGTGCTGGCCTCATCATCTTCTTGCCTGCACGTTTCACCAGCACTAAGAGCCACCAAAGCTCTTTCCGAACTCAACAACCCTTCTGAACCTCGCCGAGAAACTTCAGTGAGTGCCTCCAGCAGTTGCGTAGCAACGACGAAGCCTTACTCAGCGCAACCAGAAACTGGAGACAAGCTCCTCCCGGCGGAGCCACCCTCGACAACCAGAGTGTCCAGCCCGCAAACGCAACGACCGCCCGCCAGCCAATTAGCGCCGCAGCCCTTAAGTAGGAAGATCTAGACTGCAATGCAGGGGTGACAAAGCCTTTGCTGTAGCTGGCCCGAGGTTGTGGAACAAATTGCCCTTATCTGTTAAAACAGCGACCACAGTATCTGAGTTTGAAAGTCTTCTGAAAACTCATTCGTACTCTTGTGCTTTCAATGTTGAAGATGAATGAACATAGATCATTTTGTACACCACTTTGGTCAAACAAGGTTGTTTTAAATGTGCTTTATAAACAAATTAAAATTGAAACTAACAAATTAACAGTCCTCGATCTATTGCTTTAAACATATTTCAAACAAACAGAAACACTGCTCACCTGTCCTTGCTTCACGTTCTCATTCAGAGACAGATAAAATGCTATGATTATTTTAGCATCTGCAATATACATAACACAATACACATTTTAAGCAAAAATTTTTTGTAAAATGCTAAATGGACTGCATTTATATAGCGCTTTCAACAGACCCATGGCCATCCAAAGCACTTTACATATTGCCTCATATTCACCCATTCATTCACCGACGGCGGTGTCAGCCATGCAAGGCTCCATCCAGCTCGTCAGGAGCAGCTGGGGTTAGGTGTCTTGCTCATGGACACCTCAACACTTGGTCAGGTGGAGCCGGGGATTGAACCACCAACCTTCTGGTTTGTAGACAACCTACATGAACCACTGAGCCACTGCTGCCAGTAGCCTAAATTTCCATCTGACAGATAAATTAAGCGTCTACTGGATTAATTTTTTTTTTTTAAATAATAATAATAATAACAAAAGAGATTAAGCGACGAACAAGAATACACACAAAGGTTTTTAGGTTTGGTGCGATTTAGACAAGGTGGGCTGGAGAGTGGCATTACAACTCCCGAATGATATTTGTTATATCAGCGAAAAAGAAAATAATAGTGTTTGTTTTAAAAGCACAAACGAATTAGCCTTGGAATATATATGCACCCTAGCGGCAGCAAATGTAATTTGCAACCAGGGCATCTAGCAACTCTCCGTTGGCTTGCGAGCTGGAAAACCAAAATCTAGTCAGGTCAATCACATCGTGTATAGAGTCGGTGGGCGGGTTTAACAAAATGACTGCAGAGTTGAGGCGGTTCCGCGTGCTACTTGTAAACAAAGAAGCTGGCGAATAGTGGTCTTTCGAATAAGCTTTGGCCGCGACTCCGGAAGACGAAGCTTTTCTTTGAGAAAAGAACAAAGAACGGCACTGAAGTCATTCTTAAAAAAGGAAGATGTGTTCTGAGTTTTGCCGACCGGATACGGCAAAAGTTTCATCTATCAGTTTACCGATTTGAACGTCTGGAGAGTGACGTCACACAAACAAAAAGATAATGTTCAATATCTCAAACACTAAACAGTACAAACGTTCATTTTTATGGCACAAATCAGCACAAATGGCATAGTTTTGGAGATTATTTTGTTTTATTGGGTGCTAATTTTTCTGAGATCTCCGACGTGATGTACTACCTGGCCACTGCAGATTAATTTTGGCATTGATAGTGTTGCCATAGAAACGCTCAATCGTCTCCTAAAAATTGTCATTATTCCTTCATACTTCGTGAACGCAGCGCTCAGTTCCTCCAACCCTAGTCAAACCCACCTGAACAAGCTAATCAAGGTCTTCAAGATTAGACTAAAGCTACAGGCAGGTGTGTTTCATCAGGGTTGGAGTTACCCAGACCTCCTTGGATCTTTAAAAGTGCGTTTTCAAAGATCATTTAAACAGCGGTTTATGTTGCGGGATTCAGCAGTACGTTTTCAGTGTAGTTTTGTGAGTCTTGCGATTTCCAGAAGAGTTAATTGTGATATCGCAGGTCGAGAGGATGACAGCCCGAGTGTTTTGCACATTGAGTGCTGTTTTATTGTGTCTGTCTGCATATTTGAGCACAATAGATGCTGGAGTCGTAGGTGAGAAGATCTTTTAGCTTCATTACACAGCCCGAGGAAATGCATAAATAAGTGCCTTACAAAATATTATTTTAACCCATACAGTGCATTTAGTTGCAATTGAAAATTTATGAACAACATTGACTTTCCATGTCTTTTATCAGCATTGTACTTCTGCTGCACACTCTACTATAGTAGGCTAGGTTGTAATCTCACTCTTTGACTTTGAAACTGATTGGCACATTTTAGTGATAAATGGTATTTACACTTGATTTGAAGCAGATAAATATGAATTACGTTTGAGATCACATATATTATGTTCTGAAAGCTGACGTTTGTATCCATACAGTGAAGTCCGGAGCCCAACCACCAAAGCATTTCGTGAAGCCCGCAGCCCAACCACCAAAGCATTTCGTGAAGCCCGCAGCCCAACCACCAAAGCATTTCGTGAAGCCCGCAGCCCAACCACCAAAGCATTTCGTGAAGCCCGCAGCCCAACCACCAAAGCATTTCGTGAAGCCCGCAGCCCAACCACCAAAGCATTTCGTGAAGCCCGCAGCCCAACCACCAAAGCATTTCGTGAAGCCCGCAGCCCAACCACCAAAGCATTTCGTGAAGCCCGCAGCCCAACCACCAAAGCATTTCGTGAAGCCCGCAGCCCAACCACCAAAGCATTTCGTGAAGCCCGCAGCCCAACCACCAAAGCATTTCGTGAAGCCCGCAGGCCAACCACCAAAGCATTTATGACGCATGCAGCTCAACTACCAAATCATGCAGTGTAGCCTGCACCAAATAACACCATAAAAGCTTCATCACTTGATGCCAAATAAATGTTTTGTTTAGTGAAACGTCTTTTTTACTTATTTTCTTGATTTGAAGAGGGTTTTGATACCAAAAAATGTTTTCCATTGCCATGTTTTTGCAAAAATAATGGTTAAAGGCCTTCTGAAGCTATGCACTTGTGTATGGAAAAATATCCATATTTACCATGTTATAAAGTATAATATCTAGACCGCCTTCTGTGTTCAACTTGCGACCAAGGCGTAACTGACGCAATGAAGCTTGCGCATTTTGAATTGCAAGAGGCGTTACACAAGTTGACTATGGAAGGTGGTCTGGTGGAAGCTAGATATTTTACAAAAAGTTTTAAATTTGCATCTTTTTCTTATTAAACTCTGCTTCAGAAGCCTCTTTTATTAACCCCACCCCCTCCAGAGCTGTGTGCAGTACGTTTATTTATGGATGTTTTTAAAAAAATGTCTGTCTCAAACTCATTGTATTTGTCAAAGAATGTCATTCACTTAAGATGGCTTGAGGGTGAGTAAATCATGGGTAATTTGAGTGAACTAAACCTTTAAATCAAACTGAAAGTTCATGAACTTTGAAAAAGTACTACCTTCTTACCTGGAACTTCATTTAGACCCTGGTCCCTACAGTCAAAACACCCTGAGTAGCACCCCAAAGTCTGTAGTTCCTGAGGTGGAAACGCAGCTTAAGACTGACTCTTAGGTGATAACTGAGGCAGCACTTAAGCTGTGCAAACTAAGGACTACAATGATGTCAACCCAAAAATGACTGCCCTCAACCTCTGAATCAGCCAATAGTGAGCCTAGAAGGGTAGTCAAGTCCCATTTATTTGTGTAGCGTTTTTTACAATACAGATTGTTTCAAAGCAGCTTTACAGTGATAACAGGAAAATAATGCAACAAAGTTTGTAGAAATTGTGTCATAGTCCAGCTTAAGTAAGTTCAGTGATGGTTCATTTGTTATACAATTTTTAAAGTTTTGTTAATTTATCTATACTGCCGCCTTCACGGGGGAGAGTCTATTTGACACAATCTCTGCAGACACTTCTGGATATGGCCCGGATCCGGCTGACAAACCTTGGGTTAAACCGAGAGACAAATATTAGCGTAGATGAGATTCTTCTTATGATGTAACGAGTACATCTGGTTTTATAGGAAGTTTTCCTGGTTCTGATTTGAATAATAGGAATTTATAATGTCCTATGTGTATGCCAGGTTATAAAGAGATGGGTTTTTAGTCTAAATTTAAACTGACAGAGTGTCTGTTTCCCAATCAATGCTAGGAAAACTCTTCCAAAGTTTAGGTGCTTAATAGGAAAAGGATTGACCGCCTGCAGTTGATTTTGATATTCCAGGTTGTAGGATTATCTATTGAACAGGCATCGATTCACAGACACATCAGACTTCAGGGACTCCCTGACCCCCCCTTTCTCAATCTTCTGATTAGTGAGTCACAAACTCAGCCTGGGGGCCAATTGGTCAAACTAGTCCACCCAAACGTCCGGGCATCCAGATGCCCGGCTCATCTCAAACCCAATTCACAAGGACACGTTAAACAACAGACAGACATTCCTTTGTTCCACAAACAATGATGACTTGTTAACGACCCAGAAAAACCCGACTCGTAGTCGGCACAATATATCATCCCGGCAGAAAGTAACGAGATTACCGGGAGTGCTAAACGCTTCCTGCATGGGCCATTAGCAAGCATTCAGGAGATCCCAAAAACATGGGCTAAAACACCCCCTCCTCCTTTGACAATGACCACTTCTCAAAGACTCTTTGTAATCCAAATACAAAGACTTCTATGTAACCAACTAAAAACTGAACTATATGAATCACGCACAATGACGTTTGTCCAGGGTCAAACAATTCCAGTGCCACCGATTTTTGCATGTTCTCCTTTTAAAATTTAAGTTTAAGTACTGGGGAAATCACTAAGAAATCTCCTGACAACGTGTATCAATGTATTATGTATAGGATAATCATAGGATCTGCGGAGTGTTTGTATAACTAGACAGTGATCACATCATAATCGCTATTATCATGCCCTCCATATATGGGAAACACGTGCTATTTGGTATGTATGAAATTGATAAATGATGACTCATATTTCGGTCCAGAGTACAGTTCTGTATAATACACCATATTTGCAATATGAAAATGATGCGTTTGAAATGCTTGCCAGAAGCCAGGGAATCTGCTCGCGCTTATCACATTAGGCAAAACGCTAATGATATGCGAGAACGGGAGAACTGGGCGGGAGACCCGCCCACAACAATTTCTGATTGGCTGGAACACCTCCAGTGGCGGACCAAATGGATCTGTTAAGACAGGAATCAACAGTTGATACTTTGCTTTTTGCTAGAGACTTCGTGTTTCGTGCGTCTAACCACCGTTTGCAGTGATCTCGTGCTGGCCTCATCATCTTCTTGCCTGCACGTTTCACCAGCACTAAGAGCCACCAAAGCTCTTTCCGAACTCAACAACCCTTCTGAACCTCGCCGAGAAACTTCAGTGAGTGCCTCCAGCAGTTGCGTAGCAACGACGAAGCCTTACTCAGCGCAACCAGAAACTGGAGACAAGCTCCTCCCGGCGGAGCCACCCTCGACAACCAGAGTGTCCAGCCCGCAAACGCAACGACCGCCCGCCAGCCAATTAGCGCCGCAGCCCTTAAGTAGGAAGATCTAGACTGCAATGCAGGGGTGACAAAGCCTTTGCTGTAGCTGGCCCGAGGTTGTGGAACAAATTGCCCTTATCTGTTAAAACAGCGACCACAGTATCTGAGTTTGAAAGTCTTCTGAAAACTCATTCGTACTCTTGTGCTTTCAATGTTGAAGATGAATGAACATAGATCATTTTGTACACCACTTTGGTCAAACAAGGTTGTTTTAAATGTGCTTTATAAACAAATTAAAATTGAAACTAACAAATTAACAGTCCTCGATCTATTGCTTTAAACATATTTCAAACAAACAGAAACACTGCTCACCTGTCCTTGCTTCACGTTCTCATTCAGAGACAGATAAAATGCTATGATTATTTTAGCATCTGCAATATACATAACACAATACACATTTAAAGCAAAAATTTTTTGTAAAATGCTAAATGGACTGCATTTATATAGCGCTTTCAACAGACCCATGGCCATCCAAAGCACTTTACATATTGCCTCATATTCACCCATTCATTCACCGACGGCGGTGTCAGCCATGCAAGGCTCCATCCAGCTCGTCAGGAGCAGCTGGGGTTAGGTGTCTTGCTCATGGACACCTCAACACTTGGTCAGGTGGAGCCGGGGATTGAACCACCAACCTTCTGGTTTGTAGACAACCTACATGAACCACTGAGCCACTGCTGCCAGTAGCCTAAATTTCCATCTGACAGATAAATTAAGCGTCTACTGGATTAATTTTTTTTTTTAAATAATAATAATAATAACAAAAGAGATTAAGCGACGAACAAGAATACACACAAAGGTTTTTAGGTTTGGTGCGATTTAGACAAGGTGGGCTGGAGAGTGGCATTACAACTCCCGAATGATATTTGTTATATCAGCGAAAAAGAAAATAATAGTGTTTGTTTTAAAAGCACAAACGAATTAGCCTTGGAATATATATGCACCCTAGCGGCAGCAAATGTAATTTGCAACCAGGGCATCTAGCAACTCTCCGTTGGCTTGCGAGCTGGAAAACCAAAATCTAGTCAGGTCAATCACATCGTGTATAGAGTCGGTGGGCGGGTTTAACAAAATGACTGCAGAGTTGAGGCGGTTCCGCGTGCTACTTGTAAACAAAGAAGCTGGCGAATAGTGGCCTTTCGAATAAGCTTTGGCCGCGACTCCGGAAGACGAAGCTTTTCTTTGAGAAAAGAACAAAGAACGGCACTGAATTCATTCTTAAAAAAGGAAGATGTGTTCTGAGTTTTGCCGACCGGATACGGCAAAAGTTTCATCTATCAGTTTACCGATTTGAACGTCTGGAGAGTGACGTCACACAAACAAAAAGATAATGTTCAATATCTCAAACACTAAACAGTACAAACGTTCATTTTTATGGCACAAATCAGCACAAATGGCATAGTTTTGGAGATTATTTTGTTTTATTGGGTGCTAATTTTTCTGAGATCTCCGACGTGATGTACTACCTGGCCACTGCAGATTAATTTTGGCATTGATAGTGTTGCCATAGAAACGCTCAATCGTCTCCTAAAAATTGTCATTATTCCTTCATACTTCGTGAACGCAGCGCTCAGTTCCTCCAACCCTAGTCAAACCCACCTGAACAAGCTAATCAAGGTCTTCAAGATTAGACTAAAGCTACAGGCAGGTGTGTTTCATCAGGGTTGGAGTTACCCAGACCTCCTTGGATCTTTAAAAGTGCGTTTTCAAAGATCATTTAAACAGCGGTTTATGTTGCGGGATTCAGCAGTACGTTTTCAGTGTAGTTTTGTGAGTCTTGCGATTTCCAGAAGAGTTAATTGTGATATCGCAGGTCGAGAGGATGACAGCCCGAGTGTTTTGCACATTGAGTGCTGTTTTATTGTGTCTGTCTGCATATTTGAGCACAATAGATGCTGGAGTCGTAGGTGAGAAGATCTTTTAGCTTCATTACACAGCCCGAGGAAATGCATAAATAAGTGCCTTACAAAATATTATTTTAACCCATACAGTGCATTTAGTTGCAATTGAAAATTTATGAACAACATTGACTTTCCATGTCTTTTATCAGCATTGTACTTCTGCTGCACACTCTACTATAGTAGGCTAGGTTGTAATCTCACTCTTTGACTTTGAAACTGATTGGCACATTTTAGTGATAAATGGTATTTACACTTGATTTGAAGCAGATAAATATGAATTACGTTTGAGATCACATATATTATGTTCTGAAAGCTGACGTTTGTATCCATACAGTGAAGTCCGGAGCCCAACCACCAAAGCATTTCGTGAAGCCCGCAGCCCAACCACCAAAGCATTTCGTGAAGCCCGCAGCCCAACCACCAAAGCATTTCGTGAAGCCCGCAGCCCAACCACCAAAGCATTTCGTGAAGCCCGCAGCCCAACCACCAAAGCATTTCGTGAAGCCCGCAGCCCAACCACCAAAGCATTTCGTGAAGCCCGCAGCCCAACCACCAAAGCATTTCGTGAAGCCCGCAGCCCAACCACCAAAGCATTTCGTGAAGCCCGCAGCCCAACCACCAAAGCATTTCGTGAAGCCCGCAGCCCAACCACCAAAGCATTTCGTGAAGCCCGCAGCCCAACCACCAAAGCATTTCGTGAAGCCCGCAGGCCAACCACCAAAGCATTTATGACGCATGCAGCTCAACTACCAAATCATGCAGTGTAGCCTGCACCAAATAACACCATAAAAGCTTCATCACTTGATGCCAAATAAATGTTTTGTTTAGTGAAACGTCTTTTTTACTTATTTTCTTGATTTGAAGAGGGTTTTGATACCAAAAAATGTTTTCCATTGCCATGTTTTTGCAAAAATAATGGTTAAAGGCCTTCTGAAGCTATGCACTTGTGTATGGAAAAATATCCATATTTACCATGTTATAAAGTATAATATCTAGACCGCCTTCTGTGTTCAACTTGCGACCAAGGCGTAACTGACGCAATGAAGCTTGCGCATTTTGAATTGCAAGAGGCGTTACACAAGTTGACTATGGAAGGTGGTCTGGTGGAAGCTAGATATTTTACAAAAAGTTTTAAATTTGCATCTTTTTCTTATTAAACTCTGCTTCAGAAGCCTCTTTTATTAACCCCACCCCCTCCAGAGCTGTGTGCAGTACGTTTATTTATGGATGTTTTTAAAAAAATGTCTGTCTCAAACTCATTGTATTTGTCAAAGAATGTCATTCACTTAAGATGGCTTGAGGGTGAGTAAATCATGGGTAATTTGAGTGAACTAAACCTTTAAATCAAACTGAAAGTTCATGAACTTTGAAAAAGTACTACCTTCTTACCTGGAACTTCATTTAGACCCTGGTCCCTACAGTCAAAACACCCTGAGTAGCACCCCAAAGTCTGTAGTTCCTGAGGTGGAAACGCAGCTTAAGACTGACTCTTAGGTGATAACTGAGGCAGCACTTAAGCTGTGCAAACTAAGGACTACAATGATGTCAACCCAAAAATGACTGCCCTCAACCTCTGAATCAGCCAATAGTGAGCCTAGAAGGGTAGTCAAGTCCCATTTATTTGTGTAGCGTTTTTTACAATACAGATTGTTTCAAAGCAGCTTTACAGTGATAACAGGAAAATAATGCAACAAAGTTTGTAGAAATTGTGTCATAGTCCAGCTTAAGTAAGTTCAGTGATGGTTCATTTGTTATACAATTTTTAAAGTTTTGTTAATTTATCTATACTGCCGCCTTCACGGGGGAGAGTCTATTTGACACAATCTCTGCAGACACTTCTGGATATGGCCCGGATCCGGCTGACAAACCTTGGGTTAAACCGAGAGACAAATATTAGCGTAGATGAGATTCTTCTTATGATGTAACGAGTACATCTGGTTTTATAGGAAGTTTTCCTGGTTCTGATTTGAATAATAGGAATTTATAATGTCCTATGTGTATGCCAGGTTATAAAGAGATGGGTTTTTAGTCTAAATTTAAACTGACAGAGTGTCTGTTTCCCAATCAATGCTAGGAAAACTCTTCCAAAGTTTAGGTGCTTAATAGGAAAAGGATTGACCGCCTGCAGTTGATTTTGATATTCCAGGTTGTAGGATTATCTATTGAACAGGCATCGATTCACAGACACATCAGACTTCAGGGACTCCCTGACCCCCCCTTTCTCAATCTTCTGATTAGTGAGTCACAAACTCAGCCTGGGGGCCAATTGGTCAAACTAGTCCACCCAAACGTCCGGGCATCCAGATGCCCGGCTCATCTCAAACCCAATTCACAAGGACACGTTAAACAACAGACAGACATTCCTTTGTTCCACAAACAATGATGACTTGTTAACGACCCAGAAAAACCCGACTCGTAGTCGGCACAATATATCATCCCGGCAGAAAGTAACGAGATTACCGGGAGTGCTAAACGCTTCCTGCATGGGCCATTAGCAAGCATTCAGGAGATCCCAAAAACATGGGCTAAAACACCCCCTCCTCCTTTGACAATGACCACTTCTCAAAGACTCTTTGTAATCCAAATACAAAGACTTCTATGTAACCAACTAAAAACTGAACTATATGAATCACGCACAATGACGTTTGTCCAGGGTCAAACAATTCCAGTGCCACCGATTTTTGCATGTTCTCCTTTTAAAATTTAAGTTTAAGTACTGGGGAAATCACTAAGAAATCTCCTGACAACGTGTATCAATGTATTATGTATAGGATAATCATAGGATCTGCGGAGTGTTTGTATAACTAGACAGTGATCACATCATAATCGCTATTATCATGCCCTCCATATATGGGAAACACGTGCTATTTGGTATGTATGAAATTGATAAATGATGACTCATATTTCGGTCCAGAGTACAGTTCTGTATAATACACCATATTTGCAATATGAAAATGATGCGTTTGAAATGCTTGCCAGAAGCCAGGGAATCTGCTCGCGCTTATCACATTAGGCAAAACGCTAATGATATGCGAGAACGGGAGAACTGGGCGGGAGACCCGCCCACAACAATTTCTGATTGGCTGGAACACCTCCAGTGGCGGACCAAATGGATCTGTTAAGACAGGAATCAACAGTTGATACTTTGCTTTTTGCTAGAGACTTCGTGTTTCGTGCGTCTAACCACCGTTTGCAGTGATCTCGTGCTGGCCTCATCATCTTCTTGCCTGCACGTTTCACCAGCACTAAGAGCCACCAAAGCTCTTTCCGAACTCAACAACCCTTCTGAACCTCGCCGAGAAACTTCAGTGAGTGCCTCCAGCAGTTGCGTAGCAACGACGAAGCCTTACTCAGCGCAACCAGAAACTGGAGACAAGCTCCTCCCGGCGGAGCCACCCTCGACAACCAGAGTGTCCAGCCCGCAAACGCAACGACCGCCCGCCAGCCAATTAGCGCCGCAGCCCTTAAGTAGGAAGATCTAGACTGCAATGCAGGGGTGACAAAGCCTTTGCTGTAGCTGGCCCGAGGTTGTGGAACAAATTGCCCTTATCTGTTAAAACAGCGACCACAGTATCTGAGTTTGAAAGTCTTCTGAAAACTCATTCGTACTCTTGTGCTTTCAATGTTGAAGATGAATGAACATAGATCATTTTGTACACCACTTTGGTCAAACAAGGTTGTTTTAAATGTGCTTTATAAACAAATTAAAATTGAAACTAACAAATTAACAGTCCTCGATCTATTGCTTTAAACATATTTCAAACAAACAGAAACACTGCTCACCTGTCCTTGCTTCACGTTCTCATTCAGAGACAGATAAAATGCTATGATTATTTTAGCATCTGCAATATACATAACACAATACACATTTAAAGCAAAAATTTTTTGTAAAATGCTAAATGGACTGCATTTATATAGCGCTTTCAACAGACCCATGGCCATCCAAAGCACTTTACATATTGCCTCATATTCACCCATTCATTCACCGACGGCGGTGTCAGCCATGCAAGGCTCCATCCAGCTCGTCAGGAGCAGCTGGGGTTAGGTGTCTTGCTCATGGACACCTCAACACTTGGTCAGGTGGAGCCGGGGATTGAACCACCAACCTTCTGGTTTGTAGACAACCTACATGAACCACTGAGCCACTGCTGCCAGTAGCCTAAATTTCCATCTGACAGATAAATTAAGCGTCTACTGGATTAATTTTTTTTTTTAAATAATAATAATAATAACAAAAGAGATTAAGCGACGAACAAGAATACACACAAAGGTTTTTAGGTTTGGTGCGATTTAGACAAGGTGGGCTGGAGAGTGGCATTACAACTCCCGAATGATATTTGTTATATCAGCGAAAAAGAAAATAATAGTGTTTGTTTTAAAAGCACAAACGAATTAGCCTTGGAATATATATGCACCCTAGCGGCAGCAAATGTAATTTGCAACCAGGGCATCTAGCAACTCTCCGTTGGCTTGCGAGCTGGAAAACCAAAATCTAGTCAGGTCAATCACATCGTGTATAGAGTCGGTGGGCGGGTTTAACAAAATGACTGCAGAGTTGAGGCGGTTCCGCGTGCTACTTGTAAACAAAGAAGCTGGCGAATAGTGGCCTTTCGAATAAGCTTTGGCCGCGACTCCGGAAGACGAAGCTTTTCTTTGAGAAAAGAACAAAGAACGGCACTGAATTCATTCTTAAAAAAGGAAGATGTGTTCTGAGTTTTGCCGACCGGATACGGCAAAAGTTTCATCTATCAGTTTACCGATTTGAACGTCTGGAGAGTGACGTCACACAAACAAAAAGATAATGTTCAATATCTCAAACACTAAACAGTACAAACGTTCATTTTTATGGCACAAATCAGCACAAATGGCATAGTTTTGGAGATTATTTTGTTTTATTGGGTGCTAATTTTTCTGAGATCTCCGACGTGATGTACTACCTGGCCACTGCAGATTAATTTTGGCATTGATAGTGTTGCCATAGAAACGCTCAATCGTCTCCTAAAAATTGTCATTATTCCTTCATACTTCGTGAACGCAGCGCTCAGTTCCTCCAACCCTAATCAAACCCACCTGAACAAGCTAATCAAGGTCTTCAAGATTAGACTAAAGCTACAGGCAGGTGTGTTTCATCAGGGTTGGAGTTACCCAGACCTCCTTGGATCTTTAAAAGTGCGTTTTCAAAGATCATTTAAACAGCGGTTTATGTTGCGGGATTCAGCAGTACGTTTTCAGTGTAGTTTTGTGAGTCTTGCGATTTCCAGAAGAGTTAATTGTGATATCGCAGGTCGAGAGGATGACAGCCCGAGTGTTTTGCACATTGAGTGCTGTTTTATTGTGTCTGTCTGCATATTTGAGCACAATAGATGCTGGAGTCGTAGGTGAGAAGATCTTTTAGCTTCATTACACAGCCCGAGGAAATGCATAAATAAGTGCCTTACAAAATATTATTTTAACCCATACAGTGCATTTAGTTGCAATTGAAAATTTATGAACAACATTGACTTTCCATGTCTTATCAGCATTGTACTTCTGCTGCACACTCTACTATAGTAGGCTAGGTTGTAATCTCACTCTTTGACTTTGAAACTGATTGGCACATTTTAGTGATAAATGGTATTTACACTTGATTTGAAGCAGATAAATATGAATTACGTTTGAGATCACATATTATGTTCTGAAAGCTGACGTTTGTATCCATACAGTGAAGTCCGGAGCCCAACCACCAAAGCATTTCGTGAAGCCCGCAGCCCAACCACCAAAGCATTTCGTGAAGCCCGCAGCCCAACCACCAAAGCATTTCGTGAAGCCCGCAGCCCAACCACCAAAGCATTTCGTGAAGCCCGCAGCCCAACCACCAAAGCATTTCGTGAAGCCCGCAGCCCAACCACCAAAGCATTTCGTGAAGCCCGCAGCCCAACCACCAAAGCATTTCGTGAAGCCCGCAGCCCAACCACCAAAGCATTTCGTGAAGCCCGCAGCCCAACCACCAAAGCATTTCGTGAAGCCCGCAGGCCAACCACCAAAGCATTTGTGACGCATGCAGCTCAACTACCAAATCATGCAGTGTAGCCTGCACCAAATAACACCATAAAAGCTTCATCACTTGATGCCAAATAAATGTTTTGTTTAGTGAAACGTCTTTTTTTACTTATTTTCTTGATTTGAAGAGGGTTTTGATACCAAAAAATGTTTTCCATTGCCATGTTTTTGCAAAAATAATGGTTAAAGGCCTTCTGAAGCTATGCACTTGTGTATGGAAAAATATCCATATTTACCATGTTATAAAGTATAATATCTAGACCGCCTTCTGTGTTCAACTTGCGACCAAGGCGTAACTGACGCAATGAAGCTTGCGCATTTTGAATTGCAAGAGGCGTTACACAAGTTGACTATGGAAGGTGGTCTGGTGGAAGCTAGATATTTTACAAAAAGTTTTAAATTTGCATCTTTTTCTTATTAAACTCTGCTTCAGAAGCCTCTTTTATTAACCCCACCCCCTCCAGAGCTGTGTGCAGTACGTTTATTTATGGATGTTTTTAAAAAAATGTCTGTCTCAAACTCATTGTATTTGTCAAAGAATGTCATTCACTTAAGATGGCTTGAGGGTGAGTAAATCATGGGTAATTTGAGTGAACTAAACCTTTAAATCAAACTGAAAGTTCATGAACTTTGAAAAAGTACTACCTTCTTACCTGGAACTTCATTTAGACCCTGGTCCCTACAGTCAAAACACCCTGAGTAGCACCCCAAAGTCTGTAGTTCCTGAGGTGGAAACGCAGCTTAAGACTGACTCTTAGGTGATAACTGAGGCAGCACTTAAGCTGTGCAAACTAAGGACTACAATGATGTCAACCCAAAAATGACTGCCCTCAACCTCTGAATCAGCCAATAGTGAGCCTAGAAGGGTAGTCAAGTCCCATTTATTTGTGTAGCGTTTTTTACAATACAGATTGTTTCAAAGCAGCTTTACAGTGATAACAGGAAAATAATGCAACAAAGTTTGTAGAAATTGTGTCATAGTCCAGCTTAAGTAAGTTCAGTGATGGTTCATTTGTTATACAATTTTTAAAGTTTTGTTAATTTATCTATACTGCCGCCTTCACGGGGGAGAGTCTATTTGACACAATCTCTGCAGACACTTCTGGATATGGCCCGGATCCGGCTGACAAACCTTGGGTTAAACCGAGAGACAAATATTAGCGTAGATGAGATTCTTCTTATGATGTAACGAGTACATCTGGTTTTATAGGAAGTTTTCCTGGTTCTGATTTGAATAATAGGAATTTATAATGTCCTATGTGTATGCCAGGTTATAAAGAGATGGGTTTTTAGTCTAGATTTAAACTGACAGAGTGTCTGTTTCCCAATCAATGCTAGGAAAACTCTTCCAAAGTTTAGGTGCTTAATAGGAAAAGGATTGACCGCCTGCAGTTGATTTTGATATTCCAGGTTGTAGGATTATCTATTGAACAGGCATCGATTCACAGACACATCAGACTTCAGGGACTCCCTGACCCCCCCTTTCTCAATCTTCTGATTAGTGAGTCACAAACTCAGCCTGGGGGCCAATTGGTCAAACTAGTCCACCCAAACGTCCGGGCATCCAGATGCCCGGCTCATCTCAAACCCAATTCACAAGGACACGTTAAACAACAGACAGACATTCCTTTGTTCCACAAACAATGATGACTTGTTAACGACCCAGAAAAACCCGACTCGTAGTCGGCACAATATATCATCCCGGCAGAAAGTAACGAGATTACCGGGAGTGCTAAACGCTTCCTGCATGGGCCATTAGCAAGCATTCAGGAGATCCCAAAAACATGGGCTAAAACACCCCCTCCTCCTTTGACAATGACCACTTCTCAAAGACTCTTTGTAATCCAAATACAAAGACTTCTATGTAACCAACTAAAAACTGAACTATATGAATCACGCACAATGACGTTTGTGCAGGGTCAAACAATTCCAGTGCCACCGATTTTTGCATGTTCTCCTTTTTAAATATAAGTTTAAGTACCGGGGAAATCACTAAGAAATCTCCTGACAACGTGTATCAATGTATTATGTATAGGATAATCATAGGATCTGCGGAGTGTTTGTATAACTAGACAGTGATCACATCATAATCGCTATTATCATGCCCTCCATATATGGGAAACACGTGCTATTTGGTATGTATGAAATTGATAAATGATGACTCATATTTCGGTCCAGAGTACAGTTCTGTATAATACACCATATTTGCAATATGAAAATGATGCGTTTGAAATGCTTGCCAGAAGCCAGGGAACCTGCTCGCGCTTATCACATTAGGCAAAACGCTAATGATATGCGAGAACGGGAGAACTGGGCGGGAGACCCGCCCACAACAATTTCTGATTGGCTGGAACACCTCCAGTGGCGGACCAAATGGATCTGTTAAGACAGGAATCAACAGTTGATGCTTTGCTTTTTGCTAGAGACTTCGTGTTTCGTGCGTCTAACCACCGTTTGCAGTGATCTCGTGCTGGCCTCATCATCTTCTTGCCTGCACGTTTCACCAGCACTAAGAGCCACCAAAGCTCTTTCCGAACTCAACAACCCTTCTGAACCTCGCCGAGAAACTTCAGTGAGTGCCTCCAGCAGTTGCGTAGCAACGACGAAGCCTTACTCAGCGCAACCAGAAACTGGAGACAAGCTCCTCCCGGCGGAGCCACCCTCGACAACCAGAGTGTCCAGCCCGCAAACGCAACGACCGCCCGCCAGCCAATTAGCGCCGCAGCCCTTAAGTAGGAAGATCTAGACTGCAATGCAGGGGTGACAAAGCCTTTGCTGTAGCTGGCCCGAGGTTGTGGAACAAATTGCCCTTATCTGTTAAAACAGCGACCACAGTATCTGAGTTTGAAAGTCTTCTGAAAACTCATTCGTACTCTTGTGCTTTCAATGTTGAAGATGAATGAACATAGATCATTTTGTACACCACTTTGGTCAAACAAGGTTGTTTTAAATGTGCTTTATAAACAAATTAAAATTGAAACTAACAAATTAACAGTCCTCGATCTATTGCTTTAAACATATTTCAAACAAACAGAAACACTAATCACCTGTCCTTGCTTCACGTTCTCATTCAGAGACAGAATAAATGCTATGATTATTTTAGCATCTGCAATATACATAACACAATACACATTTAAAGCAAAACATTTTTGTAAAATGCTAAATGGACTGCATTTATATAGCGCTTTCAACAGACCCATGGCCATCCAAAGCACTTTACATATTGCCTCATATTCACCCATTCATTCACCGACGGCGGCGGTGTCAGCCATGCAAAGCTCCATCCAGCTCGTCAGGAGCAGCTGGGGTTAGGTGTCTTGCTCATGGACACCTCAACACTTGGTCAGGTGGAGCCGGGGATTGAACCACCAACCTTCTGGTTTGTAGACAACCTACATGAACCACTGAGCCACTGCTGCCAGTAGCCTAAATTTCCATCTGACAGATAAATTAAGCGTCTACTGGATTAATTTTTTTTAAAAAAAATAATAATAATAATAACAAAAGAGATTAAGCGACGAACAAGAATACACACAAAGGTTTTTAGGTTTGGTGCGATTTAGACAAGGTGGGCTGGAGAGTGGCATTACAACTCCCGAATGATATTTGTTATATCAGCGAAAAAGAAAATAATAGTGTTTGTTTTAAAAGCACAAACGAATTAGCCTTGGAATATATATGCACCCTAGCGGCAGCAAATGTAATTTGCAACCAGGGCATCTAGCAACTCTCCGTTGGCTTGCGAGCTGGAAAACCAAAATCTAGTCAGGTCAATCACATCGTGTATAGAGTCGGTGGGCGGGTTTAACAAAATGACTGCAGAGTTGAGGCGGTTCCGCGTGCTACTTGTAAACAAAGAAGCTGGCGAATAGTGGTCTTTCGAATAAGCTTTGGCCGCGACTCCGGAAGACGAAGCTTTTCTTTGAGAAAAGAACAAAGAACGGCACTGAAGTCATTCTTAAAAAAGGAAGATGTGTTCTGAGTTTTGCCGACCGGATACGGCAAAAGTTTCATCTATCAGTTTACCGATTTGAACGTCTGGAGAGTGACGTCACACAAACAAAAAGATAATGTTCAATATCTCAAACACTAAACAGTACAAACGTTCGTTTTTATGGCACAAATCAGCACAAATGGCATAGTTTTGGAGATTATTTTGTTTTATTGGGTGCTAATTTTTCTGAGATCTCCGACGTGATGTACAACCTGGCCACTGCAGATTAATTTTGGCATTGATAGTGTTGCCATAGAAAAGCTCAATCGTCTCCTAAAAATTGTCATTATTCCTTCATACTTCGTGAACGCAGCGCTCAGTTCCTCCAACCCTAATCAAACCCACCTGAACAAGCTAATCAAGGTCTTCAAGATTAGACTAAAGCTACAGGCAGGTGTGTTTCATCAGGGTTGGAGTTACCCAGACCTCCTTGGATCTTTAAAAGTGCGTTTTCAAAGATCATTTAAACAGCGGTTTATGTTGCGGGATTCAGCAGTACGTTTTCAGTGTAGTTTTGTGAGTCTTGCGATTTCCAGAAGAGTTAATTGTGATATCGCAGGTCGAGAGGATGACAGCCCGAGTGTTTTGCACATTGAGTGCTGTTTTATTGTGTCTGTCTGCATATTTGAGCACAATAGATGCTGGAGTCGTAGGTGAGAAGATCTTTTAGCTTCATTACACAGCCCGAGGAAATGCATAAATAAGTGCCTTACAAAATATTATTTTAACCCATACAGTGCATTTAGTTGCAATTGAAAATTTATGAACAACATTGACTTTCCATGTCTTTTATCAGCATTGTACTTCTGCTGCACACTCTACTATAGTAGGCTAGGTTGTAATCTCACTCTTTGACTTTGAAACTGATTGGCACATTTTAGTGATAAATGGTATTTACACTTGATTTGAAGCAGATAAATATGAATTACGTTTGAGATCACATATATTATGTTCTGAAAGCTGACGTTTGTATCCATACAGTGAAGCCCGGAGCCCAACCACCAAAGCATTTCGTGAAGCCCGGAGCCCAACCACCAAAGCATTTCGTGAAGCCCGCAGCCCAACCACCAAAGCATTTCGTGAAGCCCGCAGCCCAACCACCAAAGCATTTCGTGAAGCCCGCAGCCCAACCACCAAAGCATTTCGTGAAGCCCGCAGCCCAACCACCAAAGCATTTCGTGAAGCCCGCAGCCCAACCACCAAAGCATTTCGTGAAGCCCGCAGCCCAACCACCAAAGCATTTCGTGAAGCCCGCAGCCCAACCACCAAAGCATTTCGTGAAGCCCGCAGGCCAACCACCAAAGCATTTCGTGAAGCCCGCAGCCCAACCACCAAAGCATTTCGTGAAGCCCGCAGCCCAACCACCAAAGCATTTCGTGAAGCCCGCAGCCCAACCACCAAAGCATTTGTGACGCATGCAGCTCAACTACCAAATCATGCAGTGTAGCCTGCACCAAATAACACCATAAAAGCTTCATCACTTGATGCCAAATAAATGTTTTGTTTAGTGAAACGTCTTTTTTACTTATTTTCTTGATTTGAAGAGGGTTTTGATACCAAAAAATGTTTTCCATTGCCATGTTTTTGCAAAAATAATGGTTAAAGGCCTTCTGAAGCTATGCACTTGTGTATGGAAAAATATCCATATTTACCATGTTATAAAGTATAATATCTAGACCGCCTTCTGTGTTCAACTTGCGACCAAGGCGTAACTGACGCAATGAAGCTTGCGCATTTTGAATTGCAAGAGGCGTTACACAAGTTGACTATGGAAGGTGGTCTGGTGGAAGCTAGATATTTTACAAAAAGTTTTAAATTTGCATCTTTTTCTTATTAAACTCTGCTTCAGAAGCCTCTTTTATTAACCCCACCCCCTCCAGAGCTGTGTGCAGTACGTTTATTTATGGATGTTTTTAAAAAAATGTCTGTCTCAAACTCATTGTATTTGTCAAAGAATGTCATTCACTTAAGATGGCTTGAGGGTGAGTAAATCATGGGTAATTTGAGTGAACTAAACCTTTAAATCAAACTGAAAGTTCATGAACTTTGAAAAAGTACTACCTTCTTACCTGGAACTTCATTTAGACCCTGGTCCCTACAGTCAAAACACCCTGAGTAGCACCCCAAAGTCGTTTGTGCTTTTAAAACAAACACTATTATTTTCTTTTTCGCTGATATAACAAATATCATTCGGGAGTTGTAATGCCACTCTCCAGCCCACCTTATCTAAATCGCACCAAACCTAAAAACCTTTGTGTGTATTCTTGTTCGTCGCTTAATCTCTTTTGTTATTATTTAAAAAAAAAAAATTAATCCAGTAGACGCTTAATTTATCTGTCAGATGGAAATTTAGGCTACTGGCAGCAGTGGCTCAGTGGTTCATGTAGGTTGTCTACAAACCAGAAGGTTGGTGGTTCAATCCCCGGCTCCACCTGACCAAGTGTTGAGGTGTCCATGAGCAAGACACCTAACCCCAGCTGCTCCTGACGAGCTGGATGGAGCTTTGCATGGCTGACACCGCCGCCGTCGGTGAATGAATGGGTGAATATGAGGCAATATGTAAAGTGCTTTGGATGGCCATGGGTCTGTTGAAAGCGCTATATAAATGCAGTCCATTTAGCATTTTACAAAAAATTTTTGCTTTAAATGTGTATTGTGTTATGTATATTGCAGATGCTAAAATAATCATAGCATTTATTCTGTCTCTGAATGAGAACGTGAAGCAAGGACAGGTGAGCAGTGTTTCTGTTTGTTTGAAATATGTTTAAAGCAATAGATCGAGGACTGTTAATTTGTTAGTTTCAATTTTAATTTGTTTATAAAGCACATTTAAAACAACCTTGTTTGACCAAAGTGGTGTACAAAATGATCTATGTTCATTCATCTTCAACATTGAAAGCACAAGAGTACGAATGAGTTTTCAGAAGACTTTCAAACTCAGATACTGTGGTCGCTGTTTTAACAGATAAGGGCAATTTGTTCCACAACCTCGGGCCAGCTACAGCAAAGGCTTTGTCACCCCTGCATTGCAGTCTAGATCTTCCTACTTAAGGGCTGCGGCGCTAATTGGCTGGCGGGCGGTCGTTGCGTTTGCGGGCTGGACACTCTGGTTGTCGAGGGTGGCTCCGCCGGGAGGAGCTTGTCTCCAGTTTCTGGTTGCGCTGAGTAAGGCTTCGTCGTTGCTACCCAACTGCTGGAGGCACTCACTGAAGTTTCTCGGCGAGGTTCAGAAGGGTTGTTGAGTTCGGAAAGAGCTTTGGTGGCTCTTAGTGCTGGTGAAACGTGCAGGCAAGAAGATGATGAGGCCAGCACGAGATCACTGCAAACGGTGGTTAGACGCACGAAACACGAAGTCTCTAGCAAAAAGCAAAGTATCAACTGTTGATTCCTGTCTTAACAGATCCATTTGGTCCGCCACTGGAGGTGTTCCAGCCAATCAGAAATTGTTGTGGGCGGGTCTCCCGCCCAGTTCTCCCGTTCTCGCATATCATTAGCGTTTTGCCTAATGTGATAAGCGCGAGCAGATTCCCTGGCTTCTGGCAAGCATTTCAAACGCATCATTTTCATATTGCAAATATGGTGTATTATACAGAACTGTACTCTGGACCGAAATATGAGTCATCATTTATCAATTTCATACATACCAAATAGCACGTGTTTCCCATATATGGAGGGCATGATAATAGCGATTATGATGTGATCACTGTCTAGTTATACAAACACTCCGCAGATCCTATGATTATCCTATACATAATACATTGATACACGTTGTCAGGAGATTTCTTAGTGATTTCCCCGGTACTTAAACTTATATTTAAAAAGGAGAACATGCAAAAATCGGTGGCACTGGAATTGTTTGACCCTGGACAAACGTCATTGTGCGTGATTCATATAGTTCAGTTTTTAGTTGGTTACATAGAAGTCTTTGTATTTGGATTACAAAGAGTCTTTGAGAAGTGGTCATTGTCAAAGGAGGAGGGGGTGTTTTAGCCCATGTTTTTGGGATCTCCTGAATGCTTGCTAATGGCCCATGCAGGAAGCGTTTAGCACTCCCGGTAATCTCGTTACTTTCTGCCGGGATGATATATTGTGCCGACTACGAGTCGGGTTTTTCTGGGTCGTTAACAAGTCATCATTGTTTGTGGAACAAAGGAATGTCTGTCTGTTGTTTAACGTGTCCTTGTGAATTGGGTTTGAGATGAGCCGGGCATCTGGATGCCCGGACGTTTGGGTGGACTAGTTTGACCAATTGGCCCCCAGGCTGAGTTTGTGACTCACTAATCAGAAGATTGAGAAAGGGGGGGTCAGGGAGTCCCTGAAGTCTGATGTGTCTGTGAATCGATGCCTGTTCAATAGATAATCCTACAACCTGGAATATCAAAATCAACTGCAGGCGGTCAATCCTTTTCCTATTAAGCACCTAAACTTTGGAAGAGTTTTCCTAGCATTGATTGGGAAACAGACACTCTGTCAGTTTAAATCTAGACTAAAAACCCATCTCTTTATAACCTGGCATACACATAGGACATTATAAATTCCTATTATTCAAATCAGAACCAGGAAAACTTCCTATAAAACCAGATGTACTCGTTACATCATAAGAAGAATCTCATCTACGCTAATATTTGTCTCTCGGTTTAACCCAAGGTTTGTCAGCCGGATCCGGGCCATATCCAGAAGTGTCTGCAGAGATTGTGTCAAATAGACTCTCCCCCGTGAAGGCGGCAGTATAGATAAATTAACAAAACTTTAAAAATTGTATAACAAATGAACCATCACTGAACTTACTTAAGCTGGACTATGACACAATTTCTACAAACTTTGTTGCATTATTTTCCTGTTATCACTGTAAAGCTGCTTTGAAACAATCTGTATTGTAAAAAACGCTACACAAATAAATGGGACTTGACTACCCTTCTAGGCTCACTATTGGCTGATTCAGAGGTTGAGGGCAGTCATTTTTGGGTTGACATCATTGTAGTCCTTAGTTTGCACAGCTTAAGTGCTGCCTCAGTTATCACCTAAGAGTCAGTCTTAAGCTGCGTTTCCACCTCAGGAACTACAGACTTTGGGGTGCTACTCAGGGTGTTTTGACTGTAGGGACCAGGGTCTAAATGAAGTTCCAGGTAAGAAGGTAGTACTTTTTCAAAGTTCATGAACTTTCAGTTTGATTTAAAGGTTTAGTTCACTCAAATTACCCATGATTTACTCACCCTCAAGCCATCTTAAGTGAATGACATTCTTTGACAAATACAATGAGTTTGAGACAGACATTTTTTTAAAAACATCCATAAATAAACGTACTGCACACAGCTCTGGAGGGGGTGGGGTTAATAAAAGAGGCTTCTGAAGCAGAGTTTAATAAGAAAAAGATGCAAATTTAAAACTTTTTGTAAAATATCTAGCTTCCACCAGACCACCTTCCATAGTCAACTTGTGTAACGCCTCTTGCAATTCAAAATGCGCAAGCTTCATTGCGTCAGTTACGCCTTGGTCGCAAGTTGAACACAGAAGGCGGTCTAGATATTATACTTTATAACATGGTAAATATGGATATTTTTCCATACACAAGTGCATAGCTTCAGAAGGCCTTTAACCATTATTTTTGCAAAAACATGGCAATGGAAAACATTTTTTGGTATCAAAACCCTCTTCAAATCAAGAAAATAAGTAAAAAAGACGTTTCACTAAACAAAACATTTATTTGGCATCAAGTGATGAAGCTTTTATGGTGTTATTTGGTGCAGGCTACACTGCATGATTTGGTAGTTGAGCTGCATGCGTCACAAATGCTTTGGTGGTTGGCCTGCGGGCTTCACGAAATGCTTTGGTGGTTGGGCTGCGGGCTTCACGAAATGCTTTGGTGGTTGGGCTGCGGGCTGCACGAAATGCTTTGGTGGTTGGGCTGCGGGCTTCACGAAATGCTTTTGTGGTTGGGCTGCAGGCTTCACGAAATGCTTTGGTGGTTGGGCTGCGGGCTTCACGAAATGCTTTGGTGGTTGGGCTGCGGGCTTCACGAAATGCTTTGGTGGTTGGGCTGCGGGCTTCACGAAATGCTTTGGTGGTTGGGCTGCGGGCTTCACGAAATGCTTTGGTGGTTGGGCTGCGGGCTTCACGAAATGCTTTGGTGGTTGGGCTGCGGGCTTCACGAAATGCTTTGGTGGTTGGGCTGCGGGCTTCACGAAATGCTTTGGTGGTTGGGCTCCGGGCTTCACTGTATGGATACAAACGTCAGCTTTCAGAACATAATATATGTGATCTCAAACGTAATTCATATTTAACTGCTTCAAAGCAAGTGTAAATACCATTTATCACTAAAATGTGCCAATCAGTTTCAAAGTCAAAGAGTGAGATTACAACCTAGCCTACTATAGTAGTGTGCAGCAGAAGTACAATGCTGATAAAAGACATGGAAAGTCAATGTTGTTCATAAATTTTCAATTGCAACTAAATGCACTGTATGGGTTAAAATAATATTTTGTAAGGCACTTATTTATGCATTTCCTCGGGCTGTGTAATGAAGCTAAAAGATCTTCTCACCTACGACTCCAGCATCTATTGTGCTCAAATATGCAGACAGACACAATAAAACAGCACTCAATGTGCAAAACACTCGGGCTGTCATCCTCTCGACCTGCGATATCACAATTAACTCTTCTGGAAATCGCAAGACTCACAAAACTACACTGAAAACGTACTGCTGAATCCCGCAACATAAACCGCTGTTTAAATGATCTTTGAAAACGCACTTTTAAAGATCCAAGGAGGTCTGGGTAACTCCAACCCTGATGAAACACACCTGCCTGTAGCTTTAGTCTAATCTTGAAGACCTTGATTAGCTTGTTCAGGTGGGTTTGATTAGGGTTGGAGGAACTGAGCGCTGCGTTCACGAAGTATGAAGGAATAATGACAATTTTTAGGAGACGATTGAGCGTTTCTATGGCAACACTATCAATGCCAAAATTAATCTGCAGTGGCCAGGTAGTACATCACGTCGGAGATCTCAGAAAAATTAGCACCCAATAAAACAAAATAATCTCCAAAACTATGCCATTTGTGCTGATTTGTGCCACAAAAACGAACGTTTGTACTGTTTAGTGTTTGAGATATTGAACATTATCTTTTTGTTTGTGTGACGTCACTCTCCAGACGTTCAAATCGGTAAACTGATAGATGAAACTTTTTCCGTATCCGGTCGGCAAAACTCAGAACACATCTTCCTTTTTTAAGAATGACTTCAGTGCCGTTCTTTGTTCTTTTCTCAAAGAAAAGCTTCGTCTTCCGGAGTCGCGGCCAAAGCTTATTCGAAAGACCACTATTCGCCAGCTTCTTTGTTTACAAGTAGCACGCGGAACCGCCTCAACTCTGCAGTCATTTTGTTAAGCCCGCCCACCGACTCTATACACGATGTGATTGACCTGACTAGATTTTGGTTTTCCAGCTCGCAAGCCAACGGAGAGTTGCTAGATGCCCTGGTTGCAAATTACATTTGCTGCCGCTAGGGTGCATATATATTCCAAGGCTAATTCGTTTGTGCTTTTAAAACAAACACAATTATTTTCTTTTCGCTGATATAACAAATATAATTCGGGAGTTGTAATGCCACTCTCCAGCCCACCTTGTCTAAATCGCACCAAACCTAAAAACCTTTGTGTGTATTCTTGTTCGTCGCTTAATCTCTTTTGTTATTATTATTATTATTTTAAAAAAAAAATTAATCCAGTAGACGCTTAATTTATCTGTCAGATGGAAATTTAGGCTACTGGCGGCAGTGGCTCAGTGGTTTATGTAGGTTGTCTACAAACCAGAAGGTTGGTGGTTCAATCCCCGGCTCCACCTGACCAAGTGTTGAGGTGTCCATGAGCAAGACACCTAACCCCAGCTGCTCCTGACGAGCTGGATGGAGCCTTGCATGGCTGACACCGCCGTCGGTGAATGAATGGGTGAATATGAGGCAATATGTAAAGTGCTTTGGATGGCCATGGGTCTGTTGAAAGCGCTATATAAATGCAGTCCATTTAGCATTTTACTAAATTGTTTTGTTTTAAATGTGTATTGTGTTATGTATATTGCAGATGCTAAAATAATCATAGCATTTTATCTGTCTCTGAATGAGAACGTGAAGCAAGGACAGGTGAGCAGTGTTTCTGTTTGTTTGAAATATGTTTAAAGCAATAGATCGAGGACTGTTAATTTGTTAGTTTCAATTTTAATTTGTTTATAAAGCACATTTAAAACAACCTTGTTTGACCAAAGTGGTGTACAAAATGATCTATGTTCATTCATCTTCAACATTGAAAGCACAAGAGTACGAATGAGTTTTCAGAAGACTTTCAATCTCAGATACTGTGGTCGCTGTTTTAACAGATAAGGGCAATTTGTTCCACAACCTCGGGCCAGCTACAGCAAAGGCTTTGTCACCCCTGCATTGCAGTCTAGATCTTCCTACTTAAGGGCTGCGGCGCTAATTGGCTGGCGGGCGGTCGTTGCGTTTGCGGGCTGGACACTCTGGTTGTCGAGGGTGGCTCCGCCGGGAGGAGCTTGTCTCCAGTTTCTGGTTGCGCTGAGGCTTCGGTTGCGTAAGGCTTCGTCGTTGCTACGCAACTGCTGGAGGCACTCACTGAAGTTTCTCGGCGAGGTTCAGAAGGGTTGTTGAGTTCGGAAAGAGCTTTGGTGGCTCTTAGTGCTGGTGAAACGTGCAGGCAAGAAGATGATGAGGCCAGCACGAGATCACTGCAAACGGTGGTTAGACGCACGAAACACGAAGTCTCTAGCAAAAAGCAAAGCATCAACTGTTGATTCCTGTCTTAACAGATCCATTTGGTCCGCCACTGGAGGTGTTCCAGCCAATCAGAAATTGTTGTGGGCGGGTCTCCCGCCCAGTTCTCCCGTTCTCGCATATCATTAGCGTTTTGCCTAATGTGATAAGCGCGAGCAGATTCCCTGGCTTCTGGCAAGCATTTCAAACGCATCATTTTCATATTGCAAATATGGTGTATTATACAGAACTGTACTCTGGACCGAAATATGAGTCATCATTTATCAATTTCATACATACCAAATAGCACGTGTTTCCCATATATGGAGGGCATGATAATAGCGATTATGATGTGATCACTGTCTAGTTATACAAACACTCCGCAGATCCTATGATTATCCTATACATAATACATTGATACACGTTGTCAGGAGATTTCTTAGTGATTTCCCCGGTACTTAAACTTATATTTAAAAAGGAGAACATGCAAAAATCGGTGGCACTGGAATTGTTTGACCCTGGACAAACGTCATTGTGCGTGATTCATATAGTTCAGTTTTTAGTTGGTTACATAGAAGTCTTTGTATTTGGATTACAAAGAGTCTTTGAGAAGTGGTCATTGTCAAAGGAGGAGGGGGTGTTTTAGCCCATGTTTTTGGGATCTCCTGAATGCTTGCTAATGGCCCATGCAGGAAGCGTTTAGCACTCCCGGTAATCTCGTTACTTTCTGCCGGGATGATATATTGTCGGACTACGAGGCGGGTTTTTCTGGGTCGTTAACAAGTCATCATTGTTTGTGGAACAAAGGAATGTCTGTCTGTTGTTTAACGTGTCCTTGTGAATTGGGTTTGAGATGAGCCGGGCATCTGGATGCCCGGACGTTTGGGTGGACTAGTTTGACCAATTGGCCCCCAGGCTGAGTTTGTGACTCACTAATCAGAAGATTGAGAAAGGGGGGGTCAGGGAGTCCCTGAAGTCTGATGTGTCTGTGAATCGATGCCTGTTCAATAGATAATCCTACAACCTGGAATATCAAAATCAACTGCAGGCGGTCAATCCTTTTCCTATTAAGCACCTAAACTTTGGAAGAGTTTTCCTAGCATTGATTGGGAAACAGACACTCTGTCAGTTTAAATCTAGACTAAAAACCCATCTCTTTATAACCTGGCATACACATAGGACATTATAAATTCCTATTATTCAAATCAGAACCAGGAAAACTTCCTATAAAACCAGATGTACTCGTTACATCATAAGAAGAATCTCATCTACGCTAATATTTGTCTCTCGGTTTAACCCAAGGTTTGTCAGCCGGATCCGGGCCATATCCAGAAGTGTCTGCAGAGATTGTGTCAAATAGACTCTCCCCCGTGAAGGCGGCAGTATAGATAAATTAACAAAACTTTAAAAATTGTATAACAAATGAACCATCACTGAACTTACTTAAGCTGGACTATGACACAATTTCTACAAACTTTGTTGCATTATTTTCCTGTTATCACTGTAAAGCTGCTTTGAAACAATCTGTATTGTAAAAAACGCTACACAAATAAATGGGACTTGACTACCCTTCTAGGCTCACTATTGGCTGATTCAGAGGTTGAGGGCAGTCATTTTTGGGTTGACATCATTGTAGTCCTTAGTTTGCACAGCTTAAGTGCTGCCTCAGTTATCACCTAAGAGTCAGTCTTAAGCTGCGTTTCCACCTCAGGAACTACAGACTTTGGGGTGCTACTCAGGGTGTTTTGACTGTAGGGACCAGGGTCTAAATGAAGTTCCAGGTAAGAAGGTAGTACTTTTTCAAAGTTCATGAACTTTCAGTTTGATTTAAAGGTTTAGTTCACTCAAATTACCCATGATTTACTCACCCTCAAGCCATCTTAAGTGAATGACATTCTTTGACAAATACAATGAGTTTGAGACAGACATTTTTTTAAAAACATCCATAAATAAACGTACTGCACACAGCTCTGGAGGGGGTGGGGTTAATAAAAGAGGCTTCTGAAGCAGAGTTTTATAAGAAAAAGATGCAAATTTAAAACTTTGTGTAAAATATCTAGCTTCCACCAGACCACCTTCCATAGTCAACTTGTGTAACGCCTCTTGCAATTCAAAATGCGCAAGCTTCATTGCGTCAGTTACGCCTTGGTCGCAAGTTGAACACAGAAGGTGATCTAGATATTATACTTTATAACATGGTAAATATGGATATTTTTCCATACACAAGTGCATAGCTTCAGAAGGCCTTTAACCATTATTTTTGCAAAAACATGGCAATGGAAAACATTTTTTGGTATCAAAACCCTCTTCAAATCAAGAAAATAAGTAAAAAAGACGTTTCACTAAACAAAACATTTATTTGGCATCAAGTGATGAAGCTTTTATGGTGTTATTTGGTGCAGGCTACACTGCATGATTTGGTAGTTGAGCTGCATGCGTCACAAATGCTTTGGTGGTTGGCCTGCGGGCTTCACGAAATGCTTTGGTGGTTGGGCTGCGGGCTTCACGAAATGCTTTGGTGGTTGGGCTGCGGGCTTCACGAAATGCTTTGGTGGTTGGGCTGCGGGCTTCACGAAATGCTTTGGTGGTTGGGCTGCGGGCTTCACGAAATGCTTTGGTGGTTGGGCTGCGGGCTTCACGAAATGCTTTGGTGGTTGGGCTGCGGGCTTCACGAAATGCTTTGGTGGTTGGGCTCCGGGCTTCACTGTATGGATACAAACGTCAGCTTTCAGAACATAATATATGTGATCTCAAACGTAATTCATATTTATCTGCTTCAAATCAAGTGTAAATACCATTTATCACTAAAATGTGCCAATCAGTTTCAAAGTCAAAGAGTGAGATTACAACCTAGCCTACTATAGTAGAGTGTGCAGCAGAAGTACAATGCTGATAAAAGACATGGAAAGTCAATGTTGTTCATAAATTTTCAATTGCAACTAAATGCACTGTATGGGTTAAAATAATATTTTGTAAGGCACTTATTTATGCATTTCCTCGGGCTGTGTAATGAAGCTAAAAGATCTTCTCACCTACGACTCCAGCATCTATTGTGCTCAAATATGCAGACAGACACAATAAAACAGCACTCAATGTGCAAAACACTCGGGCTGTCATCCTCTCGACCTGCGATATCACAATTAACTCTTCTGGAAATCGCAAGACTCACAAAACTACACTGAAAACGTACTGCTGAATCCCGCAACATAAACCGCTGTTTAAATGATCTTTGAAAACGCACTTTTAAAGATCCAAGGAGGTCTGGGTAACTCCAACCCTGATGAAACACACCTGCCTGTAGCTTTAGTCTAATCTTGAAGACATTGATTAGCTTGTTCAGGTGGGTTTGATTAGGGTTGGAGGAACTGAGCGCTGCGTTCACGAAGTATGAAGGAATAATGACAATTTTTAGGAGACGATTGAGCGTTTCTATGGCAACACTATCAATGCCAAAATTAATCTGCAGTGGCCAGGTAGTACATCACGTCGGAGATCTCAGAAAAATTAGCACCCAATAAAACAAAATAATCTCCAAAACTATGCCATTTGTGCTGATTTGTGCCACAAAAACGAACGTTTGTACTGTTTAGTGTTTGAGATATTGAACATTATTTTTTTGTTTGTGTGACGTCACTCTCCAGACGTTCAAATCGGTAAACTGATAGATGAAACTTTTTCCGTATCCGGTCGGCAAAACTCAGAACACATCTTCCTTTTTTAAGAATGACTTCAGTGCCGTTCTTTGTTCTTTTCTCAAAGAAAAGCTTCGTCTTCCGGAGTCGCGGCCAAAGCTTATTCGAAAGACCACTATTCGCCAGCTTCTTTGTTTACAAGTAGCACGCGGAACCGCCTCAACTCTGCAGTCATTTTGTTAAGCCCGCCCACCGACTCTATACACGATGTGATTGACCTGACTAGATTTTGGTTTTCCAGCTCGCAAGCCAACGGAGAGTTGCGAGATGCCCTGGTTGCAAATTACATTTGCTGCCGCTAGGGTGCATATATATTCCAAGGCTAATTCGTTTGTGCTTTTAAAACAAACACTATTATTTTCTTTTCGCTGATATAACAAATATAATTCGGGAGTTGTAATGCCACTCTCCAGCCCACCTTGTCTAAATCGCACCAAACCTAAAAACCTTTGTGTGTATTCTTGTTCGTCGCTTAATCTCTTTTGTTATTATTATTATTATTTTTTAAAAAAAATTAATCCAGTAGACGCTTAATTTATCTGTCAGATGGAAATTTAGGCTACTGGCGGCAGTGGCTCAGTGGTTCATGTAGGTTGTCTACAAACCAGAAGGTTGGTGGTTCAATCCCCGGCTCCACCTGACCAAGTGTTGAGGTGTCCATGAGCAAGACACCTAACCCCAGCTGCTCCTGACGAGCTGGATGGAGCCTTGCATGGCTGACACCGCCGTCGGTGAATGAATGGGTGAATATGAGGCAATATGTAAAGTGCTTTGGATGGCCATGGGTCTGTTGAAAGCGCTATATAAATGCAGTCCATTTAGCATTTTACTAAATTTTTTTGTTTTAAATGTGTATTGTGTTATGTATATTGCAGATGCTAAAATAATCATAGCATTTTATCTGTCTCTGAATGAGAACGTGAAGCAAGGACAGGTGAGCAGTGTTTCTGTTTGTTTGAAATATGTTTAAAGCAATAGATCGAGGACTGTTAATTTGTTAGTTTCAATTTTAATTTGTTTATAAAGCACATTTAAAACAACCTTGTTTGACCAAAGTGGTGTACAAAATGATCTATGTTCATTCATCTTCAACATTGAAAGCACAAGAGTACGAATGAGTTTTCAGAAGACTTTCAAACTCAGATACTGTGGTCGCTGTTTTAACAGATAAGGGCAATTTGTTCCACAACCTCGGGCCAGCTACAGCAAAGGCTTTGTCACCCCTGCATTGCAGTCTAGATCTTCCTACTTAAGGGCTGCGGCGCTAATTGGCTGGCGGGCGGTCGTTGCGTTTGCGGGCTGGACACTCTGGTTGTCGAGGGTGGCTCCGCCGGGAGGAGCTTGTCTCCAGTTTCTGGTTGCGCTGAGTAAGGCTTCGTCGTTGCTACGCAACTGCTGGAGGCACTCACTGAAGTTTCTCGGCGAGGTTCAGAAGGGTTGTTGAGTTCGGAAAGAGCTTTGGTGGCTCTTAGTGCTGGTGAAACGTGCAGGCAAGAAGATGATGAGGCCAGCACGAGATCACTGCAAACGGTGGTTAGACGCACGAAACACGAAGTCTCTAGCAAAAAGCAAAGTATCAACTGTTGATTCCTGTCTTAACAGATCCATTTGGTCCGCCACTGGAGGTGTTCCAGCCAATCAGAAATTGTTGTGGGCGGGTCTCCCGCCCAGTTCTCCCGTTCTCGCATATCATTAGCGTTTTGCCTAATGTGATAAGCGCGAGCAGATTCCCTGGCTTCTGGCAAGCATTTCAAACGCATCATTTTCATATTGCAAATATGGTGTATTATACAGAACTGTACTCTGGACCGAAATATGAGTCATCATTTATCAATTTCATACATACCAAATAGCACGTGTTTCCCATATATGGAGGGCATGATAATAGCGATTATGATGTGATCACGGTCTAGTTATACAAACACTCCGCAGATCCTATGATTATCCTATACATAATACATTGATACACGTTGTCAGGAGATTTCTTAGTGATTTCCCCGGTACTTAAACTTATATTTAAAAAGGAGAACATGCAAAAATCGGTGGCACTGGAATTGTTTGACCCTGGACAAACGTCATTGTGCGTGATTCATATAGTTCAGTTTTTAGTTGGTTACATAGAAGTCTTTGTATTTGGATTACAAAGAGTCTTTGAGAAGTGGTCATTGTCAAAGGAGGAGGGGGTGTTTTAGCCCATGTTTTTGGGATCTCCTGAATGCTTGCTAATGGCCCATGCAGGAAGCGTTTAGCACTCCCGGTAATCTCGTTACTTTCTGCCGGGATGATATATTGTGCCGACTACGAGTCGGGTTTTTCTGGGTCGTTAACAAGTCATCATTGTTTGTGGAACAAAGGAATGTCTGTCTGTTGTTTAACGTGTCCTTGTGAATTGGGTTTGAGATGAGCCGGGCATCTGGATGCCCGGACGTTTGGGTGGACTAGTTTGACCAATTGGCCCCCAGGCTGAGTTTGTGACTCACTAATCAGAAGATTGAGAAAGGGGGGGTCAGGGAGTCCCTGAAGTCTGATGTGTCTGTGAATCGATGCCTGTTCAATAGATAATCCTACAACCTGGAATATCAAAATCAACTGCAGGCGGTCAATCCTTTTCCTATTAAGCACCTAAACTTTGGAAGCCCTTCAAAAACCCTTATGATGACAAATAAAACGAGGACTGTGACGTCGCCCGGTACGGCGCAGCCGGGGCCCCACCCTGGAGCCAGGCCTGGGGTTGGGGCTCGTATGCGAGCGCCTGGTGGCCGGGCCTTCCCCCACGGGGTCCGGCCGGGCTCAGCCCAAAGGAGCGACGTGGGGACACCTTCCCGTGGGCCCACCACTCGCAGGAGGGACCGTAAGGGGCCGGTGCAAAGAAAATCGGGCAGCAGTCGAAGGCGGGGGCCTAGACGACCCGATCCCTGGACACAGAATCTGGCTCTTGGGACATGGAATGTCACCTCGCTGGCGGGGAAAGAGCCTGAGATTGTGCGTGAGGTTGAGAGGTTCCGACTAGAGATAGTCGGAATCACCTCCACGCATGGCTTGGGCTCTGGAACCACACTCCTCGAGAGGGGATGGACTCTTCACCACTCTGGAGTTGCCCATGGTGAGAGGCGGCGGGCTGGTGTGGGTTTGCTTATAGCCCCCCAGCTCTGCCGCCATGTGTTGGAGTTTACCCCGGTGAACGAGAGGGTCGTTTCCCTGCGGCTTCGGCTCGGGGATAGGTCTCTCACTGTTGTGTGTGCCTACGGGCCAAACAGCAGTGCAGAGTACCCGACCTTCTTGGTGTCCCTGGGAGGGGTGCTGGAGAGTGCTCCGACTGGGGACTCCGTCGTTCTACTGGGGGACTTCAACGCCCACGTGGGCAATGACAGTGAAACCTGGAGGGGCGTGATTGGGAGGAACGGCCCCCCTGATCTGAACCCGAGTGGTGTTCAGTTATTGGACTTCTGTGCTAGTTACAGTTTGTCCATAACGAACACCATGTTCAAGCATAAGGGTGTCCATCAGTGCACATGGCACCAGGACACCCTAGGTCGTAGGTCAATGATCGACTTTGTGGTCGTTTCATCTGACCTGCGGCCGTATGTCTTGGACACTCGGGTGAAGAGAGGGGCGGAGCTGTCAACTGATCACCACCTGGTGGTGAGTTGGATCCGATGGCGGGGGAGGAAGCTGGATAGACTCGGTAGACCCAAACGTACTGTGAGGGTCTGCTGGGAACGTTTGGCCGAGTCTCCTGTCAGAGAGATCTTCAACTCCTGCCTCCGGCAGAGCTTCGACCAGATCCCGAGGGAGGCTGGAGATATTGAGTCCGAGTGGACCATGTTCTCCACCTCCATTGTCAAAGCGGCTGCTCGGAGCTGTGGACGCAAGGTCTCCGGTGCCTGTCGAGGCGGCAATCCCCGAACCCGGTGGTGGACACCGGAAGTAAGGGATGCCGTCAAGCTGAAGAAGGAGTCCTATCGGGCCTGGCTGGCTTGTGGGACTCCTGAGGCAGCTGACAGGTACCGGCAGGCTAAACGGACTGCAGCCCGGGTGGTTGTGGAGGCAAAAGCTCGGGCCTGGGAGGAGTTCGGTGAGGCCATGGAAAAGGACTATCGGCTGGCCTCGAAGAGATTCTGGCAAACCGTCCGGCGCCTCAGGAGGGGGAAGCAGTGCCCTACCAACGCTGTTTACAGTGGCGATGGGCGGCTGTTGACCTCAACTGGGGATGTTGTCGGACGGTGGAAGGAATACTTCGAGGATCTCCTCAATCCCGCCGTCACGTCTTCCATTGGGGAAGCAGAGGCTGGGGGCTCAGAGGAGGACTCGTCCATCACCCAAGCTGAAGTCACCGAGGTGGTCAAGAAACTCCTCGGTGGCAAGGCACCGGGGGTGGATGAGATCCGCCCTGAGTACCTCAAGTCTCTGGATGTTGTGGGGCTGTCTTGGCTGACACGCCTCTGCAGCATCGCGTGGCGGTCGGGGACAGTGCCTCTGGTATGGCAGACCGGGGTGGTGGTCCCTCTTTTTAAGAAGGGGGACCGGAGGGTGTGTTCCAACTATAGGGGGATCACACTTCTCAGCCTCCCCGGGAAAGTCTATGCCAGGGTACTGGAGAGGAGAATTCGGCCGATAGTGGAACCTCGGATTCAGGAGGAACAGTGTGGTTTTCGTCCTGGTCGTGGAACACTGGACCAGCTCTATACCCTCTACAGGGTGCTGGAGGGTTCATGGGAGTTTGCCCAACCAGTCCACATTTGTTTTGTGGATTTGGAGAAGGCATTCGACTGTGTCCCTCGTGGCGTCCTGTGGAGGGTGCTGGGGGAATATGGGGTCCGGGGTCCTTTGCTGAGGGCTGTCCGGTCCCTGTATGACCGAAGCAGGAGTTTGGTCCGCATTGCCGGCAGTAAGTCAGACTTGTTCCCGGTGCATGTTGGACTCCGGCAGGGCTGCCCTTTGTCGCCGGTTCTGTTCATAATTTTTATGGACAGAATTTCTAGGCGCAGCCAAGGGCCGGAGGGTGTCAGGTTTGGGGACCACACGGTTTCGTCTCTGCTCTTTGCGGATGACGTTGTCGTGTTGGCCCCTTCTAACCAGGACCTTCAGCATGCACTGGGACGGTTTGCAGCCGAGTGTGAAGCGGCTGGGATGGGGATCAGCACCTCCAAATCCGAGGCCATGGTCCTCAGTCGGAAAAGGGTGGCTTGCCCACTTCAGGTTGGTGGAGAGTTCCTGCCCCAAGTGGAGGAGTTCAAGTATCTAGGGGTCTTGTTCACAAGTGAGGGGAGGATGGAACGGGAGATTGACAGACGGATCGGTGCAGCTTCTGCAGTAATGCGGTCGATGTACCGGTCTGTCGTGGTGAAGAAAGAGCTAAGCCGTAAGGCGAAGCTCTCGATTTACCGGTCAATCTACGTTCCTACTCTCACCTATGGTCATGAGCTTTGGGTCATGACCGAAAGGACAAGATCCCGGATACAGGCGGCCGAAATGAGCTTTCTCCGCAGGGTGGCTGGGCGCTCCCTTAGAGATAGGGTGAGAAGTTCAGTCACTCGGGAGGAACTCGGAGTAGAGCCGCTGCTCCTCCACATCGAGAGGGGACAGCTGAGGTGGCTCGGGCATCTGTTCCGGATGCCTCCTGAACGCCTTCCCGGGAAGGTGTTTCAGGCATGTCCAACCGGGAGGAGGCCCCGGGGAAGACCGAGGACACGCTGGAGGGACTATGTCTCCCGGCTGGCCTTGGAACGCCTCGGTGTCCCCCCGGAAGAGCTAGAGGAAGTGTCTAGGGAGAGGGAAGTCTGGGCATCTCTGCTTAGACTGCTGCCCCCGCGACCCGGCCCCGGATAAGCGGAAGAAGATGGATGGATGGACTTTGGAAGAGTTTTCCTAGCATTGATTGGGAAACAGACACTCTGTCAGTTTAAATCTAGACTAAAAACCCATCTCTTTATAACCTGGCATACACATAGGACATTATAAATTCCTATTATTCAAATCAGAACCAGGAAAACTTCCTATAAAACCAGATGTACTCGTTACATCATAAGAAGAATCTCATCTACGCTAATATTTGTCTCTCGGTTTAACCCAAGGTTTGTCAGCCGGATCCGGGCCATATCCAGAAGTGTCTGCAGAGATTGTGTCAAATAGACTCTCCCCCGTGAAGGCGGCAGTATAGATAAATTAACAAAACTTTAAAAATTGTATAACAAATGAACCATCACTGAACTTACTTAAGCTGGACTATGACACAATTTCTACAAACTTTGTTGCATTATTTTCCTGTTATCACTGTAAAGCTGCTTTGAAACAATCTGTATTGTAAAAAACGCTACACAAATAAATGGGACTTGACTACCCTTCTAGGCTCACTATTGGCTGATTCAGAGGTTGAGGGCAGTCATTTTTGGGTTGACATCATTGTAGTCCTTAGTTTGCACAGCTTAAGTGCTGCCTCAGTTATCACCTAAGAGTCAGTCTTAAGCTGCGTTTCCACCTCAGGAACTACAGACTTTGGGATGCTACTCAGGGTGTTTTGACTGTAGGGACCAGGGTCTAAATGAAGTTCCAGGTAAGAAGGTAGTAATTTTTCAAAGTTCATGAACTTTCAGTTTGATTTAAAGGTTTAGTTCACTCAAATTACCCATGATTTACTCACCCTCAAGCCATCTTAAGTGAATGACATTCTTTGACAAATACAATGAGTTTGAGACAGACATTTTTTTTAAAACATCCATAAATAAACGTACTGCACACAGCTCTGGAGGGGGTGGGGTTAATAAAAGAGGCTTCTGAAGCAGAGTTTAATAAGAAAAAGATGCAAATTTAAAACTTTGTGTAAAATATCTAGCTTCCACCTGACCACCTTCCATAGTCAACTTGTGTAACGCCTCTTGCAATTCAAAATGCGCAAGCTTCATTGCGTCAGTTACGCCTTGGTCACAAGTTGAACACAGAAGGCGGTCTAGACATTATAACATGGTAAATATGGATATTTTTCCATACACAAGTGCATAGCTTCAGAAGGCCTTTAACCATTATTTTTGCAAAAACATGGCAATGGAAAACATTTTTTGGTATCAAAACCCTCTTCAAATCAAGAAAATAAGTAAAAAAGACGTTTCACTAAACAAAACATTTATTTGGCATCAAGTGATGAAGCTTTTATGGTGTTATTTGGTGCAGGCTACACTGCATGATTTGGTAGTTGAGCTGCATGCGTCACAAATGCTTTGGTGGTTGGCCTGCGGGCTTCACGAAATGCTTTGGTGGTTGGGCTGCGGGCTTCACGAAATGCTTTGGTGGTTGGGCTGCGGGCTTCACGAAATGCTTTGGTGGTTGGGCTGCGGGCTTCACTAAATGCTTTGGTGGTTGGGCTGCGGGCTTCACGAAATGCTTTGGTGGTTGGGCTGCGGGCTTCACGAAATGCTTTGGTGGTTGGGCTCCGGGCTTCACGAAATGCTTTGGTGGTTGGGCTCCGGACTTCACTGTATGGATACAAACGTCAGCTTTCAGAACATAATATATGTGATCTCAAACGTAATTCATATTTATCTGCTTCAAATCAAGTGTAAATACCATTTATCACTAAAATGTGCCAATCAGTTTCAAAGTCAAAGAGTGAGATTACAACCTAGCCTACTATAGTAGAGTGTGCAGCAGAAGTACAATGCTGATAAAAGACATGGAAAGTCAATGTTGTTCATAAATTTTCAATTGCAACTAAATGCACTGTATGGTAGTGATGTGACGTTTGACACCGAGGCTTCGAAGCTTTATCAAAAAAACGAAACATCTCACAGTGAAGCACTGTATCGGAGCTTGATTCGTTTTGCCATAACCACGTGATCGATGACGTCCGAAGCTTCGTTTTCTCCCTCAACCACGTGACTGCTTCGTAATCTGATTCAAAAATAGCGCAAACCCCTTTGTGCAGGTTTCGCGTGTCATGCACTTCGGTAAAACGGTAGTGAACTGACACTGAAACAGACGATAAGCTCTTTTGAATTTTGAGCATGGAACCAGCCAAGAAAAGAGGCCGTTCGGAAGTCTGGCAGCATTTTCAGGTTGTATCAACAAATAAAGTAAGCACATTGTTGTTATTATTATTATTAATATTATTATTATTATTATTATTAATATCAAGAATTATATTGTAAAATAATAAATAATTAAAAGAATTAGGCTAATAGTAATATGAGTAAATATTTACACAAATACTTTTACGCATATTCAATGTATAATAAAATATATTATGTTAAATAATAGGCTTAGCCTATATAATGTATATGAAAAAAATACAATACATGTTACCTCCTTCTTTAGGTTGAATGCCGGATTTGTTCTCAACAGCTTTCTTATAATAACAACACATCCTCAATGTTGAGACATATCAGAGCTAAACATGAGAATACATTTTGTGAAAGTGGACCAGCTACTTGCAACCAAGGTATAACACTTCTGATCTTTTTTTTTTTTTTTTTTTTGTCAATTGCTGTTGTTATATATATATATAAAGATATCTTAAATAATGCATAGTTATGTATTATTTAAGTTATGTTTTAAATACTTTACTTTATTGCAGGGATCAGAAAACAAAAGATTGATGGGGCCTTGGTGAACATGGTTGTGAAAGATTACCAGCCATTTTCAATTGTTGAAGATGCTGGCTTCAAAGAGTTTGTAGGTTTGTTGGATCCAACCTACACTCTTCCATCCCGCCAGGCATTAAAGAAAATGGTGGAGGAGAAATACAAGATGGCCAAAGAGAAGGCAAAAGAAGAGGTGAAAAAGGCCAAAGCTGTAAGCCTCACATCTGATATGTGGACATCTCTTCATATGGATGCATATCTGGCAGTGACATGTCATTTTGTAAATGAAAATGATCAGCTATCCACAGTTTTATTGGGGGTTGGAAAATTTTCAAAAAGTCACACTTCTGAAAATATTGCAGAAGTGAAGTCAGCTTTGATGGAGGAGTGGGGCATTCAAAACAAGGTTAGGTGTCTGGTAACTGATGCTGCAGCCAATATGATTGCCTGTGCCAGCATCCTGAAGCTCCGCCACACAAACTGCATAGCACATGCTTTAAACCTGATTGTGAAGAAGGCAATAGAACAAACACAAGGATTGGAGGACATTAGACTAAAGGCACGGAAGATTGTGGCTCATTTCAAGTCTAGCACAACAGCAAGAGAGAGATTATTGGTTTTACAAAATCAGATGGGCAAACCAACTCATAAGTTGATTCAGGAGGTGGATACTCGTTGGAACAGCACATATGCCATGTTAGAGCGTCTCTTTGCTCAGAGGGAGCCAGTAGGTGCTGCTTTGGTAACTCTGAAGACAAACCTCACACCTTTGACTTCAGAAGAGTACCAGAAAGTAAATGAATGTCTTGGTGTAATGTGTCACTTCAATGAGGCTTCCACTGAACTGTCAGAAGAGAAGAGAGTGTCAGGGTCAAAGGTGATTCCTCTTGTAGGAATGCTGAGGCATGCAATCAGTACAAAGATCTCACAGGTTCATGAAGAGACGGCTGTGCAATTGTGCAACAACCTCATGAGACTTCTTTCTGAGAGGATGTCTACATATGAGACTATGAGCGTCATGACTCTTGCAACTCTGCTTGATCCACGCTTTAAAACTATAGGTTTCTGCAGCCAGTCAAATGCACAGACTGCTGTGAGACGTCTCAAAGCAGAATGTGCTGCAATCATTAGAGCAGTCCAAAACACCCCATCCACATCCTCTCAAATCCCCTCATCACAACCAGAAACAACAGAAGCCACATGCAGCGATGTAACCCATTCAGGTACTGTTTGTTGTATTGTGTGTGTGTGTATTTGGCATGCATCATGCATAGCTATTGCAGAGAATTAAATTACATTTCAACCAAATGTAATTTTTTGTTTTATTTGTATTGTTCTGTCTATTAGGTCTGTGGGATCTACTGGACAGTCATGTTGTGGAAACCAGAAAAATGAAAAATGCAACTGCAGATGCCACAGTTGAAGTGCAACGCTACCTCAGTGATCCAAATATTCCACGCACAGAAGATCCCCTGCATTTCTGGGCTACCCAGAAGGGTGTCTATCCACATCTTCATCATCTTGCCCTGGAATTTTTATGCACTCCTGCCTCCTCAGTCCCATGTGAGAGAATATTTTCAAAGGCAGGGGAAGTAGTTAATAAAAAAAGAAATAGACTTAGCCCCCGCACTGTTGAACAAGTTCTGTTCCTTAATAAAAATCTTTGATTTCTTCAATTTCCCACAAAATAAAAACTCCCCAGTTCACAAGCACTTCACCATTCCACAATTATTTTCTTTTATTTTGATTATATATGCCTACATGAGCCTTACCTATGAATTCATAGGTTTAGGACTAAGGCTAAAGTTTATGAAAATATGGCTGCATGTGTTGATCAAAGCAGATTCATAAAAATTGTTTCTATACACGTTAATTTGTTTTCATTAATTCATTAATAGGCTCATTTGTTCACATGTTGTAAGTAGCCTACTAAATTAACAAATGAAAAGAAAAAAAAATTTTTTTTATTGCTTTTGTGGATTTCACAAAGTGAATTGTTACATGAAACAGTCAAAAAAAATGAATGGGTCCTCTGGCACAAGTAGCTATTCAACTTTTGACCACAAGATGTCGTTAGTGTGCAATGTGTTGAAAAGCTTTGAGTAATGAACCTTTTTATGATACAGTTGAGGGGAAAGCCTCAGTGCTTCACAAAGCTTCATTTAGCCATCACTACTGTATGGGTTAAAATAATATTTTGTAAGGCACTTATTTATGCATTTCCTCGGGCTGTGTAATGAAGCTAAAAGATCTTCTCACCTACGACTCCAGCATCTATTGTGCTCAAATATGCAGACAGACACAATAAAACAGCACTCAATGTGCAAAACACTCGGGCTGTCATCCTCTCGACCTGCGATATCACAATTAACTCTTCTGGAAATCGCAAGACTCACAAAACTACACTGAAAACGTACTGCTGAATCCCGCAACATAAACCGCTGTTTAAATGATCTTTGAAAACGCACTTTTAAAGATCCAAGGAGGTCTGGGTAACTCCAACCCTGATGAAACACACCTGCCTGTAGCTTTAGTCTAATCTTGAAGACCTTGATTAGCTTGTTCAGGTGGGTTTGATTAGGGTTGGAGGAACTGAGCGCTGCGTTCACGAAGTATGAAGGAATAATGACAATTTTTAGGAGACGATTGAGCGTTTCTATGGCAACACTATCAATGCCAAAATTAATCTGCAGTGGCCAGGTAGTACATCACGTCGGAGATCTCAGAAAAATTAGCACCCAATAAAACAAAATAATCTCCAAAACTATGCCATTTGTGCTGATTTGTGCCATAAAAACGAACGTTTGTACTGTTTAGTGTTTGAGATATTGAACATTATCTTTTTGTTTGTGTGACGTCACTCTCCAGACGTTCAAATCGGTAAACTGATAGATGAAACTTTTGCCGTATCCGGTCGGCAAAACTCAGAACACATCTTCCTTTTTTAAGAATGACTTCAGTGCCGTTCTTTGTTCTTTTCTCAAAGAAAAGCTTCGTCTTCCGGAGTCGCGGCCAAAGCTTATTCGAAAGACCACTATTCGCCAGCTTCTTTGTTTACAAGTAGCACGCGGAACCGCCTCAACTCTGCAGTCATTTTGTTAAGCCCGCCCACCGACTCTATACACGATGTGATTGACCTGACTAGATTTTGGTTTTCCAGCTCGCAAGCCAACGGAGAGTTGCTAGATGCCCTGGTTGCAAATTACATTTGCTGCCGCTAGGGTGCATATATATTCCAAGGCTAATTCGTTTGTGCTTTTAAAACAAACACTAGTATTTTCTTTTTCGCTGATATAACAAATATCATTCAGGAGTTGTAATGCCACTCTCCAGCCCACCTTGTCTAAATCGCACCAAACCTAAAAACCTTTGTGTGTATTCTTGTTCGTCGCTTAATCTCTTTTGTTATTATTATTATTATTTAAAAAAAAAAAATTAATCCAGTAGACGCTTAATTTATCTGTCAGATGGAAATTTAGGCTACTGGCAGCAGTGGCTCAGTGGTTCATGTAGGTTGTCTACAAACCAGAAGGTTGGTGGTTCAATCCCCGGCTCCACCTGACCAAGTGTTGAGGTGTCCATGAGCAAGACACCTAACCCCAGCTGCTCCTGACGAGCTGGATGGAGCCTTGCATGGCTGACACCGCCGTCGGTGAATGAATGGGTGAATATGAGGCAATATGTAAAGTGCTTTGGATGGCCATGGGTCTGTTGAAAGCGCTATATAAATGCAGTCCATTTAGCATTTTACAAATTTTTGCTTTAAATGTGTATTGTGTTATGTATATTGCAGATGCTAAAATAATCATAGCATTTTATCTGTCTCTGAATGAGAACGTGAAGCAAGGACAGGTGAGCAGTGTTTCTGTTTGTTTGAAATATGTTTAAAGCAATAGATCGAGGACTGTTAATTTGTTAGTTTCAATTTTAATTTGTTTATAAAGCACATTTAAAACAACCTTGTTTGACCAAAGTGGTGTACAAAATGATCTATGTTCATTCATCTTCAACATTGAAAGCACAAGAGTACGAATGAGTTTTCAGAAGACTTTCAAACTCAGATACTGTGGTCGCTGTTTTAACAGATAAGGGCAATTTGTTCCACAACCTCGGGCCAGCTACAGCAAAGGCTTTGTCACCCCTGCATTGCAGTCTAGATCTTCCTACTTAAGGGCTGCGGCGCTAATTGGCTGGCGGGCGGTCGTTGCGTTTGCGGGCTGGACACTCTGGTTGTCGAGGGTGGCTCCGCCGGGAGGAGCTTGTCTCCAGTTTCTGGTTGCGCTGAGTAAGGCTTCGTCGTTGCTACGCAACTGCTGGAGGCACTCACTGAAGTTTCTCGGCGAGGTTCAGAAGGGTTGTTGAGTTCGGAAAGAGCTTTGGTGGCTCTTAGTGCTGGTGAAACGTGCAGGCAAGAAGATGATGAGGCCAGCACGAGATCACTGCAAACGGTGGTTAGACGCACGAAACACGAAGTCTCTAGCAAAAAGCAAAGTATCAACTGTTGATTCCTGTCTTAACAGATCCATTTGGTCCGCCACTGGAGGTGTTCCAGCCAATCAGAAATTGTTGTGGGCGGGTCTCCCGCCCAGTTCTCCCGTTCTCGCATATCATTAGCGTTTTGCCTAATGTGATAAGCGCGAGCAGATTCCCTGGCTTCTGGCAAGCATTTCAAACGCATCATTTTCATATTGCAAATATGGTGTATTATACAGAACTGTACTCTGGACCGAAATATGAGTCATCATTTATCAATTTCATACATACCAAATAGCACGTGTTTCCCATATATGGAGGGCATGATAATAGCGATTATGATGTGATCACGGTCTAGTTATACAAACACTCCGCAGATCCTATGATTATCCTATACATAATACATTGATACACGTTGTCAGGAGATTTCTTAGTGATTTCCCCGGTACTTAAACTTATATTTAAAAAGGAGAACATGCAAAAATCGGTGGCACTGGAATTGTTTGACCCTGGACAAACGTCATTGTGCGTGATTCATATAGTTCAGTTTTTAGTTGGTTACATAGAAGTCTTTGTATTTGGATTACAAAGAGTCTTTGAGAAGTGGTCATTGTCAAAGGAGGAGGGGGTGTTTTAGCCCATGTTTTTGGGATCTCCTGAATGCTTGCTAATGGCCCATGCAGGAAGCGTTTAGCACTCCCGGTAATCTCGTTACTTTCTGCCGGGATGATATATTGTGCCGACTACGAGTCGGGTTTTTCTGGGTCGTTAACAAGTCATCATTGTTTGTGGAACAAAGGAATGTCTGTCTGTTGTTTAACGTGTCCTTGTGAATTGGGTTTGAGATGAGCCGGGCATCTGGATGCCCGGACGTTTGGGTGGACTAGTTTGACCAATTGGCCCCCAGGCTGAGTTTGTGACTCACTAATCAGAAGATTGAGAAAGGGGGGGTCAGGGAGTCCCTGAAGTCTGATGTGTCTGTGAATCGATGCCTGTTCAATAGATAATCCTACAACCTGGAATATCAAAATCAACTGCAGGCGGTCAATCCTTTTCCTATTAAGCACCTAAACTTTGGAAGCCCTTCAAAAACCCTTATGATGACAAATAAAACGAGGACTGTGACGTCGCCCGGTACGGCGCAGCCGGGGCCCCACCCTGGAGCCAGGCCTGGGGTTGGGGCTCGTATGCGAGCGCCTGGTGGCCGGGCCTTCCCCCACGGGGTCCGGCCGGGCTCAGCCCAAAGGAGCGACGTGGGGACACCTTCCCGTGGGCCCACCACTCGCAGGAGGGACCGTAAGGGGCCGGTGCAAAGAAAATCGGGCAGCAGTCGAAGGCGGGGGCCTAGACGACCCGATCCCTGGACACAGAATCTGGCTCTTGGGACATGGAATGTCACCTCGCTGGCGGGGAAAGAGCCTGAGATTGTGCGTGAGGTTGAGAGGTTCCGACTAGAGATAGTCGGAATCACCTCCACGCATGGCTTGGGCTCTGGAACCACACTCCTCGAGAGGGGATGGACTCTTCACCACTCTGGAGTTGCCCATGGTGAGAGGCGGCGGGCTGGTGTGGGTTTGCTTATAGCCCCCCAGCTCTGCCGCCATGTGTTGGAGTTTACCCCGGTGAACGAGAGGGTCGTTTCCCTGCGGCTTCGGCTCGGGGATAGGTCTCTCACTGTTGTGTGTGCCTACGGGCCAAACAGCAGTGCAGAGTACCCGACCTTCTTGGTGTCCCTGGGAGGGGTGCTGGAGAGTGCTCCGACTGGGGACTCCGTCGTTCTACTGGGGGACTTCAACGCCCACGTGGGCAATGACAGTGAAACCTGGAGGGGCGTGATTGGGAGGAACGGCCCCCCTGATCTGAACCCGAGTGGTGTTCAGTTATTGGACTTCTGTGCTAGTTACAGTTTGTCCATAACGAACACCATGTTCAAGCATAAGGGTGTCCATCAGTGCACATGGCACCAGGACACCCTAGGTCGTAGGTCAATGATCGACTTTGTGGTCGTTTCATCTGACCTGCGGCCGTATGTCTTGGACACTCGGGTGAAGAGAGGGGCGGAGCTGTCAACTGATCACCACCTGGTGGTGAGTTGGATCCGATGGCGGGGGAGGAAGCTGGATAGACTCGGTAGACCCAAACGTACTGTGAGGGTCTGCTGGGAACGTTTGGCCGAGTCTCCTGTCAGAGAGATCTTCAACTCCTGCCTCCGGCAGAGCTTCGACCAGATCCCGAGGGAGGCTGGAGATATTGAGTCCGAGTGGACCATGTTCTCCACCTCCATTGTCAAAGCGGCTGCTCGGAGCTGTGGACGCAAGGTCTCCGGTGCCTGTCGAGGCGGCAATCCCCGAACCCGGTGGTGGACACCGGAAGTAAGGGATGCCGTCAAGCTGAAGAAGGAGTCCTATCGGGCCTGGCTGGCTTGTGGGACTCCTGAGGCAGCTGACAGGTACCGGCAGGCTAAACGGACTGCAGCCCGGGTGGTTGTGGAGGCAAAAGCTCGGGCCTGGGAGGAGTTCGGTGAGGCCATGGAAAAGGACTATCGGCTGGCCTCGAAGAGATTCTGGCAAACCGTCCGGCGCCTCAGGAGGGGGAAGCAGTGCCCTACCAACGCTGTTTACAGTGGCGATGGGCGGCTGTTGACCTCAACTGGGGATGTTGTCGGACGGTGGAAGGAATACTTCGAGGATCTCCTCAATCCCGCCGTCACGTCTTCCATTGGGGAAGCAGAGGCTGGGGGCTCAGAGGAGGACTCGTCCATCACCCAAGCTGAAGTCACCGAGGTGGTCAAGAAACTCCTCGGTGGCAAGGCACCGGGGGTGGATGAGATCCGCCCTGAGTACCTCAAGTCTCTGGATGTTGTGGGGCTGTCTTGGCTGACACGCCTCTGCAGCATCGCGTGGCGGTCGGGGACAGTGCCTCTGGTATGGCAGACCGGGGTGGTGGTCCCTCTTTTTAAGAAGGGGGACCGGAGGGTGTGTTCCAACTATAGGGGGATCACACTTCTCAGCCTCCCCGGGAAAGTCTATGCCAGGGTACTGGAGAGGAGAATTCGGCCGATAGTGGAACCTCGGATTCAGGAGGAACAGTGTGGTTTTCGTCCTGGTCGTGGAACACTGGACCAGCTCTATACCCTCTACAGGGTGCTGGAGGGTTCATGGGAGTTTGCCCAACCAGTCCACATTTGTTTTGTGGATTTGGAGAAGGCATTCGACTGTGTCCCTCGTGGCGTCCTGTGGAGGGTGCTGGGGGAATATGGGGTCCGGGGTCCTTTGCTGAGGGCTGTCCGGTCCCTGTATGACCGAAGCAGGAGTTTGGTCCGCATTGCCGGCAGTAAGTCAGACTTGTTCCCGGTGCATGTTGGACTCCGGCAGGGCTGCCCTTTGTCGCCGGTTCTGTTCATAATTTTTATGGACAGAATTTCTAGGCGCAGCCAAGGGCCGGAGGGTGTCAGGTTTGGGGACCACACGGTTTCGTCTCTGCTCTTTGCGGATGACGTTGTCGTGTTGGCCCCTTCTAACCAGGACCTTCAGCATGCACTGGGACGGTTTGCAGCCGAGTGTGAAGCGGCTGGGATGGGGATCAGCACCTCCAAATCCGAGGCCATGGTCCTCAGTCGGAAAAGGGTGGCTTGCCCACTTCAGGTTGGTGGAGAGTTCCTGCCCCAAGTGGAGGAGTTCAAGTATCTAGGGGTCTTGTTCACAAGTGAGGGGAGGATGGAACGGGAGATTGACAGACGGATCGGTGCAGCTTCTGCAGTAATGCGGTCGATGTACCGGTCTGTCGTGGTGAAGAAAGAGCTAAGCCGTAAGGCGAAGCTCTCGATTTACCGGTCAATCTACGTTCCTACTCTCACCTATGGTCATGAGCTTTGGGTCATGACCGAAAGGACAAGATCCCGGATACAGGCGGCCGAAATGAGCTTTCTCCGCAGGGTGGCTGGGCGCTCCCTTAGAGATAGGGTGAGAAGTTCAGTCACTCGGGAGGAACTCGGAGTAGAGCCGCTGCTCCTCCACATCGAGAGGGGACAGCTGAGGTGGCTCGGGCATCTGTTCCGGATGCCTCCTGAACGCCTTCCCGGGAAGGTGTTTCAGGCATGTCCAACCGGGAGGAGGCCCCGGGGAAGACCGAGGACACGCTGGAGGGACTATGTCTCCCGGCTGGCCTTGGAACGCCTCGGTGTCCCCCCGGAAGAGCTAGAGGAAGTGTCTAGGGAGAGGGAAGTCTGGGCATCTCTGCTTAGACTGCTGCCCCCGCGACCCGGCCCCGGATAAGCGGAAGAAGATGGATGGATGGACTTTGGAAGAGTTTTCCTAGCATTGATTGGGAAACAGACACTCTGTCAGTTTAAATCTAGACTAAAAACCCATCTCTTTATAACCTGGCATACACATAGGACATTATAAATTCCTATTATTCAAATCAGAACCAGGAAAACTTCCTATAAAACCAGATGTACTCGTTACATCATAAGAAGAATCTCATCTACGCTAATATTTGTCTCTCGGTTTAACCCAAGGTTTGTCAGCCGGATCCGGGCCATATCCAGAAGTGTCTGCAGAGATTGTGTCAAATAGACTCTCCCCCGTGAAGGCGGCAGTATAGATAAATTAACAAAACTTTAAAAATTGTATAACAAATGAACCATCACTGAACTTACTTAAGCTGGACTATGACACAATTTCTACAAACTTTGTTGCATTATTTTCCTGTTATCACTGTAAAGCTGCTTTGAAACAATCTGTATTGTAAAAAACGCTACACAAATAAATGGGACTTGACTACCCTTCTAGGCTCACTATTGGCTGATTCAGAGGTTGAGGGCAGTCATTTTTGGGTTGACATCATTGTAGTCCTTAGTTTGCACAGCTTAAGTGCTGCCTCAGTTATCACCTAAGAGTCAGTCTTAAGCTGCGTTTCCACCTCAGGAACTACAGACTTTGGGATGCTACTCAGGGTGTTTTGACTGTAGGGACCAGGGTCTAAATGAAGTTCCAGGTAAGAAGGTAGTAATTTTTCAAAGTTCATGAACTTTCAGTTTGATTTAAAGGTTTAGTTCACTCAAATTACCCATGATTTACTCACCCTCAAGCCATCTTAAGTGAATGACATTCTTTGACAAATACAATGAGTTTGAGACAGACATTTTTTTTAAAACATCCATAAATAAACGTACTGCACACAGCTCTGGAGGGGGTGGGGTTAATAAAAGAGGCTTCTGAAGCAGAGTTTAATAAGAAAAAGATGCAAATTTAAAACTTTGTGTAAAATATCTAGCTTCCACCTGACCACCTTCCATAGTCAACTTGTGTAACGCCTCTTGCAATTCAAAATGCGCAAGCTTCATTGCGTCAGTTACGCCTTGGTCGCAAGTTGAACACAGAAGGCGGTCTAGACATTATAACATGGTAAATATGGATATTTTTCCATACACAAGTGCATAGCTTCAGAAGGCCTTTAACCATTATTTTTGCAAAAACATGGCAATGGAAAACATTTTTTGGTATCAAAACCCTCTTCAAATCAAGAAAATAAGTAAAAAAGACGTTTCACTAAACAAAACATTTATTTGGCATCAAGTGATGAAGCTTTTATGGTGTTATTTGGTGCAGGCTACACTGCATGATTTGGTAGTTGAGCTGCATGCGTCACAAATGCTTTGGTGGTTGGCCTGCGGGCTTCACGAAATGCTTTGGTGGTTGGGCTGCGGGCTTCACGAAATGCTTTGGTGGTTGGGCTGCGGGCTTCACGAAATGCTTTGGTGGTTGGGCTGCGGGCTTCACTAAATGCTTTGGTGGTTGGGCTGCGGGCTTCACGAAATGCTTTGGTGGTTGGGCTGCGGGCTTCACGAAATGCTTTGGTGGTTGGGCTCCGGGCTTCACGAAATGCTTTGGTGGTTGGGCTCCGGACTTCACTGTATGGATACAAACGTCAGCTTTCAGAACATAATATATGTGATCTCAAACGTAATTCATATTTATCTGCTTCAAATCAAGTGTAAATACCATTTATCACTAAAATGTGCCAATCAGTTTCAAAGTCAAAGAGTGAGATTACAACCTAGCCTACTATAGTAGAGTGTGCAGCAGAAGTACAATGCTGATAAAAGACATGGAAAGTCAATGTTGTTCATAAATTTTCAATTGCAACTAAATGCACTGTATGGTAGTGATGTGACGTTTGACACCGAGGCTTCGAAGCTTTATCAAAAAAACGAAACATCTCACAGTGAAGCACTGTATCGGAGCTTGATTCGTTTTGCCATAACCACGTGATCGATGACGTCCGAAGCTTCGTTTTCTCCCTCAACCACGTGACTGCTTCGTAATCTGATTCAAAAATAGCGCAAACCCCTTTGTGCAGGTTTCGCGTGTCATGCACTTCGGTAAAACGGTAGTGAACTGACACTGAAACAGACGATAAGCTCTTTTGAATTTTGAGCATGGAACCAGCCAAGAAAAGAGGCCGTTCGGAAGTCTGGCAGCATTTTCAGGTTGTATCAACAAATAAAGTAAGCACATTGTTGTTATTATTATTATTAATATTATTATTATTATTATTATTAATATCAAGAATTATATTGTAAAATAATAAATAATTAAAAGAATTAGGCTAATAGTAATATGAGTAAATATTTACACAAATACTTTTACGCATATTCAATGTATAATAAAATATATTATGTTAAATAATAGGCTTAGCCTATATAATGTATATGAAAAAAATACAATACATGTTACCTCCTTCTTTAGGTTGAATGCCGGATTTGTTCTCAACAGCTTTCTTATAATAACAACACATCCTCAATGTTGAGACATATCAGAGCTAAACATGAGAATACATTTTGTGAAAGTGGACCAGCTACTTGCAACCAAGGTATAACACTTCTGATCTTTTTTTTTTTTTTTTTTTTGTCAATTGCTGTTGTTATATATATATATAAAGATATCTTAAATAATGCATAGTTATGTATTATTTAAGTTATGTTTTAAATACTTTACTTTATTGCAGGGATCAGAAAACAAAAGATTGATGGGGCCTTGGTGAACATGGTTGTGAAAGATTACCAGCCATTTTCAATTGTTGAAGATGCTGGCTTCAAAGAGTTTGTAGGTTTGTTGGATCCAACCTACACTCTTCCATCCCGCCAGGCATTAAAGAAAATGGTGGAGGAGAAATACAAGATGGCCAAAGAGAAGGCAAAAGAAGAGGTGAAAAAGGCCAAAGCTGTAAGCCTCACATCTGATATGTGGACATCTCTTCATATGGATGCATATCTGGCAGTGACATGTCATTTTGTAAATGAAAATGATCAGCTGTCCACAGTTTTATTGGGGGTTGGAAAATTTTCAAAAAGTCACACTTCTGAAAATATTGCAGAAGTGAAGTCAGCTTTGATGGAGGAGTGGGGCATTCAAAACAAGGTTAGGTGTCTGGTAACTGATGCTGCAGCCAATATGATTGCCTGTGCCAGCATCCTGAAGCTCCGCCACACAAACTGCATAGCACATGCTTTAAACCTGATTGTGAAGAAGGCAATAGAACAAACACAAGGATTGGAGGACATTAGACTAAAGGCACGGAAGATTGTGGCTCATTTCAAGTCTAGCACAACAGCAAGAGAGAGATTATTGGTTTTACAAAATCAGATGGGCAAACCAACTCATAAGTTGATTCAGGAGGTGGATACTCGTTGGAACAGCACATATGCCATGTTAGAGCGTCTCTTTGCTCAGAGGGAGCCAGTAGGTGCTGCTTTGGTAACTCTGAAGACAAACCTCACACCTTTGACTTCAGAAGAGTACCAGAAAGTAAATGAATGTCTTGGTGTAATGTGTCACTTCAATGAGGCTTCCACTGAACTGTCAGAAGAGAAGAGAGTGTCAGGGTCAAAGGTGATTCCTCTTGTAGGAATGCTGAGGCATGCAATCAGTACAAAGATCTCACAGGTTCATGAAGAGACGGCTGTGCAATTGTGCAACAACCTCATGAGACTTCTTTCTGAGAGGATGTCTACATATGAGACTATGAGCGTCATGACTCTTGCAACTCTGCTTGATCCACGCTTTAAAACTATAGGTTTCTGCAGCCAGTCAAATGCACAGACTGCTGTGAGACGTCTCAAAGCAGAATGTGCTGCAATCATTAGAGCAGTCCAAAACACCCCATCCACATCCTCTCAAATCCCCTCATCACAACCAGAAACAACAGAAGCCACATGCAGCGATGTAACCCATTCAGGTACTGTTTGTTGTATTGTGTGTGTGTGTATTTGGCATGCATCATGCATAGCTATTGCAGAGAATTAAATTACATTTCAACCAAATGTAATTTTTTGTTTTATTTGTATTGTTCTGTCTATTAGGTCTGTGGGATCTACTGGACAGTCATGTTGTGGAAACCAGAAAAATGAAAAATGCAACTGCAGATGCCACAGTTGAAGTGCAACGCTACCTCAGTGATCCAAATATTCCACGCACAGAAGATCCCCTGCATTTCTGGGCTACCCAGAAGGGTGTCTATCCACATCTTCATCATCTTGCCCTGGAATTTTTATGCACTCCTGCCTCCTCAGTCCCATGTGAGAGAATATTTTCAAAGGCAGGGGAAGTAGTTAATAAAAAAAGAAATAGACTTAGCCCCCGCACTGTTGAACAAGTTCTGTTCCTTAATAAAAATCTTTGATTTCTTCAATTTCCCACAAAATAAAAACTCCCCAGTTCACAAGCACTTCACCATTCCACAATTATTTTCTTTTATTTTGATTATATATGCCTACATGAGCCTTACCTATGAATTCATAGGTTTAGGACTAAGGCTAAAGTTTATGAAAATATGGCTGCATGTGTTGATCAAAGCAGATTCATAAAAATTGTTTCTATACACGTTAATTTGTTTTCATTAATTCATTAATAGGCTCATTTGTTCACATGTTGTAAGTAGCCTACTAAATTAACAAATGAAAAGAAAAAAAAATTTTTTTTATTGCTTTTGTGGATTTCACAAAGTGAATTGTTACATGAAACAGTCAAAAAAAATGAATGGGTCCTCTGGCACAAGTAGCTATTCAACTTTTGACCACAAGATGTCGTTAGTGTGCAATGTGTTGAAAAGCTTTGAGTAATGAACCTTTTTATGATACAGTTGAGGGGAAAGCCTCAGTGCTTCACAAAGCTTCATTTAGCCATCACTACTGTATGGGTTAAAATAATATTTTGTAAGGCACTTATTTATGCATTTCCTCGGGCTGTGTAATGAAGCTAAAAGATCTTCTCACCTACGACTCCAGCATCTATTGTGCTCAAATATGCAGACAGACACAATAAAACAGCACTCAATGTGCAAAACACTCGGGCTGTCATCCTCTCGACCTGCGATATCACAATTAACTCTTCTGGAAATCGCAAGACTCACAAAACTACACTGAAAACGTACTGCTGAATCCCGCAACATAAACCGCTGTTTAAATGATCTTTGAAAACGCACTTTTAAAGATCCAAGGAGGTCTGGGTAACTCCAACCCTGATGAAACACACCTGCCTGTAGCTTTAGTCTAATCTTGAAGACCTTGATTAGCTTGTTCAGGTGGGTTTGATTAGGGTTGGAGGAACTGAGCGCTGCGTTCACGAAGTATGAAGGAATAATGACAATTTTTAGGAGACGATTGAGCGTTTCTATGGCAACACTATCAATGCCAAAATTAATCTGCAGTGGCCAGGTAGTACATCACGTCGGAGATCTCAGAAAAATTAGCACCCAATAAAACAAAATAATCTCCAAAACTATGCCATTTGTGCTGATTTGTGCCATAAAAACGAACGTTTGTACTGTTTAGTGTTTGAGATATTGAACATTATCTTTTTGTTTGTGTGACGTCACTCTCCAGACGTTCAAATCGGTAAACTGATAGATGAAACTTTTGCCGTATCCGGTCGGCAAAACTCAGAACACATCTTCCTTTTTTAAGAATGACTTCAGTGCCGTTCTTTGTTCTTTTCTCAAAGAAAAGCTTCGTCTTCCGGAGTCGCGGCCAAAGCTTATTCGAAAGACCACTATTCGCCAGCTTCTTTGTTTACAAGTAGCACGCGGAACCGCCTCAACTCTGCAGTCATTTTGTTAAGCCCGCCCACCGACTCTATACACGATGTGATTGACCTGACTAGATTTTGGTTTTCCAGCTCGCAAGCCAACGGAGAGTTGCTAGATGCCCTGGTTGCAAATTACATTTGCTGCCGCTAGGGTGCATATATATTCCAAGGCTAATTCGTTTGTGCTTTTAAAACAAACACTAGTATTTTCTTTTTCGCTGATATAACAAATATCATTCAGGAGTTGTAATGCCACTCTCCAGCCCACCTTGTCTAAATCGCACCAAACCTAAAAACCTTTGTGTGTATTCTTGTTCGTCGCTTAATCTCTTTTGTTATTATTATTATTATTTAAAAAAAAAAAATTAATCCAGTAGACGCTTAATTTATCTGTCAGATGGAAATTTAGGCTACTGGCAGCAGTGGCTCAGTGGTTCATGTAGGTTGTCTACAAACCAGAAGGTTGGTGGTTCAATCCCCGGCTCCACCTGACCAAGTGTTGAGGTGTCCATGAGCAAGACACCTAACCCCAGCTGCTCCTGACGAGCTGGATGGAGCCTTGCATGGCTGACACCGCCGTCGGTGAATGAATGGGTGAATATGAGGCAATATGTAAAGTGCTTTGGATGGCCATGGGTCTGTTGAAAGCGCTATATAAATGCAGTCCATTTAGCATTTTACAAATTTTTGCTTTAAATGTGTATTGTGTTATGTATATTGCAGATGCTAAAATAATCATAGCATTTTATCTGTCTCTGAATGAGAACGTGAAGCAAGGACAGGTGAGCAGTGTTTCTGTTTGTTTGAAATATGTTTAAAGCAATAGATCGAGGACTGTTAATTTGTTAGTTTCAATTTTAATTTGTTTATAAAGCACATTTAAAACAACCTTGTTTGACCAAAGTGGTGTACAAAATGATCTATGTTCATTCATCTTCAACATTGAAAGCACAAGAGTACGAATGAGTTTTCAGAAGACTTTCAAACTCAGATACTGTGGTCGCTGTTTTAACAGATAAGGGCAATTTGTTCCACAACCTCGGGCCAGCTACAGCAAAGGCTTTGTCACCCCTGCATTGCAGTCTAGATCTTCCTACTTAAGGGCTGCGGCGCTAATTGGCTGGCGGGCGGTCGTTGCGTTTGCGGGCTGGACACTCTGGTTGTCGAGGGTGGCTCCGCCGGGAGGAGCTTGTCTCCAGTTTCTGGTTGCGCTGAGTAAGGCTTCGTCGTTGCTACGCAACTGCTGGAGGCACTCACTGAAGTTTCTCGGCGAGGTTCAGAAGGGTTGTTGAGTTCGGAAAGAGCTTTGGTGGCTCTTAGTGCTGGTGAAACGTGCAGGCAAGAAGATGATGAGGCCAGCACGAGATCACTGCAAACGGTGGTTAGACGCACGAAACACGAAGTCTCTAGCAAAAAGCAAAGTATCAACTGTTGATTCCTGTCTTAACAGATCCATTTGGTCCGCCACTGGAGGTGTTCCAGCCAATCAGAAATTGTTGTGGGCGGGTCTCCCGCCCAGTTCTCCCGTTCTCGCATATCATTAGTGTTTTGCCTAATGTGATAAGCGCGAGCAGATTCCCTGGCTTCTGGCAAGCATTTCAAACGCATCATTTTCATATTGCAAATATGGTGTATTATACAGAACTGTACTCTGGACCGAAATATGAGTCATCATTTATCAATTTCATACATACCAAATAGCACGTGTTTCCCATATATGGAGGGCATGATAATAGCGATTATGATGTGATAACTGTCTAGTTATACAAACACTCCGCAGATCCTATGATTATCCTATACATAATACATTGATACACGTTGTCAGGAGATTTCTTAGTGATTTCCCCGGTACTTAAACTTATATTTAAAAAGGAGAACATGCAAAAATCGGTGGCACTGGAATTGTTTGACCCTGGACAAACGTCATTGTGCGTGATTCATATAGTTCAGTTTTTAGTTGATTACATAGAAGTCTTTGTATTTGGATTACAAAGAGTCTTTGAGAAGTGGTCATTGTCAAAGGAGGAGGGGGTGTTTTAGCCCATGTTTTTGGGATCTCCTGAATGCTTGCTAATGGCCCATGCAGGAAGCGTTTAGCACTCCCGGTAATCTCGTTACTTTCTGCCGGGATGATATATTGTGCCGACTACGAGTCGGGTTTTTCTGGGTCGTTAACAAGTCATCATTGTTTGTGGAACAAAGGAATGTCTGTCTGTTGTTTAACGTGTCCTTGTGAATTGGGTTTGAGATGAGCCGGGCATCTGGATGCCCGGACGTTTGGGTGGACTAGTTTGACCAATTGGCCCCCAGGCTGAGTTTGTGACTCACTAATCAGAAGATTGAGAAAGGGGGGGTCAGGGAGTCCCTGAAGTCTGATGTGTCTGTGAATCGATGCCTGTTCAATAGATAATCCTACAACCTGGAATATCAAAATCAACTGCAGGCGGTCAATCCTTTTCCTATTAAGCACCTAAACTTTGGAAGAGTTTTCCTAGCATTGATTGGGAAACAGACACTCTGTCAGTTTAAATCTAGACTAAAAACCCATCTCTTTATAACCTGGCATACACATAGGACATTATAAATTCCTATTATTCAAATCAGAACCAGGAAAACTTCCTATAAAACCAGATGTACTCATTACATCATAAGAAGAATCTCATCTACGCTAATATTTGTCTCTCGGTTTAACCCAAGGTTTGTCAGCCGGATCCGGGCCATATCCAGAAGTGTCTGCAGAGATTGTGTCAAATAGACTCTCCCCCGTGAAGGCGGCAGTATAGATAAATTAACAAAACTTTAAAAATTGTATAACAAATTAACCATCACTGAACTTACTTAAGCTGGACTATGACACAATTTCTACAAACTTTGTTGAATTATTTTCCTTTTATCACTGTAAAGCTGCTTTGAAACAATCTGTATTGTAAAAAACGCTACACAAATAAATGGGACTTGACTACCCTTCTAGGCTCACTATTGGCTGATTCAGAGGTTGAGGGCAGTCATTTTTGGGTTGACATCATTGTAGTCCTTAGTTTGCACAGCTTAAGTGCTGCCTCAGTTATCACCTAAGAGTCAGTCTTAAGCTGCGTTTCCACCTCAGGAACTACAGACTTTGGGGTGCTACTCAGGGTGTTTTGACTGTTGGGACCAGGGTCTAAATGAAGTTCCAGGTAAGAAGGTAGTACTTTTTCAAAGTTCATGAACTTTTAGTTTGATTTAAAGGTTTAGTTCACTCAAATTACCCATGATTTACTCACCCTCAAGCCATCTTAAGTGAATGACATTCTTTGACAAATACAATGAGTTTGAGACAGACATTTTTTTTAAAACATCCATAAATAAACGTACTGCACACAGCTCTGGAGGGGGTGGGGTTAATAAAAGAGGCTTCTGAAGCAGAGTTTAATAAGAAAAATATGTCAATTTAAAACTTTTTGTAAAATATCTAGCTTCCACCAGACCACCTTCCATAGTCAACTTGTGTAACGCCTCTTGCAATTCAAAATGCGCAAGCTTCATTGCGTCAGTTACGCCTTGGTCGCAAGTTGAACACAGAAGGCGGTCTAGATATTATACTTTATAACATGGTAAATATGGATATTTTCCATACACAAATGCATAGCTTCAGAAGGCCTTTAACCATTATTTTAGCAAAAAAATGGCAATGGAAAACATTTTTTTGGTATCAAAACCCTCTTCAAATCAAGAAAATAAGCAAAAAAGACATTTCACTAAACATAACATTTATTTGGCATCAAGTGATGAAGCTTTTAAGGTGTTATTTGGTGCAGGCTTCACTGCATGATTTGGTAGTTGAGCTGCAAGCATCACAAATGCTTTGGTGGTTGGGCTGCGGGCTTCACGAAATGCTTTGGTGGTTGGGCTGCGGGCTTCACGAAATGCTTTGGTGGTTGGGCTGCGGGCTTCACGAAATGCTTTGCTGGTTGGGCTGCGGGCTTCACGAAATGCTTTGCTGGTTGGGCTGCGGGCTTCACGAAATGCTTTGCTGGTTGGGCTGCGGGCTTCACTGCATGGATACAAACGTCAGCTTTCAGAACGTAATATATGTGATCTCAAACGTAATTCATATTTATCTGCTTCAAATCAAGTGTAAATACCATTTATCACTAAAATGTGCCAATCAGTTTCAAAAACAAAGAGTGAGATTACAACCTAGCCTACTATAGTAGAGTGTGCAGCAGAAGTACAATGCTGATGAAAGACATGGAAAGTCAATGTTGTTCATACATTTTCAATTGTAACTAAATGCACTGTATGGGTTAAAATAATATTTTGTAAGGCCCTTATTTATGCATTTCCTCGGGCTGTGTAATGAAGCTAAAAGATCTTCTCACCTACGACTCCAGCATCTATTGTGCTCAAATATGCAGACAGACACAATAAAACAGCACTCAATGTGCAAAACACTCGGGCTGTCATCCTCTCGACCTGCGATATCACAATTAACTCTTCTGGAAATCGCAAGACTCACAAAACTACACTGAAAACGTACTGCTGAATCCTGCAACATAAACCACTGTTTAAATGAGCTTTGAAAAAGCACTTTTAAAGATCCAAGGAGGTCTGGGTAACTCCAACCCTGATGAAACACACCTGCCTGTAGCTTTAGTCTAATCTTGAAGACCTTGATTAGCTTGTTCAGGTGGGTTTGATTAGGGTTGGAGGAACTGAGCGCTGCGTTCACGAAGTATGAAGGAATAATGACAATTTTTAGGAGATGATTGAGCGTTTCTATGGCAACACTATCAATGCCAAAATTAATCTGCAGTGGCCAGGTAGTACATCACGTCGGAGATCTCAGAAAAATTAGCACCCATTAAAACAAATTAATCTCCAAAACTATGCCATTTGTGCTGATTTGTGCCACAAAAACGAACGTTTGTACTGTTTAGTGTTTGAGATATTGAACATTATCTTTTTGTTTGTGTGCCGTCACTCTCCAGACGTTCAAATCGGTAAACTGATAGATGAAACTTTTGCCGTATCCGGTCGGCAAAACTCAGAACACATCTTCCTTTTTTAAGAATGACTCCAGTGCCGGTCTTTGCTCTTTTCTCAAAGAAAAGCTTCGTCTTCCTGAGTCGCGGCCAAAGCTTATTCGAAAGACCACTATTCGCCAGCTTCTTTGTTTACAAGTAGCACGCGGAACCGCCTCAACTCTGCAGTCATTTTGTTAAGCCCGCCCACCGACTCTATACACGATGTGATTGACCTGACTAGATTTTGGTTTTCCAGCTCGCAAGCCAACGGAGAGTTGCGAGATGCCCTGGTTGCAAATTACATTTGCTGCCGCTAGGGTGCATCTATATTCCAAGGCTAATTCGTTTGTGCTCTTAAAACAAACACTATTTTCTTTTCGCTGATATAACAAATATAATTCGGGAGTTGTAATGCCACTCTCCAGCCCACCTTGTCTAAATCGCACCAAACCTAAAAACCTTTGTGTGTATTCTTGTTCGTCGCTTAATCTCTTTTGTTATATTATTATTATTTTATTTTTTTTATTATAAAAAATTAATTGAGTAGACGCTTAATTTATCTGTCAGATGGAAGTTTAGGCTACTGGCGGCAGTGGCTCAGTGGTTCATGTAGGTTGTCTACAAACCAGAAGGTTGGTGGTTCAATCCCTGGTTCCACCTGACCAAGTGTTGAGGTGTCCATGAGCAAGACACCTAACCCCAGCTGCTCCTGACGAGCTGGATGGAGCCTTGCATGGCTGACACCGCCGTCGGTGAATGAATGGGTGAATATGAGGCAATATGTAAAGTGCTTTGGATGGCCATGGGTCTGTTGAAAGCGCTATATAAATGCAGTGCATTTACCATTTTACTAAAAAAAATTAGTTTTAAATGTGTATTGTGTTATGTATATTGCAGATGCTAAAATAATCAGAGCATTTTATCTTTCTCTGAATGAGAACGTGAAGCAAGGACAGGTGAGCAGTGTTTCTGTTTGTTTGAAATATGTTTAAAGCAATAGATCGAGGACTGTTAATTTGTTAGTTTCAATTTTAATTTGTTTATAAAGCACATTTAAAACAACCTTGTTTGACCAAAGTGGTGTACAAAATGATCTATGTTCATTCATCTTCAACATTGAAAGCACAAGAGTACGAATGAGTTTTCAGAAGACTTTCAAACTCAGATACTGTGGTCGCTGTTTTAACAGATAAGGGCAATTTGTTCCACAACCTCGGGCCAGCTACAGCAAAGGCTTTGTCACCCCTGCATTGCAGTCTAGATCTTCCTACTTAAGGGCTGCGGCGCTAATTGGCTGGCGGGCGGTCGTTGCGTTTGCGGGCTGGACACTCTGGTTGTCGAGGGTGGCTCCGCCGGGAGGAGCTTGTCTCCAGTTTCTGGTTGCGCTGAGTAAGGCTTCGTCGTTGCTACGCAACTGCTGGAGGCACTCACTGAAGTTTCTCGGCGAGGTTCAGAAGGGTTGTTGAGTTCGAAAAGAGCTTTGGTGGCTCTTAGTGCTGGTGAAACGTGCAGGCAAGAAGATGATGAGGCCAGCACGAGATCACTGCAAACAGTGGCTAGACGCACGAAACACGAAGTCTCTAGCAAAAAGCAAAGTATCAACTGTTGATTCCTGTCTTAACAGATCCATTTGGTCCACCACTGGAGGTGTTCCAGCCAATCAGATATTGTTGTGGGCGGGTCTCCCGCCCAGTTCTCCCGTTCTCGCATATCATTAGCGGTTTGCCTAATGTGATAAGCGCGAGCAAATTCCCTTGCTTCTGGCAAGCATTTCAAACGCATCATTTTCATATTGCAAATATGGTGTATTATACAGAACTGTACTCTGGACCGAAATATGGGTCATCATTTATCAATTTCATACATACCAAATAGCACGTGTTTCCCATATATGGAGGGCATGATAATAGCGATTATGATGTGATAACTGTCTAGTTATACAAACACTCCGCAGATCCTATGAGACATACATAATACATTGATACACGTTGTCAGGAGATTTCTTAGGGATTTCCCCGGTACTTAAACTTATATTTAAAAAGGAGAACATGCAAAAATCGGTGGCACTAGAATTGTTTGACCCTGGACAAACGTCATTGTGCGTGATTCATATAGTTCAGTTTTTAGTTGGTTACATAGAAGTCTTTGTATTTGGATTACAAAGAGTCTTTGAGAAGCATTCTCCTGAATGCTTGCTAATGGCCCATTCAAGAAGCGTTTAGCACTCCCGGTAATCTCGTTACTTTCTGCCGGGATGATATATTGTGCCGACTATGAGTCGGGTTTTTCTGGGTCGTTAACAAGTCATCATTGTTTGTGGAACAAAGGAATGTCTGTCTGTTGTTTAACGTGTCCTTGTGAATTGGGTTTGAGATGAGTTTGGGTGGACTAGTTTGACCAATTGGCCCCCAGGCTGAGTTTGTGACTCACTAATCAGAAGATTGAGAAAGGGGGGGGTCAGGGAGTCCCTGAAGTCTGATGTGTCTGTGAATCGATGCCTGTTCAATAGATAATCCTACAACCTGGAATATCAAAATCAACTGCAGGTGGTCAATCCTTTTCCTATTAAGCACCTAAACTTTGGAAGAGTTTTCCTACCATTGATTGGGAAACAGACACTCTGTCAGTTTAAATCTAGACTAAAAACCCATCTCTTTATAACCTGGCATACACATAGGACATTATAAATTCCTATTATTCAAATCAGAACCAGGAAAACTTCCTATAAAACCAGATGTACTCATTACATCATAAGAAGAATCTCATCTACGCTAAATTTGTCTCTTGGTTTAACCCAAGGTTTGTCAGCCGGATCCGGGCCATATCCAGAAGTGTCTGCAGAGATTGTGTCAAATAGACTCTCCCCCGTGAAGGCGGCAGTAAAGATAAATTAACAAATTAATAAATTAACTTTAAAAATTGTATAACAAATTAACCATCACTGAACTTACTTAAGCTGGACTATGACACAATTTCTACAAACTTTGTTGAATTATTTTCCTTTTATCACTGTAAAGCTACTTTGAAACAATCTGTATTGTAAAAAACGCTACACAAATAAATGGGACTTGACTACCCTTCTAGGCTCACTATTGGCTGATTCAGAGGTTGAGGGCAGTCATTTTTGGGTTGACATCATTGTAGTCCTTAGTTTGCACAGCTTAAGTGCTGCCTCAGTTATCACCTAAGAGTTAGACTTAAGCTGCGTTTCCACCTCAGGAACTACAGACTTTGGGGTGCTACTCAGGGTGTTTTGACTGTAGGGACCAGGGTCTAAATGAAGTTCCAGGTAAGAAGGTAGTACTTTTTCAAAGTTCATGAACTTTTAGTTTGATTTAAAGGTTTAGTTCACTCAAATTACCCATGATTTACTCACCCTCAAGCCATCTTAAGTGAATGACATTCTTTGACAAATACAATGAGTTTGAGACAGACATTTTTTTTAAAACATCCATAAATAAACGTACTGCACACAGCTCTGGAGGGGGTGGGGTTAATAAAAGAGGCTTCTGAAGCAGAGTTTAATAAGAAAAATATGCAAATTTAAAACTTTTTGTAAAATATCTAGCTTCCACCAGACCACCTTCCATAGTCAACTTGTGTAACGCCTTGTAACAGTAATGATTCAATCAGTCATGTGGCAGGATAGACCAAAGTCTGAACTCCACACAGCCCTTGTGACTTTCCAAATCAAATCATACTTAAACAAAGGGCCTTTGTGTTGATGTAAGCATCTACGCTGATTAGATCCGAGGCGTCATCGTGTAGCCGCAAGAGATTGGAGCGTTGAACTCTTTGGGCGTCGGCCATCCCCTCTATAAAGACAGGAGCGACCAACAACTCTTTGCATTTTCGCCATTGGGAGAAGGAGCCCGTGGCATTCTGCCACTAAAAGAAGGACCTCATGGCATTCTCGCCATTGAGGGAAAGAGCCGTGGGCATTCTCGCCACCACAAGGAACGGACCCCTTGGCATGTCGCCATGGAGTGGGAAGACCAACCCTGGTCTTCCCAACCCTGAGAGAAGGCCTCCCCGCACGGAGAGAGAAACCGGCAGACTTCTGGTGCGACTTCCCTAAACTTCACAGAACTTCTCCTGGGACCTGCAAATCCTTAGCGAACTTCCCCGACGATTCGAACTCACACACTTACACGAGAAAGCCTAATGCAAGTACTCTATTTCACATTTAAACTGCTTGTAAAAGGTTGTCTGAATTATTCCTGATCAACGGGACTACGAAGTTCTTGAGGGCTCTGGTGAAGGTGCTGCGAAGCTGTCTCTCTCTCTCTCTCTCTCTCTCTCTCTCTCTCTCTGTCTCTCTCTCTCTCTCTCTCTCCCTTGTTAACTCTCTCTTTCCATCATTCTTTTTCACTTATTCGTTAAGTTTCATGTTTCCTTGTTTGTACCATATTGTTTGTTTTCTCCTACATATATATGCATATTTCCCCCCGTGTGAATCGTAGCTTTGTAAACTGTAGTTGTTTTATTAAAACCCAATGATTGCATTGAAGTGAATCCGTATTGTTTTGCTCACAAATATCGAAGTCAATGAGACATAAGGTTTTAGCTACCCATTTAAGCTTGATGTTCCTGTATTACTACTTCAGTAATACAAATTGTACAAACATAAGAAATATTATTTGTCCTGATCAAACAGATTAATGTTTCTTAAGGTTTGTAAGATTGATAATTGAGGAAGAAATCAATTTGGGATAAAGGTTACTTTTAAATGATTAAAGGTTCCGTTATACGTTAATATTGTCTGTACAACAAGCAAATCATATTCATAGACCCATGAATATTGATACCATTTGAATTAATTATTCCCCGAAACTCATTGTTGTTACATTCTGGTGGAGATTTATTTTGGGCACATTTCAAACTTTGTTTTTGTGAGCATATCAATATTCATATTCATGTGTAATTTTGGGTATTAATATTATGCACGCGCGTTCCCGTTCATTTGATTGAACTGTGAGACAAATCGCGAAGAGCGAACTCATTCACTGACTAGGCACAATGCCGAGCTCAGTTTAAGCATATTAACAGATGCTAAATTGACAATATTATACATCCTAAAGAGATAAAGAAATCTCTGTACAGTCTGTACATGCGTAATATTGTTTATCCCGCTTGATTTGAATGAAGAAATCTTCTGTAAAGCGGAAGATTGAAATTGACAGAGTTTCCTCTTTTCAATAATAGGCCTAATATAATATTATATCGTTAAGATAAACGATAACTCCTGGTTGAACATTGGCGTAGCTAACCGAATCGAAGACCTAAAACATTTAACTCATACATGCTGAACAACCATCAGCCAGTTTAGTAAATGTCTATTGGAGTTCTTTTAAATGTGAAGTAAGCAGATGTGAATTCCTGTATCCACATTTTTTCTGTGCCAGTATAGCACAAAGAGACCCCACCGTGGTCTAGAAGTAATTATGATTTGTGTTGATTATGTGTGCAACCATTATTTGATTTTTGGTCCACACGAGCAGATGTGAATTCCTGTATCCACATTTCTTCTGTGCCGATATAGCACAAAGAGACCCCACCGTGGTCTGAAGAGTAATTGTGATTTGTGTTAATTATGTGTGCAACCATTATTTGATTTTTGGTCGCACACGAGCAGGTGTTGCAACTCTGCGTGTTAAACACCAGAGGGCAACCTGACAGCTCTCGAGTAACACTTTACCATAGCTTTATCCCGAACGGGCGCAACAGCACCATCTGGTGAGCAGTCCTCCTAACTAACTCTAGTCTGGGTGGACTCGACTGCGCCATCGCGTGGGGAATTTCGGATAGTTCTCTCCGCTATTAATTTTGTCTTAGCAAAATTTCCTTCCTAAGTAGAGCATGTGAATTGTTTATTGATTACTGTTATAAACGTTTTCATTTATGCAATTTTACTAGCATTAGGCAGCAACCAGGTCTCCGTTCTCGCTGATTAAACACACTTATTTGAATTTGAGTTTAAAAGGAAAAATGAATTTCCTCTAACTTAACGTGAAATTAGATTTCTTCAAGTCACTGACAGTCCGCTTGGAAGGAAGGACGCCACCGTGTGGCTGCATCCTGCTAAGTCAGCGTACAGCTCTCTCCCTCTTTTCCACTTCCTCTTTGCCTGCAACCATAAATCACTTGATCCGGTAAACAAGAAAGTCTTAATTCGTTTTGATTTCACCTGTTTACCCTTTTTGTGTATTTATTGTAGGGCTCACAAGCATCTGTGGTGAATTGAGAATCGTCTCAAATTGGTCGCCACGAGCAAAGTTGTCTGACCGACGTAACCAGCACCGGCTGTGTGTGAATCTCGGTTTCTTTTACCTCTGTCCGCCGTTGCGGCCCGCAGTGGTGACATCAGCAATTTGACACTCCAAAGCCAGTCAACCAGTCCAGCTGACACACACAAGGCAATTTCGGGGACCAGTACCTAAACCAGGGCCTAAAAGTGGGCTACTCTTGAAAAAGAGGGTTCTAGGGAGCGTGCCGATTTTTCTGTGGTGGCTGGCGGTTGACGGGTTGGTGTTGTCAGGTTGTGTTTAAAGTCATAAGCTGTTTGAGTGGGCGTAACGCGATACAGAGTAACGAAGGACCGAGGACACGGCAGTTGGGTGTTTGGGAACGCCCGGAAGGCCGACTGCGCCGCTGGTTTCCCACCTGAGCGACCTCAATTCACCCCGGATAAACTAAGGGTGATAAAACCCACATTATAAGCCGAATATTAGATACTCCCCCGAGTATAGCCTAAGCGTTTGGCCCACCTTTCCTCTCTAAGCTGCACCCTCTTCCTAGGTTTCCTACTACGATAGCCACACATGCTGTAGGCCCTATCAGAAACTCTTACGAAGGGTAGCAGGTTTAGTCCTTTTTGTGTTTCTCTAACACTCCCAGCGTTCGCGCTTATTTTCCTTTTTAGTGCAGACTAATTCTTTTTGTGTTTGTTTTCACTGTGCTCTTTCCTACCTTCACTGTCCGGACTGTTGTAATTTTGTTTCTTTCAGTTCACCAAGAGACCCCAAGGAAAGCTAAGTAATAGAGTGACAACCGAGCAGTTGGCGTCACCAGGTGACCCACAGGGCTACCGCCTGTCAAAGTCTCTATTTTTAGGCCGACCCAAAACTTGGCCCACCTAATTGCCTAATTTTCTAACTGTCTACATCAGTTAGCCAAAATTCTTGTTGACGGCATAGTCCGTACAAGAGCGTGTTAACCTTAGAAGAAACTTGCATTGGCCTCTTTGTGTGTGTGTGCTGTGTTTCTCTCGCCCACAGTGAACCAGTATGTCCCGTTCATCCAGTCCCGCTGTCCCTTGGGACCGCCTAGCGGTATGGCTGGAAGCGACGACGAGCACTGTTCTGTCTAAGGACGCCAGTGATCTGCAACAGCTGAGCCAGGAGGAACTGGACACAGAGCTAGACAAGCTTACGGCACATGACCCGACGCAGAGCTACTCTCACAAAGAACTGGCCAAGATCCTCGGAAGCCTCACCCACAACCTTGTCGCCCAGGCACGGCTAAGAGAAAAGAGCCACACCGACCTGGAACAGGAAGCGGCAGCGTTAAAGCTCCAAGCCAAGGAGGCCCGGAGAAACCAGGCCCTCACCCAGCGTCATCTAGATCAGCTACTTCTAGAGACTGAGAAAGAGGGTGAAACAGACACAGAACGAGAGAAAGAAGTAGAAAGACTTCGAAAGACCCTGGAAAATCTGCGTCTGGACACAGACCGCAGAGAGCAGTCAGAGAAAGACACCAGGGAAGAACTCAACGAACAGCTCCGGCGAGGCGAAGCTCTCCTAGAGAGAGCCAACACTGCTCTTAAAGCAGCACTAGGTAACTTTTCAACCTTTATAATATATTTTCAAGACTCTTGTGATGATACATCGACTTACAATAGGTTGAATGACACGTCTGCCATAGCCTGACGGGGTCTGTATCATTTTTAATCGTACTTTTAAACTTCGGGTTTCGAGAAAAAAAAGAACTACAAAATTCGACTGCTTTACGGCATATATGTCACTTCCACCATCACCCCCACTTCCTTAAATTCGGACGTGCGAGGGTAAGCCTATGTGTAAACGGCGTGTACAAGTTTGGTAGGGGCTACATTCTCGCAAGTAAATACATAAGACGTACAAAATCATATTTTAGGATACTGTAACGCGTGTGTCCGGGTGAAAAATACGGATAGCTCACTCAACGCAACTGGAGTCGATGCAAACACGGAGGCGATTGACATCAAACAGCCCACACTTTATTCCCCGCGGAACCCCCACAAGAGTCCGGCACAAACTCCACTTCCGTCCACAGCATTACCCAACAAAACAAAAATAAATGAATGTTTGCAACAGAAGACAGAAAATAATCCGCACACATGGGAGCTCTAGGCGCAGTGCACACACACACACACACACAGAACGCAGGCGCACCAACCGGGGGCGAACGCTCTTAAAGGGGCCACACTATTTTCCTACTCGTTACAATACCTAACATGTCTGTGATATTTGTTTATTTGTCTTGCCTCAAGCTATAATACAAATCGACTTTTCAAATTTGAAGATTCATCTATGGTAGCTTGATATTATATTGACGATATATGTTATTACCTACCACTCAAACATTGAATTTAAGTATCATATAGATTCTGTAAAACGGTAAACAATAGACTAGACTACTATAATGACGCTGACTTGTAAACGTGAGCATCGCAATCATTTGGCGTTTGAAAAAAAAATAAAACCCATGAAATGATATTCATATGACATGCTGAAACATATGCCACTGTACCTGGGATGAAGACATTTCACACGCGACGCGAGCAGAACACCTGCATGTGAACTCCTCCTGCAGTGTTCAGGGCTATCAGAGTTGTCATGTCAACAAATGCACGTGCTATATGCATCCCCTAATGTAGGATGACAGAGTTTACGACAGTAGTAGAGGACAATACTGTTTCCCAACTGTAGGGGGAGCCCGAGAGCAAAAGTTACCTACTGCTGCTTTAATGACAAAGATGCTAGAGCCAAAGCCTCCGAAAAACACTTGCAGGCTGCCCGAGCCGAGATCAATGAGCTTGTCCAGCAAAGACATGAGCTCAAAGATGAACTTGACCTTGTTCACAGAGAACTGAAACATTCATATAAACTGCAAAGTGACCGGGAAGGGGAAACGCACCACACAGAGTTTCCCCCGACCAGCTGGTCCGCATCTTTTAACCAAGAACCAAGAGCTAGAAAGGGGGGTGACAGCCCACTGTTAAGACTGTCACCCACTAGCCTCCAAAAATCCCCGCCAGCCGCGGAGATAGGGAAGCCCTTCCAGGAAGTCAGGGTCAGCAGCCACGCAGCGCATAAAGACCATGACAAGCTGGCCATAAATATCCCCACATCCAGCCACAACGTTGCAGTGCTAACCTGCATCAAGCGACCGGCACCGGCTACAATGCCCGCCTCGCAGCCGCTATCGCTAACTCCGCAGATTTACAACAATGACATTGCGGATATGCAAGCCTCTGACACTGCAATAAAGACAATTATTGACCACCTCTCTGACCCCTCCTGCCACCCTATCGCAGACTCTGAGCTCACTGATGACTCAGGCCTCAGACATTTACATAACTCCAGACACATGTTGCGTATACAGGACAACATTCTGTGGTTTGCAACCGATGACAGCACAGCGCCAAGGCTTGTGGTGCCACAGTCGCAAAGGGGGGTGATGCTAATGTACGCCCACGACACACCATGTGCTGGACACCACGGCACCAGAGCCACGTATGACACACTGAAACAGGTGGCATATTGGCCCGGGATGCAACAAGATGTGGCAGAGTATTTCAGAGAGTGCCTGGTTTGCTGCCAGTTCCAACCAGCAAACCCGAACCACGGAGCCCCACTGCAACGCAGAGGGATCACGTTCCCGTGGTCAGACCTACAAATCGACTGGGTGGGACCCCTGTCCAGGTCCGCAAGAGGACAACCGGGGCTCCTGATCACACCCAGAAAGTGTACGTTCGACTCGACCCACGTAACGTCTACAGAGCACACTACCCCCACGCAGTAGCCCAGTACAGCTGGGCCGGTGCCCGTTGGACAGAGGATTCTCTCCTCCATGCAGAGGCCGATGTCAAGCACATGCTCAACCAACTGGAGAAGATGACAGTCACCCAAGCGGAGTTAGGCGGACACAACCGCCGCTCCAAACGGTTCCTTGGGGCGTTGCTCGGAGCCGCCGCCGCTGTTGGAACTCTGTTTAACATTGGCATGTCCAGTGTCAACACCATAAACATAGCCACGATAAGACGGCATGTGGCTGAAATTCAGACTGAACTTCCACAGCTAAAAGAGCAACTCACCACACGGAGTGCAGCTTTACAAACCGTCGGCAAGACATTGAGAGGAACAGTGGTAATTCTAAACACCCACAGTGTCCTGTTGAACCAGACTGTGAACTCCATGAAACAGCTGTTAACAGTCTTCCAGAATGACTTTGCTCAAACGCAGCTGGTCACCGCCTTAATGACTGACATGCTACGGGAAGTAAGCTCCTCCATCGACAGCTTAGCCATGGGTAGAATCCCACCATACCTTATACCCTTAAGCCTGGGGCAAAGTGTGCTGGCGTCCGCTATCAACGCACCCACCGACCCTCTGCAAATACACCTTGCCTACTCTCTGGGTAGCGCCATTCCCCTTTATGTGGATCCCGAGCAGAAGGAGATGGGCTTCCTTCTCAACTTACCCATCATCGAGTCGAGCCGAATCTACCGGCTCAAAGACATTGTCAATGTGGATTTTTGGAAGGGTAAAACACACCTTAAGGTGCGCACTCCCGAAGTGGTCGCCTACCACGACAGCGATACACAGCTATACTTAGCCCCGAACCTGCACATGTGTACCCTGACTAAAGACATTCACTACCTCTGCCCTAGCAAGCCCTTCCTCAGAGACAACACCGAAGGAATCTGTGGACTGCAACCGATGATCAGCGACACCCACTGCCCTGCCGACGCCACGCCTCGTACCCAAGTCACCGAGACACAGGCAGAGATCTTAGGTGACAGGTGGCTCGTCAACACTCTGGTGCGGACCGCTACGCTGATCTACGACCAGCATGACACCGCCACCCGTATCAACTTGCTTGACCAGAGCATGTGGATCCAAGTACCGCGAGGGGCCATCCTCCACCTGGACGATTTGGCTTTGTACCATCTTCCAAGTGAAGAGTATCAGTCAGAGCTAGAAATCCCAGCCTTTTTCAAGGACCACAATTTCACCCTAGATCCAGAACTAGAACGGTGGATTGAAAAAGGGGGGGCCTCAGCTCATTGACATTGCTCCCCTCGACACAGCCCTCCAAGCATTGTCCCGATTGCCTATCCGGAATACCTCGCCTGTTGTCCAAACCTGGACCGCAGCTGACACTGCGCTATGTATCTCCATGATCATCGGCAATACCCTAACCCTGGGCATAGCCTTTCTCCTGTACAGAAAGGTCAACGAGATGAGAACCTCTACAGCCAAACTCACGACAGCTGTGTCTGGAGGTCTCAGATGGAAACCCTGGAGGGAGGGTACCACGCCAGAAGCAGATGCGAACCTCATCGAGCTGGCTCCTCAGCCATAACGAACACCTGCTATCCAACCGTCCCGATTCACCTGCCATCCGACCATTGTGATGGGGGTTGTCCGATAATGACCATAGGACATCATTCGACAAAAAGGGGGACTGTAACAGTAATGATTCAATCAGTCATGTGGCAGGATAGACCAAAGTCTGAACTCCACACAGCCCTTGTGACTTTCCTAATCAAATCATACTTAAACAAAGGGCCTGTGTGTTGATGTAAGCATCTACGCTGATTAGATCCGACGCGTCATCGTGTAGCCGCAAGAGATTGGAGCGTTGAACTCTTTGGGCGTCGGCCATCCCCTCTATAAAGACAGGAGCGACCAACAACTCTTTGCATTTTCGCCATTGGGAGAAGGAGCCCGTGGCATTCTGCCACTAAAAGAAGGTCCTCATGGCATTCTCGCCATTGAGGGAAAGAGCCCTGGGCATTCTCGCCACCACAAGGAACGGACCCCTTGGCATGTCGCCATGGAGTGGGAAGACCAACCCTGGTCTTCCCAACCCTGAGAGAAGGCCTCCCCGCACGGAGAGAGAAACCGGCAGACTTCTGGAGCGACTTCCCTAAACTTCACAGAACTTCTCCTGGGACCTGCAAATCCTTAGCGAACTTCCCCGACGATTCGAACTCACACACTTACACGAGAAAGCCTAATGCAAGTACTCTATTTCACATTTAAACTGCTTGTAAAAGGTTGTCTGAATTATTCCTGATCAACGGGACTAAGAAGTTCTTGAGGGCTCTGGTGAAGGTGCTGCGAAGCTGTCTCTCTCTCTCTCTCTCTCCCTTGTTAACTCTCTCTTTCCATCATTCTTTTTCCCTTATTCGTTAAGTTTTATGTTTCCTTGTTTGTACCATATTGTTCGTTTTCTCCTACATATATATGCATATTTCCCCCCGTGTGAATCGTAGCTTTGTAAACTGTAGTTGTTTTATTAAAACCCAATGATTGCATTGAAGTGAATCCGTATTGTTTTGCTCACAAATATCGAAGTCAATGAGACATAAGATTTTAGCTACCCATTTAAGCTTGATGTTCCTGTATTACTACTTCAGTAATACAAATTGTACAAACATAAGAAATATTATTTGTCCTGATCAAACAGATTAATGTTTCTTAAGGTTTGTAAGATTGATAATTGATGAAGAAATCAATTTGGGATAAAGGTTACTTTTAAATGATTAAAGGTTCCGTTATACGTTAATATTGTCTGTACAACAAGCAAATCATATTCATAGACCCATGAATATTGATACCATTTGAATTAATTATTCCCCGAAACTCGTTGTTACAGCCTCTTGCAATTCAAAATGCGCAAGCTTCATTGCGTCAGTTACGCCTTGGTCGCAAGTTGAACACAGAAGGTGATCTAGATATTATACTTTATAACATGGTAAATATGGATATTTTCCATACACAAATGCATAGCTTCAGAAGGCCTTTAACCATTATTTTAGCAAAAACATGGCAATGGAAAACATTTTTTTGGTATCAAAACCCTCTTCAAATCAAGAAAATAAGTAACAAAGACATTTCACTAAACAAAACATTTATTTGGCATCAAGTGATGAAGCTTTTATGGTGTTATTTGGTGCAGGCTACACTGCATGATTTGGTAGTTGAGCTGCAAGCATCACAAATGCTTTGGTGGTTGGCCTGCGGGCTTCACGAAATGCTTTGGTGGTTGGCCTGCGGGCTTCACGAAATGCTTTGGTGGTTGGCCTGCGGGCTTCACGAAATGCTTTGGTGGTTGGCCTGCGGGCTTCACGAAATGCTTTGGTGGTTGGCCTGCGGGCTTCACGAAATGCTTTGGTGGTTGGGCTGCGGGCTTCACGAAATGCTTTGGTGGTTGGGCTGCGGGCTTCACGAAATGCTTTGGTGGTTGGGCTGCGGGCTTCACGAAATGCTTTGGTGGTTGGCCTGCGGGCTTCACTGCATGGATACAAACGTCAGCTTTCAGAACGTAATATATGTGATCTCAAACGTAATTCATATTTATCTGCTTCAAATCAAGTGTAAATACCATTTATCACTAAAATGTGCCAATCAGTTTCAAAGACAAAGAGTGGGATTACAACCTAGCCTACTATAGTAGAGTGTACAGCAGAAGTACAATGCTGATAAAAGACATGGAAAGTCAATGTTGTTCATAAATTTTCAATTACAACTAAATGCACTGTATGGGTTAAAATATTTTGTAAGGCCCTTATTTATGCATTTCCTCGGGCTGTGTAATGAAGCTAAAAGATCTTCTCACCTACAACTCCAGCATCTATTGTGCTCAAATATGCAGACAGACACAATAAAACAGCACTCAATGTGCAAAACACTCGGGCTGTCATCCTCTCGACCTGCGATATCACAATTAACTCTTCTGGAAATCGCAAGACTCACAAAACTACACTGAAAACGTACTGCTGAATCCCGCAACATAAACCGCTGTTTAAAAGATCTTTGAAAATGCACTTTTAAAGATCCAAGGAGGTCTGGGTAACTCCAACCCTGATGAAACACACCTGCCTGTAGCTTTAGTCTAATCTTGAAGACCTTGATTAGCTTGTTCAGGTGTGTTTGATTAGGGTTGGAGGAACTGAGCGCTGCGTTCACGAAGTATGAAGGAATAATGACAATTTTTAGATGATTGAGCATTTCTATGGCAACACTATCAATGCCAAAATTAATCTGCAGTGGCCAGGTAGTACATCACGTCGGAGATCTCAGAAAAATTAGCACCCAATAAAACAAAATAATCTCCAAAACTATGCCATTTGTGCTGATTTGTGCCACAAAAACGAACGTTTGTGCTGTTTAGTGTTTGAGATATTGAACATTATCATTTTGTTTGTGTGACGTCACTCTCCAGACGTTCAAATCGGTAAACTGATAGATGAAACTTTTGCCGTATCCGGTCGGCAAAACTCAGAACACATCTTCCTTTTTTAAGAATGACTTCAGTGCCGTTCTTTGTTCTTTTCTCAAAGAAAAGCTTCGTCTTCCTGAGTTGCGGCCAAAGCCAATTCGAAAGACCACTATTCGCCAGCTTCTTTGTTTACAAGTAGCACGTGGAACCGCCTCAACTCTGCAGTCATTTTGTTAAGCCTGCCCACCGACTCTATACACGATGTGATTGACCTGACTAGATTTTGGTTTTCCAGCTCGCAAGCCAACGGAGAGTTGCTAGATGCCGTGGTTGCAAATTACATTTGCTGCCGCTAGGGTGCATCTATATTCCAAGGCTAATTCGTTTGTGCTCTTAAAACAAACACTATTTTCTTTTCGCTGATATAACAAATATAATTCGGGAGTTGTAATGCCACTCTCCAGCCCACCTTGTCTAAATCACACCAAACCTAAAAACCTTTGTGTGTATTCTTGTTCGTCGCTTAATCTCTTTTGTTATATTATTATTATTTTTTTTTTTTTATTAAAAATTCAATCGAGTAGACGCTTAATTTATCTGTCAGATGGAAGTTTAGGCTACTGGCGGCAGTGGCTCAGTGGTTCATGTAGGTTGTCTACAAACCAGAAGGTTGGTGGTTCAATCCCTGGTTCCACCTGACCAAGTGTTGAGGTGTCCATGAGCAAGACACCTAACCCCAGCTGCTCCTGACGAGCTGGATGGAGCCTTGCATGGCTGACACCGCCGTCAGTGTATGAATGAGTGAATGAATGGGTGAATATGAGGCAATATGTAAAGTGCTTTGGATGGCCATGGGTCTGTTGAAAGCGCTATATAAATGCAGTCCATTTATCTGACATCCGTCAGTTTTCTGTTGTCTTGTATGCATGTGGCTTTATCTGTTTATTATTATTATTGTTAGTAGCCATGCACAAATTAATTCCTCGTTCAGCATTTACATATTACAAAGCAAAGGTGGAGTTGACATGTCAGTGTTACAATAATATTCAAATTACTGACAATAGCAACGTTTTTTTTTTTTTTTTGCTTTTTCATAGCATCTGTCTTCATCAAAAGACTGTGTGGTTATGAAAAAGGCTGTTATGTTGTGTAATATTTGGGGGATTTTGACAAGAAAATGTCATTAATGTAATGTGACTATATCAGCTTGAAACACAAGCATGAGCCCAGCCCTTCCCATCATGAAATAAAGAAGACTTTTGGATGTTTTGTACATTAATAACCTCACGCATTCTGTGGCTATGTGATCGCTCATCATGAAAAACTGCTTTGACGATAAATTGACCACATTTCTGATGCAGTTCCAGTCTCGTGACAAGTGTGACTTTATTGCCACTTTTATTAAACAAACTTTTGCTATTGCAGTAATGAAATCTCTTATTTATTAATCTTTACAATAATACCAGCATCATGTAGTGCAAATGATGATGATGATGAGGATGAATACTTTATTCATCCCTTTAGGGAAATTCAAACATCCAGTAGCTCACACACAACACCAAACAATTACAGACAATGGACAATGGAATCACACATAACACCTAAATTCTAATATATAAATTAAAGCTGCAAGCAGCATTTAGCGGGGTTCAAGCCTTTAAGGCTTTTAAGCACACAAGCATCAAAAGACATTAAGTTTTATTTAGCAAGATTTTAAACACTGAAATAATAGATGGAAAACTCAAATTACAGGCAATATAGGCATATTATTGCAATATAGGCAATATATTTACCATAGGAAACATATGGTTTTTGCCAGTTATAGCGCCACCTATGGTCCGATCTCCATGAAACTCTGCATGCTTCCTCACCATGTTCTGACACATATGCTCATCAAATTTGGTGAAGTTATAGAGATAGCCATTTTGTCCGCCTTGAGTCACGGATTCCAACGATATAAGAAACTTGATCCTGGGACAAGTGGTCTTAGAGTTATGAGCAATTTTGAACTTTTGGTTGCTGTAGCGCCACCTATGGGCCATTCGGGGTCATACTCTGATAGGTTGTCCCCAAATTGAGGCCTACCATCTGGCCAGGTTTCATGTCTCTAGGCCTTATGGTTTGGCCTGCACGATGCGTTTTACGAATCCTTACAATTACAGTAGGGTTTCAGCATTTCATGTTTGAACCCCTAATAAGAATGGAAGCTTTTTGCCATTTATAGCGTCACCTATGGTCCGATCTGCATGAAACTCGGCATGCTTCCTCACCATGTTCCGACACATATGCTCATCAATTTTTGTGAAGTTCTGAGTTTTCCTTTGGGATTTATAGGCTTTTGAGTGTATTTTTACACGCCCCTTTTCTAAATAACCATGTCACAGTCACCCAAATGTAAAAGTTCAAATTTTTTTCGATTATTATTGATCTAGAGAGTCCAGAGAATTGTCCTAGGCTGGTTTGGTTCCGATCGGGCGAAAAACCAGGGACTAGTTCGCAAAAGTAGGTTTTGGACAAAATTCGACATAGCAGAACATTTTCCCTGCCTAAATCAAAGTCGGAGATAGCCTTGTCCGCCTTGAGCCACGGATTCCAACGATATAAGAAACTTGATCCTGGGACAAGAGGTCTAAGAGTTATGAGCAATTTTGAACTTTTGGTTGCTGTATCGCCACCTATTGGCCAATCGGGGTCATACTCTGATAGGTTGTCCCCAAATTGAGGCCTACCATCTGGCCAGGTTTCAAGTTTCTAGGCCTTACGGTTTGGCCTGCACGATAGTTTTTTTTTACGAATCCTTACAATTACAATAGGGTTTCAGCATTTCATGCTTGAACCCCTAATAACACAAACAACCTATTAAAAGAGCTGTACAATAAAGAACATGATAACATGCATGTTTAAAAAGACACCTTGTCCTAATAATAAATGATTAACTCAATTTTAAAATACCAAATATTGATAGTCACTAAAATAACTAAGAGAGAATTCAGGAAGATCAAGAACTGTTGAACAGCCTAATGGCCGTCAGAATAAAATATCTCCTAACCCTCTGTCGGCCACTGCAGCTGCTCCTCTGGTTAATCAAGATGTTATAAAGGTAATGCCGACCAAGTCTATAAGATGTGAAAATTATGAACATTATTGTTTATTATAATGTGCAGTGAACATTTTGATTATTATGTTTGCTTGAGAAAGAACACACTGATTTAATCTTATTATTAGTGGTGCTTGTAACTCGTCCCGCACCGTTTGTGCAGATTATTGAGGAGAGGTGTGTGACTTTTATAAGCGATCAGGTGTACGATGTTCGCCCAGCAGCCGAAAACTGGGCGAAAAAGTCCCATAGACTTGACATTGGAATGAAGTTTGATGGGTCATTGCTCAGAGCAGAGAAACGTGTGTCACAACATTTGAAGAGTCTGGCAGGCTCTGTAAGATCATTCCTCACAATGGGGTATAAGTTGTACCTCTGGGTGGGAAGAGCTGCCCAAAACTGCCCCATAGACACACTATAGTGAAGGGACGGCCCATGAAACAGGAACGCTGTGTCTTCATATTGTTATACTAGGGGCTGAGGTGGGTCAGAGCGGGCATAATTCACTCTGCCTTTTCTGTTGATTTGCATCTTTGCACATAATTTTGAGCAGGCACAGATCACCCTTGTTTAGGCAGCAAACAGCCAATCAGCAAACACCTTCACCACTTCCTAGCCCCGCTCTAGCAACCATTGTTGAGCAACCTAGCAACCCAAACCTAAAGTGGGATGTCTTCAAATCCAAATGTCTTTAGAGGCATTGCACTTTCTCTGATCTATATAGAGAACCGGATTGCTCATGACGTCATGAAGCCACCGCGCCGCCATATTGGTATTCCCTAGTAAACTCGCTTTCTATTGAATTAATAGGAAATTATGATTTTACTGAGAAAACATTGCCTAAGGAGACACCGTTTTTATATCTGAAGTCTCCCTGTACATTCTTACAACACAAACGTCCATTTAAAGTCAGGATTTTCCCCTGCTTATTAAAAGTTACGTTTATATTCATTAAACATGACGGACGAGACACTTCAGTGTATGTACAAATGTCAAAGTGTGCATCTGTAATACATGCGCAGATGTTGCTCAATCAGGAAATAAAATGCACGGATCATAACTTATTCAGACATAAACGCTGACTGCTTTATTTCCAAGATGATGCATGGCACACTTCAAATTTTAATACAATAATAATAATAATATTATATAGGCTTGCAATAATATTTATTGTAGTCAAATCAGTTCCTGTAGCGAAACACAGATATATGTTAATGTTTAATATTACCTTCATAAAGAAATATATTTTTTGTTTGGTCAGTGAGCAGTAGACACACACACACACACACACACACACACACACATTAACGATTTCAATATATGACTTATCCTCTCTGAAAAGACCATTAACATTACATATAAAATCTTTAGTAACAATTAATTTACATACATATATCGTAAAACAAATCCCGTTAGACTGAGACGTTGCAGATCGTGTGATTTTAGGTCAATGTTTCGGCTGTAAGTCGATGATGCCTCTGTCGGTTTAGTAAGACGGCCGCTCGAACACTTCCTGTTGCTTCACCGCCTGATGGCAGTTCAGAACGCCATGAGCAATCCAGTCATTTACAGCCATGGCCAGAATTATTAGCACCCCTGGTAAATATGATCAAATATGGCTGTAAAAATAAATCTGCATTGTTTATCCTTTTAATCTTTTATTTTAAACATTCACAAAAATCTAACCTTTCATAGAAGTAAAAGAAGTGTGTGGTGTAAATCACATTATGAAATGAATGCTTTTGTCCAAAACACGTTGGTCACAATTATTGGCCCCCTTTTATTAAATACTTTTTGCAACCTTTTTCCAAGATAACAGCTCTGAGTCTTCTTCTATAATGCCTGATGAGTCTGGAGAACAGCTGACCAGAGATCAGAGATCATTCCTCCACACAGAATCTCTCCAGATCCTTCAGATTCACAGATCCATGTTGGTGCTTCTTCTCTTCAGTTCAGCCACTCATCTTCTATAGGGTTCAGGTCAGGGACTGGGACGGTCATGGCAGAAGCAGTGACGGCGCTACACCGGGGCTAGGGGGGGCTACAGCCCCGTCAGAATTTTGAATGGCCCCGGTTTAGCCCCCCCAAGCAGTTGAGAATCAGATGGACCGTTTTTTGATAATGAATACAGAGTGCAGGTAGGAAACCCTGTCTCTGATGGGGTCCAAAAGGAGAAAAGAAAGAAGAGTCAGAGAGAGAAATGCCCTTATCGAAGGCCATTAGGCTACAGACATGTAGCTACACACAGTGCTGCCGCTCCCACCATGCGCATCACACGCTGCGCGTAGGGCACCACAAGAAAATCCTCTCTCTACCTAAGTGACTCTAAGTGATCTACTCTAAGTGATCGCGCTTAGGGCATCAAAACGGCCAGCGTCGGGACTGTGTACAAACCTTAATCTAACTACCGGTAAATCTAATCTAATCCGTTAATATGACGACAAAGTGACTCCGCAGGATTTGTGACACACAATGCGCATTAATGGCGCACTTACTGACGCGAGATCTCGTCACAGTTTAGTCTTGCGAGATCTCGCCACAGTTTAGTATCGCGAGATCTCGTCACAGTTTAGTCTTGCGAGATCTCGCCACAGTTTAGTCTCGCGAGATCTCGTCACAGTTTAGTATCGCGAGATCTCGTCACAGTTTAGTCTCGCGAGATCTCGTCACAGTTTAGTCTCGCGAGATCTCGTCACAGTTTAGTCTCGCGAGATCTCGTCACAGTTTAGTCTCGCGAGATCTCGTCACAGTTTAGTCTCGCGAGATCTCGTCACAGTTTAGTCTTGCGAGATCTCGTCACAGTTTAGTCTCGCGAGATCTCGTCACAGTTTAGTCTTGCGAGATCTTGTCACAGTTTAGTCTCGCGAGATCTCGTCACACCCCTATTAATTTGTATTACATACAACAACTCAAGCTGCAAGAAAAGCCGCTATCTGTTGCCATGGCGGCTGCTGATACTCCGACAATGTAAACATGCTTCTTCTTCGGCTTTTGCCTTGATACTGTGGGTTACCATCAACATGCCCGTGGACACTGCCTCTAGCGGTATGCATGTGGAATTGCACATTGACGCGGGCAACAACGCAGAAGTATAAATGAAAACCAACGCGTAACTTGCGCCTTAGAGGATACGCCGTAGGTCCGACACAGAAGTATAAATCAGCCTTTAGTCATCGTGTCACTTCAGCTCCGCCCACGTCCCGCCTCTTTGCCAATTTTCTGTTGTCCGGGAGTGACGCGCGATGACGCCAAGATGGCAACGGTGATCTCGTCCATACTTTGCGCTTCAGAGCGGCTCATCGGAATCCTATGGGTGACGTCACGGACACTACATCCATATTTTTTTACAGTCTATGGTGGTGATGTTGGTGCTGCTTGATCATTTATTTCGTCTTTCTGACACTTTTTATCCCTGTTTGCACTAAACACATCTGACCATAGAAACCGCTCCCTTTTGAAGTCCCAGTCGTGTCTGACACTGAATCTGCTGGATGAGCAGGAGGATTTTTCTGGAATCCCTCCCAAACAACATGTGGTGATGTTGGGGGTGTTTGATCATTTCTTTCGTCTTTCTGACCCCAAGACTCAACTAATCTCTGCTATTCTCCACCTGTGATCCTCGGAGAGTCTTTGGACACTCAAACTCTCCTCCTCGCCGTGCATTAGGACGATATCGACACACGTCCTCTTCCAGGCAGATTCATAACATCTTTAGTGGACTGGAACTTCTTAATTATTGCCCTGATGGTGGAAATGGGAAATTCCCCCTATTGCTATGGGAACGTTTTGAAGTGACGTAATTACCTGACGTGAACGTCATCGAAAAGCTGCAAACCCCGTGGAGAAACCATAAATATCAGTGAAACCATGATGAAGCACGCAAATTCCCATTTGCCAACAAAAATAACAGCAAAAGACCGCCCAAAGCAGTTTCCCGGTGTGTTGACCGATTTCAAAACACAGCGTCATGAAGCTTCGAAGCGTTATGAATCAGTGAGTCGATTCAGCGCCAAAGTCACATATTTCAGCAGTTTGACACGCGATCTGAATCATGAATCGACTCACTGATTCATAACGCTTCGAAGCTTCATGATGCATTGTTTGGAAATCGGTCCAAATTGAGCCATGTGTTTATTAAGGTCTTCAATAAAACAAGATGAGAACTTAAATATTCAATTAAAAATATTCACTTTTTTTCTCTTTTCAGAAAACCGCAGTTTTTGCAAGTTTTATCACATAAAATTGCATAAATATCCCGCATTTTCCATCGCATTTTTTAAGAAAAGGTGCCGCATAATCAAGGATTTTTGCTGGTTTTACTCATTATGATGATGATTAAGAGAATTTGGCCTTTGTGTTTCCTCATATTTATATTCCTGTGGAACAAGAAGTCATAGCTGGACAATTTCATGTTCCTGTCACCCTGATGCGCTAAAAAAAAATGTAAATATTAATGGGAATATACTTATAATAATATAAAAAATTCTAGGGGTGCCAATAATTGTGGCCAACATGTTTTGGAGAAAAACATTTATTTCATAATGTGATTTACACCCCACACTTCTTTTACTTCAATGAAAGGTTAGATTTTTGTGATTTTTTTAATGAAAGATCAAACATATCACACACACTCACAGGGCTCTCATGTTTTGAACTGAGTTCAGAGTGAGATTTTGGCGAAGGCAGCAGGGGTTTGGGTGGGGACGAGGTTCTGATCGGAAAAATGTGTTTAAATAAATAAATAATATATATTTTTTAATTTAATTCAAAATTTGTGTGTGTGTGTGTGTGTGTGTGTGTGTGTGTGTGTGTGTGTGTGTGTGTGTGTGTGTGTGTGTGTGTGTTTTCTTGCATTTCTCTATTTCAAATTCTTGCATTTCTCTATTTCAAAGATGTCAGGGAAGAGGCAAATTAATAATCCATAATAATTTGGAATATATATGTTTTTTTTCCAAATTTAATGAGTTGTAAATATAATTTATTCTGAAGCAATATTCTCACCAGTGTTCAATCAGCTTTTGACATATTTAAATCTGCATATCTTTCATATTTTTACCTTTTATAAAGGGCATTTTCCCCTAATCTTATTCAATATCGGCTATGCTTCAGCTTTCATTTTATATTCTTAAATTTGATCTATAAATTAAATTAGAATAAGACACTGTAGGGCTGTTGCCAATCAAATTAAATCATTTACACTGAAAAAATGTTATGAGATTGTTTTAACCTCTTAACCTGCACTGGTTCGTGGGCGTGTCTGTACTTTTATTTACTTTTGTTTTATACAAAATATTCAATCAACTATCACAAACTATGCATCATTTGAAAGCTAAAACACTCAATATTCATGTTCTGAACTCGTTTTTGCAATAAATACACCAGAGAGGAAAGGGTTAAATGAAATGCTAAAGGACCAGCTATGTAAACATTAGCATAATATTAGCAGTACTCATCTTTCATCTCCTGTCGTTCAGGGGCCTGTTCTTCGTACCTCACTAACTCAGTTAGCTGGATTTGATTGTTGACGATTTGGCATGATCTTGGATTGTTTGGTTCTTCGACGCTCATCCTGGACTTGCTGTCATAGCAACAGGTCCGTTAGCTTAAACCTGCTCGGGAGCGGCTTATTTCATGTAAACAGGATTAAATTGCATCTTGAGGTGATACTAAAATCTGTCCCAGTCACTGCTACTTTATTACAAGAGTTCATTACTGAACCAGGGCAATAATAATAATTTTAAATAATAATAATATACAAATTTTAAATTGTATATGTATATGAGAATGTATATAATATTATAATGTTGTGTATAATACTATAGACACAGCCACTTGATTGAGCGATTTATTTGTGATGGAATAATTACTTTATAATTTTATTGGAGGTTTGCACACATGTTGTACAGTTAATCTGAGCCGTGCATTAATTTAAGTGATGACAGATATTATGGGATGGCTTGATGCAGCGCAGGAGATGCAGAGAATTTGATCTTGACCCTTAAGAAACTTTAATAGTCACGTTACAAATCTGCTTCAAATTGAATTCAAAATTGAAATAAAAATGTAAAGGGTGTACAAATACTGTATAAAATCGTGAATATAAATAATTGGTAATCATGTAAAAAAAAAAAAAAAAACATTTATCATTGATCTATTATAACTTTTATGTTGGTTTGGTCGTTTGGCTGTTTCCTTATAAAGCTCCAGATATTCGTGGGTTTTTTGTGTGTAATTTGCCAAGTTTTTTGCCAGGTGGCTTTTTTAATTATATGATGTCATTACGTTGCTGTCTTGACGCCAGCCAATCGCTGCATTGCTGATCATGGTTTCGAGTATCGATGCATCTGCCCTCTTCAGGGAAAACAAGAACGCGCAGTGATTTTAGATAATTTAATCCAGATATTTAAATCCAATCCGCAAATTCGTTTGAAGAACCAAATTAGCCAGACATCAGTTATCATGATTAAAAGATCTGGGATCTGTCAAATCATCTCAGATGTATTAAGTGAGGTACGAAGAACGGACCCCAGATCAGATCGGACAAATCCAATAAACACCCGCATACATCTCCGTGTAAGGATCCACTCTTCAAAATGCATCCCACTTTTTAATCCAAAACAACGAAAAAATAGGGAAAAAACTAAAAATCCTCCGTTGTTTGCAAGAGAGTTTTGAGTTAGCGTAATCAATCATGTCCATTTTCAATGAAATATCGACTCTAATCCGCTTCTGGCAAACTCCCCCTGCAAGAATAGTCTCTTCTCCGTGACATAAACCCTCCCTCGGCTCTCTCCTTCAATCAGAGTCTCTCCTGTGACGCATCATAAAGAGGAAGCGCCTTCCAGGCTTGGTGAGCTGTCAATCATTGCGCCCATGGTTTTCGTTGGATAAAGGGACTCGGTGCTTAACCAATGCCTTACCAACAAAGGTTTGATTGATGGACTTAGTAACCAATCAAAGGGCATTATCTTGCGCAGTTTATGTAAGTAGGATTTGGGACAAGGGTACAACTGCAGCTCGGAGAATTCCAAATGGGGGCGGGAACTCCAAAACGTGGCGGGAACTCCAATATAGGGCGGGATCTCCACGAGCAACAACTTTCGCCATTGGCTGTGGATTCAGCAAATTGTCATTGAATTACATTTCAAAATAAAAGGGCGCAAATTAAACATCATTTTAAAATAAAGCTTCATTAACAAAATTCAATTGATCTTATATATACAATTATTTATTTAAATATTATAATATAAGTAATACATTTTAAATCGTAATATAATTAATATGTTAAATATTATAATATTTAAAGCAGCACTAGGTAACTTTTCAACCTTCATAATATATTTTCAAGACTCTCGTGATGATACATCGACTTACAATAGGTTGAATGACACGTCTGCCATAGCCTGACGGGGTCTGTATCGTTTTTAATCGTACTTTTAAACTTCGGGTTTCAGGTAGTAACCCGAGAAAAAAAAGAACTACAAAATTCGACTGCTTTACGGCATATACGTCACTTCCACCATCACCCCCACTTCCTTAAATTCGGATGTGCGAGCCCAACTATCCTTTGTTTGCCGGATGTTATAGTCATGGCCGAGGCAGCACAGAAAAAGAAGAAAGCATAGGTTTTGTCGGAGGAATGCAAAAAGAGGAAACGAGAAAGTGATCGTATTAAAGGCAGGACGAGGATCAACATTGGGCCAGCGTTTGCTCGTTGTCGTGAGCTGAAGGAGGAGGTGGGGTGCTCGACCGATGCTGACTTGGCTGTCATGTTTTTGGGCTAGTAAATATATTGCTTGCATACTATCTATTGTTTATTTAATTTTGTTGTCTTCCTGACTGTTACGGAAGCTATCTTATCCTCCGTTTATCTTCATGAATCAAGTAATGGTAGTAGAGTAGCGAATTTCAAATGTAAGCCTGTCTAAACGGCGTGTACAAGTTTGGTAGGGGCTACATTCTTGCAAGTAAACACATAAGACGTACAAAATCATATTTTAGGATACCTAACATGTCTGTGATATTTGTTTATTTGTCTTGCCTCAAGCTATAATGCAAATCGATTTTTCAAATTTGAAGATTCATCTATGGTAGCTTAATATTATATTGACGATATATGGTTATTACCTACCACTCAAATATTGAATTGAAGTATCATATAGATTCTGTAAAACGGTAACCAATAGACTAGACTACTATAATGACGCTGGCTTGTAAACGTGAGTATCGCGATCATTTGGCATTTGAAAAAAATAATAAAAACCATGAAATTATATTCATATGACATGCTGAAACATATGCCACTGTACCTGGGATGAAGACATTTCACACGCGACGCAAGCAGAACACCTGCATGTGAACTCCTGCAGTGTTCAGGGCTATCATAGTTGTCATGTCAACAAATGCACGTGCGATGCATCCCCTGATGCAGGATGACAGAGTTTACGACAGTAGTAGAGGACAATACTGTTTCCCAACTGTAGGGGGACCCCGAGAGCAAAACCTACCTAGTGCTGCTTTAATATAAAAATGGTATAATACATTTTAAATGTTATAATATATTAAAGTTTTAAAATGTGCTACACCAATATATCCATGCCTTTTTAAAATATTACCATTATTTTTCAAATCATTACTGCATCTCTTATGTTAGACTGCACAATTGAATTGGAAAAAGAACACTAATAAATACAAAAGATATTGCTTTAATCCAAACAATACATTGGAGAAATGTAATGATACCATGTGATACCATGTATGCACACTTCAATATACTTTTAAAGTAAAAATCAAATATACATATATTTTTGAAGTTCTTAATTTCTTTTCATGGCTGTAATGCAAAAAGTTAATAAAGAAAAAAAAAGACAAGAATGCATTTCAACTTTTCAACATGTTTTATTGTTCAGCTAATGTTATTTAAACCCCTTTAAAAATGCACGTTTAACTGATCACGTGATGATCATAAAAGCTTAAACGTGTAATATGAACAATAAAAATAATTCATATATAAATCCAGTTCATATAATTCCATTAATCAATGTGATCCAACTAACTTTTCATGAGAACAGATGGAAATACTCTGTTTTCAATATAAATCATGACAAAGCAGTCCTCATAAAGCTTAAATTGTCATCTGAAAAATTAATGCACATCAGTGATGACATGATGGTAAATACATCAGTACGAGGTTGTAACAGCTGCGCCCATTTCATCATGCTCCTTAGCTCTTGCATCAAATCTCTTGACTGGCTCGTGATGTTTCTGTGGAAATGTGCAAGACACGAATGAATGTGGTCTGTTTTGACTTCATAGCAGGGTATGTCTGTAAAAGACAAAAACAAGAATGACAAACTTGTTTCTGGTCAAAACTCTTACTGTGGGGACTAGTTTAGATTAGATTAGATTAGATTAGATTCAACTTTATTGTCATTACACAAGTACAGATACAAGGCAACGAAATGCAGTTTAGGTCTAACCAGAAGTGCAATAGCAGCAAGTGCAGGATATATACAGTGGTTGCGTAAGTGCAGGACATGGAAATGTACTGAATATATATAAATATGTATAAATAGAGAGACGGTTATTACTATAAACAGAACTGAATTTACAGGTGAATATGTACAGTGAATAAATATACAGATGGCTATTACTATAAACAGAATTTACAGGTGAATATGTACAGTGAATAAATATACAGATGGCTATTACTATAAACAGAATGTACAGGTGAATATGTACTATGAATATAATATACAGATGGCTATTACTATAAACAGAATTTTACAGATAGAGGTATACGATAATATGTTAGGCTAATATGAGGAATATAGCAGTGGATTAGGGTAGTGCAATAAATTATGGACAGAGCTATCCGAAAGAAAGTGTAAAAGTGCAGTGGAAAGTGGTTGCATATTACAGTTAGAAGTACGGTGCAAAATGCAAATGTAAACATTGGTACTATAAATACAGTCGGCAGTGCAAATGAGCATAATCCAGTTAAGATATGGTAGTGCAAAATGCATAAGTAAACAGTTGTTACTGTAATAAACAGTCGGTAGTGCAAATAACAAGTGAAGGCAGATGTGAGGTAGGAGAGTTTGCAGTTTATGAGGGAGTGGATCAGCGGGGGTTAGAGTTCAGTAAAGAGACAGCTCTGGGGAAAAAACTGTTCTTAACCCTTTGACACGTACGATCAAACCCGTGTGATCAATCTAGGCTGGTCCCTGGAGCGTACGATCATACTGGTGTGATTAGAACGCTCAGTGATCAACTGCCAAATTCAAATTTCAAATCTGCTTTAGCGCGCTGACTGGCGCCGAGCCAAAGACTGAGTGAGTGAGAGACTGACTGAGCTCAGTGTCTTTTAATGTTTATTTTAGGTTTCATACACTTCAAATTACATTACACAACCACAAAAATATCAGCAAAAACAAAATATAGTTTGTAATTGCATACTAATATATAAAATAGCAAGATATCAGTGTTGTAAACATAATGGCCCATGCTAACATTACAGATCAAATAACACAATCATTTTCTACCCTTTGACGTGCATGATCAGTCTAGGCTGTTCCCTCATGTAATGTCACATATATCAGGAGAAGTGGGTGATCTTGTGTTGTAAATCCAGCAGGCTTCAGCTCCCTGGTGCCGTTGTAAACATATAATCACAGCACGAGCGCCCATAACGTTAGCACGCTATAACATTACAGATCGCGGCTCGCTATAACATTACAGATCAAATAACACAATCATTTTCTACTCTTTGACGCGTACGATCAGTTTAGGCTGTTCCCTAACGTATTGTCACATATATCAGGAGAAGTGGGTGATCTTGTGTTGTAAATGCAGCACTTCATCTCCCTGGTACAGTTGTAAACACATAATGGCGGCGCCCCGCCCACAGCTCGTGATAATTTGCCGATCAACTAACATATATATTTTTAATAAGTATATAAACCATAAGGAGTTCACGTGCATGCATTTAATTTAGTTAACAAGTTTGAAAATATTTTGTATAAAATAAAACATTTGAACAGTCATGCATTGCAAGCATTTTTTCCCGCTGACGTCACTGTTACCTCACACTCGCGTTGGTACCAACTTCAGACACAATTTTAAATAAAATGTACCAGTTTTTAACTACTTCAGAGAAAATGGCAGACAATTTATTTAAAAGAAGACAACTGACAAGTGAGGAGATTGAGGAGATTTTTTTAAATTCTGATGAGGAGAATTTTGACAGTGAGGCAGAGAGTGACAGCGATGAAGACCTTCCCCTGAACCTTGAAGCTCTTGACAACATTGAGGGTGAAGACGAGACTTCTTCCACAACGCCAGACCATATTTTGCATATATACAGCACCTCTTGTCTCTTGGCACTGGAGCTTGTGGGACTGTGCGTGCAAACCGGAAAGGGATGCCAACATTCACCTGTAAAAGTATAAAAGGAGTACCACACACTGAAGAATTATTAATCCTGTAAAAAGTCACAGTTTATTTATTTGCATGTATTAATTGTAATTATATATGTAATTTGTTTAGTATAAACATATGTATATAGTTTGTTTTAAAGATGTTGTTACCATAGTATATTTATTGTTTTGTTTATAATACTATTTTGATTGTTGTTCATTGTAATTATATTTATAATTTGTTTTGTAATTTTATTAGAAAGTGTATATATGTATAATAGTTTAAACAAAAAAAAACATTTAGCTTAAATTGAAGAGATTTAATAAAACATGAATGAAATGTGTACATTTTGCAATTTATTTTTAGCAAATGACATACGTTTGAATTATGCTAAATTTATACAACACATTTCTCACTAGCAAAGCAGAGAAAGGGTACATGGTATTTGACATCATGTAAACACACATATATATATATATATATATATATATATATATATATATATATATATATATATATATATATATATATACACATACATATACACACATATTATATATATATATATGCAAGCTAAGTCTAGGCGTGACCATATAGCTTTTCTCTGCTTTCCTAGTGAAATATAAAACTCAGTAACAATATTAACACTAAAACATAAATAATATATAATTTATTCATGTCACGTTTCAAGTCAACTGAACCCTAATACCTTTACCGAATGCACGGAGCATATTTGCAATGTGCAAAACGACAAACATGACATTTGAACGTCCACATTATTGAGTACTGTTCGTTTTACTAGAGATTTTTTTAAACATCTTTATTCATATTTATTGCATGCTTGTAAATAGTTATATGTACTCCAAAATAGGGGAAAAAAACTAAAATATACTCACCAATTGTCACGCGGATGTTGTGAGGGAGATGCAAAATGCCGTGTGCAAGCGAAATTCAAAGCAGTGGGAAAAAATAGCAACATAAACATGTAAACCATAGTGTGTACACGCTAACAAATAATGTGAGAGGTTTTGAATGAAAAAAATAAAGCAAAACATTCAGAGTGCTCACCTGCACGCGGTCATCCACCAAGAGCGCCATTGTGACTGCGAAAACTCACACGTGTCAAGGTTGATGTGTTACCATGGAAATTAGAACGCAGGTCATTACATAATAACGGTCGCATTAAAAAACTCACGCCAGGCTGCCAGTCGGAATATTTAGAACTTACGTGCGAAAGGGTTAAGTCTGCTGGTCCTGGTCCGGAGGATCCTGAAACACCTGCCGGAGGGCAGGAGAGAAAACAGTCTGTGGGCTGGGTGAGAGGAGTCTTTGAGGATGCTGCGAGCTTGATGCAGACAGCGTTTCCTCTGGATGTGCTCGATGGCAGGTAGTGGAGTCCCTGTGATGCGCTGGGCAGTTTTCACCACCCGCTGCAGTGCCTTGCGCTCCGCAACAGAGCAGCTCCCATACCATACTGCCGCACAGTTGGTCAGGATGCTTTCTATTGCGCAGCGGTAGAAGTTCACCAGGATAGCCGAGGAGAGCTGATTCTTCCTCAGTGTCCTCAGGAAGAAGAGGCGCTGGTGAGCCTTCTCGGCTCGGACAATAGTGATGTCCGGTTCGCGAACGAATCGTTCTTTTGAACCGGTTCTTTTTAGTGAACCGGTCGAACCAGTTCACCAAATCGGACTGAATCGTTCTAAACAGCACTAATCCACAAATGTATAAAGTTAATCACTTTTTGACGTGTCTGACTGTCCCTCTGACTCGAAATAAAACAAAATCCTGGAGTTATTCACTCCAACAGTATGCACTTAACCTACTGTAGAGAGAACTGATGATGATGAGCACGTCAGCGAGCAAAAGCTGATGATACTGAGCATGCGTGCAGCGTACACGAACGAGCACAGCCTACACCATCTATGGCCTACTACACCATGGCCTACACGGCCTGTCACAGTTCTCGTTCTCGAGTTAAGAATCGGTTGCAACCGATTGCAGCGGTTTTCGGATCACCAGTACACTGAATCGAGAACGTACGCGGACCGGTCTGTCACAGTTCTCGTTCTCGAGTTAAGAATCGGTTGCAACCGATTGCAGCGGTTTTCGGATCACCAGTACACTGAATCGAGAACGTACGCGGACCGGTCTGTCACAGTTCTCGTTCGCGAGTCAAGAATCGGTTGCAGCGGTTTTCGATCACCAGTACACTGAATCAAGAACGTACGCGGACTGGTCTGTCACAGTTCTTGTTCTCGAGTCAAGAATCGGTTGCAGCGGTTTTCGATCACCAGTACACTGAATCGAGAACGTACGTGGACCGGTCTGTCACAGTTCTCATTCTCGAGTCAAGAATCGGTTGCAGCGGTTTTCGATCACCAGTACACTGAATCGAGAACGTACGTGGACCGGTCTGTCACAGTTCTCGTTCTCGAGTCAAGAATCGGTTGCAGCGGTTTTCGGATCACCAGTACACTGAATCGAGAACGTACACGGACCGGTCTGTCACAGTTCTCGTTCTCGAGTCAAGAATCAGTTGCAGCGGTTTTCGGATCACCAGTACACTGAATCGAGAACGTACGCGGACCGGTCTGTCACAGTTCTCGTTCTCGAGTCAAGAATCGGTTGCAGCGGTTTTCGATCACCAGTACACTGAATCGAGAACGTACACGGACCGATCTGTCACAGTTCTCGTTCTCGAGTCAAGAATCGGTTGCAGCGGTTTTCGATCACCAGTACACTGAATCGAGAACGTACGCGGACCGGTCTGTCACAGTTCTCGTTCTCGAGTCAAGAATCGGTTGCAGCGGTTTTCGATCACCAGTACACTGAATCGAGAACGTACGCGGACCGGTCTGTCACAGTTCTCGTTCTCGAGTCAAGAATCGGTTGCAGCGGTTTTCGATCACCAGTACACTGAATCGAGAACGTACGCGGACCGGTCTGTCACAGTTCTCGTTCTCGAGTCAAGAATCGGTTGCAGCGGTTTTCGATCACCAGTACACTGAATCGAGAACGTACGCGGACCGGTCTGTCACAGTTCTCGTTCTCGAGTCAAGAATCGGTTGCAGCGGTTTTCGGATCACCAGTACACTGAATCGAGAACGTACGCGGACCGGTCTGTCACAGTTCTCGTTCTCGAGTTAAGAATCGGTTGCAACCGATTGCAGCGGTTTTCGGATCACCAGTACACTGAATCGAGAACGTACGCGGACCGGTCTGTCACAGTTCTCGTTCTCGAGTTAAGAATCGGTTGCAACCGATTGCAGCGGTTTTCGGATCACCAGTACACTGAATCGAGAACGTACGCGGACCTGTCTGTCACAGTTCTCGTTCTCGAGTTAAGAATCGGTTGCAACCGATTGCAGCGGTTTTCGGATCACCAGTACACTGAATCGAGAACGTACGCGGACCGGTCTGTCACAGTTCTCGTTCTCGAGTCAAGAATCGGTTGCAGCGGTTTTCGATCACCAGTACACTGAATCGAGAACGTACGCGGACCGGTCTGTCACAGTTCTCGTTCTCGAGTCAAGAATCGGTTGCAGCGGTTTTCGATCACCAGTACACTGAATCGAGAACGTACACGGACCGGTCTGTCACAGTTCTCGTTCTCGAGTCAAGAATCGGTTGCAGCGGTTTTCGATTACCAGTACACTGAATCGAGAACGTACGCGGACCGGTCTGTCACAGTTCTCGTTCTCGAGTCAAGAATCGGTTGCAGCGGTTTTCGATCACCAGTACACTGAATCGAGAACGTACGTGGACCGGTCTGTCACAGTTCACGTTCTCGAGTCAAGAATCGGTTGCAGCGGTTTTCGATCACCAGTACACTGAATCGAGAACGTACGCGGACCGGTCTGTCACAGTTCTCGTTCTCGAGTCAAGAATCGGTTGCAGCGGTTTTCGATCACCAGTACACTGAATCGAGAACGTACGTGGACCGGTCTGTCACAGTTCTCATTCTCGAGTCAAGAATCGGTTGCAGCGGTTTTCGATCACCAGTACACTGAATCGAGAACGTACGTGGACCGGTCTGTCACAGTTCTCGTTCTCGAGTCAAGAATCGGTTGCAGCGGTTTTCGGATCACCAGTACACTGAATCGAGAACGTACACGGACCGGTCTGTCACAGTTCTCGTTCTCGAGTCAAGAATCAGTTGCAGCGGTTTTCGGATCACCAGTACACTGAATCGAGAACGTACGCGGACCGGTCTGTCACAGTTCTCGTTCTCGAGTCAAGAATCGGTTGCAGCGGTTTTCGATCACCAGTACACTGAATCGAGAACGTACGTGGACCGGTCTGTCACAGTTCTCGTTCTCGAGTCAAGAATCGGTTGCAGCGGTTTTCGGATCACCAGTACACTGAATCGAGAACGTACACGGACCGGTCTGTCACAGTTCTCGTTCTCGAGTCAAGAATCAGTTGCAGCGGTTTTCGGATCACCAGTACACTGAATCGAGAACGTACGCGGACCGGTCTGTCACAGTTCTCGTTCTCGAGTCAAGAATCGGTTGCAGCGGTTTTCGATCACCAGTACACTGAATCGAGAACGTACACGGACCGATCTGTCACAGTTCTCGTTCTCGAGTCAAGAATCGGTTGCAGCGGTTTTCGATCACCAGTACACTGAATCGAGAACGTACGCGGACCGGTCTGTCACAGTTCTCGTTCTCGAGTCAAGAATCGGTTGCAGCGGTTTTCGATCACCAGTACACTGAATCGAGAACGTACGCGGACCGGTCTGTCACAGTTCTCGTTCTCGAGTCAAGAATCGGTTGCAGCGGTTTTCGATCACCAGTACACTGAATCGAGAACGTACGCGGACCGGTCTGTCACAGTTCTCGTTCTCGAGTCAAGAATCGGTTGCAGCGGTTTTCGATCACCAGTACACTGAATCAAGAACGTACGCGGACCGGTCTGTCACAGTTCTCGTTCTCGAGTCAAGAATCGGTTGCAGCGGTTTTCGATCACCAGTACACTGAATCGAGAACGTACACGGACCGGTCTGTCACAGTTCTCGTTCTCGAGTCAAGAATCGGTTGCAGCGGTTTTCGATCACCAGTACACTGAATCGAGAACGTACGCGGACCGGTCTGTCACAGTTCTCGTTCTCGAGTCAAGAATCGGTTTCAGCGGTTTTCGATCACCAGTACACTGAATCGAGAACGTACGCGGACCGGTCTGTCACAGTTCTCGTTCTCGAGTCAAGAATCGGTTGCAGCGGCTTTCGGATCACCAGTACACTGAATCGAGAACGTACACGGACCGATCTGTCACAGTTCTCGTTCTCGAGTCAAGAATCGGTTTCAGCGGTTTTCGATCACCAGTACACTGAATCGAGAACGTACGCGGACCGGTCTGTCACAGTTCTCGTTCTCGAGTCAAGAATCGGTTGCAGCGGCTTTCGGATCACCAGTACACTGAATCGAGAACGTACACGGACCGATCTGTCACAGTTCTCGTTCTCGAGTCAAGAATCGGTTTCAGCGGTTTTCGATCACCAGTACACTGAATCGAGAACGTACGCGGACCGGTCTGTCACAGTTCTCGTTCTCGAGTCAAGAATCGGTTGCAGCGGCTTTCGGATCACCAGTACACTAACCGAGAACTGTTTATTTCGGACATGTCCGATTTGAGAACCGATGAACTGATACTGACTGAGCATGCGTGTGATTTTTCAAGAGGAGTTTTAAAACAGAGGTTAAGTTACCATATGCAGCTTGACCGTCTCTTATAATAGGTTTGAATTCAGAAAAACAATCTGCCTAACTTTGTTAGGACTCCATTGTATTTATGGAGTATTGATATAAAGATAAAAATGACGTAGCCTAATCGGTCAGGGGATCTCTGGATAATCCGTAATTCGTTTGGAGTTATAAAACGAAAATACCGTTTTTCTGTTTTTTGTTTCAAAACGAAAAACCAAATAACCGTTTTTGGTGTCAGAATCAAAAAACGAAAAACCAATTAAAAACGGCCCGTTTTAAAACTAATTTTAAAAATTAAAACTAATAAAATAATAACTCTGGCTGTTAGGGAGAATTAAACATTTGTAAGACCATTGGTGACCTGTAACTTCAGATTAAGACAAGTGAACTAATTTTATATGTAGCTTAGGATAGCAGGTAGCCTATTTATTTATAAGTTTCTATTATTTAATTCACATTTTAGTTTTGTAACATATTTCTTGCTATGTGGAAGCTCAACCAGCAGAGGTCACTCTACCCCCTTCTGTGCACCGACTCTTTCTGTGGCGACAACAGGCAACAAGGGTTTGACCTTTTGACTTGTGTTTATATCAAAGAGAAGGCAAGCACTGCTACCAACAGAAGCTAATCACTGAGTTTGAAGGGTGTGCAGAACTTCACGTGCCTTCCAGCTCCTCTTTCTATGGCACTATAGCTGCTAAAAACTCTCAGCTTCCACCATCTACTGTTACCCCTTCTGTGTCAAAACAAAACTCTTCCAAAACAAATCTATAAAGTTGTATACTTTTTATTTTCATTCGCATTTTTCTCCAGTGTAATATACTTATTTTGTTAGTAAAGTTGATGAAATATTTTTTATGCAGCTTGTAGTTCTCATTAGTTATGTAGACCTACTTGTGTGTGAAACCTAACCTTACTCAGTCAAATATTATCTCTAGCCCTGGGACTTTCAGATCTTTTAGTGCTTTTTTGGGTTTAATTCTGTTTGATGAACCACCAGGGAAAGGCAGAGCTCTGTACTCTTGGTACTTGTGTAAAGTCAAATAAAAGTGAAGTTAAATCATTTAGTTTTGGTACTCTGGTACTACCCTAGTACTCGTGTCAGGGCCTGCGAACAACAGCTGATATGAGCGCGTGTCTGTGAAACGACTCCGACATGAATGAGGGGAAAATCTGGCGAACCGTATTTATTTAATTACAAAAACATAGTAAGTGGATCATGGTTTCTGCACTGATGAAGACTGATTTATTGATTTTATAACTGTAAAGATCGTTTGCATCACTGCATGTGTTTGGATGCTTTAGATGTAAAATTTTGTACTAAACTATCAGATTATGATGCGCACTTTTGTACTGGAGTGTCGCGGGTTTTGAGGCTGGATATTACATATGTGACAAAGAATAAAGTGAAGCAAAGTTCGGACGAAAAAAGTTTGTTGTCAACTGAAACATGACTGAAGCAGAAAACAAGATTTATTTACAACTGAAATAAAATAATTATGTATTCGATTGAACTAAGCTAAATCAAAATAAGCCAAATTATGTGAAATGAACGTGAACTTTGCTATTGAAAACTTAAAGTTCACTTTACTTTTCACTTTCATAAAGTTGTGCCATCTAGTTTTATACATTAAAATAACTCAATTCTAATTAAATACAACTTAACTGAGTCAATGTAAAAAGATGAAGATGAAGTGAACTAAACATGTTTTGCAGTGACTCTGAAAGTGTCTGTACTGTAACATCTTTCATTCAGCACATCTCAGGATGATTTTAAACATGTTTATTGTGTTGTTTGCTGATAAACTGACATTGTGTTTGCTGATTAAACCAAATGTTGTGTTCTGAGTCAATGTCTGTGCATTCACAACCCTAAGAAATGATGAATAACAGAAGATTTAACACTGAGATCTGTGTGCTTTAGTCAATAGCAACTTGGTATGTAGCAATGTCATAATTTCACTTGATCTCAATTTTATACATTGTTCATTTATACATGTTGCACCCTTAAAACAGACTCCGTCTTCTCTTTTGCAACTTTATTTTGCCAGTTCTGTTGGAATTATTTTTTTACACAAAGCAACACAAAATCTTCCTGCATCAGTGATATTTTAGACGATCACTTCACTCGTTTCTGTTTTCTCTCTCTTCTCCGCGTGCGCTGGCCGATGACATCATCATAACTGAACTTTCACCTCTCAGTAACATATACCCGAATAATATCCAGAATATTTATCAAATGAAATTACAATGAAATTATAATACTTTCCCTTACAGAATTCTAAACATATACCCATTATGAAATTATAAACTTATAAAACAATACTTCTATACTTCTAGGTCGCAACACCCTCCCCCACTAAAAAAAAAAAATGTCTCCAAACATTTTCTTTCCTATCTTCACATTATTAATCAACAATGTCTCTATAACAGAACACATAGTGGAAGGTAAGTAAACAGTTAAGTATTTCTGCACGCATCATACATTACAGGCTGGTCAACATATTATCTCTCAGTATTCTTTTTTTTCAAGTCTCTCATGGCACCAATACTAGACTAAGTATCCATAGTCCATTAGTATGAAAGGGTGAATAATCCATTGAAGTATTGGTGGGCCCCCCAATCTTCACAAAAGGGACAAGGAAAATACCATGTACACCCAAACTTATGTGTCTACATATTCAAAAGCCATGCATTTAGTAATCTATACCGTAAGTGTACATACAACTACTGTTCCTGTAACTACTGTTCGTATATTACACTACTGTCTTAATTCCAATATACTAGGATAATAACTCACTTCTGTACTTATTACTTAAATAACTATCCAGATTTCCTGTTCTGTATTACGTGTTAGCTATCACCATGAACTGTAACTTGTGATTGATAAACATTAACTATAAACTAACATACGAAGATTATCTGTTTTATATCTTTGCATGATAGAAAGGATACACAAATGATGATCTGGCAGAGTAGTCACAGGCAGTTCCTGCAGATGTCTTCACACCAACATGGTAAGTCTTCAGCTGTTGAAAGGTTGGCTGGCCTAGCTGGTCATAGGTGTAGATACGCCTGGGCTGCCTAGCTCTCCTTGGCCTGTTCCTCCACATCTCAGTATCACTTTGCTCATCCTCTGATTCAACAGCTGGCACCTCAATCTCTCTCTCAGAGCTATGTCTCTCCTCAATAGGCTCTTTTTCAGGCTGTAACTCTGGTACAAGCGCCCTCTCAGGCCTGTCTCTGAGTATCTCTGTTCCTGGACAGAACTCTTCTGCTTCAGCATTCAGAGGTGTCTCAGCATGTCTCTCTGCTGTCCAGAGACAATACTCCTCCTCACTGGAACTGTCGGTGTCTGTCCGGTAAGTATCCTGTCTGGCTGTATGATCCTTTCTTGTTGTCTGTTTTGCTTTTCTTCTTTTGCTTTTCTCTTCAAGGTTGGGTTCATGACTTTCTGGCTCGTCAACCAGATAAGGACATGGTAGAAGTAAGTTACGATGTAACACCCGTCTTCTCCCTGTTCCTTGGGATGGTTCAATCACGTATACTGGACTATCAGGGCCTTGTCTTCCCTTGACAACATGAATCATATCTTCCCAGTGGCTACGTAGCTTTCCAGTACCGCCTCTAGGCGTGAGATTTCTCACCAGAACATGATCACCTGGCTCCAGAACAGAACTCCATGTGCGCTGATTGTAATTTTTCTGTCCTCTCCTTGCACTTTTCTTCATGTTTTGCCTCGCAATAGCATAGGCTTCATGCATGACCTCTCTCCACTTCTCTGCATAGTCAGTCTGTGACTGGTTCCTTTCTCCTCCTTTCTTGGGGAACATTAGATCAACTGGTAAAGTTGGCTCACGACCAAAGAGAAGGAAGAATGGAGAGAATCCCGTCGCTTCATGAACAGTTGAGTTATAAGCATGGACCACTTTGTTTAGGTGTTCTTTCCACCTTGACTTCTGAGACTCTTCAAGCGTGCGCAACATACCCAGCAACGTTCTGTTGAAGCGCTCTGCAGGATTAGCTTGAGGGTGATATGGTGAAGTGCGTGAATGGCGGATACCAGAGTAGTCTTGTAGCTTACGAAAGAGAGTATTTTCAAACTCTTTTCCCTGATCATGGTGTATCTTGGATGGGAAACCAAAACGCATAATAAAATCATCAAAGAGTTTTCTGGCTGCGGTCTTCCCAGACTTGTCCTTTGTTGCGTAGGCCTGTGCGTATTTGGTAAAATGATCCACAACTACAAGTATATACTCCTCACCCCCTTTACACTTGTCCAAGTGTACGTAGTCAATGGATATCATTTCAAATGGTGCAGAAGTCTCAATGCTTTGGATAGGTGTCCTGATTATTCTGTTTGGTTTTTTCCTTTTTATGCAGCGACACATCTGGGTAACATAGTGTTCCATTGCCTGTCTCATTTTTGGCCAGAAGAACCGTTCTCTTGCGAGTGCCATCATTCGATCAGCACCTAAGTGTCCCATTTCCACGTGGAGATGTTTGTACACAATAGGCTTCAGGGACTCAGGAACAACTAACTGCTTTCTTGCCGCAGTCTCTCTTTTGAGGATGCCATCCTCATCAATCCTTAGACGGGGCCACTCTCGGAGAAGTTGTCTCACTGCGTCACTTTCTGCCAGCTTGTCTTTATGTTTCAAGGATGCATGTGTTTTTTTCAAAGCCAGAACTCTGCTAATGGCTAAGTCTGCATTTTGAGCAACTCTGATGTCTTCCACTGCAAGGGGCTGGATTGGCTCTAAGATGTTACACCCATCTGGCAGTGCATCAACGTTACATGTGACAGCAGAGATCCAATCAACATCCTCGGTTTTATCTTTTTCTACAGCGTTTCCGATGCATTTGATAGCTTCCTGAGGGCATTCCTCTGTGCACTCTCGCATGATCTCTTCAATGGGCTTTTGTCTTCGTGACAGGAAATCTGCATCCCTGTTGGCTGTTCCGGGTCTGTACTTTAATGTGAATCTATAATCCGCCAGCTCTGCCACCCAGCGATGTCCTGCTGCGTTGAGTTTAGCTGACCTTGTGACATAAGTCAAGGGATTATTGTCACTATATACAACAAAGTCGGGTGCATGGAACAGATAGTCACGAAAACGTTCCGTGATGGCCCATTTTAGTGCCAAGAATTCTAATTTGCCAGAATGTAGCTTGTAATTCTTTTCTGCCGGTGACAGTGTCCGTGAGCCATAGGCAATGACCCTAAGAACACCCTCTTGACGCTGGTACAAAACTGCACCTAAGCCCTCTTCTGAGGCATCCACGTGAAGAACAAAGGGTTTCTCCAGGTCTGGATATGCCATCACTGGTGGATTTGTCAGCTGGTCTACCATTCTGTTCAGTATGTCTTGGTGAATTATTGTCCACTGGACAGGATAGGACGGTGGCAACTGAGCAGACTTACGGCTTACATTCCTTCTCTTTTGGCTTTGCGTCTGTTCAGACTTGGGCTTTGCTAACAGTTCGTAAAGAGGCTTGGCTATCCTGGAGAAGTCTGGTATATAGGATCTATAGTAACTGAGGAAACCCATCAGCTTTCTCACCTCTCGCACAGTGGTTGGTGTCTCATGTTTCAGTGCTTGAACTGCTTCCCCCTCTTTGGGATTCATCTTGTATCCCTCTGCAGAGATTACTCGACCCACATAACAGACCTCACTTTTGAAAAAGTCACATTTCTTTGGCCTCAGTTTTATACCACTCTCTCTTTGCCGCTGAAGTACCTGTCTCACGTTTTGGATGTGTTGTTCAAAGCTGGAGCTAAACACTAACACATCATCCAAATAAGGGACACACACCTCATCTCTCAGATCTCCCAGGCATCCCTCCATGTAGCGCTGAAAAGCTGCAGGCGCATTAGTGAGTCCAAACGGGATCCTCACCCATTCATACAGTCCCCATGGTGTTATGAATGCGGTGCAGGGTCTGCTTTTCTCACTCATGAAGCCCTGGTGGTAAGCCTTGCCCTGGTCCAACACTGTGAACCAGGAGTTGCCCCCCAGGTTTTCCAGGATCTCCTGTATTCTCGGGATTGGATGACGATCCGGCTGTGTTTTCCCATTCAGCAGTCTGTAGTCTATGCACAGGCGTAGTCCTCCATCTTTCTTCCTGACACATACCACTGGTGAAGAATATGACGAACAAGACTTCTGGATCCAGCCTCGACTGAGTAAGTCCTGTATGTGAGTTTTCACTTCTTGGTAGAGGTGTCTAGGAATTGCATTGTATGTTCTCTGCACCGGCACATTATCTTTTAATTGTATGTCCATTTGCAAATCTTTGATACACCCTGTGTCCCAATCATCCTTTGCAAAAACATCACATTCCTCTCTGAGCATTTGTTGTACCTGTTGCCGTTGGTCATCCGACAGATGGCTCAGGTCTACAGGTGGATCCCAGGGCTCAGCTTGTGGTATCTGGCTGGGTTGCTGTGCAAATGAGGTGACACTACTGCTATCTTGTGCTTCAGGTCTCTGATCAATCGTAGACATCGTCTGTGACGGGTAAATGGCACCAACACTGTGCAGCCATCCAAGTGTTGTGCGACTACTCAGTATAATGTCATTGTCAGTCAGGTTTTCAACAGTAACTTCTATTTTACTGTTATCTTCTGAAGGGAGCTGGATTAACTGCTCTCTAATGACTAAACCTGTTGGCCATGGTGTCTCATGGTTCGGCTCCAACACTACATGTGACGAACTAAACACTCTCTTATTTAGCCGGCCACATGGTACTGCTACCACTTTGTTTTTTGGGATTGTCAATGGTTGTCGGCCTACTCTGGCTATGTGGGGTTGGTTCTCAAGCTTTTGTTTTCTTAAAACAGACAAGACAGCTCTCGCCGTTTTGCGCCCTACCTCCAGAGCTGAGCACAGCTTTTCCACCATGTGACCAGAAGGAGTACAGTCTCCACAGGTGTCATTTGTGAATGCTAGTTCTTCAATCACATTAAAGCCAATGATGGGGCGTTCAATGTCACTGCTGGCAACCAGGATTGGGACTACAACAGGTTTGTCACTCATCCCAGCCACAGCATTCTTAGACAAGGTGAATTCAACTTCCATCCATCCATCATAAGGAATGTCCGTTCCGTTCGCAGCTGAAAGCTCCAATGCTCCCTCCTCAAGCAGCTCCTCCACTGGTCTCACCTTGACATCTGGTAGGTATGTTCTTTTCCAGTTAGTTCCCACTATTGATACTTGTGAACCAGTGTCCCACAGTATTGAAGTGTCAACTCCCCCTAGGGAGGCTCGAACCAGACATCTTTTCCCTACTAGTTTGGCTGTTTGTCGTTGTTTACCAGTGAGTGGTGCTCTTAAGCTGAACAGCTCCACGTTTTCTGCGTTTTCGGCAGGATGAGAGTGAATTTCAATTTTGCTTGTATTGGCTGAGGTATTTCTCATTCTACAACCTGATGCCCAGTGTTCTGCGCTGCCACACTTATAACAGTGATTACATCTTCCATCCGGATTTGACAATTGACACTGCTGGCACTGTTTCATGTTTACAGTCTTTGGTTGTGGTCGATATTTTCGGTTTGGTGGTTCACTCACTCTCATTGGTTGGGGCTTAGAGGCCTGGTGAAGACTAGCAATTTGAGTGGTGAGGTCCTGAATAGCTTCACATATAGCTTTATTACCTTGGTCAACCTTTTCCATCAGTGTATCACGTTTGTTTGTCTCACAGTGTTTATTCTTATTGTTTGGTTTGTGAATGTAGCTTTCCTTTCCACATTCTTCGCTTTCCTCACCAACCGCTGCTATTTTTATTGTCTTTGTTTTTGATGTAGTTGACAACTTATTCTTTCTTTCCATTTCCAGCGTGTATGCAGCTGTCATTTTCTCCAAGAGAACTTCATCTTTAACTTTTGAATCCTGTAAGTATGGCTTTATGTCTGCACGGATGGCATCATCATGGAGGCCAGTGAGTATTGTTTGGAGAAACTGATTTTGGATTAGCTCAGTACTGTACTTCAAACCAGATTTAGCTCTTTCTGAAGCAAAGACAATTTGTTGTCTCAGATCCATTGCTCGCACTAGAAACTGAATGGGTGTTTCTTTTGAATCTTGAACAGCACGCGTGAGAGAGTGGTACAAGTCTGTAGCATCCCTCTCAATGTAATGAGTCCGTAATATCTGTCTGAGCGCTTGCAATGACAGATCAACTCTACTTTCAAGATAACTTTTCAGTTTTGTTCCTGGAGCTATAGCTTGAATGACAGCTTCTACGACTTCTCCCTCATCATATCCTTTTTTTAGTGCTCTTTGGATTTGTCTTTCTAAACTAGTGTATGCTAATTTATCCTTTTGATTTGGTTCTCCAATTTGTCCAATTATTTTTAATTCTCTTCTGTACAGTGGATGGACAAAAGAAACATTTTGAGAAGCTGCTCCTGTTGCATTTGGGCCAGAAACATTTTCTCCTTGTTCATTTGGACTGTCGGGTGCAATAACATTTTTGACCACCGGGCGGCGCTCTTCCGCGATTTGTTGCGGCTCGAATACTGTATTAGCGTCACTTTTCCTCTTAATTTCCTCGATTTTGTCATTTACTTGCAGCAATAGAGACATTCCTTCATCCTCTTGTGAAATAACATCTTCCCCTTCCAAATACTGGAGGATATTTCTCCTTAGCTTACGAGGTGGGTCTTTTTCACTTGTTTCCACGGTTAGACTGAGTGCCCAGCATACATCGTTCAAATCTGATGCTGTCAGTGTCAGTAACTTTTCTTCTATCTCAGCTACAAGCGTTTCCCACTCAGACGACATCTGTTGCACTTTTGACATGATAGAAAGTTTTTACCTTCACTGTTTCGTCTGGAGCACTGCAGTTTTTGAGGATGTTGAATCACTCGTGGCTCATCTTGCTTGCTTCGTGATTAACTCCAACCGGGCGGAAACACCAAGTTTATGTTGCACCCTTAAAACAGACTCCGTCTTCTCTTTTGCAACTTTATTTTGCCAGTTCTGTTGGAATTATTTTTTTACACAAAGCAACACAAAATCTTCCTGCATCAGTGATATTTTAGACGATCACTTCACTCGTTTCTGTTTTCTCTCTCTTCTCCGCGTGCGCTGGCCGATGACATCATCATAACTGAACTTTCACCTCTCAGTAACATATACCCGAATAATATCCAGAATATTTATCAAATGAAATTACAATGAAATTATAATACTTTCCCTTACAGAATTCTAAACATATACCCATTATGAAATTATAAACTTATAAAACAATACTTCTATACTTCTAGGTCGCAACATACACAACATTGTATATCATAATTCCATGTTTTATCTCATAATGTCATAATTCTGACTTATGTCACGATTAAGATTCACCAGAGCATGATTTGTTTCTTGTGTGGTGGAAATGGACTTCCATAATAATATAGTAACTTTATATCTCAAACAACACCGTTTATACAGAAACATCAATACATGCTTTAGCAAAAAAAATAAAATTAATAATAATTAAAATACAAGCAGCAAATTTAAAATTCTAAATCATCAGATCGTTTTGCTTCATACAAAGTGAAGATTTAGATTGTAATTGTATGTTTTTTCCATTTTCTCTGGTAACTTACGGTATGCATTGAGCTTTACATTAAATCAGAATTATTCTTTATTAAAAATGATTGAAATAAAACATGAACTTGAGCAAACAGTGAATGCAGCACAGTTGTGAATTTATTACTCATTACAGTGAACACAGAGCTGGAGGAAACACTTTAAACAACAAAAAAAAGGATATTTTTATTTTTTTAAAAGCAAAACTCTTCTAAACCTTAAAATGAACAGAATAAAGAAACTGAACTACACAAAAACTGTCTAAATAAAACCACCGTACTGTAAATCAACACCACTCCATTCCTCTCGATGTCTCCAGTGTTATAAAATAAGCTGTCAGTTATTCAAAACTCAAAATAAACTAACAAATTTAATGATCTGCATAAACCCAAGCACAGCCGTTTCTGCAAAACACTTCACACACATGCCGATCTGTTTTATGATCCGATTAGTAAAGCAAAGTAACATTTCCTTTGGTTCAGAAAGTCCTGTGAATGTTCAGCCCCTCAGCATTTGGCATCACATCAAACACTCAAGAACATTATTCATCAGAAATATGATGTTCAGCTTGAGCTCTTCTACAAAACTAAATGATATATAGACTTCTGAAACAGCCTTTCAGTGAAAAACACCTTTAGTTAACACACACATGCCTCAGTAAATGAGGACGGATACACAATCTCCCACAATCCTCCTCAAATGCATCATGTCACAGTGCTTTGGAGAACATTGCACATATGGTCTTAGGATATAATATCAAGGGGAACAAACCGTTAATATGCATTAAAAGTTGACTCAAGAAATTATTGCATCCATAAATGTTAATAATGTCATACAAGATCAACGAATCACCTTTAGAGAAAAACACTTGTGTTAATTCTAGCTTGAGCAACTCTATACTAATTCAGTATTGTTCCCTTGTTTAAACTGCATTCAAATACTAGTAGCACTTTACAATAAGCTTTAATTTTCTAACATTGGATACCTATTATACAAAAAAAGTTTCAAAATGTTACCTTTAGGGGTACAACAGCTTGTCATTGGGGCATATTTGTACCTTTTTTACCACAAAAAGGTTAATAGTCGTGCCTTAAGGTACGTATTTGTACTCTAGGGGACTAATATGCACATTTTAGGAGTAAAAAAGGTACAAAGAACCTTTTAAGGGAACTGCCCCAGTGACGAGCTGTTGTACCCCTAAAGGTACACTCTTTTTCTCTGTGTGTATTTAAAGGGGTCGTTGTGCCATTCAAATATCCTGCACGTTTCATAGCATAAAACACCCTCCTCATAATAAACAAAGCATTTATTTCATCAAGCTCCAAAAACAGCTCGTTTTGATATTGAGGGATCTATGATGTCACACTGGCAAATACATTTGCATATGACCGCCTCCAGAGCAAGATATCGACTAATAGCTATACATCACAGCATTGGCCCCGCCCACTGGCCGCTTAATGGCTGATATTTGCCTACACTGGATGTGAGTGTTGCGTCAACAGAACCAAAAGTAAATCGAGCCCATTATAATCAGTGACGCCATCTACACTGGATACAGTATGCAGATGTGTGTTCAGTTTCTGACACACTCCACACACACACGAGTCTGCCGACAACAGGACTAATGGAAGAGTGAACGAGTGTGTCAGCTCGTTTGAGTCTCTGTACAGACTTCAGAAGGATCCCAGCGTCGGAAACAAGTGGATGGTTTATTTTTAATGGAGTCCTGGATAATGTCGGAGGATTATATGTTTGTTCGGAGCATTTGTTTTGTAAAGGAGGCACAGTGCGATGGAGAGCTCACAAAGAAACGCGTGTTTAAAGATGAAGCAGAAACTGTACTGGACCTGACAGCAGCTGCATCGCAAACCTTTGTGTGTAAAGGATGGTTTTATATGGATACTGTTTTCAAAACACTGACACGATGTCTACTAATCGGCATCAGACGATGTCTACAGTGAAACAACGCGATGGCCGTTTGAGCGTTAAGCTCCGTTAATGCGGAGAAAGAGAACACATACAGAGCTGAAAGGGCTTGAATGAAGCGTGTGGCTTTAGATAAAACTACTAGAGGATATGGCGCTGAAATATCATTACCACAAACGATCCCGAGTGCTTGTGGTGTGATCCGCACCGGTGTTTTGACGCTCTGCTCACTTCGACTAGAAACAGGAAAATGGTGCTATCGCTCAGTCTCGCGGTCCGGATGGAAACATGCCGGGGTCTGGATGCGGACCGTAGTCGGCTATTTGAATATCATTGGTTTAGTTTGTGTAAAATATCTAGTAGCCAATAATCCATTTGCCGTTTTTTTGCTCAAAGTCTTTAGTGTTTCAATTGTGTTCATTGAACTGTTTTGATTGTAATTTGTATTGTGATCGGGAACAACATTATTTGTGGTGGTGATGTCTGTCAGCCATCTTGGAATGGCTGACAGACATCGCAAGATTTGTCATTTTTTCAAAAAGACATCCCCACAATGTAAAATGTCAACATTTACTAACACACTAGACCTTATTGTAAAGTGTTAGCTCATATAATTGTGTGTACATATACGACAGAAATAATATGTACACACAATAATAATAATAATAATATAAAGGATATTTATCTTCATCATCACTGAAAAACTAAATTCGGTCAACCACTTGTAAAAACAGTTCATTCTGGCTCATTTAACCGACTATGTAGAAAATCCCCAACTGCCGAGTCTGTAACATATCAAGCTGTGTAACAAGACAAAAATGACCTTAAATGTGCAATTCTTCCATCTTTTACATTCTAAACCTCTTGAAAAAGGCTCTTCTTCATGAACCGTTGTGGCAGTCGTGTTTTTGAGCTGGCATCTCAGCGGTCTGCCCTGCAGAAGGACTGCTTCTCTTTGTAAATGCTGCATGTATGCATAGCATATCTCATTTGAAATCATGCATGACAAATGGGCCCAATAAAAGACAGTTTGCACTGATACCTTCTATAGTGATGAGTGAGATACAATTCTATAACCAATCTTGCGTTTACATACTTGCGTAGATGTTTTGGCCCATTTGACTTGTTGCACAAAATGACTCGATACTGCGATAAAACTATAAAGATAACGCTCTCCACAGCTCTTCTCCACCCTTAACTTCATCAACACTGACAGGTGCAACAGTAACGTCTGCCACAATAAACTATGCTATCCTGCGCTTAAATAGTCTGTGTTCATACATTATTATTATTAAATCACATTCACCCAAGAACGAGGGGGCAAATGGGATGCTCTAAGAGGGAAATGTGTTGGAATGCCTCACTAATCATTAGCAGAACAAACGATTTGTTCTTGTCTATTATCTGACCCCTTTCTCCTTTCTCATTAGGTCACAGGTGGTCACATGAGGTACCAAGCAGCCAATCCGGCTAGAGCAGCGATCCAGGCGGCCAATAGGACTTGACCGGAGGGATTTTTAAGCACGGTCATGGCCATTTGAGCAATGCAAGATGATCCGCCGCTGACAGCTGAAACAGAAAGAACAAAATAAACATGTTAACAGATTCATTTATTATGTTTAATAGAACTGTAGGGGTTGATGAAAAGATAATAATTAATAAAATCAAATGTCAAATTTAAATTAATAAATAGGGCTGCACAATTAATTGAAATAAAGCAGTAACAGCGATATAGATTAGAGTTATCAAAACAAAGGCTGAAATTTAAAGGAGTATATAATCTATTCAGGGTTGTTATTATTATTAACAAAATTTTTTTTTTTTTTAGTTTTTGTTAGTTAAAATATAATAAACATTAACTGAAATAAAATAAAAATACTTGATGTAGAAAATAACTAAAACGAAAATAAAAATTTATAAACATTAAAAATCTAAAACTAATTAAAAATGACAAACTTTAACTAAAAATAAAATGAAAACAGAATATAAAAATTTAAATTAATTATATATATATATATATTTATTGTGATTGTAATTTATAATTGTAATTTACAACAGTAGTATATATTTAATTTTTTATAATTAGTTAAAACTTCAAATAAATGATCATTTCACGTAAAGGTGCACTATGTAACATTTTTTCAGTAAAATATCCGAACACCACTAGGCCAGTGTTATATATTTTGTTCAGTTGAGTACAGTGGCGGCTGGGGCGCTGCCCCCATCAAAATTCCAGAAATATACATGTATACAAAAATGATATAAAAATTAAGTAAAAATAAAATAGTTTACTCATACAATGTGTTAGTAAGAGCCTCAGCATTTAATAAAAACTGGCTTCGATGGGTTAACTATTTTATATGTTCTTCAATATGTTTCATGCGGTTTCATGGGCGAGGGACGCCGGACAAATGGATGTCTATCTGAGTCCAAAAATCTACGGACAGCATGTGACCTGAAGCTGGTCTCTAATTGGTTTCTTAAAGATCCTCCGGACGCAGGTCGCTGCATCCCTGGCGAATCAGAATTGGATGCGTGTTATTTTATCCAATCTGATTGGTTCTCGTCACCTGTCATTCAACTTCAAGCTCTTGGCCACTAAAGCGAAAGTACGCGGGCGACATCGTCACTCCGACTCCACCAAAACCTTGTTAGGATGATCAGTTTCGTAGAGATGGCAGCAGTTAAACCAAATTCTTTCACAAGGTGTTCGTTGGAAGAAAAAAACTGGATGAAGGATCCCGAACCGGATCAACGCGATTTACAAATCCAGCAGCAGGCCAGTGAAAGGACGCAGCTGCACTCGGAGCTTCACGCGCTTGTTATGAGAAACAGAGGTGGCTGGCTGGATGTGTTGTTAGCAATGCCCTTTATTGCTTTCTTTGTCTTTTATTTCTAAGTGTCGGTACTGAAGTTTTGTGGACAACACCGGGGGTAAGAGACCTCAAATATGCAAACGTCATGAAACTACTGAGATGACTGACTTTAATCAGAGGATCATTGAGAAATTTGCTGGCCAGAAAGAAAGGAGAGCAAAATGTTTATGTTCAAGTAGCCAACATGCTAGTCTGTTGTTGCCGTTTTCTTTTGTTTTTCCTTTCCTTATTCAATTATAAGTGGGAAATTAATGTGTAAAAAGATAAAAGTGAAGACACTGTTTTCTCTTTAATGCTTTAGTCAACATGAATCTTGATACTGCCCCCCCACCCCCGCCGAAAAGGGAAAAAAAACACCCCCGCCCCCCCAAAAAAATAATTATCACCTGCCGACCCTGGTTGAGTACTTACAATATCCCAAATGTTTCCAACTATTTGTAAATCGTGAGAAAATTGCTCTTTTAACCGAGGAACCGGGACGTGTGAGGGAGTCACCTGTCAATGGCATCATATCTGCGTTCCCCTTGGTTTCCGTTTTATTTTGCAGAAACGCTTTACTCTCACTGCAGTGTGAACAAGTGTCATAGCAGCCGCTGAGAGAACGCACAGAGTAACGTCATAACATCATTTTCAACACACTCGGATGTGTCTAATATGATAAACAGACCAGCATTACCTCATACTCATGACCGGAAAAGCGGAAGTGGCGCCGGCGACTGTGTCATAATAATAGTAATAGTCCCGCTGCTCGTGAGGCGTGTGTTGCGTTCATCTTGTTAACAATCGCTCCAGCGGTTCCTCAGCTCCACAACACTCGGTCCTGCTCTGCTTCACTACAGTAACGTTAATAATCAGTCCTATCCCAATTCTTTTCCACCGGCTGTGAAGTGAAGACCACATGTCCCAAGATTCATTGCTCAAACTTGGCGTCATGAAACTATGCCTTTGTTTTGAATAGGCGACCTCTAGTGGACGGAGAAGTTACATAGTGCACCTTTAAATATAGTTAAATTATTTAAATATTAACGTAAAAACTCAAGGGTTACTTTTATGGGTTTGGCTGACAAAAAAGGTTTGGGAATGCTTGGTTTAAGGTGTGATTAAGATGAATAGTCTGGCCCAGTTTACCCGTTTTGGCAGCGTGATACGGACACTGACTGATGTCTCCTTGCATTTCCTCATGAGCAGGAGCGGCATCCAAAACATCGTCCTGAAGGGTCTTCCCAGCCTCCTCTAGTTCTACAAAAATCTGCATGCAACACAAAAGGGCGTTTACAGTTACAGATCACAGGAAACAATGAGTGAACGCGGAGGAAATGACAAGCATTTAATGAAAAGCTCTTTGTCATGTGCGTTACATAAACACACATTCACCTAAAGATGTCACTGCAAACGATCAAACGCTGTAAGAGATGCTGGTGAGATGCGAGACATTGTTTTGACCCAGTTTTGTCCATTTAATTTCAGAGCTCGTCTGTAATCTGCCGTGAGGACAAAGGCCTCCATCTGCTGACGGATGAAATCCAAGCTGCACGGAGCGGGAGAGACTCTCATCTTTAAGTGCACTCTCTCTGATATTAACAGTGACAGCAGGTTCAGTCTAACAGAGCGACTGCAAAGCTCTCCAGGTGACACAAGAGAGAGAGATTATGAACGGGCCATTAGTTTAATTCATTCAGTGTTAATGAAGGATCTCACAGTTAGTGCAGATATAATGATATATAATGAACAAACTGCAGATCTCAAATTAAATGTCCTTTAAAGAACTCGTATAATGAAGAATCCCATTTTTAAACTTTCAGGACCTGAAAACATGAATTAAATGTAACAGATGTAAAATGTAACAATAAAATAATTAATGTATTTGTAAGTTTTAAAATTGTAGTTAAATTAAAGTTAATTTTGAAAAAAAAGTTGCTTAATCTATTTAACAATAAAATAGGTAGTAATAATAATACATTATTTAAAAAAGAAAAAAAAAAGGTACAAAAAACATTTCATTAATTCATAACTGCATGTATATTTCTTCATTATTTTAAAATAGGTAAATGTAAAAGCAATTTTAGAAATGAATTAAATTAGTTGAATTAAATTTAGAAAATGTATAAATGCAAAATACATAGGTAGTAATAATAATAATACATTATTTCAAAAAGAAAAAAATGTATTATATTAATTAATTTAGTGTGTGTGTGTGTGTGTGTGTGTGTGTGTGTGTGTGTGTGTGTGTGTGTCTAAAGTAATTATTTTAAAATGTGGCTAAAATGTATGAAAATAAATAAAAGCAATTTTAGAAATTAATTAAATTAAATTAGTTGAATTAAATTTAGAACTTTTTATTTAGAAACATCCTCCATTTTCCAATAAAATAGGTAAAAAAACATGATATATCTTTATATATAAAATAAAATTTAATATTATAAAAATATTTATATATATAAAAACATGATATATATATATACACACACAAAGTATAAATAAACGTATAATTAATTCAATTAATAAGTCATCATTTAAAAATATACATAATTGTAACAATAAAATAAATGCAATTTATGAATACTTTGTTTTGTATTATATATATATATATACACACACACACACACACACTTTCCGAATGAATAGTGATTTTTGAATTATTAAACTGAATCCTGTGTTTTTTTTCTTGCTTGAAATAGTAAGAATATGACCCCTTTAAATCACAACTGAGAGCCCAGCTTTTGTCCAGCACTGCTCACCTCCATATTGAACTGAAAGGCCAGGTTGGCTTCCTCCACGATCTTCTCCTTGGTGTGGGTGTCCAGCTCCAGCTCGTTCATGCGGCTGCGGTACAGCTGTTTGAAGGCCTTGGCGCTGTGGATGCCATCAAACTCATAGAAGTGCAACCCTTCTCCTGTGGGCGGCAGCTTCATGGCGCGCTGGGCCACCTTCCTCAGCACCTGACCGCCCGAGAGGTCGCCCATGTAGCGGGTGTAAGCGTGAGCCACGAGAAGCGCGGGCTGGTCATGGCCAATTTGGTGGATGCGGTCCACGTAGCACTGAGTGGCCGGCGAGATGCTGATCTGATTCTGCCAGTCCTCGCCGTAGAAGAACTCCAGATCCCGAGCCAGAGCGTCCCGCCGGTGGAGCTCATGAGGGAAGTAGAGCGGGGCAAACTGAAGATGCTCTTTATTTCTCTCAATCTCCTCTTCCATGGCAGAGTACGTGAAGTATAAAGCCACATGGCCGAGCTGACAACACAAACACAGAACGAGGAATCATAATGAAGTCAAACTAAAGAGTTCATCTCGCTGTGTGCTAGGGCGGCCCCCTTGTAGTAAACTAAATGGTCGACTAAATCGACCAAAATTGTATTAGTTGTTTAGTTGCAGAGAAGAAGAAAAAACTTGATTGTTAACAGCTGTTCGCCTGTCATCCATTGACCTCAAAGTCAATGAGGAAGCTAAAGTATAGCTCGTTTTACTGCATGGCATGGACGCGCCGGCGCGATCACTTGCATTTTTCCTGATAACAGCAGAAACAACTTAAAATACTTAGTCTTTTTTGGTCATACATTATTTGAAACTGTAAAGGGTCTCACAATAACTACAAAATGTTGTTTTTTTTCAGAATAAAGAAAACAAACAGGATGTGCTTTCTGGCGTCTCAGTCTCCGTGAACTGGAGCGCGTCACACAAATGAGCCGAAACTCAGCGTATAGGCTACTTGCCTCACAGACATGAGAAATATATAAAAACGCTTGAAATGTCTATATTTAAACTAACCAATACTCCGAAAATACTCCAGTGGCTTCTTTAGCCGGGTATGCTAGGTGGTGTTTGATGTAAAAAGGCACATTAAGGCACTGTTTACGAGGCTCCTTTCGTCAAAAAGAGCGAAAATAATAACATTTTTGGTGCATTTTGACAGGGTAAGTAAAGATATGAACTGGTCTGACTGGACCAATGAAACAATCTGAGCAGATATATCGAAGGGCAGGTAAATATGACATTTATTGTAATGGGTTTATGTGAAGATTGTTTTAAGATCTCTTAAATTAAAAGTTGTTGTATTTTTTAAAGCCTAACAAATGTTAAAATTGATATAGCTTTCAATTATATTGTAATGCTGAACGTTATGGCTTAAAAAACGATTTAATCGAGACATCAGTAGCTGTATTATGCCTGGTTCAGACTACACGATTTTAGCCCGAATTTGGCACGATCCGTTTGACGTATGGTGTCGTAGGGATTCGTAAACGACAATGGACGTCGGGACGCAAGAATTGATCGTATCATCTCGTATAGTGTGTCATAGTATACGACAACCGAATCCGCGTCTGCGATAGTTCACGACGTCACAGCAGAAAGACTAGCATGTTGAATTTTTTTTCACGGTCCCCACGACGGGTTCCGTCACATGGGTGACGCTGACCAATCGGAGCACAGAATATATATTCTGACAGGATTCAAACATGGCGAAACGCAAGAGAGATGATAGTGCGGCTAGGTGGATTTATGAAATGGAGGAAAGGTTCGTGGAGATGTGGCAACAGTACTCTTGCCTGTACAATGTTTCATCGAGGGACTACCACGACAGATTACAAAAAGAAAAATGCTGGCGTACGATAGCGGAAGCCCTTCAGCAACCCGGTGAGTACTGGAATTAGCTGTAACTTTTAAGCTAGCAAATCATTCATTATATTCTTCTTCGCTATAGAGAAAATTGTGTTTGAGAGAGGGTGTGTGTGAGAGATTTTAGTGAGTTAGTGTGTGAGTGTGAGTCTGACTGTGAGGGTGTGTTTTTGCGTGACTGTGTGTATGTGTGTGAGTGTGAGAGAATTACAAAGAAATAATGTGCTATATATGAGCAGTTCATTATTAGTTCATGTTAACAAATGTAAAGTGTTCCCAGATTTTTTTTTACAAATACGTTGCTAATAACAAAATATTTAATATAAAAAGAACGATATTTTACCTCAAGTTCTCCTTGGAGGATTCTTCGAGCAAGCCAGGAACGTGTCCATGGTCGGGTTTTCTTTCTTTTTTTGCGCTTTTCTCGACACAAGACAGCCAGTACAAAACACGCCGCAGACATTGTTTACGCTCGTTTGTTTCCGGAAGTCAGTCGCTAGTTTCGCCTTCTCGATGCCATCACGCGCGTCGTTAAAGACAACAAGCGATCATTGGTCGCGAAGCAACGTGTAGTCTGACATGTTTCTTATCCAGGACACGACAAGATTTTAGGAGTCAAAATCGCGTAATCTGACACAGTGACTATCGTAACAGACAAAAAAAATTGTGTAGTCTGAACCAGGCATTAGTATCAGTGATACTGGCCTTCATTCATAAACACATGCCATTACAACAAATATTTAAACTATAGGCTACTGTCTTTGATTCTACATTAATATGGATATTAAATGTACAATTATTACAATATAAAAATATATTAAAAATGTTAGGTGCGATTAATTACAGAAAAAAATAATCTAACTGATCGATTTACCTTGAAGAGCTCCTTGCGGATGCGCCCCCTCAGGAAGTCTTTGACAAACTCTGTGTTTTCGGCCTTCTCATGAACTTCTTTGGTTCCTGCTGCCAACATCTCTGATAGATCTGTAGGACTGTAGGGGTGAGAGGACATTAAAGGCAGACCGAAGTGCCTTGAAACTGTAGTATTACACATTTAAGAATATGTTTAAAGGGGTGGTAAATCACAATCTCACTTTTCTAACTTTAGCTAGTGTGTAATGTTGCTGTTTGAGCATAAACAACATCTGCAAAGTTACAACGTTCAAAGTTTAAAGCAAAGGGAGATATTTGCTTTCAAAGAAATCAATTTCTAAGGACTACAGCAAACGGCCGCTAGGGACTACTACACATTCCTCCAGGGATGCTGACATTACCAGCCCCAATATTTACATAAACCCTTCCTCCGAGAATATTAAATAAGGGGGGCGAGGTCATTTTGTATCGCCGCGGGGAATAGTTGTTGTGGTAGGCTAGTTAGTAGGCTGGAGTGTTGTTGCCAATGCCGACGAAACGCTGTTATTTTCATCCGGATTGCAGGTCCACTTTGTTCAGCCTTCCTAGGGACGGGGGTGCGTTGCAGTGCGTTTAACATACAACGTTATATGCATGCGTGTATGAGACAGAGGGGAACACGATCGCATTTGCAGCAGATACATGCTGCCCATCATAAATCAAAGCACGAGACAGACAGGGGTCGGAGGAGAAGACCGGAAAATGTGGCATAATGGACAATATTCGTCTGTATTTGCAATACACGAGCCGCGGTTCAGCTGCACAAGACAAACACTGCCAGTGTGAATGCACAACGGGCGTGCGCGGCTCCCGCTGCACATTTCACGGAGGAAAGCTTCCACAATCTTTGGAGTTCAATGCAGGATTCGCACAACGGCTTGTCCTGAAAGATGGATTTAAAAACAGAAGCTGTTTACGGGCCACAACCTGTAAGTATGATTTATTTTTCGTCGATGTGTTTTCCTGTAATAGTTTGTATTGTTAATTGTACGTTGTAGCAAGGAAGTACACAGATGACAACGCTCATTTGGCTCTGCAAACCAGTTTGTTAAATGCTCATTCATACTTAACGTTATCCGACAAACACCTAACATTACAAACTTTTAAAAATCTCAACAGCGAACTTGGCATTAGTGTAAATTATTCTTTGATTAGAGCTTTTATGTATTGTTTATCTACAGGCATGCTAAACATGGTTCTGTGTTTGATTTGGATACTATAGTAAAGCCAATGTTTAGTGTTCGTTCTTGCGACAGATATTTGGCTATAATCGTTCTAAAAATACTAAAGTAACGGTGCCATTCAGTAGCGATCACTATAGATCCGCAGTCTTTACTCTTGAGGACTGAACAGGTTCTGCTCGATCATCTTCACTAAAATTGTCTGGGTCTGATTCGGGCTCAAATTGGTATGGTTTTATTGACGCCATTGTACTACCCAAATCACAGGCTACCGGTAAAGGTAAGAGGCGTGACGTTTCTGACAAACGTGCACTAGGCGGTTAGCGAATCACAACACACTGGGCCAGCTAACCAATCTGAGCCCATTGCGTATTTTTGAGGGACTGGCTTCATAGAACCCAGAAACCATCAGACCGTTTTTACAAGGAGGGACAGAGCAGTGTAGAATAAAGGTCAAATATATGAAAAATAATGCAATTTTTTAAAAACGAAGCATGAACACATGTTACAGTGCACCCCACAAACACAATCAAGCCTTCGAAAGAATGTGTTTTACCACCCCTTTAAAGTACACTGTATTTAGCATTTAGGGTAAATATGATGACAGTAGTCTGTTATGCAAAGTTTCCAGGCCAGTTCCTGTTCTCTTCAAATCAGCCAGATTACTGAGATTCTCACCATTTGTCTTTAATGGCTCTTGGAGCCCCCGAGTGATTGAATTATCATCTATGCATTTTGAAAGGCACTGTCATACTTATTGGATCAGAACTGGTGATTGGTCATTTGCTTTGGTCATTGTCTCTTCCTTTACTGCGTGTAATTGTAATGTCAACACCTTTAAGGACTGCCCACTGAATGCCTATAAAATACCACGTACAGCTCCCTTATTTTAGACTTGACAACCTCAGCCGAAAGTCAGCACAAGTTCTCAATAAAGAATCCTGCTGAAGTTATATCCAAGTCTCCTGGTCTCTTCTTTGAGGAGGAAAAGAGTTCCCAACAAAACACGCAGCATTATTCAATGTGTTAACGTAACTTCCCCTGAAACGGCCAATAGTGTTTCGTTAATATCACAGCCTTTCTGTTTGGTAAAGCCACAGTTTCCTCCCAATCTCAAACCGGTTATCATCATAATCTCCTCCATATCGCTTTGAAATACAGCATCTGTGCAGAATTTAAGTGGGTCTGATATGTTTGAGGTCTGCGCCGACTTGTGCATATGATCCGCTCTGCCCTCGCGTGTCTCTAGTCTAGACCACAGCCGTTGGTGCGTGTGTGTGTGTGTGTGTGTGTGCTGCTGCGGTGTGCATGAAACTAACGTGAAACCATGACTTTATTGGCCTCAACTGAAAGCATATTTATCTGAATCATTTCCTATCCCCTATATAGTGCGCTGTGTGCCGTTCATCATGTAGAAAATAGTAGATGTGTGAACAAGTGACCGATTTCAGCCGCTGCGTCTATTTAGGGGACGGGACGCTTCAGATTCTAGAGAGCATTTGATTGGACGGAAGATGTGATGAGAAACTGAAGCATTTACATTTACGCATTTGGCAGACGCTTTTATCCAAAGCGACTTACATTGCATTCAAGGTACACATTTTACATTTTGTCAGTTCTTGCTTTCCCTGGGAATCGAACCCATGACCTTGGCGTTGCTAGCGCCATGCTCTACTGTTTGAGCTACAGGAAAGTCATCAAAATCTGTGATTCATTTTAGCGGAAGTGAGAGACTGTAAGTTTTGAATTAGGGATGGGTCGCGATTTTCGAATATTCGATAGTTGATTTAATTATAGAATATCGAATAGTTTATGCGATTATCGTCCTCAAAAAAATCCCCATGTTTTCGGTGTGGTGGTGACGCGTTCATATAACCAGAGGGAGGCGCTGCCAATAACGCACCTAAAGCTGTCAGTCTGCTCTCAGGGTGTTTATACTGGGCACGTTTGCTGCGGTCCGAGCGTGATTCTTCCCTCCGCCTCCGCAGTGTTGGTCTGGTTTCACACTCAACTTGAACCCTAGTGCGTTTGCGTTCATCTAACGTCATCACAAACGTGCACGGGCATGATAGGAAACAGAACGCGGGTCAAATATATTGGGCTTTTTTAAATTAATTTGGTGCTATTATGTGCAGCTGAGTAAACAACACTTGGGTTTACTGTATGTGTCGCTGGAAGGCGGCTTTGCTGCTTGCAAACTGACTCTTTTGAGAAGACGTGAATTGCCATTATTTTGCTGCCCTGATTGCACTCTATGCGCGAATACACTGCAGGCTCGCTCTCGCGATCGTATCTCAGGTAAATCATCAACACTATCATCACTTACATGTGTGTTATTGAACTAATGACATTGCAATCGGCTAAAACGCATGCGCTGGTTACTTTTCTTCCAGAACAAGTGCACACCCGAGTGTTGTTTGCACATTCACGTGAATCGTGGCACAGCTCCGAGAGCAACCGAACTCCGGTTGTGTGTTCTCGGGTTCGATACCTCAGTGCACACCAAGCTCTGTATGTAAGCCCTCACATTAGCAATTTTTCATGCGGACCGTGCTCCATTTCAAACTAAACTGCCAGAGTAAAAACACCCTGAGACAACAGAAGAAGAACGCATCGCCTCACGCGCACACTGTAGACTTGTGGCATTTAATGGTTGCGGTAACTTGGGGCGATGTCAAATAACAGTCAAATGTTTCAGCATGTTACAATAATTATATGGCTTGAGTTGATATAGCCTATTCCCTAATGAATTAAACAGTTTGTTATCATACAGATTGAGAGCGTGAATGGTCTCTCTCCCTCTCTCTCTCTGTTTATATGTGTGTAGCCTTTACATGCATGCATGCGGGGGAGGAGTTGCGATTTTCGAATAAAAATCGAATAATTCCCAGCGATCTTCGAATATTATTTTTGCTTGAAATGCCCATCCCTATTTTGAATGCTTATATTTTGAAGCACACCAGCTCATTCATAACCTTATGGCTAACATAGTCATACTAAAAGATAAATTTTGATTTCAGACGGCCTTTAAGGGTTTGTTAATTAAACAATTATGCACTAAAACGGTATTTTAGTATCATTGAAATACTAGTATAATTTTAATTAACATTTAGATTTTTTTATTTTAGTTTCCTGTTTTTATTAGGGTTTTTTTTTCAGTTTTTTTGTTGTCGTTTCAGTATTTCAAATCAAACTAAAAGAAAATCAACTAGCTGAAATTAAAGAAGTTTAATGTTTTTTATATTTTCTTTTATTTCAGGTCACGTTTATTTTATTTCAAGTAATGTTTATGTTTAAGTTATTTTTTTGTGTGCTTTTGTAATTTTCTTAGTTTTTAATCCCTTTATTTGACTTTCGTTTATTGATTTTTTTTCAGTTTGTTTTAGTAATTTTAGTACTTCATCTTAAACTTATTTTATTTCTATTTTATTCGGTTTTTCATGTAATATTATTCAGCTTTATTTCATTAACAAATTCTAATAGTTTTAGTTAACAATAACAACACAGCCCATAATTCAAGCATGTAGTTACAGGATCACAGGAAGTGCTGATCATGTAATAGTGAGTGTAAAATGTACCTGAGGACCGTGACGCCTCCCTCCTCACACACAACTCCTCCTCCATTAGCTGTGCTCTTCCCGCTGGCAGCATCTTCTGTCTTCATAGCAGACATTCCTCCGTCTTCTGTTCAATCTGTCCTGACTGCTCAAACACATGAACATGCCAGAGTGTTTCCTTGTTACACACACACCTGATATTCCTGTTTTTGATCATCTGAATCTCCTGGTGCTCAAATAGATCAATTTGATACATTATTTCTTTCATCAAAATCTAAATCGATTGAACTATTCGATTCCATAGTTCCAAACAAATATTTACACTCGTAGTTTTTTATGATATAAGAGAACCTTTTGTAAATGGTTTAATTTATCTAGCTCTCTTATTTGTTTGTCTCGATCTAGGACAGGGCTAAGTTAAATAAATCAAAACTTTCAGGGGGCCTTTAAGGGTTTGTTAATGATACTGTTAATTACATTTATACTTTTTTAAGAACCCTTAATCTTTGTAGCGGCCTCCCATCCCAGCTTGTGTTTATGTTTGTTGTTTATATGTGAATAAAAGCCTAAATTCAGTCAATCATATAAAGTGATAGAGTCTCTACAGAAAAGTTGAAAAGAAAATTGTAATATAATTCAAAATATGTAATATAAACAGCATTGTGAAATCTGTCAATATCCAGCACTACTATCTATCTATCTATCTATCTATCTATCTATCTATCTATCTATCTATCTATCTATCTATCTATCTATCTATCTATCTATCTATCTATCTATCTATCTATCTCTATACATCGTTTTATCTGTCTATCCATCCACTCATCATCCTTTTATCCATCCATCCATCCATCTTTTTATCTATCTATCTATCATGTTACCTGTCTATCCATCCATCCATCATCCATCCTATTATCTATCCATCTATCGATCTATATATTGTCTATCCATCCATCCATCATCCATCCTTTTATCTATCTATCTATCTATCCATCCATCCTATTATCTCTCTCTCTCACTCATATATATACATATACACATACACTCACCTAAAGGATTATTAGGAACGCCTGTTCAATTTCTCATTAATGCAATTATCTAATCAACCAATCACATGGCAGTTGCTTCAATGCATTTAGGGGTGTGGTCCTGGTCAAGACAATCTCCTGAACTCCAAACTGAATGTCAGAATGGGAAAGAAAGGTGATTTAAGCAATTTTGAGCGTGGCATGGTTGAGCGTGGCACAATCTGCTCAGTTGCTGGGATTTTCACGCACAACCATTTCTAGGGTTTACAAAGAATGGTGTGAAAAGGGAAAAACATCCAGTATGCGGCAGTCCTGTGGGCGAAAATGCCTTGTTGATGCTAGAGGTCAGAGGAGAATGGGTCGACTGATTCAAGCTGATAGAAGAGCAACTTTGACTGAAATAACCACTCGTTACAACCGAGGTATGCAGCAAAGCATTTGTGAAGCCACAACACGCACAACCT